>JARQOD010000006.1:347688431-347735087 GCA_033576555.1 Oophaga sylvatica
CTGAATCCTTCTTCCCTTTTTCCCTTTTAGGTTTCGTTCTGATCTCCGCAAACAGAAAAGACATTTTCTTCTTTTTGTTTTTGTCTATATTTTTGCATTTTGTCCTGCACTTCTTTGGGGGCCTTCTGGGCCCCCTTTCGGGGGCTTTTGCCCTCCCCAGTTTTAGTTCAGCCACTGATGTTTGTACTTTTGCTTTTTCCATTTTTTCAGTGGCTGCGTTTTGATTTTTTTTCACCAGAGAACTAATTTAGGTGGTGAGGTCGTGTGATCTCAGGTGATTTTGAAATTAGTAGAGTTGGTGTTTTCAGGGTTTTCTGGGATTGCAGTAAGTACCCTTCCTATCCTTTTCTATTTAGTTAGTTTGGGCCCCAGCGTTTGCTCATACTATTTTCTTTCGTGTCAGTATTTCGGTTTAAAGTGGGGGACTTGGTCTGGTTGTCCTCAAAGAATATTCCTATGAGAGTAGCATCTCCTAAATTTAAGCCTAGGTTCATTGGACCTTTTAAGATCCATAACGTGTTCCACAAGTCCTTGTTGAAGAGGTTTGTTGAGCCAGTGGTTCCTGCTGCTGTGCCCCTGACCCTGTTTTGGTTGAGGGCAATCTGGAGTATGTGGTTGAGAAAATATTAGTTTCTCGTTTTTCTAGACGGAAACTCCAGTATTTGGTTAAGTGGAGAGGTTATGGTCAGGAAGACAATTCTTGGGTGTTTGCTTCGGACATCCATGCTAGGAGACTCATCCGTGCGTATCATAGAACTCATCCTGACCGACCTGGTTGCTCAAATGAGGGTTCGGTGACCCTCCTCAAGGGGGGGGTACTGTTGTGAATGGGTTTGAGATGAGTTCTGAGCAGAGACTCCCTCTGGTGGTTACAAGCGGTACTGGTCTGTTCAGTGAAGATTGTGAGGACTGGGAATCAGGTGTTACTGACTGGTCTTATATAAGGGAGTCACCTTCCCATCAGGGTTGCCGGTGATCAATTGTTCTGGTCTGAATCCTTCATTCCTGTTTCCCTTGTAGCCTGCTGTGTCGTGTCTGCATCTCCTGCTATCAGATAGGACATTTTCTTCTTTTTGTTTTTGTACTATATTTTTGCATTTTGTCCTGCACTTCTTTGGGGGCCTTCTGGGTCCCCTTCGGGGGCTTTTGCCCTCTCAGTTTAGTTCAGCCACTGATGTTTGTACTTTTGCTTTTTCCAGTTTTTTCAGTGGCTGCTGTTTTGATTTTGTTACACCAGAGAACTAATTTAGGTGGTAGAGGTCGTGTGATCTCAGGTGATTTTGAAATTAGTAGAGTTGGTGCTTTTCAGGGTTTTCTGGGATTGCAGTAAGTACCCTTCCTATCCTTTTCTATTTAGTTAGTTTGGGCCCCAGCGTTTGCTCATACTATTTTCTTTCTGTGTCAGTATTTCTTCTTGTCTAACCGCCATTACTTGTTTGGGGGCTTTCTATTATCTTTGGGGTTCTGCTCCAGGGCAGATAGCTTTCCTATTTCTATCTTTAGGTGTAGTTAGTTTCTCAGGCTGTGACGAGGCGTCTAGGACCAACGTAGGAACGCTCCACGGCTGCCTCTAGTTGTGGTGGTTAGTCAGGGTACTGCAATCTCATAGATTCCAACTGCTCTGGTGTATTGCCTTTTTTTACCTGCACTCCTCAGCTACCGAAACATAACACAGCTGGTATCTTCTGACACAGTACAGTTTTTCTGCCTTTTGTATTACGGTCAAATCCAAACTGAGAGAGCGTCTGTGTTGGACTCCGGAAATATATACGGAGATTTCAATTTTCCCTACACTGTATACAGCAGTACGCTTCTGATACAGTATCATATATCTGCTGGTATTTTTATTTTTGGTACATTTTCACAAACATGAGGAAGTATGGTGGAAGAGGCCGCGGATGTGGGCGGGGGGGGCCAGCTGGTACTGATGGTGGTGGTGGTGCATCTGCTGGTAGTGCCAAAAGCACAATAGCACCTAAGACAGGAGGTGTTGAGCCTGCATCATCGTCTGGCTCCAGAAGGCCTGGAAGGCTCCCTTTTCTGGGAGTAGGTAAACCGCTTTTAAAGCCGGAGCATCAAGAACAGGTTTTGGCTTACATTGCCGAAACAGCCTCCAGCTCTATCGCCTCCTCTTCTGAAGTTTCAAAAACTGCAAGCACTGAGTCATCAGTGCAGGCTCCTGGTCAGGAACGACACCTTTTCTTGTGTCCTTCACCCCCAACAAAAGTGAAGGATGCGGCAGGCTACACTTCAGGTAATTCCATGGAGCTCTTTTCACATACCATGCCTGGGTTATCAAGTGAAATCCTGAATTCCCCAGTCCAAGATGAATATGACATGGAGTGCACTGATGCACAGCCACTGCTATATGATTCTGCTGGTACATTCACCCAGAGCACTGCATTGCCCTCGCAGTCTACTGAGCCAGATTCTGACCCTGATAAAACTCAGGTGCCCCTTCCCGCATACTCTACCACCTTACACGGTGACACAGAGGATGGTGCAGATGAAATTGAAGAGGAGGTGATGGATGACCCAGTTGTTGACCCGGATTGGCATCCATTGGGGGAAAAGGGTGCCGCTGGCAATAGCTCAGAAGAGGAGGATCCGCAGCAGGCATCAACATCGCAGCTGCAGTTATCTGGCAGCCCCGTAGAAGTCCAAAAAGGTGTTAAAAAAAAAAGAGTTGCAGGACAGCTTGGCCAGATGGTCAAATTAGCACAGCGTTCAAGCCCTGAAAATTTATCCCATAGTAGGAAGAGTGCAGTGTGGCACTTTTTTGACCAAAATCCTATTGATGAGGCAAAGGTTATCTGTAAGAAGTGCAGAAGGACCTTTACCTGAGGGAAAAATCTCCGAAATTTGAATACCAGTTTCATGCTTAGACATTTAAACACCATGCACTTGCAAGCGTGGACTGACTACAAAACCTCAGGTAGCACATGTGCACCTGCTCCGACTGAAGGTAGCCAGCAACGCTACATCGCTTCCCCCACTGTAAGCCCACGGTTAGCACACCAGCAGCAAGAAATGTTGAGGTGTCGTCGCAAGGCCAAAGCAGTCAGGGAATCACAATGTTTTGCCAACGAAAGACTCAATCTAGGCCATCACCACCACTATCACCATCACCAAGCCCCTCTCAATCCGTCATGCCCACCACTAGTTCCCCCATATGCAGCTCTCAAGTCCACTCATCCGCATACACTGGCTTTGAATGCCTACATTGCCAAACTGATCCCATTAGAGATGATGCCCTTCCGTTTGGTTGAAAGTGCAGCGTTCCGAGAGCTCGTGGCCTATGCTGTCCCACGCTATGACCTACCCAGTTGGCACTTCTTTTCTAGAAAAGCCATTCCTGCCCTCCACCTGCATGTGAAAGACCGCATTGTCCATGCACTCAAACAATCAGTGAGTGAAAAGGTGTACCTCACAACAGATGCATGGGCCAGTAGGCATGGCCAGGGCCGTTATGTGTCCATCACTGCGCACTGGGTTGATGTGGTGGATGCAGGGTCCACAGGGGACAGCGGCGGTGGGACAGTGCTGCCTAGCCCACGGTATAGGCAACAGTTGGCTGTAGGCGTTCAACCCTTCTCCTCCTCCAGAAGCAAAAGCTTGTCAACAGAGCGCAGTCGCACGAGCACTCCATCCCCAGCTGCCAGTGTTGCACATGAGGTATCCCACTATTGAACAGCTAGTGGTAAGCATCAGCAGGCTGTTTTAAAGATGATGTCTTTGGGCGACAATAGACACACCGCGGAGGTACTGGCCGACTACTTGCAGCAAGAAACTGAGTCATGGCTGGGCAGTCTGCATCTTGAGCCAGGCAAGGTAGTCAGTGATAACGGCCGTAATTTTGTGGTGGCCATAGCCCTGGCAAAACTCAGACACATACCCTGCCTAGCTCACATCTTGAACCTGGTGGTGCAGTGCTTCATAAATAATTATCTGAAGTTACCAGCCCTGCTCCATAAGGTACAAAGACTGTGCTCGCACATCCGTCGCTCGCCCGTAGACTCCAGTCGTATGCAGAGGCTGCAGCGATCGCTCCACCTCCCCAAGCACTGCCTAATCATAGACGTTGCAACAAGGTGGAACTCCACCATGTACATGGTTGAGAGGCTGTGCGAACAGAGGCAGGCTGTAATGCATTTGTGGGAGGATACACGGGCAGGCAGTTTGAGGTCAGACATGGAGTTGGAGTCGGGTGTGCAGTGGTCAAAGCTGAAAGACCTCTATAAAGTCCTTCAGTGTTTTGAGGAATGCACACGACTGGTAAGCACAGACGACGCCATCATAAGCATGAGCATCCCACTTATGCGTCTTCTCATGCTAACTTTGACGCACATTAAGGATAAGGCGTCTGCAGCGGAGGAGCAAGAGGAGGGAAGCCTTGATGACAGTCAGCCATTGTCTGCTCAGGAACTGTCCTGGATGAGGTGGAGGAAGAAGAGGAAGAGGAGGAGGATGAGGGGGATGATTATTTTGGGGAGGAGGATGCTTCTCAGGGGTCAAGAGAACATGTTGGCTTGCCAAGGTCAGGTACAGGGTTTGTGCGTGACTGGAGGGATGTGGATTTGGTAGATAGTGCTCCTCCACCCACCACTGGCAGTGCATCATTGTCACCTGGAACATTGGCCCACATGTGTGATTATGTCTTGCGGATCCTAAAAAGGACCCCCCCATTGCCAAAATTATGAAGGATGACGACTACTGGTTGGCCAGCATCCTCGATCCACGCTATAAAGGCAAATTACAGAACATCATGCCACATAAGAACCTAGAGCTAATATTGGCGAACAAGCAAGCAACTCTGGTAAACCGTTTGTTAGAGGCATTTCCAGCACACAGCAGCAGTGCAGGTTCTACCACAAGCCGTACTGGGCCAAATGGAAGACGTGTTCATGTTGCACACAGCCGAAGTGGCGTTGGAGACAGGGGTTTCATGACCATGTTGTGGACTGATTTCTTGAGTACCGCTTACACGACTGTTAATACTGAATCGATTGCAACAGACAGGATACAGCAGTTGTCAACTATGGATCAAAATGACCTCTCCTCCCCTATCGATGTTCTCCCTCACAGGTCATTCCCCTTTGACTACTGGGCCTGTAATCTGGACACATGGCCTGAATTGGCACAATATGCCTTACAGGAGCTCGCTTGCCCTGCTGGTAGTGTGCTATCAGAAAGAGTCTTCAGTGCTGCTGGATCAATCCTGACAGAACGAAGGAGCCGGCTGTTGACCCAAAATGTTGGTGATCTCACCTTCATTAAAAAGAACCATGCCTGGGTTTCAAAGGATTTTGTACCACCTTCCCCTGATGACACATAGGTTGCCAGCAAAATGGCTCGCTTTGTCCTCTGACTTCTCCAATTCCTCCATTTGCATCTGCTGAACGTCCAGCCTACACCTCAACAATGCCAGTTTTTCCACCTCCCCAACTGGGTTGTACCCCCCAGGGCCAGTGTCAGCACCTGGCACACCCGGGCAAGTGCCGGGGCCTGAGCAGGTGGGGGCCCACTCGCCATCAGAGACACCGGCGTACTATGAGGGGCCCTGTGCCAGTTCTGGCGCCCACGAGTGGGCCCCCACTGCTTGCTCAGGGCCCCAGCACTTTCAAAACTTACCTCTCCCTGCTCCACCGCTGTGACGTCTATCGCGTTTACTGACAGTGACATTCAGGTCAGAGAGCGCGATGATATCACGTCTGTGTCCCTCAGCCTGAACAGTCACATGCAGAGAGCTGGAAGATGGTGATGCTGAGGAGTAGAGCAGTGGCCAGCAAGGAGAGGTATTTCATTTTTTTAATGTTTGAAGCACTATATGGGGAGCATTATACACTGTAGAATTATATATTGGGACCATCATACACTTGAGCATCATTAGATGGGGCCCATTACACAGTAGAGCATTATATAGGCCCATCATACACTGGAGCATGATCCATGGGGCCCATCATATACTGGAGCATCATATGGGGCCCATTATATATGGAGCATTATATAGGCCCATCATACACTGGAGCATCATCCATGGGGCCCATCATATACTGGAGCATCATATGGGGCCCATTATATAGGGAGCATTATATAGGCCCATCATACACTGGAGAAGCATCCATAGGGCCCATCATATACTGGAGCATCATTTGGGGCCCATTATATATGGAGCATCACATGGAGCACATTATATATGGAGCATTATATATGGGGACCAATATATTTGGAGCATTATATGGGGCTCATCATACACTGGAGCATCATATATGGGGCCCATCATATATTAGAGCATCATATGGAGTTCATTATTTATGGGGCATCATATAGGGCCCTTTATATATGGAGCATCATATGGAGCACATATGGGGCCTATTTTCGATGGAGCATTATATAGGCCCATCATACACTGGAGCATCATCCATGGGGCCCATCATATACTGGAGCATCATATGGGGCCCATTATATAGGGAGCATTATATAGGCCCATCATACACTGGAGCATCATCCATATGGCCCATCATATACTGGAGCATCATCCATATGGCCCATCATATACTGGAGCATCATATGGGGCCCATTATATATGGGCATCATATGGGGCACATTATATATGGAGCATCACATGGAGCACATTATATATGGAGCATTATATATGGGGACCATTATATTTGGAGCATTATATGGGGTTCATATACACTGGAGCATCATATATGGGGCCCATCATATATTAGAGCATCATATGGGGTTCATTATTTATGGGGCATCATATAGGGCCCTTTATATATGGAGCATCATATGGAGCACATATGGGGCCTATTTTCGATGGAGCATTATATAGGCCCATCATACACTGGAGCATCATCCATGGGGCCCATCATATACTGGAGCATCATATGGGGCCCATTATATAGGGAGCATTATATAGGCCCATCATACACTGGAGCATCATCCATATGGCCCATCATATACTGGAGCATCATCCATATGGCCCATCATATACTGGAGCATCATATGGGGCCCATTATATATGGCGCATCATATGGGGCACATTATATATGGAGCATCACATGGAGCACATTATATATGGAGCATTATATATGGGGACCATTATATTTGGAGCATTATATGGGGTTCATAATACACTGGAGCATCATATATGGGGCCCATCATATATTAGAGCATCATATGGGGTTCATTATTTATGGGGCATCATATAGGGCCCTTTATATATGGAGCATCATATGGAGCACATATGGGGCCTATTTTCTATGGAGCATTATATGGAGCCCATTCTGTATGGAGCAATATATGGGGCCCATCATATACTGTATGGAGCTTTATAAGCGACCCATTATACTGTTTGAAGCAATATGTGGGGCTCATTATACTCTATGGGGACCGTCCTATACAGTATGGCACATTATATGGGGACCATCATACACTGGAGCATTATGTGGAGCTCATCATAAACTGTATGGAACATTATATGGGACCAATTATGTATGGAGAAATATATGGGGCTCATTATTCTGTATGGCGCACTATGTGGTGCCCATAATACTGTCCGGTTTTTGAGCTATTGTAGAATTTACAATAGATATCACTCATGTAATGTAAGAAGTGAAGTATTTGGCATTGTACTATACCTATAGTTCTCTGCCGTATCGGAGCATCATGAATTGTGGTATGTGTTAAAGGGGCCCACTGAGACTCTTTCGCCTGGGGCCCATGAAAACCTGGAGCCAGGCCTGCCCACCCCCACAACTCTAGCCAAATAACCCCCAGTTTTCAAAGCGTTACTATTATTATAAAGTAAATGAAGGTTGACAAGCTTAAGCAATAAGAATTGATGTCGTTGGCATTGAAATGGGCACTGTAGGTTTGTTTACTGTCCTCCACTCACAGGTTGACTTTTCTTCCCCATTGACTTGCATTGGGGTCGGGTCGGGTTTCCGTCGGATCTTTGACTTTTGCCGATAGTCGGCCGATTTCGTTCGACTCGAGTTTTGGGAAAGTCGGGTGGTCCGAAACACGACTCGACCCTCCCGGAGGCAAAGTCACTCATCTCTACTCACAATATTTACTATATCTATGAGTAAGCTGTTCTATCCATGTTTTCCCATAAAATTGCAGCAGCCTCTCCTGCTTAGACTTTTATAGTGGCTATGAGCTATCGTGACCTCTGACAATAATCCCTCATAATTTGATGTGCTTTGTGGTCAGGTAGCTGCAAGGAATTATGGGCATGCTTGTCGTCTTGTGCTTGAGTTGCTATTATCCTTTTTCTTTGCCTTTTCTTAACTGTACATGATGGCAGCCATTCTCTGTGATTAGTTTGAAACAAAAAAAAAATTGTTCGGATTTACAATCTCAAATGTCAAAAAGTTGGTGCCAAACTTAATTTGTGTACCTTATACTCAATTTGTTCATCTCTACTCTACAGCTACGTTTGTTTAGATATAACATTTGTAATGAAGCAGCCTGTATTTTTTTTCATGCTCTCCATGGTTCAGACAGTAGAAATAATCTGACTTTAAATTAGAAAATATCTGCTGCTAAAGGAACAGTCTATGTATTTTTAATCATACTATGAACAGGGAGTGTCACAAAGTGACTAAATGGACTAGTCTTAGAGGTGCAGGTTCTCTGCGGCTTCTCTCCCACTCAGCTCTTTTTGACTGACAGGTCCCTCTCTCGATACCCAACAACACAGTATTGTGTGCTATACGAGAGCAAGTGTTATGCCAGATAGTCTGAGCCCTGCAGGTAGCAATAACAGTTCTTTGGATGGTACTGGTGAAGGCAATAGTTTGCAATGTAGCAGGGCAAGAAGTGTTCAGTGTTTTTCTACATCAATACAAGGAGAAATGACTTGGTGCCCTTGATTAACTGTTCATGCTATGCATGGATTATTGTGGCTAGAATTTTACTAAGGCAATGATGGGCACTATAACTTGAGCTACGAGTATAGAATAATGTTAATGGGTTACTGATCATTGCAATGTTTCAGGATTTGCAGTGAGACATCTTAAGGACCAATTATAGAGGCCAATACTCAGGCCTGACCATTTCTAGGAATGCATTTTCCAGATTGTTGCCTGTCTAAAAATGCCTGCAATCTCCTGACGAATGTGGAATGAGCAAAATGATCCTTTGTTGATTGAGATGATTTTTATGCAAGCTTAAAAATCATTGTTCTCAGTAAGACATCTTCCTGTATTAACAGAACATGTGCCAATAACATCATTTACTTTCCATACAGAACGATCATATCAACGATTGTTCTGTATACATAAAAGTGTGGTGGGCCTGGCTAAACAAGTATTTTAATACTTTTCTAACATCCCTATGTTACTACTGTCTAAATGAGTCCACAGTCTTAGAATAGATTATAAACTTGCAACCAACCAGAGTAGATATTTAGATCTTGATAGTTTATATACTGAAAACACTTATAAATACTTATGAACACAAAATTGGGAAATATTAAAAAGAACTCATGAAGCACAGCACAAAGCTTAAAAGAATAAGGAAAAGTTTCTTCTAATTTACATCTTTGCATCATTTTGTTTCATTCTGTATAAAACCTTAGTCAATGCTTTCAATCATCCTGATCAAGAACTAGATGCATTTGTCAGAAACTTTATTGAAAAAAGGCAGTAAGAAATAGATTTTAGTTTTTTTGCTTTTTTCAGCTTAGTGAAACCTTTTCATGAATCAAAGAGAAGTATTTAGATGAGTGAAATGGATTTTGTAATGATGGAGCACAGCATGTCCTTACCTCCACTTGTCTTTATTTTTACACTCATTAATTCTTCCGATGGTTTGCCTTTCTTTATGGCTTGTGCATTTAAAGGGCATCCAGATAAACTGTAAAATACACAGCAGATACATTAGGTCTAAAAGATCTATTTAATAATGTGTCAAGTTTGTATTGTGAAATCTGGTGACAGATCTGCTTTACCTTAAGTACAGATGAACATCCGCTAAATAACTAGTTTTTGAGGTGAGGCCTATGTACACTAAATTCTTTGTAAGAGGCTGCTAAGCAGAAGTGTTAGGGTTTGTTCAAACAAATAGGTAATGTACATTCAGCTATAGATCCTGGAATTTCAGCCATATGAACGTATTTTAAATGGCTTCGTAACAGAAGAAGCCAAAATTGTGGGCAAAACACTGGGTTGGACTTGCAGGCCAGTGTTACCAAGAGTTGGACGGATCTGGAGGGCTATGTCCATTGTTTTTATAAAATTGCTTTTGGATATGTTTTGTATCTTATTAGATATCTGTTACTCGATTTCTGCCTTAGTCCTCGTGATCACATTTGAGGCTGCCTGTGTGACTAGGCTCCTATACAAACCTTATTTGTCTGCATTTAGCATAGACAACTACCCTTTCCATGATTGGTAGTTGTGTGAGTGGTTGTTTTGTCAGTATTTTCCACCTATAATGTCTCTGCCTTTGATCATTGAGGCCCACATCATTCTGTAATGCATAAATATTTTGACCAGATGTTAGTAAGTATGGCATCCATTTTTTCCTGTTACCCTTATGAAAATAAAAAATTATTGGCTAAAGCCACATTTTTGTGAGAAAAATTAGATTTTCTATTTTCACAGCTCAAGGTTATAAAATTCTATAAAGCACATGTGGTCCAAGTTTCTCACCACACCTCTAGATAAGTACCTTGAGGGATGTAGTGTCAAAAATGTGATCACTTGTGTGGGATTTCCACTCTTTAGGCACATCAGGGGCTCTCCAAATGCGACATGGTGTCTGCTGTCTATTCCAGCCATTTTTTCATTCCAAAAATCAAATGGTGCTCCTTCCCTTCTGAGCCCTGCCGTGCGCTCAAAGAGTAGTTTTCCACCATATATTGGTATATATATATATATATTGGTGTACTCAGGAGAAATTGCACAACCGATTGTATGGTCCATTTTTTCATGTTACCCCTGTAAAAATGCGCAATTTGAGACTAATATTTTTGAAGGAAAAATGTGATTTTTTATTTTTATGGCCCAACGTTATCAAATTCTGTGAAGTACCTGGTGGTATAAGGGTCTCTAGATAAGTTCCTTAAGGGGTGTATTGTAGTTTCCAAAATGTGGGCACTTGTGGGGGTTTCCACTGTTTAGGTACAACAGGGGCTCTGCAAACACAACATTGTGTTAACTATCTATTCTAGCCAATTTTTTTGTTCCAAAAGTCAAATAGTTCTCCTTCCTTCCTAGCCCTGCCGTGAACACAAACAGTAGTTTTCCACCACAAATAGGGTATCGGCATACTTAGGAAACATTGCACAACAAATTTTATAATGCATTTTCTCCTGTTACACTTGTTAAAATGCAAAATTTGTGGCTAATACAACATTTTTGTGGGAAAAAGTAAAACTTAATTTTTTCTTAAACATTGCTTCCTGTGAAGCACCTTGAATAAACTTCAAGCAGCTTTTAGAATGGTGTCATTTGCGATATTGTCTGTCACAAAAGCCCCTCAAAGTCACTTCAAATGTGGCGTGGTCCCTAAAAAAAAAAATTGCTGGTGAACTTTAAACTTTTCTAACTTCTTAACAAAAAAATAAAATAAGTTTAACAAATGATGCGATGTAAAGTATACATGTGGTAAATGTTATTTTTTAATTATTTTGTGTGAGAAAGCTATCTGGTTTAAGGGTATAAAAATTTAAGTTTTAAAAATTCTGAAATTTTCTAAATTTTTGCGCCATACTTTCAATATTTTCACAAACACAAAAAATTTACTTAAATTTACCACTAACATAAAGTAAAATGTGTAACGAAAAAAATTATCTCTGAATCACTGGGATATGTTGAAACGTTCCAGAGTTATTACCACATAAATTGACTCCGGTCAGAATTGTAAAATTTGGCCTGGTCAGGAAGGTGAAAACAGGCTTGGTGGTGAAGGGGTTAATGTGTGTTTTTCACTGATAGCCAAATGCATCTGCATTAATAGTTATCAAGTTATGACAGTACTAAATTACCCGATACATTAATATTACATTTTACGCTTGAAACATTTCCCCATAGTATTTTTTCCAACTTTTCAGTTTAGTGGGTTAATTAAGCAAATTAATTTAACAGGAATTTAGCGAAAACATCTTTGTCCTCAGGCAAAATATAATCAATTGTTTTCATTATGATTATTTCTGATCCATCCTTTTATATGTTTATATCCCTCATTTTGGAAGGTTGGATGATACTCTCTTGTTTTGAAACAGCAAATAATTTTGTGGTGACTTTAAAGTAATTATCTAGAGACTTTTTTTCATTCATCTCATAAGAAAACAAGGCACTAATATATTTAAGTGTATATATTAGTGTACTTTTCTAGTATTTAATGACACACTGACATAGACTGTCTTTCCCTATTGGGTCTGTACATCATGGTAGAAATTACCACAGAGTGATTGCTCCTTTCATAAGTCAGCACCTTCTATTGCTCACTGTTCAATTAGCAAAAAAGCTTTAAGTCTTATTCAGACGTCACTCATTTTTCTTGTACATCACAAACAATCCGAGTTTCATTAGCGTTTTGGATCCAGTATTCATCAGTGTTTGATAAGTGTAGTTTTTACCATTAGTTTCATCAGTGATTTTTTTTTGTATGAAAAATGAGTAAATAACAAGGCTTCTCCTATCCATTATAATGGTAATCAAGGACAGCACACAAACTGCACACTGATGCCATCCGTGCTCTGTCTATGATATTCACTGATCCATTGACTGTAAGGAAAATTTTGATCACCATGATCCGATCTAAAACAGACATGTCTCCGTGATTATTTTGAAAATAATCAGTCCTCAAAAAAACATAGACATGTAAATAGCACCTGACGAAGAAGCGAAACGTGCGTTGGGGCGACAGGGAAGCTGGTGTGAAGCACGAGTGTTCATGTAAGTGCTCATAGGAACTTTCTGTTTGTTATAGTGCACCTTCATTATGCCTCTCACTTGTTATTAATGTCCCTCGTGGACTATGGCGTTGGTTTCATATTAGAGGTTGTTACTTAACTTATTGTGTATATCTACTTAGGGACATGGTTACCCTCATATATAATATCGTATATTACCTGTTTGCACTTTAATGTGCCTGGGCCACATGCTGTACCACTCCCAGTTTGGATTTGCAGTATTTCCCATTATTTATATGTTAATTATGTATTCATTTGTATTTTATGAATTTTTGTAATAAAATCGATTTTTGCAATTTATACTCAGTTCATCTTTAAGTGTTGTTTCAATTGATTAGTAGTTTTTGCATATTACCATTTGGGTTCTTTTTGCTTATAAATGTAAATAGCACCATAGACTATAATGGGTACAAGTTGCATACATCAAAATCACAGATAGAACACGTATAGTATTCTCGGACGTCTGAGTGAGGCCTTACACATCATGTGCTGACACTAGGAAATTAATTGTTAGATGTAAGAAACTGGTGGAAAATCAGGGGGACAGAGGGAGAAAGGGGGTCCCCGAGACTTGCAACTGCTGAAAAATAAAGTCTCATGTAAGAAGTGGAAGGCAAGGGCAGTGGTTGCTGTTATCTTGGCGTTTGGTGAGAAATATAAGTAAAAATATACTTTAATGACTAAAACTCATGAGTTAAGATAAGACATTTCTTACTCGTTTTAGGGTTTTTTTTTTTGGCTGCCAGACAAACTTTATACGATCTACATGAACCTTGTGGCTAGTAAGTGCTAACAAAAGAAAAAATTACCTAAATGAATGTATCACATGTAAGAAATATCCACTATGTATTGTTCAAATTTTTTTCACTAAATCCAAAACTGTAAGACCCAAAACTAAAATTTTGTGGGACTTAATTTTTCATGTATAACAGACATCAGATTAAAAACAACATAGAAAGTTTGCAAAATACCTTCTGTGCGTCACAAAAACGTTGTTGACATGGCCAAGACCGTTGCAGCCTGGAAGTGGGCAGTGTGGCAGCTCCTGCTTATTTTGCTTCCATAACAGCGATGAGCCATTTAGTGAACTCTCCTTTTGCCTTTTAGCAGCTAAAGGACAGCCAGAAGCACTTCGATGAGATGTGTATTTTCCAGATATGTGGCCTTGACCATCACAGCCTATAACGGGACATCTGTGTAAAATATAATCATGATATGAATGTTACAATATGGATGTTCAGAAGATTTTTTTTCTTTTTAACTCTTTTGGTATTCTGCTCTGTCACTGCTGTGCATGTATTAAGACCATCCTTTATTTAGCTGTAATTACCAAACTTTCAAAAACTATGGAAAAATGTATGTGCACAACCCCTTAGTGCAACAGCATATACATACTGTATGTGTGATTGTGTGTGGGGAGGAGTCAGGAGCTGAGCAAATACCGGCTATATTAAATTAGCAGCATCTGTCTCTAACAGCTAAGCTCTGGCCACTGCTGTTAACCATTTAAATGCCACCCTCATGCACCCCATGACTTGATCGTTAGCACAAATGGATTACTATGACAGCCAGGAACCTGCTGAAGGCACTAATCACTACCATCATGGTGCTCCTCTGAAACTCAGCTATGTGCTGAACTTCAAAGGAGACCACAATTTTCACTATATACCACAATGATATGGTATTGCAGTATATAGTATAAGCAATTGTATATTCAAAACTTTTAGTACTCTGTGAGGACTAAAAAAATATAAAGTCAATCTTTAAAAAAGTTTTTAAAAATTAAAATAAATTATAAAAGTTTGAATCGCCTACTTAAAATGAAATATAGACAAATAATAATAAGAAGAATATTTGGTATTGCCACATTCATAATAGGCTTATCTATCAAAATGTAAAATTAATTTACCAAATCGATAAATACGTAGCAAGTAAAAAAAATTAAAACGTTAGAATAGGGTTTTTTTCGGTCACCTTATCTCATTATAAAATGCAATACAAACAGATCAAAATATTATATGTACCCTAAATTCATATTATTAATACCGTCAGCTTCTATTAAAAAAAATAAGCCTTACCCAGCTCAATCGACGAAAAACTATAAATGTTACCGGCCACAGAAAATGGCGGCACAAGCTAAAAAAAAATCTATACAATGTTGGTATCGCCGTAATTGTACTAACTTGAAGTATCATTATTCAGAGGAAATTTTACCACAGAATGTACACCATAAAAATAAACCCAGGAAACTATGACAGAATTACTTATTGCACCACACGTGGAATTTTGTTTCTCATTTTCCAGTATATTGAATATGAACCCCTCTCTGACCTTAGACGTACTATCCCGTCCATGTGACCTGGGCCTTATTTACCCTGGATGGGATAGTACTTCATATGCGATCGTCCACGGTCACAGTGGGAGCGCGGTCGATTGCAGCTGGGTGTCATGTGATTCTTACAGCTGACACCATGCACTAAGTGCCAGGAGCGGTCACGGACCGCTCCCGACACTTTAACCCCTGGCACACTGCGATCAAACATGATTGCAGCATTCCGATGGCATAGGGAAGCATCGCGCAGGGAGGGGGCTCTCTACGTGCTTTCCTGAGACCCTCAGAACAACGCGATGTGACCGCATTGTTCCGAGGGCCTCCTCCCTGCAGGCCCCGGATCCAAGATGGCTGCGGGGTCCTTCTGGGTCCTGCAGGGAGGTGGCTTGTCAGTGCCTGCTGAGAGCAGGCGCCGGCAAGCCTCCTGCACTGTCTGACAGATTGCTGATTTGACACAGTGCTCTGCAAAGTGTCAGATCAGCGATCTGACTTTATATAGTAATGTCCCACCCTGGGACAATGTAAAAATAAAAAATTAACGTGTAAAAATATTTTTTTAAAAATCACTAAATAAACAAAAATATTTCCCCAATAAACACATTATTATTATGTACGTAAAAAAAACAATAAAAGTACACATGTTTAGTATCGCCTCATCCATAACGACCCGCCCTTTAAAACTGTCCCACTAGTTAACCCCTTTAGTGAACCCCTTAAAAATAAAAAAGCAAGGCAAAAAGACAATGCTTTATCATCATACCACCGAACAAAAAGTGGAATAACACGCAATCAAAAAGACGGATATAAATAAACATGGTACCGCTGAATACATCATCTTGTCCTGCAAAAAACGAGCTGCCATACAGCATCATCAGCAATAACATAAAAAAAGTTATAGGTTGCAGAATAAAGCGATGCAAAAATAATTATTTTTTATATAAAATTGTTTTTATTGTATAAAAGCGCCAAAACATAAAAAAAAATATAAATGAGGTATCACTGTAATTGTACTGACCAAAGAATAAAACTGCTTTATCAATTTTACCACACCAGGAACGGTATAAATGTTCTCCCCGAAAAGAAATTCATAAATTGCTGGTTTTTGTTCATTCTGCTTCCCAAAAATCATAATAAAATGCGATCAAAAA
Source organism: Oophaga sylvatica (assembly GCA_033576555.1). Taxonomy (NCBI): domain Eukaryota; kingdom Metazoa; phylum Chordata; class Amphibia; order Anura; family Dendrobatidae; genus Oophaga; species Oophaga sylvatica. The sequence continues at coordinate 347,704,849 of JARQOD010000006.1, forward strand.
ATGTCATGTGCCCAAAAATGGTACCAATTAAATCGTCAACTCATCCCGCAAAAAATAAGACTTCACATGACTCTGTGGGCCAAAATCTGGAAAAATTATAGCTCTCAAAATGTGGTGATGCAAAAACTATTTTTTGCAATAAAAAGCGTCTTTTAGTGTGTGACAGCTGCCAAACATAAAAACCCGCTATAAATAGTAAATAAAACCCCCCTTTATTACCCCTTAGTTAGGGAAAAATAATAAAATTAAAAAAAGTATTTATTTCCATTTTCCCATAAGGGTTAGGGTTAGGGTTGGGGTTGGGATAAGGGTTAGGAGTGTGTTATGGTTAGGATTGTGGTTAGGGTTATGGTTATGGTTGGGATTTGGGTTAAGGGTGTGTTGGGGTTAGGGTTGGAGTTAGAATTGGGGGGGGTTTCCACTGTTTAGGCACCTCAGGGGCTCTCCAAACGTGACATGGCGTCTGATCTTAATTCCAGCTAATTCTACGTTGAAAAAGTCAAACGGTGCTCCTTCCCTTCCGAGCTCTGCCTTGCACTAAAATAGTAATTTACTCCCAAATATGGGGTATCGGCATACTCAGGACAAATTGCACAATAACTCTTGGGGTCCAATTTCTTTTGTTACCCTTAGGAAAATAAAATATTGAGGTCTAAAAGATCATGTTGTGGAAAAAATATGATTTTTTTATTTTCACTCTTGGGCGTTATAAACTTCTGTGAAGCATTTTGGGGTTCAAAGTGCTCACCACACATCTATATAAGTTCATTGGGGGGTCTAATTTCCAAAATGGGGTATTTGTGGGGGGTTTCTACTGTTTAGGCACATCAGGGGCTCTCCAAACGCGACATGCATCCAGCCAATTCTGCATTGAAAAAGTCAAACGGCGCTTCTTCCCTTCTGAGCTCTGCACCCAAACAGTGGTTCACCCCCACATATGGAGTATCAGCGTACTCATTTTTGTGGAAAAAATAAGATTTTTTAATTTTACAGCTGCACGTTATAAACTTCTGTGAAGCCCTTGGGGTTCAAAGTTCTCACCACACATCTAGATAAGTTTCTTGGGGAGGTCTAGTTTCCAAAATTGGGTCACTAGTCGGGGTTTCCACTGTTTAGGCACATCAGGGGCTCTCCAAACATGACATGGCGTCCGATCTCAATTCCAGCCAATTTTGCATTGAAAAAGTCACATGGCGCTCCTTCCCTTCCGTGCTCTGCCATGCGCGGAAACACTGGTTCCCCCCACATGTGGGGTATCAGCATACTCAGGACAAATTACAGAATAACTTTTGGGGTCAAATTTCTCCTGTTACCCTGGGGAAAATAAAAAAAATTAGACCTGAAGTAATTTTTTTGTGAAAAAAGTTAAATGTTCATTTTTTTTAAACATTCAAAAATTTCCTGTGAAGCATCTGAAGGGTTAATAAACTTCTTGAATGTGGTTTTGAGCACCTTGAGAGGTGCAGGTTTTAGATTGGTGTCACTTTTGGGTATTTTCTATCATATAGACCCCTAAAAGTGACTTCAAATGTGATGTGGTACCTAAAAAAATGATGTTGTAAAAATGAGATATCGCTGGTCAACTTTTAACCCTTATAACTTCCCAACAAAAAAAAAATTTGGTTCCAAAATTGTGCTGTTGTAAAGTAAACATGTGGGATATGTTACTTATTAAGTATTTTGTGTGATATATATGTGTGATTTAAGGGCATTAAAATTCAAAGTTGGAAAATTGCGAAATTGTCTAAATTTTCGCCAAATTTCCATTTTTTTCAGAAATAAACGCAAGTCATATCAAAGAAATTTTACCACTATCATGAAGTACAATATGTCATGAGAAAACTTGTCAGAATCACCAGGATCCATGGAAGTGTTCCAAAGTTATTACCTCATAAATGGACAGTGGTCAGAATTGTTAAAATTGGCCTGTTCATTAATGTACAAACCACCCTTAGGGGTAAAGAGGTTAAAATAATGGTGTCGTTCAAAATTACAATTTGTCATGAAAAAAAGCAAGTCCTCATATGGTTAAATTAGACGGAAAAATAAAAAAAGTTATGGCTCTTCTAAGACGGTGAAGAAAAAATAAATGCGCGAAAATGATAATTAACTTTGTTAACGAATGGGTTAATGGAAGTTTCAAGATGACAAAGTTATGTTCGATGAACTAAGTATTTCTAGTTAGATTTCACTACTGTAGAAAATTATCAGGCCTGTAGTTGGGTTTAGATACAAAGTGAGTAGAGATTGAAGGGGTATTCTACTTGTACAGTATGTAAATAATTCCTAATCGTTGTTGAACTGAAGTTTTACAACTTTCTAGTATGTTTTGTTTTAATTCTTTATAATTTTTTTAATATTTCTTTGCGGTCATTCAATAAGAATATTAGCATACATTGAGGGGTCAGCAAACCCAAGCACAAATCCTGCTATTTTCTGGCAAGGAGGTGCAGGTTTATTGTCTCTGACTGCAGAAAATGATGAGGAATCCATGCACCAGGTCCTTCAGATAAGTGTTCGTATTAAAGGATTTTTCAGAGTTAACCAAACTGTGGCCAAATGCAGGAAATGATATAAAATTACAGATAAATGTATATTCGCCTGATCAATCGCCCATTACTACAAAGCTGCCACTCCAGTTCTAATTCTTTGGCTGCAGTGATCTTTTGTAATATACTTTGAGAGCAAGAGATTGGCTGCTGCGATCACCTATGGTTTACGGAATGTCACCACTACAGCCAAGTAAGCACAGGCTGGTGGGATGACCAAAGTGCCAATAGGGGAGCAATGGGGCAGATGAACCAGTAAGTAGATTTTCACTTGCTATAACATTTGTGCATTTGCACACATTTTTGTTTAAGATTATGTTCAGAAGTCAATTATTTGGTCAGTCAAAACACGTGACCACTTCTGCATTTTTACACACTCCTGATTTTGGCTTACAAATACTGATGTGAAATACTGAACATGTGAACATGGCCTTCAGTGATTGTCCAGAGAAAGCAAGTTCTTGCCTATCTACAGGACAGGTAATAATCTATTGTTGGTAGGGGTCTGACTGTTGGTCTACTGTGGGTCTACTGATGAAAATAACCGACTTTGCAATATATCTTATCACAAAAATTAGCTTCTTTCTCTGCCAAAATTGATCAGTCATTATCAGAATTCTCAATTCTGAGGCAAATGCTGTATTCAATGTAGTCAGACTTTCCCATTACTGAGATAGGAGATGGCAGTTCCTACGGATAAGACTTTATGTGGACAAAAGGATATAGGAGCTAGAGGCAGAACTCCTCTCACCTCCTCTCCCTTCTATCTGGATAGAATCTTATCCATAGCAACTGCCATCTCCTATCTCAGTAATGGGAAAGTCTGCCTTTATTAACCCCTTAATGTCCAATGACGTGCACAGTCCGTCATGGCAAGGTGTCAGTTTTGGCACCTTGACGGACTGTGCACGTCATGCCTTTGAACTACCACTGCGTGTAAACACGCAGTGGTAGTTCAGTGCCGACAGCTGTCTATGACAGCTGACAGGCACAGCAAGCGGTGCTGGGACCTTTGCAGTCGGTCCCCGCAGCTACAGCGCTGTGATTGGTCAATGTGACTGACCAAACACAGCAGCGATAAGGCAGAAGATGCTGAAATTTCAGCCTCTTCTGCCCGATCAGTGCAGGAGCTCAGGGCTGCAGTGGCGGAGCTTCCTGCACTGACAGCCAGGAGCGGCGCCCCCGCTGCCTCTGGCTGTTAACCCCCTGACTGCTTAAATCGAGCACGATTGCAGCACTCAGGGGGAGAGGCAGAGGGTCGGGAGCTCCCTCTGCCTAAAGATCGGCGCCCCGCAATGTATTTGCAGGGCCCGATCTCTGCCTTGATGACCCGTGGGTTGTCATGACAACCTCCGGGTCATCTAGCTACAGAAAGCCGCTGTGACCATGGTCACAGCAGCTTTCACTATAGGTACAATGCATTGCAATGCTGGAGCATTGCAATGCATTGTACTTGCAATCAAAAGTAAAAAAGTGAAAGTCTCATAAAGGGACAAGGTAAAAAAAAGCATTTTTTTTTTAAAAAATTGTAAAAAAAATATTAAAAAATAATTTTAAAAAATTCCCCTAAAAAAATACATATTTTCATGTAATAAAAAAACAAAAAACAAAAAAATACACATGTATGGTATCGCAGCGTCCGTAAAATTCCCATCTTTAAAAGCGTAACCCTAGTTAATCCCTTCAGTGAAAGCCGTAAAAAAAAACACAAAAAAGTGGTAAATTATACTTTTTCCAAGCGGTATTATCATACCGCTTGGAAAAAGTGCAATAACACGCGTTCAAAAAGTCAGATATAAATAATCATGGTACCGCTGAAAACGTAATCTTGTCTCGCGAAAAACAAGCCGCTACACAGCATCATCAGTGAAAAAATAAAAAAGTTATAGCTCGCGGAAAAAAATGATGCAAAAATAATTATATTTCTATAAAAAATTTTATTGCGTAAAAAACGCCAAAACATAAAAAAATATATAAATGAGTATCGCTGTAATCATAGTGACCCAAAGAATAAAGCTGCTTTATCAATTTTACCACACGCGGAACGGAGGAAAAAAAAAAAACAATTCCTGAATTGCTGGTTTTTGTTCTTTCTGCTACCACAAAAATCAGAATAGGAAGCGATCAAAAAACGTTATGTGCCCGACTATGGTACCAATAAAAACATCAGCTCGTCCCGCAAAAAAGAAGCCCACAGATAACTATGTCAGAGGAAATATGGAAAAATTATAGCTCTCAAAATACGGCGATGCAAAAATTTCTTACAAAAAATTCTTCCAAAAAAGCATCTTTTAGTGTGTGACAGAAGCTAAACATGAAAAAAGGGTATAAATCTGGTATCACCGTAATCGCACCGACCCGGGGAATAAAGTCGCCTAATCACTAAGGAACGAGGAACGGTGTAAAAATAAAACCAATTCTTCACCTTTTGTGGATTTGTTCATTTTGCCTCCCAAAGATCACAGTAAGGCAATCACAGTGGTTCCCCCCACATATGGGATATCAGTGTACTCAGGATAAATTGAACATCAACTTTTGGGGTCCTATTTCTCCTGTTATCCATATAAAAATAAAAATTTGGGGGGAAAAAGGTCATTTTGTGGAAAAAAATATGATTTTTTTATTTTCACGGCTCTACGTTATAAACTTCTGTGAAGCCCTTGGGTGTTCAAAGTGCTGACCACACATCTAGATAAGTTCCTTGGGGGTCTAGTTTGCAAAATGGTGTCACTTGTGGGGGGTTTCTACTGTTTAGGCACATCAGGGGCTCTCCAAGCGCGACATGACACCCGCAGACCATTCCATCAAAGTCTGCATTCAAAAACGGTGCTCCTTCCCTTCCGAGCTCTGCCATGCGTCAAAATAATGGTTCCCCCACATATGGGGTATCAGAGTACTCAGGACAAATTGCAAAATAGCTTTTGGGGTCTTATTACTCCTGTTACCCTTATAAAAATAAAAATTTTGGGGAAAAAAAAATATTTTTGTGGAAAAAAATATGATTATTTTATTTTCACGGCTCTACGTTATAAACTTCTGTGAAGCACTTGGGGGTTCAAAGTGCTCACCACAGATCTAGATAAGTTCCTTGGGGGGTCTAGTTTCCAAAATGGGGTCACTTATGGGGGGTTTCCACTTTTAGGTACATCAAGGACTCTCCAAACGCGACATGGTGTCCGCTCTCGATTCCAACCAATTTGACATTCAAAATCTCAAATGATGCTCCTTCCCTTCTGAGCACTGCCGAGCGCCTAAAGATTGGTTTTCCCCACACATGGGGTATCGGTGTACTCAGGAGAAATTGTACAACAAATATTGTGGTTCATTTTCTCCTGATACCCTTGACAAAATTTAAAAAATTGTGTCAAATGAAAAATTTTGGGAAAAAAAGTTAAATGTTCATTTTTTCCTTCCACATTGCTTCAATTCTTGTGAAGTACCTAAAGGGTTAATAAACTTCTTGAATGTGGCTTTGAACACCTTGAGGGGTGCAGTTTTTAGAATGGTGTCAATTTTGGGTATTTTCTGTCATATTGACCCCTCAAATTCACTTCAAATGTGAGGTGGTCCCTAAAAAAAATGGTTTTGTAAATTTTGTTGGAAAAATGAGAAATTGCTGGTCAACTTTTAACACATAACTTCCTAACAAAAAATTTTGGTTCTAAAATTGTGCTAATGTAAAGTAGACATGTAGGAAATGTTATTTATTAACTATTTTTTGTGACATATCTCTCTGATTTAATGGCATAAAAATTAAGTTTGAAAATTGCAAAATTTTCAAAATTTTTGCCATATTTCTGTTTTTTTCATAAATAAACGCAAATTATATCGAAGAAATTTTACCACAATCATGAAGTACAATATGTCACGAGAAAACAGTCTCAGAATCGCCAAGATCCGTTGAAGCGTTCCAGAGTTATAAGCACATAAAGAGACAGTGGTCAGAAATGTAAAAATTGGCCTGGTCATTAACCTTCAAAATGGCTTGGTCGTTAAGGGGTTAAATACAGATTTTTACCTCAGGAATAGAGTTGAGCATTCTGATACCGCAAGTATCGGGTATCGGCCGATATTCGCTGTATCGGAATTCCGATACTTAGTTCCGATATTTTTCATATATCGTATACCGGAATCGGAAGTTCCCATAATTCTTTGAGAGGCAATGTGATTTTAGTCAGCCAATGAGGAATTCTAAGAAGTGTGGGCACATCCTGTACTGCTGCGGTCATGTTAACTAATGGCATGGCTGTGATTGGATGCTGAAATGATGTCAGAATGCACTATAAAAGGCGCCGCCGCCATTTTAGCGTCACTGTGCTATGAACTCAGTTAGGGACAGAACGCTGCTCTGCTGACTCTGAGGGACAGTTAGAAATTGCGATTTTGTGTACTGTGCTTTAGGCAGGCTAGTTTACCAACCGCTGTGTAAATCATCCTTTTTCCTTGCAGTGTTGTTTTCACAGCTCTGCAAGGTGTGTGTGTGAGTGCAGGTGACGCGCTGCAGTTTGCTCTGCATCCAACGCTGTTTGTAGGCATCTGCACGTGTCACTCACTGACTCTTTTTTTTTTCTTTAGTGTAATTCTTGCAGCTCCATTCAATTGAAATTATAGTGTGACGCTCTTCCATCCGTATCCAATACATTGGTTGCAAACACTATAGAAGTACACCATGGAGCCTTTCACAGATAGTGAACAGTTGTGTGCAGTGTTCACTCTAGTCTGTTTTTTTTTTTTTTTTGAGTGCAGATCACGCTCCAGTTACTTCTTGAACCACTGCTGCTTGTAGTCTGCTGAGCGTGTCTCACTGCCTCATCCTTGACATTTTTCTCAAATTGGTGCTGCTCGATTCTATAGAAAAAAACTCTAATCTATTAGTGTGACGTGCTTCCATCCGTATCCAATACATTGGTTGCAAACACTATAGAATTACACAAAGGTGCCTTTTTTTAGCAAGTGAACAGTTGTGTTCAGTGTTCACTGTAGTCTGAGGTTTTCATTTTTGTAGGAGTGTAGATCCCGCTCCAGTTATTTCTTCAACCACCGCTGCGTATACTCTGCTGAGCGTGTCTCACTGCCTCATCCTTGTCATTTTTATCTAATTGGTGCTGCTGTATTCAATTTCCAAAAACTAAAATCTATTAGTGTGACGCTCTTCCATCCTGATAAAATACATTGCTTGCAAACACAATAGAAGGCCACAATAAGTCCTTTCACAGTAAGTGAACAGTTGTGTTCAGTGTTCACTGTAGTCTGAGATTTTCATTTTTGTAGGAGTGTAGATCCCGCTCCAGTTATTTCTTCAACCACCGCTGCGTGTACTCTGCTGAGCGTGTCTCACTGCCTCATCCTTTTCATTTTTATCTAATTGGTGCTGCTGTATTCAATTTCCAAAAACTAAATCTATTAGTGTGACGCTCTTCCATCCTGATACAATACATTGCTTGCAAACACAATAGAAGGCCACAAAAAGTCCTTTCACAGCAAGTGAACAGTTGTGTTCAGTGTTCACTGTAGTCTGAGGTTTTCATTTTTGTAGGAGTGTAGATCCCGCTCCAGTTATTTCTTCAACCACCGCTGCGTGCACTCTGCTGAGCGTGTCTCACTGCCTCATCCTTGTCATTTTTATCTAATTGGTGCTGCTGTATTCAATTTCCAAAAACTAAAATCTATTAGTGTGACGCTCTTCCATCTGATACAATACATTGCTTGCAAACACAATAGAAGGCCACAAAAAGTCCTTTCACAACAAGTGAACAGTTGTGTTCAGTGTTCACTGTAGTCTGAGGTTTTCATTTTGTAGGAGTGTAGATCCCGCTCCAGTTATTTCTTCAACCACCGCTGCGTGTACTCTGCTGAGCGTGTCTCACTGCCTCATCCTTGACAATTTTCTCTAATTGGTGCTGCTCCATTCTATTTCAAATAATTAAAATCTATTAGTGTGACGTGCTTCCATCGGTATCCAATACATTGGTTGCAAAGAATATAGAATTACACAAACAGGGCTTTCACAGCTATTGAACAGTTGTGTGAAGTGTTCACTGTAGTCTGAGGTTTTCATTTATTATTATATTTACTTGTATGCTTTTATTTAAAAGCCAAGAACACTGAAGGCAAACCTTCGCACTGCAGCTGTTGTCAAAGTTCAACACACATTATGCACTTCCAACATTGCAGCTTTTGAGGCATGATGTGAGTTGGATTTGCCTAAGTTATGGAGTGACAAGGTTCCCCAATCAGTACCCTATAGCATAAGTATGCTTTTGTGTTTGCATTTGTGTTCGACATATGGATATCTGCAGTAATATGTCACAATTTTTTATTAACAGATTTGTGACAAAGACTAAATCTAAGAAGCATCATTGTCAGAAGCTCCCTGTCCTCCCCAACAGCTGCAGGTACCTTTCCTTGCAGACAAAAGAAATGCAAAACCTGTACATCTATAATGACCACGGACAGGATAAAGATCCCCAACTCCCATCAGGACTACAAGATACCAGGTACTTTCAGCTGCATCACATCTAATGTGGTGTACCTAATTATATGTACTAAATGTCCAACTGGGGGTCTGTATGTGGGGAGACGGGCAAAAAACTGAGAACAAGGATGAATTCTCATCGCCACACAATAAGAGAAAGGAGAATGGATTTACCTGTGGCAAAACACTTTTGTATGCCCGGTCATAGCATGACGGATATGGAATTACTGGTATTAAAATCTAACTTCAAATCTGAGAAAGATAGAAAAGTCTGGGAATATAAACTTATGATGACCTTTGACACTCTTAGTGCTGGGATGAATATATCCAGAGTTTTATGACTTTCTACAACAATTAAGGAATCTGCTTCCCTGACCTTTTAGGGTCATCACAACACAATACCAGACCCCAATCAGAGGGTAATAAAACTTTCACTCCTTATCTATGAACTAGTCATATTTATGTTCATCCCTCGGCCATAATGACAGTTCTGCTTCACGTTACATGTCTTACCTATTGCATTATTCCTGTGTCCTCTTGTGTATAAATATGTGATTCTTCAGATTTTGTATTAGTTCAGCCTGATGAAGAGACCTGCGTAGTCTCGAAAGCTTGCAATTTGTTACCATCTTTTCAGTTAGCCATTAAAAGGTGTCAACCACTGAGGACTCTCAAGTCTAAATATTTTTCTGACAAAGACTAATAATTTTATGGTTTTAAAGGTGACGTTTTACTTGTTTACAGCGTAGAATTAAGGGTGTAGCCTCATATCTATGTGTAGCACTAGCCACTTTAACAAGTCATGTTTTTTTCAACATGTGTAGCTAGCTATCAGTAATTGTTGCCGGACACACAGCAGGGGAACAGCAGGCGTTACTGAACCCCACAAACACATCAGCGATTTTTTTGATCTATGCATCTAACATTTCTGAGCAGCAACTGGCAGTGTTGTAGCCCAGGGAGTACAGTTCAGGTGGTAGAAAGATGAACATAACAGGAGACATGTATAACGTTGCAACCAGTTATTTAATCTGAAACCGGACAGGCAAATTAATGCGTGATCCATGCCTTGTTCATTTTCAGCAAAGTAAGCCGGTCTACATTATCGGAGGATAGTCGCATGCGACGGTCTGTTAGTACACCACCTGAAGCACCAAAAACGCGCTCCGATAATAAACTGCCAGCAGGGCAAGCCAGCACCTCCAATGCATACTGGCTCGCCAATCCTCTGGAATGCTCTACCCAAGAAATTAGGACTATCCACAATTTGCATGGTTTCAGGCGCTCCCTCAAAACACATTTGTTCAGAGTGCCCTATCACATTCACTAACCAAAGTCATTCTATGTGTAAGTGTGTGTGTGTAGCCCATTCACTATCTCCATCCATCCCTCACTCCCTCAAAATGGCTGGACCATCATTGTAAATGCACCATTGTATATACACACCTGTACTTTGTAGCTCCCCCACCTCATTGTAAATTGTAAGCTCTCAAGAGCAGGGGCGGCTTATATTGCTTTAATTATTTTATTGTTAATGTTGTTACTTATGACTTGTGTTCTGAAACTGTTAAACTGTAAAGCGCAGCGGAATCTGTTGGCGCTATATAAATAAAGATTATTATTATTAAGCGTTCACTGGTTCATGTGGAGGTAGACCGTGACGGCTCCTGCAGCGATGTTTCTGAGGAACTGGAGTAGTAGGAGGAGTCAATGTGTACAGACTTGATTCCTGCAATCCTTGGAGTTGGCTGAACACGTACAGCACCACTCGCAAGATCTGTACCCGGCTACACAACATTGACCCAATGGGCATGAGGGAAAGGTATCGTCCATGGCCATGGGTACTGGTCCACACAGCTGTGGTCAGGTGGACATTGCTACTGACGGAGTTTAGTAGCGCATGTTTAATTTTTCCCTCAACATTAGAGTTGAGCGATACTTTCCGATATCCAAAAGTATCGGAATCGGAATGGTATCGCCGATACCATTAAAATATCGGCGATACCCGATACCGATACCGGAAGTCCCATGTAAGTCTATGGGAACAAAATATCGCAACTAAAAAAACCTCTTTCTTTCCTGTAAACACTAAATATACACACATAGAATACATATATATATATATATATACATGTCATTGTGACATATATATATACATATATGTATAGTTTATACACTTCTACATAGTAAAATATCCTCTGATTCAATTGCCGGGTAAAGCCGGCTTCTGTGAAAAGACAGAAGCACCCGACATGAAATGACACTTGGTGTACATAGGGTTAACCATGTCTTTTCATGTCCTTTGCTATCTGATTTGCACAAACAATTACATCAGTCTATGTGTGCAAAATTTCACACCTGTAGGGGTTAATTAAAGGTGTAAATTCGTTGTAAAAAAAACGGACTTTTTTGCTACGAATTTACACCTTTAATTAACCCCTACAGGTGTGAAATTTTGCACACTTACACTCATGTAATTGTTTGTGCAATACAGATATCAAACTACATGAAAAGACATGGTTAACCCTATGTACACCAAGTGTCATTTCATGTCGGGTTCTGCATTTTCACAAAAGCCGGCAATTGAATTAGCGGCTATTATACTATGTAGAAGTGTATGAACTATAAATATAAATATATATATATATGTGTCACAAATTCAATGACATGTATATATATATATGAGGTGTAAAATTGCTGAAAAAAAATGCGTGGGCTCCCGCCCTATTTTCACAACCAGACAGACAAAGCCAGTGAGTGGGGGCAGATAATAATAGCCCAGAGAGGGACCATTTTTTTTGGCCCCCCGGCTACTTAACATCTGCCCCCAGACACCCCAGAAAGGGCAAATCTCTAATTAGATTTGCCTTTCTGGCACTTTGCCCGTCTATTCCCATTGCCCTGTAGCGGTGGCGAATGGGTTAATAAGGGGTTAAAATGACCTTGCAATTGAAAGGTCACTTTAAGCCAGGTTAATAATTGAGAGCTGTCAATTAGACAACTATCAATTATTAATCTATTGTATGAAAGAAAAATCAAACACACACACTTTAATAAAAAAGAAGTTTAATGAAATAATCACAGTTTTTGACCATATTTTATTTACCTGCTAAAACCATTTCCTGTAATAAAAATAAAATAATAAAGCAAAATTATTCTTACCAATCCGATGCACAGTCAGGTCCCACGGTGTAATCCTTCAGAAAGGGTTAATGTTTACTGCAGGGACCGCAGCTAATGCTGCAGCCTCACAGTAAACCCCCAAATGAATGAGCTCCTCTCCTGGCTGACAGGAGAGGAAGTGGAAAGCTTAATTGATTGCTTTCCACTTTCACCGGCATAAAGGGGACATTAACCCCCTATTACCACCCTTCCCACCCGCTACGGGGAAAGGGGGCCCCGAAATGCCCGGGCCTTTTTTTGTCCCCAAATGGGGGCGCTGAGCCTGGATTTCACTGTTGGGGGCCAAAATCCATGGCCTTTGCACTTTTAATCCCCGGGCCCAGCAGTCTCATTTTTTTGGCGTTAACAAAATAGGGGACCCCTACCCCTTTTTTTCGAGGATCCCTATTTTTGTTAACCACCAAGCTAAGCAGACTGCTGTGCCTGGTATTATCAGGCTTGCAAGGTCCATGGATATTGGATCCTTACCACCTGAAAAACCAGGCCTCAGCGTCTGCTTCATCTGGCTGTTAACAAAAATAGGGGGACCCCACGCCAATTTTTTCGAGGGATCCCCATTTTTGTTAATCACCAAGATATGCAGACTGCTGTGGCCTGGTATTATCACTGTCAAGGTCCATGGATCTTGGCTCCTTAACAGCCTGAAAATCCAGGCCTCACGGTCTGCTTCATCTGGCTGGTTAACAAAAATAGGGGGACCCCACGCCAATTTTTTCGAGGGATCCCCTATTTTTGTTAATCAGCCAAGATATGCAGACTGCTGTTGCCTGGTATTAATCAGCGGGCAAGGTCCATGGATCTTGGCTCCTTAACAGCCTGAAAATCCAGGCCTCAGCGGTCTGCTTCATCTGGCTGGTTAACAAAAATAGGGGGACCCCACGCCATTTTTTTTCGAAGGGAACCCCTATTTTTGTTAATCATTTCCCTCTGACGTCACTGATGGTGTCCCTGGCTGACCTGAATGAAAGTGGAAAGCAATCAATTAAGCTTTCCACTTCCTCTCCTGTCAGCCAGGAGAGGAGCTCATTCATTTGGGGGTTTACTGTGAGGCTGCAGCATTAGCTGCGGTCCCTGCAGTAAACATAACCCTTTCTGAAGGATTACACCGGGGGGACCTGACTGTGCATCGGATTGGTAAGAATAATTTTGCTTTATTATTTTATTTTTAATTTACAGGAAATGGTTTTAAGCAGGTAAATAAAATATGGTCAAAAACTGTGATTATTTCATTAAACTTCTTTTTTATTAAAGTGTGTGTGTTTGATTTTTCTTTCATACAATAGGATTAATAATTGATAGTTGTCTAATTGACAGCTCTCAATTATTAACCTGGCTTAAAGTGACCTTTCAATTGCAAGGTCATTTTAACCCTTATTAACCCATTCGCCACCGCTACAGGGCAATGGGAATAGACGGGCAAAGTGCCAGAAAGGGCAAATCTAATTAGAGATTTGCCCTTTCTGGGGTGTCTGGGGGCAGATGTTAAGTAGCCGGGGGGGCCAAAAAAAATGGTCCCTCTCTGGGCTATTATTATCTGCCCCCACTCACTGGCTTTGTCTGTCTGGTTGTGAAAATAGGGCGGGAGCCCACGCATTTTTTTTCAGCAATTTTACACCTCATATATATATATACATGTCATTGAATTTGTGACACATATATATATATATTTATATTTATAGTTCATACACTTCTACATAGTATAATAGCCGCTAATTCAATTGCCGGCTTTTGTGAAAATGCAGAACCCGACATGAAATGACACTTGGTGTACATAGGGTTAACCATGTCTTTTCATGTAGTTTGATATCTGTATTGCACAAACAATTACATGAGTGTAAGTGTGCAAAATTTCACACCTGTAGGGGTTAATTAAAGGTGTAAATTCGTAGCAAAAAAGTCCGTTTTTTTTACAACGAATTTACACCTTTAATTAACCCCTACAGGTGTGAAATTTTGCACACATAGACTGATGTAATTGTTTGTGCAAATCAGATAGCAAAGGACATGAAAAGACATGGTTAACCCTATGTACACCAAGTGTCATTTCATGTCGGGTGCTTCTGTCTTTTCACAGAAGCCGGCTTTACCCGGCAATTGAATCAGAGGATATTTTACTATGTAGAAGTGTATAAACTATACATATATGTATATATATATGTCACAATGACATGTATATATATATATATATATGTATTCTATGTGTGTATATTTAGTGTTTACAGGAAAGAAAGAGGTTTTTTTAGTTGCGATATTTTGTTCCCATAGACTTACATGGGACTTCCGGTATCGGTATCGGGTATCGCCGATATTTTAATGGTATCGGCGATACCATTCCGATTCCGATACTTTTGGATATCGGAAAGTATCGCTCAACTCTAATGTTGAGGGAAAAATTAAACATGCGCTACTAAACTCCGTCAGTAGCAATGTCCACCTGACCACAGCTGTGTGGACCAGTACCCATGGCCATGGACGATACCTTTCCCTCACTGCCCATTGGGTCAATGTTGTGTAGCCGGGTACAGATCTTGCGAGTGGTGCTGTACGTGTTCAGCCAACTCCAAGGATTGCAGGAATCAAGTCTGTACACATTGACTCCTCCTACTACTCCAGTTCCTCAGAAACATCGCTGCAGGAGCCGTCACGGTCTACCTCCACATGAACCAGTGAACGCTTAATAATAATAATCTTTATTTATATAGCGCCAACAGATTCCGCTGCGCTTTACAGTTTAACAGTTTCAGAACACAAGTCATAAGTAACAACATTAACAATAAAATAATTAAAGCAATATAAGCCGCCCCTGCTCTTGAGAGCTTACAATTTACAATGAGGTGGGGGAGCTACAAAGTACAGGTGTGTATATACAATGGTGCATTTACAATGATGGTCCAGCCATTTTGAGGGAGTGAGGGATGGATGGAGATAGTGAATGGGCTACACACACACACTTACACATAGAATGACTTTGGTTAGTGAATGTGATAGGGCACTCTGAACAAATGTGTTTTGAGGGAGCGCCTGAAACCATGCAAATTGTGGATAGTCCTAATTTCTTGGGGTAGAGCATTCCAGAGGATTGGCGAGCCAGTATGCATTGGAGGTGCTGGCTTGCCCTGCTGGCAGTTTATTATCGGAGCGCGTTTTTGGTGCTTCAGGTGGTGTACTAACAGACCGTCGCATGCGACTATCCTCCGATAATGTAGACCGGCTTACTTTGCTGAAAATGAACAAGGCATGGATCACGCATTAATTTGCCTGTCCGGTTTCAGATTAAATAACTGGTTGGCAACGTTATACATGTCTCCTGTTATGTTCATCTTTCTACCACCTGAACTGTACTCCCTGGGCTACAACACTGCCAGTTGCTGCTCAGAAATGTTAGATGCATAGATCAAAAAAATCGCTGATGTGTTTGTGGGGTTCAGTAACGCCTGCTGTTCCCCTGCTGTGTGTCCGGCAACAATTACTGATAGCTAGCTACACATGTTGAAAAAAACATGACTTGTTAAAGTGGCTAGTGCTACACATAGATATGAGGCTACACCCTTAATTCTACGCTGTAAACAAGTAAAACGTCACCTTTAAAACCATAAAATTATTAGTCTTTGTCAGAAAAATATTTAGACTTGAGAGTCCTCAGTGGTTGACACCTTTTAATGGCTAACTGAAAAGATGGTAACAAATTGCAAGCTTTCGAGACTACGCAGGTCTCTTCATCAGGCTGAACTAATACAAAATCTGAAGAATCACATATTTATACACAAGAGGACACAGGAATAATGCAATAGGTAAGACATGTAACGTGAAGCAGAACTGTCATTATGGCCGAGGGATGAACATAAATATGACTAGTTCATAGATAAGGAGTGAAAGTTTTATTACCCTCTGATTGGGGTCTGGTATTGTGTTGTGATGACCCTAAAAGGTCAGGGAAGCAGATTCCTTAATTGTTGTAGAAAGTCATAAAACTCTGGGATATATTCATCCCAGCACTAAGAGTGTCAAAGGTCATCATAAGTTTATATTCCCAGACTTTTCTATCTTTCTCAGATTTGAAGTTAGATTTTAATACCAGTAATTCCATATCCGTCATGCTATGACCGGGCATACAAAAGTGTTTTGCCACAGGTAAATCCATTCTCCTTTCTCTTATTGTGTGGCGATGAGAATTCATCCTTGTTCTCAGTTTTTGCCCGGTCTCCCCCACATACAGACCCCCAGTTGGACATTTAGTACATATAATTAGGTACACCACATTAGATGTGATGCAGCTGAAAGTACCTGGTATCTTGTAGTCCTGATGGGAGTTGGGGATCTTTATCCTGTCCGTGGTCATTATAGATGTACAGGTTTTGCATTTCTTTTGTCTGCAAGGAAAGGTACCTGCAGCTGTTGGGGAGGACAGGGAGCTTCTGACAATGATGCTTCTTAGATTTAGTCTTTGTCACAAATCTGTTAATAAAAAATTGTGACATATTACTGCAGATATCCATATGTCGAACACAAATGCAAACACAAAAGCATACTTATGCTATAGGGTACTGATTGGGGAACCTTGTCACTCCATAACTTAGGCAAATCCAACTCACATCATGCCTCAAAAGCTGCAATGTTGGAAGTGCATAATGTGTGTTGAACTTTGACAACAGCTGCAGTGCGAAGGTTTGCCTTCAGTGTTCTTGGCTTTTAAATAAAAGCATACAAGTAAATATAATAATAAATGAAAACCTCAGACTACAGTGAACACTTCACACAACTGTTCAATAGCTGTGAAAGCCCTGTTTGTGTAATTCTATATTCTTTGCAACCAATGTATTGGATACCGATGGAAGCACGTCACACTAATAGATTTTAATTATTTGAAATAGAATGGAGCAGCACCAATTAGAGAAAATTGTCAAGGATGAGGCAGTGAGACACGCTCAGCAGAGTACACGCAGCGGTGGTTGAAGAAATAACTGGAGCGGGATCTACACTCCTACAAAAATGAAAACCTCAGACTACAGTGAACACTGAACACAACTGTTCACTTGTTGTGAAAGGACTTTTTGTGGCCTTCTATTGTGTTTGCAAGCAATGTATTGTATCAGGATGGAAGAGCGTCACACTAATAGATTTTAGTTTTTGGAAATTGAATACAGCAGCACCAATTAGATAAAAATGACAAGGATGAGGCAGTGAGACACGCTCAGCAGAGTGCACGCAGCGGTGGTTGAAGAAATAACTGGAGCGGGATCTACACTCCTACAAAAATGAAAACCTCAGACTACAGTGAACACTGAACACAACTGTTCACTTGCTGTGAAAGGACTTTTTGTGGCCTTCTATTGTGTTTGCAAGCAATGTATTGTATCAGGATGGAAGAGCGTCACACTAATAGATTTTAGTTTTTGGAAATTGAATACAGCAGCACCAATTAGATAAAAATGAAAAGGATGAGGCAGTGAGACACGCTCAGCAGAGTACACGCAGCGGTGGTTGAAGAAATAACTGGAGCGGGATCTACACTCCTACAAAAATGAAAATCTCAGACTACAGTGAACACTGAACACAACTGTTCACTTGCTGTGAAAGGACTTATTGTGGCCTTCTATTGTGTTTGCAAGCAATGTATTTTATCAGGATGGAAGAGCGTCACACTAATAGATTTTAGTTTTTGGAAATTGAATACAGCAGCACCAATTAGATAAAAATGACAAGGATGAGGCAGTGAGACACGCTCAGCAGAGTATACGCAGCGGTGGTTGAAGAAATAACTGGAGCGGGATCTACACTCCTACAAAAATGAAAACCTCAGACTACAGTGAACACTGAACACAACTGTTCACTTGCTAAAAAAAGGCACCTTTGTGTAATTCTATAGTGTTTGCAACCAATGTATTGGATACGGATGGAAGCACGTCACACTAATAGATTAGAGTTTTTTTCTATAGAATCGAGCAGCACCAATTTGAGAAAAATGTCAAGGATGAGGCAGTGAGACACGCTCAGCAGACTACAAGCAGCAGTGGTTCAAGAAGTAACTGGAGCGTGATCTGCACTCAAAAAAAAAAAAAAAACAGACTAGAGTGAACACTGCACACAACTGTTCACTATCTGTGAAAGGCTCCATGGTGTACTTCTATAGTGTTTGCAACCAATGTATTGGATACGGATGGAAGAGCGTCACACTATAATTTCAATTGAATGGAGCTGCAAGAATTACACTAAAGAAAAAAAAAAGAGTCAGTGAGTGACACGTGCAGATGCCTACAAACAGCGTTGGATGCAGAGCAAACTGCAGCGCGTCACCTGCACTCACACACACACCTTGCAGAGCTGTGAAAACAACACTGCAAGGAAAAAGGATGATTTACACAGCGGTTGGTAAACTAGCCTGCCTAAAGCACAGTACACAAAATCGCAATTTCTAACTGTCCCTCAGAGTCAGCAGAGCAGCGTTCTGTCCCTAACTGAGTTCATAGCACAGTGACGCTAAAATGGCGGCGGCGCCTTTTATAGTGCATTCTGACATCATTTCAGCATCCAATCACAGCCATGCCATTAGTTAACATGACCGCAGCAGTACAGGATGTGCCCACACTTCTTAGAATTCCTCATTGGCTGACTAAAATCACATTGCCTCTCAAAGAATTATGGGAACTTCCGATTCCGGTATACGATATATGAAAAATATCGGAACTAAGTATCGGAATTCCGATACAGCGAATATCGGCCGATACCCGATACTTGCGGTATCAGAATGCTCAACTCTATTCCTGAGGTAAAAATCTGTATTTAACCCCTTAACGACCAAGCCATTTTGAAGGTTAATGACCAGGCCAATTTTTACATTTCTGACCACTGTCTCTTTATGTGCTTATAACTCTGGAACGCTTCAACGGATCTTGGCGATTCTGAGACTGTTTTCTCGTGACATATTGTACTTCATGATTGTGGTAAAATTTCTTCGATATAATTTGCGTTTATTTATGAAAAAAACAGAAATATGGCAAAAATTTTGAAAATTTTGCAATTTTCAAACTTAATTTTTATGCCATTAAATCAGAGAGATATGTCACAAAAAATAGTTAATAAATAACATTTCCTACATGTCTACTTTACATTAGCACAATTTTAGAACCAAAATTTTTTTGTTAGGAAGTTATGTGTTAAAAGTTGACCAGCAATTTCTCATTTTTCCAACAAAATTTACAAAACCATTTTTTTTAGGGACCACCTCACATTTGAAGTGAATTTGAGGGGTCAATATGACAGAAAATACCCAAAATTGACACCATTCTAAAAACTGCACCCCTCAAGGTGTTCAAAGCCACATTCAAGAAGTTTATTAACCCTTTAGGTACTTCACAAGAATTGAAGCAATGTGGAAGGAAAAAATGAACATTTAACTTTTTTTCCCAAAATTTTTCATTTGACACAATTTTTTAAATTTTGTCAAGGGTATCAGGAGAAAATGAACCACAATATTTGTTGTACAATTTCTCCTGAGTACACCGATACCCCATGTGTGGGGGAAAACCAATCTTTAGGCGCTCGGCAGTGCTCAGAAGGGAAGGAGCATCATTTGAGATTTTGAATGTCAAATTGGTTGGAATCGAGAGCGGACACCATGTCGCGTTTGGAGAGTCCTTGATGTACCTAAACAGTGGAAACCCCCCATAAGTGACCCCATTTTGGAAACTAGACCCCCCAAGGAACTTATCTAGATCTGTGGTGAGCACTTTGAACCCCCAAGTGCTTCACAGAAGTTTATAACGTAGAGCCGTGAAAATAAAATAATCATATTTTTTTCCACAAAAATATTTTTTTTTCCCCAAAATTTTTATTTTTATAAGGGTAACAGGAGTAATAAGACCCCAAAAGCTATTTTGCAATTTGTCCTGAGTACTCTGATACCCCATATGTGGGGGGAACCATTATTTTGACGCATGGCAGAGCTCGGAAGGGAAGGAGCACCGTTTTTGAATGCAGACTTTGATGGAATGGTCTGCGGGTGTCATGTCGCGCTTGGAGAGCCCCTGATGTGCCTAAACAGTAGAAACCCCCACAAGTGACACCATTTTGCAAACTAGACCCCCCAAGGAACTTATCTAGATGTGTGGTCAGCACTTTGAACACCCAAGGGCTTCACAGAAGTTTATAACGTAGAGCCGTGAAAATAAAAAAATCATATTTTTTTCCACAAAAATGACCTTTTTCCCCCCAAATTTTTATTTTTATATGGATAACAGGAGAAATAGGACCCCAAAAGTTGATGTTCAATTTATCCTGAGTACACTGATATCCCATATGTGGGGGGAACCACTGTGATTGCCTTACTGTGATCTTTGGGAGGCAAAATGAACAAATCCACAAAAGGTGAAGAATTGGTTTTATTTTTTACACCGTTCCTCGTTCCTTAGTGATTAGGCGACTTTATTCCTCGGGTCGGTGCGATTACGGTGATACCAGATTTATACCCTTTTTTCATGTTTAGCTTCTGTCACACACTAAAAGATGCTTTTTTTGGAAGAATTTTTTGTAAGAAATTTTTGCATCGCCGTATTTTGAGAGCTATAATTTTTCCATATTTCCTCTGACATAGTTATCTGTGGGCTTCTTTTTTGCGGGACGAGCTGATGTTTTTATTGGTACCATAGTCGGGCACATAACGTTTTTTGATCGCTTCCTATTCTGATTTTGTGGTAGCAGAAAGAACAAAAACCAGCAATTCAGGAATTGTTTTTTTTTTTTCCTCCGTTCCGCGTGTGGTAAAATTGATAAAGCAGCTTTATTCTTTGGGTCACTATGATTACAGCGATACCTCATTTATATATTTTTTTATGTTTTGGCGTTTTTTACGCAATAAAATTTTTTATAGAAATATAATTATTTTTGCATCATTTTTTTCCGCGAGCTATAACTTTTTTATTTTTTCACTGATGATGCTGTGTAGCGGCTTGTTTTTCGCGAGACAAGATTACGTTTTCAGCGGTACCATGATTATTTATATCTGACTTTTTGAACGCGTGTTATTGCACTTTTTCCAAGCGGTATGATAATACCGCTTGGAAAAAGTATAATTTACCACTTTTTTGTGTTTTTTTTTACGGCTTTCACTGAAGGGATTAACTAGGGTTACGCTTTTAAAGATGGGAATTTTACGGACGCTGCGATACCATACATGTGTATTTTTTTTGTTTTTTGTTTTTTTTATTACATGAAAATATGTATTTTTTTAGGGGAATTTTTTAAAATTATTTTTTAATATTTTTTTTACAATTTTTTAAAAAAAAAATGCTTTTTTTACCTTGTCCCTTTATGAGACTTTCACTTTTTTACTTTTGATTGCAAGTACAATGCATTGCAATGCTCCAGCATTGCAATGCATTGTACCTATAGTGAAAGCTGCTGTGACCATGGTCACAGCGGCTTTCTGTAGCTAGATGACCCGGAGGTTGTCATGACAACCCACGGGTCATCAAGGCAGAGATCGGGCCCTGCAAATACATTGCGGGGCGCCGATCTTTAGGCAGAGGGAGCTCCCGACCCTCTGCCTCTCCCCCTGAGTGCTGCAATCGTGCTCGATTTAAGCAGTCAGGGGGTTAACAGCCAGAGGCAGCGGGGGCGCCGCTCCTGGCTGTCAGTGCAGGAAGCTCCGCCACTGCAGCCCTGAGCTCCTGCACTGATCGGGCAGAAGAGGCTGAAATTTCAGCATCTTCTGCCTTATCGCTGCTGTGTTTGGTCAGTCACATTGACCAATCACAGCGCTGTAGCTGCGGGGACCGACTGCAAAGGTCCCAGCACCGCTTGCTGTGCCTGTCAGCTGTCATAGACAGCTGTCGGCACTGAACTACCACTGCGTGTTTACACGCAGTGGTAGTTCAAAGGCATGACGTGCACAGTCCGTCAAGGTGCCAAAACTGACACCTTGCCATGACGGACTGTGCACGTCATTGGACATTAAGGGGTTAATAAAGGCAGACTTTCCCATTACTGAGATAGGAGATGGCAGTTGCTATGGATAAGATTCTATCCAGATAGAAGGGAGAGGAGGTGAGAGGAGTTCTGCCTCTAGCTCCTATATCCTTTTGTCCACATAAAGTCTTATCCGTAGGAACTGCCATCTCCTATCTCAGTAATGGGAAAGTCTGACTACATTGAATACAGCATTTGCCTCAGAATTGAGAATTCTGATAATGACTGATCAATTTTGGCAGAGAAAGAAGCTAATTTTTGTGATAAGATATATTGCAAAGTCGGTTATTTTCATCAGTAGACCCACAGTAGACCAACAGTCAGACCCCTACCAACAATAGATTATTACCTGTCCTGTAGATAGGCAAGAACTTGCTTTCTCTGGACAATCACTGAAGGCCATGTTCACATGTTCAGTATTTCACATCAGTATTTGTAAGCCAAAATCAGGAGTGTGTAAAAATGCAGAAGTGGTCACGTGTTTTGACTGACCAAATAATTGACTTCTGAACATAATCTTAAACAAAAATGTGTGCAAATGCACAAATGTTATAGCAAGTGAAAATCTACTTACTGGTTCATCTGCCCCATTGCTCCCCTATTGGCACTTTGGTCATCCCACCAGCCTGTGCTTACTTGGCTGTAGTGGTGACATTCCGTAAACCATAGGTGATCGCAGCAGCCAATCTCTTGCTCTCAAAGTATATTACAAAAGATCACTGCAGCCAAAGAATTAGAACTGGAGTGGCAGCTTTGTAGTAATGGGCGATTGATCAGGCGAATATACATTTATCTGTAATTTTATATCATTTCCTGCATTTGGCCACAGTTTGGTTAACTCTGAAAAATCCTTTAATACGAACACTTATCTGAAGGACCTGGTGCATGGATTCCTCATCATTTTCTGCAGTCAGAGACAATAAACCTGCACCTCCTTGCCAGAAAATAGCAGGATTTGTGCTTGGGTTTGCTGACCCCTCAATGTATGCTAATATTCTTATTGAATGACCGCAAAGAAATATTAAAAAAATTATAAAGAATTAAAACAAAACATACTAGAAAGTTGTAAAACTTCAGTTCAACAAC
The DNA here is from genome assembly GCA_033576555.1 of Oophaga sylvatica. Classification (NCBI taxonomy): domain Eukaryota; kingdom Metazoa; phylum Chordata; class Amphibia; order Anura; family Dendrobatidae; genus Oophaga; species Oophaga sylvatica. The sequence goes on from JARQOD010000006.1 coordinate 347,728,105, forward strand.
GATTAGGAATTATTTACATACTGTACAAGTAGAATACCCCTTCAATCTCTACTCACTTTGTATCTAAACCCAACTACAGGCCTGATAATTTTCTACAGTAGTGAAATCTAACTAGAAATACTTAGTTCATCGAACATAACTTTGTCATCTTGAAACTTCCATTAACCCATTCGTTAACAAAGTTAATTATCATTTTCGCGCATTTATTTTTTCTTCACCGTCTTAGAAGAGCCATAACTTTTTTTATTTTTCCGTCTAATTTAACCATATGAGGACTTGCTTTTTTTCATGACAAATTGTAATTTTGAACGACACCATTATTTTAACCTCTTTACCCCTAAGGGTGGTTTGTACATTAATGAACAGGCCAATTTTAACAATTCTGACCACTGTCCATTTATGAGGTAATAACTTTGGAACACTTCCATGGATCCTGGTGATTCTGACAACGTTTTCTCATGACATATTGTACTTCATGATAGTGGTAAAATTTCTTTGATATGACTTGCGTTTATTTCTGAAAAAAATGGAAATTTGGCGAAAATTTAGACAATTTCGCAATTTTCCAACTTTGAATTTTAATGCCCTTAAATCACACATATATATCACACAAAATACTTAATAAGTAACATATCCCACATGTTTACTTTACAACAGCACAATTTTGGAACCAAATTTTTTTTTTGTTGGGAAGTTATAAGGGTTAAAAGTTGACCAGCGATATCTCATTTTTACAACATCATTTTTTTAGGTACCACATCACATTTGAAGTCACTTTTAGGGTCTATATGATAGAAAATACCCAAAAGTGACACCAATCTAAAACCTGCACCTCTCAAGGTGCTCAAAACCACATTCAAGAAGTTTATTAACCCTTCAGATGCTTCACAGGAAATTTTTGAATGTTTAAAAAAAATGAACATTTAACTTTTTTCACAAAAAAATTACTTCAGGTCTAATTTTTTTTATTTTCCCCAGGGTAACAGGAGAAATTTGACCCCAAAAGTTATTCTGTAATTTGTCCTGAGTATGCTGATACCCCACATGTGGGGGGAACCAGTGTTTCCGCGCATGGCAGAGCACGGAAGGGAAGGAGCGCCATGTGACTTTTTCAATGCAAAATTGGCTGGAATTGAGATCGGACGCCATGTCATGTTTGGAGAGCCCCTGATGTGCCTAAACAGTGGAAACCCCGACTAGTGACCCAATTTTGGAAACTAGACCTCCCCAAGAAACTTATCTAGATGTGTGGTGAGAACTTTGAACCCCCAAGGGCTTCACAGAAGTTTATAACGTGCAGCTGTAAAATTAAAAAATCTTATTTTTTCCACAAAAATGAGTACGCTGATACTCCATATGTGGGGTGAACCACTGTTTGGGTGCAGAGCTCAGAAGGGAAGAAGCGCCGTTTGACTTTTTCAATGCAGAATTGGCTGGATGCATGTCGCGTTTGGAGAGCCCCTGATGTGCCTAAACAGTAGAAACCCCCCACAAATAACCCCATTTTGGAAATTAGACCCCCCAATGAACTTATATAGATGTGTGGTGAGCACTTTGAACCCCAAAATGCTTCACAGAAGTTTATAACGCCCAAGAGTGAAAATAAAAAAATCATATTTTTTCCACAACATGATCTTTTAGACCTCAATATTTTATTTTCCTAAGGGTAACAAAAGAAATTGGACCCCAAGAGTTATTGTGCAATTTGTCCTGAGTATGCCGATACCCCATATTTGGGAGTAAATTACTATTTTAGTGCAAGGCAGAGCTCGGAAGGGAAGGAGCACCGTTTGACTTTTTCAACGTAGAATTAGCTGGAATTAAGATCAGACGCCATGTCACGTTTGGAGAGCCCCTGAGGTGCCTAAACAGTGGAAACCCCCCCCAATTCTAACTCCAACCCTAACCCCAACACACCCTTAACCCAAATCCCAACCATAACCATAACCCTAACCACAATCCTAACCATAACACACTCCTAACCCTTATCCCAACCCCAACCCTAACCCTAACCCTTATGGGAAAATGGAAATAAATACTTTTTTTAATTTTATTATTTTTCCCTAACTAAGGGGGTAATAAAGGGGGTTTTATTTACTATTTATAGCGGGTTTTTATGTTTGGCAGCTGTCACACACTAAAAGACGCTTTTTATTGCAAAAAATAGTTTTTGCATCACCACATTTTGAGAGCTATAATTTTTCCAGATTTTGGCCCACAGAGTCATGTGAAGTCTTATTTTTTGCGGGATGAGTTGACGATTTAATTGGTACCATTTTTGGGCACATGACATTTTTTGATCGCATTTTATTATGATTTTTGGGAAGCAGAATGAACAAAAACCAGCAATTTATGAATTTCTTTTCGGGGAGAACATTTATACCGTTCCTGGTGTGGTAAAATTGATAAAGCAGTTTTATTCTTTGAGTCAGTACAATTACAGTGATACCTCATTTATATTTTTTTTTATGTTTTGGCGCTTTTATACAATAAAAACAATTTTATATAAAAAATAATTATTTTTGCATCGCTTTATTCTGCAACCTATAACTTTTTTTATGTTATTGCTGATGATGCTGTATGGCAGCTCGTTTTTTGCAGGACAAGATGATGTATTCAGCGGTACCATGTTTATTTATATCCGTCTTTTTGATTGCGTGTTATTCCACTTTTTGTTCGGTGGTATGATGATAAAGCATTGTCTTTTTGCCTTGCTTTTTATTTTTTAAGGGGTTCACTAAAGGGGTTAACTAGTGGGACAGTTTTAAAGGGCGGGTCGTTATGGATGAGGCGATACTAAACATGTGTACTTTTATTGTTTTTTTTACGTACATAATAATAATGTGTTTATTGGGGAAATATTTTTGTTTATTTAGTGATTTTTAAAAAAATATTTTTACACGTTAATTTTTTATTTTTACATTGTCCCAGGGTGGGACATTACTATATAAAGTCAGATCGCTGATCTGACACTTTGCAGAGCACTGTGTCAAATCAGCAATCTGTCAGACAGTGCAGGAGGCTTGCCGGCGCCTGCTCTCAGCAGGCACTGACAAGCCACCTCCCTGCAGGACCCAGAAGGACCCCGCAGCCATCTTGGATCCGGGGCCTGCAGGGAGGAGGCCCTCGGAACAATGCGGTCACATCGCGTTGTTCTGAGGGTCTCAGGAAAGCACGTAGAGAGCCCCCTCCCTGCGCGATGCTTCCCTATGCCATCGGAATGCTGCAATCATGTTTGATCGCAGTGTGCCAGGGGTTAAAGTGTCGGGAGCGGTCCGTGACCGCTCCTGGCACTTAGTGCATGGTGTCAGCTGTAAGAATCACATGACACCCAGCTGCAATCGACCGCGCTCCCACTGTGACCGTGGACGATCGCATATGAAGTACTATCCCATCCAGGGTAAATAAGGCCCAGGTCACATGGACGGGATAGTACGTCTAAGGTCAGAGAGGGGTTCATATTCAATATACTGGAAAATGAGAAACAAAATTCCACGTGTGGTGCAATAAGTAATTCTGTCATAGTTTCCTGGGTTTTATTTTTATGGTGTACATTCTGTGGTAAAATTTCCTCTGAATAATGATACTTCAAGTTAGTACAATTACGGCGATACCAACATTGTATAGATTTTTTTTTAGCTTGTGCCGCCATTTTCTGTGGCCGGTAACATTTATAGTTTTTCGTCGATTGAGCTGGGTAAGGCTTATTTTTTTTAATAGAAGCTGACGGTATTAATAATATGAATTTAGGGTACATATAATATTTTGATCTGTTTGTATTGCATTTTATAATGAGATAAGGTGACCGAAAAAAACCCTATTCTAACGTTTTAATTTTTTTTACTTGCTACGTATTTATCGATTTGGTAAATTAATTTTACATTTTGATAGATAAGCCTATTATGAATGTGGCAATACCAAATATTCTTCTTATTATTATTTGTCTATATTTCATTTTAAGTAGGCGATTCAAACTTTTATAATTTATTTTAATTTTTAAAAACTTTTTTAAAGATTGACTTTATATTTTTTTAGTCCTCACAGAGTACTAAAAGTTTTGAATATACAATTGCTTATACTATATACTGCAATACCATATCATTGTGGTATATAGTGAAAATTGTGGTCTCCTTTGAAGTTCAGCACATAGCTGAGTTTCAGAGGAGCACCATGATGGTAGTGATTAGTGCCTTCAGCAGGTTCCTGGCTGTCATAGTAATCCATTTGTGCTAACGATCAAGTCATGGGGTGCATGAGGGTGGCATTTAAATGGTTAACAGCAGTGGCCAGAGCTTAGCTGTTAGAGACAGATGCTGCTAATTTAATATAGCCGGTATTTGCTCAGCTCCTGACTCCTCCCCACACACAATCACACATACAGTATGTATATGCTGTTGCACTAAGGGGTTGTGCACATACATTTTTCCATAGTTTTTGAAAGTTTGGTAATTACAGCTAAATAAAGGATGGTCTTAATACATGCACAGCAGTGACAGAGCAGAATACCAAAAGAGTTAAAAAGAAAAGAAAATCTTCTGAACATCCATATTGTAACATTCATATCATGATTATATTTTACACAGATGTCCCGTTATAGGCTGTGATGGTCAAGGCCACATATCTGGAAAATACACATCTCATCGAAGTGCTTCTGGCTGTCCTTTAGCTGCTAAAAGGCAAAAGGAGAGTTCACTAAATGGCTCATCGCTGTTATGGAAGCAAAATAAGCAGGAGCTGCCACACTGCCCACTTCCAGGCTGCAACGGTCTTGGCCATGTCAACAACGTTTTTGTGACGCACAGAAGGTATTTTGCAAACTTTCTATGTTGTTTTTAATCTGATGTCTGTTATACATGAAAAATTAAGTCCCACAAAATTTTAGTTTTGGGTCTTACAGTTTTGGATTTAGTGAAAAAAATTTGAACAATACATAGTGGATATTTCTTACATGTGATACATTCATTTAGGTAATTTTTTCTTTGTGTTAGCACTTACTAGCCACAAGGTTCATGTAGATCGTATAAAGTTTGTCTGGCAGCCAACAAAAAAAAACCCTAAAACGAGTAAGAAATGTCTTATCTTAACTCATGAGTTTTAGTCATTAAAGTATATTTTTACTTATATTTTCACCAAACGCCAAGATAACAGCAACCACTGCCCTTGCCTTCCACTTCTTACATGAGACTTTATTTTTCAGCAGTTGCAAGTCTCGGGGACCCCCTTTCTCCCTCTGTCCCCCTGATTTTCCACCAGTTTCTTACATCTAACAATTAATTTCCTAGTGTCAGCACATGATGTGTAAGGCCTCACTCAGACGTCCGAGAATACTATACGTGTTCTATCTGTGATTTTGATGTATGCAACTTGTACCCATTATAGTCTATGGTGCTATTTACATTTATAAGCAAAAAGAACCCAAATGGTAATATGCAAAAACTACTAATCAATTGAAACAACACTTAAAGATGAACTGAGTATAAATTGCAAAAATCGATTTTATTACAAAAATTCATAAAATACAAATGAATACATAATTAACATATAAATAATGGGAAATACTGCAAATCCAAACTGGGAGTGGTACAGCATGTGGCCCAGGCACATTAAAGTGCAAACAGGTAATATACGATATTATATATGAGGGTAACCATGTCCCTAAGTAGATATACACAATAAGTTAAGTAACAACCTCTAATATGAAACCAACGCCATAGTCCACGAGGGACATTAATAACAAGTGAGAGGCATAATGAAGGTGCACTATAACAAACAGAAAGTTCCTATGAGCACTTACATGAACACTCGTGCTTCACACCAGCTTCCCTGTCGCCCCAACGCACGTTTCGCTTCTTCGTCAGGTGCTATTTACATGTCTATGTTTTTTTGAGGACTGATTATTTTCAAAATAATCACGGAGACATGTCTGTTTTAGATCGGACTCATGGTGATCAAAATTTTCCTTACAGTCAATGGATCAGTGAATATCATAGACAGAGCACGGATGGCATCAGTGTGCAGTTTGTGTGCTGTCCTTGATTACCATTATAATGGATAGGAGAAGCCTTGTTATTTACTCATTTTTCATACAAAAAAAAATCACTGATGAAACTAATGGTAAAAACTACACTTATCAAACACTGATGAATACTGGATCCAAAACGCTAATGAAACTCGGATTGTTTGTGATGTACAAGAAAAATGAGTGACGTCTGAATAAGACTTAAAGCTTTTTTGCTAATTGAACAGTGAGCAATAGAAGGTGCTGACTTATGAAAGGAGCAATCACTCTGTGGTAATTTCTACCATGATGTACAGACCCAATAGGGAAAGACAGTCTATGTCAGTGTGTCATTAAATACTAGAAAAGTACACTAATATATACACTTAAATATATTAGTGCCTTGTTTTCTTATGAGATGAATGAAAAAAAGTCTCTAGATAATTACTTTAAAGTCACCACAAAATTATTTGCTGTTTCAAAACAAGAGAGTATCATCCAACCTTCCAAAATGAGGGATATAAACATATAAAAGGATGGATCAGAAATAATCATAATGAAAACAATTGATTATATTTTGCCTGAGGACAAAGATGTTTTCGCTAAATTCCTGTTAAATTAATTTGCTTAATTAACCCACTAAACTGAAAAGTTGGAAAAAATACTATGGGGAAATGTTTCAAGCGTAAAATGTAATATTAATGTATCGGGTAATTTAGTACTGTCATAACTTGATAACTATTAATGCAGATGCATTTGGCTATCAATGAAAAACACACATTAACCCCTTCACCACCAAGCCTGTTTTCACCTTCCTGACCAGGCCAAATTTTACAATTCTGACCGGAGTCAATTTATGTGGTAATAACTCTGGAACGTTTCAACATATCCCAGTGATTCAGAGATAATTTTTTTCGTTACACATTTTACTTTATGTTAGTGGTAAATTTAAGTAAATTTTTTTGTGTTTGTGAAAATATTGAAA
>JARQOD010000006.1:347735187-347881195 GCA_033576555.1 Oophaga sylvatica
CCTGAGTATGGTGTGCACCCATGGAGACACCAAAGTTACCCAGAGACTGCCGTGGACTTGGTCCCAAACTCGGGGGGTTTCATATGAAATGGGGTAGTGAAGAACCTGGTGCAACCCGTTACATTGGGTAATGACTTTCCCCGATCTAAGGATCTCTGGGGGAAAAATGTTTCTGATGGACAGTGTGATGAAGCTCCTACTGAGGGTGCGCAGTCCCGAGGGGCGGAACACATTGCTAGTGGGCCGTTAAACTTATGTGATAATGATGATGATGATGATGTGATAATGATAATGATGATGATGATGATAATGATGATGACCATGATAATGATGCTGATGCTGATAATGAAATGTGATGATCATGATAGTGATGATGATACTGATCATAATCATGATAATGATATTGATAATAATGATGACTGTGATAGAGATGAAATTCCTTTGGCAGGTGATGGTGGGAGACGAGGATAGTGGTTCTCGGGAACCGAGTGTCCCTGACTTACCTGTGTCCTGTGACAATTTTGAGAGTGAACAATGGCGAGACCCCACTCTTAAAACGGCACAGGAAAATATAATTGTTCTAAATGAGGTTTCCCAAGAGCCTGGCTCTGAGGAGAGGTTTCCTCATGTTGCCATAAACACTAACCTGTTGTATAGGGACACTGAAGCCAGGGAGAGGTCGTGAGCCAGCTCCTAGTACCTGAGCTATATAGAAGTAATAGTGCTGGGGTTGTCACATAGTCACATACTTGAGGGACCAGATGGTGAAGTTAATGTTGTGGATGACATGTTAACTAAGGTTCCAGATCAGGATGTGAATGAGAATGAATTGTATACCCCTGAAAGGGAGCAGGATGAGAATGAGAATGAATTGTATAACCCTGAAAGTGAGCCGGATGTGGCTGAGGAAAAAGGGGTCAGACAGGGATAGTGGTAGTGATAGTGAATCATCTGATGACAATAAAGCAACCAGTGCAAATGAGGAAGGCATGGTAGCAGAGGAGGTTGAGAGTCCTGAGAAGAAAGCTGATACTGACCTTACAGCCGGACAGAAGATGGCATCTGAAGATGTTTTACAGTGGCCGGTTCCCTGGTGAGGACTAAGGTGAAAGGAGGAGAGCTGAGCCTTAAAGGCAGGACTCTGAAACTGAACACAGCACAAGTGGATGCTGTTGAAGATGAGAAGTTATAAATGTATGGTATGGGCTGCATCATGCCCAGGACTCTGAAGGTAATGAGCAGAGGTGGAAAAAGCCATGGAAGTGGTGGTCACCAAGCCAGATGCCTCATCAAAGCTGAGGTCTCAAGTGAAGCTGTGAGGAACAAGACTGAAGATATGGGGACGACTCTGTCCAGGAATCTTTTCTGCCGAAGACAGCGGCGTGGACGGGTTACGGTCTGGATCAGTAGCTGCAACTCGTGAAGCTCAGGCTGGAAGTTCGGCGCCGGAGCCCCAGCAGTGTTCCCGAGGATACCAAGGATCTGGATAAATCACAAGATGAGATTTTGAGACATCAGGCTGGCGTTGGTGAGCTCAAGCGCACTTTCATGGAGTCTACATCGGAGCCACGTCCCAAACAAATGGGAAAAGCGATGTGTCACTCCGTTGCCGCTGCAGACACACGGGAGCTCAGATGGGATGCAGAACGTGGTGGAAGAGAAGAATCCGGCGGGTTCTGAGTATACAGATGCAGCTATCAAGGAGAACTTGAAAGCTGGAATAAATGGAGATATTGGAGACCATAATGATGTGAATGAGGAAGTAGAGTGTAAGACTGACGGTAGGGCTTCTGAGCGTGTCCTACCAGAAGAGCCTGAAGAAGGGCTGAAGACATAAAGGACGTCCAACAGGTACAAGATGAATTGATTACTTCTCAGAAAAAACTCCAAACTGTGATGAAGGAGCGTGATGAGAGCCATGAGCATCTTCTGGAGAAGCTCAATGAAGTAAAGAAGGTTCAAGGGGAACTAGAGAAAAATAAAAAAAAACCCTATACCTTCTGTGATAGTTGGTGACACATGGTCAGTGCACCAAGGACAGGAGTACGTGAGTTTCTGAGGAAGAGTCAGCAGAAGTGTTCTGAAGTGCCGGGTCGTACTTCTCTGGCCAGGCACTATATCAAAACTGAGCCCAGCCCTAAGGTCAAGATGAAACCGTGCAGGATACCCGAGGCCCGCAGAGAGCATAGGCCTGGGAGGGTACAGGTAGTGCGGATGCTTCAGATGAAGAGAAAGCTGATGTTGGCTATGGCTCAGGTAAAGATACAGATGACAATAGTGAAGATGAAGCTGATGAGGGCATGACTGGTCCAGAGTTCACTGTCTCTTTTGGATTGTTGACCAGCCCTCCGGTCTGGATGACCAGCCCTCCGGTCTGGAGAAGAGGGGGGGGATATGTGAGACAGTGAAGGAATATGTGTCGAATGGGGTGTACATTTCACCTAGGTACTGTGCTGTATGGTATAAGGGAAATGTGTGGCTTTGCAGAACTAGTGGTGGAGATAGGTCACTACACCTTCCATTCAGTGCACACTTGCAGCTCAGACCTGAAATCACTCAAGTGATAATTAGGAAGCCAGAAGTAGGTGTCTGGGAACACAGTCAGAGAGCTCGCTTAGTCTGGACACAGGAGGGGTCCAGGCACAGAAGGTGTCTCCAGGAGTTTGAGCTGTCTCAGTCTGGGTGCTCAATGTACCCCGGACACAGGAGTAGTCTCAGTGAGAATCCATGCGGATAGCTGCTGAATAGGAGGGGAGCTCTCTCAAGTCTGGACGTTGAAGGTGCCTTCAGACACAAGGAGGAGACTCTGTGAACCTCCATGCTGGTAAATGCTGAACATATGTGTTGTTTTGGCCCTGGCTGTTAGAGTCGGGACCCGGATAGATAGGGAAATCTATCTAAGTGTAATTAGTGGCTGGACAAGTCCAGGTCTTATGTTTATGATTTGTTTTTATCTGTTTGCTGTGGACTTTAATAAAGCTGGTTGCTGCCAGTTTTCATCAGAACTGCTGTCTGAATGAACTGTTTCTGTGCCACTTCGTCTACCCGGACGGCGATCTCAGAGCTATATCCCCTGAAAAGCTTACACTACCATAAACGGAGGTGGTAGTTGCCTATTTTAATAATTAGAATAAATAATTATAAATATTCCAATGCACTCTAGTTGCACTTATAGAGTACTGGGCCGCCTACCTGACAGATTAGTATGGGTGTGACCAATACGCTGTAAGCCGGCATGGTGCACTACGTGTATCTGTATGACTCGTGTCCTATAAGAGACTTTCCATCCTATACAATCAGTATGTACATTTAGAATAATAAGTAACCACCCCATCCATGATTGGCAGGTGTGTGAGTGGTTGTTTTATCAGTATTTTGCACTTGTGCTGCCTCCGCCTTTATCATGGGTGTGCTGTATCCTGTATTACATTAGTATTGTAACCAGATTTTGGTAAGCACGGCTGTTTTTTTTCTGTAGTGCTTTTCAGATTTGATGTCATTTTCAGTGAATTGCTCGCATTTGCTAATTAAAAGGAATTTGTCACTAGCTTTTTCCTACCCCATCTGAAAGCAGCATGATGCAGGAGAAAAGATCCTGATTTCAACAATATATCACTTAATTTACTGTTTGCTGAAATTTTGATTTAAAACTGTTTTATCCATAGCAGATCTAGCAGTTCTCTGAATCCTGAGCTCTGTATAAACCCACCCACACTACTGATTGGCAGCTTTCTTTGTACATTGTGCATAGACAGGAAGCTGACAATCATTTGTGGGGGCGGAGTTAGATGAATTGGCAGCAGATTTACTAGTTGTCTAGTGATAATCTTATTCTCCTGCCGATAAAACAGTGATTTATGAAAGCTACACTAACCAGACCAGTAGATGATACTTCAATATAATCGCGGTCTCTGTTTATATATCTAGCTGCTCCCAGATTAGCTAGCAAAAACCTGGTGACAGATTCCCATTAACAGATATTCATGATTTTCAAGCAACACTTTTACAGCATCCAAAACTAATCAACCTTTTTTAAAGTACTGCATATAACAAATAGATACTTGTACCTATATGTGCTTACATTTTATAGGGGACGGTGAATAATATATACATATATATTTTACCACGTACTTAAGTTCTTGGGAATTTGCAGCCATAAGAGACTTCAAGGTCTTGTCAGCCAGTGGGCAACCAGAGACGCTGTAGAGAAAACATTACAGAAAATAGAAATGAAATGCAAATTATAATTTCCCCATCCATTGTATTCACTATCATTCTACACTCATATCAAATAACATTTCAAATACATATTTGATTTCTTGTGCCATTCCATGCAATACAAATACTAATCATATATTTAAAAGGAATCTGCGGCAGGGTTTCACTCCCAAAATTATAAATGCATGTACAGTCATGGACAAAAGTTTTGAGAATGACACAAATATTAATTTTTTACAAAGTCTACTGCTTCACTTTTTCTAATGGCAATTTGCATATACTCCAGAATGTTATAAAGAGTGATCAGCTTAACAGCAATTACTTGCAAAGTCAATATTTGGCTAGAAATTGAACTTTATCCCCAAAACACATTTCAACATCATTGCAGCCCTGCCTTAAAAGGACCAGCTAACCTCTTTTCAGTGATTGCTCCATTAACACAGGTGTGGGTGTTGATGAGGACATGGCTGGAGATCAATCTGTCATGATTAAGTAAGAATGACACCACTGGACACTTTAAAAGGAGGCTGGTGCTTGGCATCATTGTTTCTCTTCTGTTAACCATGGTTATCGCTAAAGAAACACGTGCAGTCATCATTGCAATGCACAAAAATGGCCTAACAGGGAAGAGTGTTATGTTTCGGTAGCTGAGGAGTGCAGGTAAAAAAGGCAATACACCAGAGCAGTTGGAATCTATGGGATTGCAGTACCCTGACTAACCACCACAACTAGAGGCAGCCGTGGAGCGTTCCTACGTTGGTCCTAGATGCCTCGTCACAGCCTGAGAAACTAACTACACCTAAAGATAGAAATAGGAAAGCTATCTGCCCCGGAGCAGAACCCCAAAGATAATAGAAAGCCCCCAAACATGTAATGGCGGTTAGACAAGAGGAAATACTGACACAGAAAGAAAATAGAATGAGCAAACGCTGGGGCCCAAACTATCTAAATAGAAAAGGATAGGAAGGGTACTTACTGCAATCCCAGAAAACCCTGAAAAGCACCAACTCTACTAATTTCAAAATCACCTGAGATCACACGACCTCTACCACCTAAATTAGTTCTCTGGTGTAACAAAATCAAAACAGCAGCCACTGAAAAAACTGGAAAAAGCAAAAGAACAAAACTCAGTGGCTGAACTAAACTGAGAAGGCAGAAGCCCCCGGAGGGGACCCAGAAGGCCCCCAAAGAAGTGCAGGACAAAATGCAAAAATATAGCAACAACACAAAAGAAGAAAAATTCTTATCTGGTAGCAGGAGATGCAGACACGACACAGCAGGCTACAAGGGAAACTGGAATGAAAGATTCAGACCAGAACAATTGATCACCGGCAACCCTGATGGGAAAATGACTCCCTTATATAAGACCAGTCAGTAACACCTGATTCCCAGTCCTCACAATCTTCACTAGTACCGCTTGTAACCACCAGAGGGAGCCTCTGCTCAGAACTCATCTCAAACCCATTCACAACAGTACCCCCCCTTGAGGAGGGGTCACCGAACCCTCATTTGAGCAACCAGGTCGGTCAGGATGAGTTCTATGATACGCACGGATAAGTCTCCTAGCATGGATGTCCGAAGCAAACACCCAAGAATTGTCTTCCTGACCATAACCTCTCCATTTAACCAAATACTGGAGTCTTCGTCTAGAAAAACGAGAATCCAATATTTTCTCAACCACATACTCCAGATTGCCCTCAACCAAAACAGGGTCAGGAGGCACAGTAGCAGGGACCACTGGCTCAACAAACCTCTTCAACAAGGACTTGTGGAACACGTTATGGATCTTAAATGTCCCTGGAAGAAGCAAACGAAAAGAAACAGGATTAATAATCTCCATGATCTTATAAGGTCCAATGAACCTAGGCTTAAATTTAGGAGATGCTACTCTCATAGGAATATTCTTGAGGACAACCAGACCAAGTCCCCCACTTTAAACCGAGGACCATCAGTCCTATGCCGGTTAGCAAACCGCTGGGCCTTCTCCTGAGAGAGGGACAACCTCTCCACTACCTGGTCCCAAATCTGTTGCATACGCTCAACAACAGAGTCAACACCTGGACAGACAGAAGCTTCCGTCTGTCCTGAAGAAAATCGAGGGTGAAAACCAGAATTACAGAAAAACGGAGACATCAAAGTGGCAGAGCTAGCCCTATTATTAAGAGCAAACTCAGCCAAAGGCAAAAAAGAGACCCAGTCATCCTGATCAGCAGACACAAAGCATCTTAGATAAGTCTCTAATGTCTGGTTTGTTCTCTCAGTTTGACCATTGGTCTGAGGATGAAATGCCGAGGAGAAAGACAATTGAACACCCAGTTTAGAACAAAAAGTCCTCCAAAATCTGGAAACAAACTGGACTCCTCTGTCAGACACAATGTTCTCAGGAATGCCGTGTAAACGAACCACGTGCTGAAGAAACAACGGCACCAATTCAGAGGAGGAAGGCAACTTAGGTAATGGCACAAGATGTATCATTTTGGAAAACCTATCACAAATTACCCAGATGGTGGTCATTCTCTGAGAAACAGGAAGATCGGAAATGAAATCCATAGAGATATGGGTCCATGGTCTCTTGGGCACAGGCAATGGCATCAACAAACCACTAGAGCGAGAGCAAGGCTTGGAGCGAGAGCAAGTCCCGCAGGACTGCACAAATTCCCTGACATCGCGAGACAAGGTAGGCCACCAAAAGGACCGACTAACCAAGTCTCTGGTACCAAAAATTCCGGGATGCCCAGCCAATGCGGAACAATGAATCTCAGACATCACACTCTTTTTCCATTGGTCCGGGACAAACAATTTTCCAACAGGGCAGCGCTCGGGCCTATCCTCCTGACACCCCTCCAGAGCAAGTCTCAAATTGGGCGAGATGGCGGAAAGAACTACACCCTCTTTCAAAATAACAGAAGGATCAGATAACTCAGGAGAGTCCGCAAGGAAACTCCTCGAGAGGGCATCCGCCTTAACATTCTTAGTGCCAGGAAGAAAGGAAACCACAAAATTAAAACGTGTGAAAAACAAGGCCCACCTGGCCTGTCTAGGATTGAGTCGCTTGGCAGATTCCAGATAGATCAGATTCTTATGGTCCGTAAGGACCACCACCTGATGTTTGGCTCCCTCCAGCCAATGTCTCCACTCTTCAAAAGCCCACTTCATGGCCAATAACTCCCGATTACCCACGTCATAATTACGTTCAGTAGGAGAAAATTTTCGAGAGAAAAAGGCACAAGGGTTACTTTTAGAGGTCTCTGGATCTTTTTGGGACAAAACGGCACCTGCCCCAATTTCAGAGGCATCAACCTCCACCTGAAATGGCAGAGAAACATCAGGCTGCTGTAGAACAGGAGCAGAAGTGAATCTCTGCTTAAGTTCCTGAAATGCAGAGACTGCCTCAGGAGGCCAATTCACCACATCAGAACCCTTTCTGGTCAAATCAGTTAATGGTTTAACAATAACCGAGAAATTACCAATAAATTTACGATAAAAATTGGCAAAACCCAAAAATCTCTGAAGAGCCTTTAATGAAGTAGGTTGGACCCAATCACAGATGGCCTGAACCTTGACCGGGTCCATTTCAATAACAGATGGGGACAAAATGAATCCCAGAAATGAGATCTTCTGTACGCCAAAAAGACACTTTGATCCCTTCACATACAGAGCATTATTCCTCAAAATCTGGAACACAGTCCGAACATGTTTCACATGAGAGTCCCAGTCATTAGAAAAAATCAAGATATCATCCAAATAAACAATCAGAAATTTGTCCACAAAATCCCTGAAAATGTCATTCATGAAGGACTGGAAGACGGAAGGGGCATTAGTGAGCCCAAAGGGCATCACTAGGTACTCAAAATGCCCTTCAGGGGTATTGAATGCCGTCTTCCATTCATCCCCGTGCTTAATGCGAATAAGGTTATACGCCCCCCTGAGGTCAAGCTTGGTAAACCAAGTAGCGTTTTTCACCCTGGAAAACAGGTCAGAAATCAAGGGTAACGGGTATTGATATTTCACAGTAATATTGTTCAAGAGACGATAATCAATACACGGCCTTAATGAACCATCTTTTTTGGCCACAAAGAAAAAACCGGCACCTAAGGGTGAAGAGGATGGTCTGATATGACCCTTCTCCAATGATTCCTTGATATAAGACCGCATAGCGTCATGTTCAGGTACAGACAAGTTAAAAAGGCGACCTTTAGGGAATTTACTACCAGGCACTAATTCAATAGCGCAGTCATAGCTCCTATGGGGAGGTAAGGATGCAGATTTACTTTCGCTAAACACATCAGAAAAATCAAACAAAAAGTCAGGAACATCCTGAGCTTGGGGGGAGGCAGAAAAAACAGGAGTGTTGGTATTAACACATTGGCAGCCCCAACTGGTTACAGACACAGATTTCCAATCCAAAACAGGATTATGAGACTGTAACCAAGGGAAACCCAGCACGATAATGTCATGCAGATTATATAGAACCAAAAATTTGCAGCACTCCTGGTGATCAGGTTCAACCCTCATTATCACCTGAGTAGAAAACTGGGGTTTATTCTCAGCCAAAGGGGTAGAATCGATCCCCAGTAGGGGAATAGACTTCTGTAGGGGTATCAAGGGAAACCCACAACGTTTAGCAAAATCATAATCCATCAGGTTAATAGCTGCTCCAGAATCAACGAAAGCCTGAGCAGAAAATGAGGACAGAGAGCATATCAGAGTGACAGTTAATAAAAACTTAGTCTGAACACTACCCAAGACAACTGAGCGTGCAAAACGTCTTCCCCGCTTAGGGCAGACTGAAATAGCATGAGAGGCATCACCACAGTAGAAACATAACCTATTGTGCTTTCGAAACTCATGACGCTGTGCCCCAGACACCACTCCATCACACTGCATGGGCTCAGAAGCTGGCCACAAGGCAACACCACTCCACGCATACTTCTCCGCTCACGCAAACGTCTGTCAATTTGAATCGCTAATGACATAGAATCATTGAGACCAGAGGGGACAGGGAATCCCACCATAACATCCTTTACATTATCCGACAGACCCTTCCGGAAAAGGGCCGCCAAAGCGTCGTCATTCCATTTGGTCAGGACTGCCCACCTACGGAATCTCTGACAGTATAACTCAGCGTCATCAAGCCCTGATTTAATGCCAACAAGGCTTTTTCAGCTTGATCAGTGACATTAGGCTCATCGTACAATAACCCCAAAGCCTGAAAAAATGCATCAACATCACTCAAAACAGGATCCCCAGGTGTTAGGGAAAAAGCCCAATCCTGAGGATCGCCGCGCAGGAGAGAGATGATAATTTGAACCTGCTGCGCTGCGTTTCCTGAGGACTTAGATTTTAAGGCAAAAAACAATTTACAATTATTTTTGAAATTCTGAAACTTAGCTCGATCCCCTAAAAACAAATCTGGCATGGGGATCCTAGGTTCCACAACAGGCAACCCAGCAAGATAGATAGCAATACTCCGAACCTCAGTGGCAAGCTGATCCACACGGCCAGACAACTGTGCAAACTCCATTGGGAGAAAAGATCCTCCCCAGCACCCCGAAATACAGAGGGAAAAAAAAAAAAATGCAACAAACAGAAAAATATCTCTGACAACTCTGACAACCTTTTTTCTATCACAATATTTTTTCCCTTCTGTGAGTACCATACAATTTTCAATTTTTGCGGCCGGTGATACTGTTGATACTGTTATGTTTCGGTAGCTGAGGAGTGCAGGTAAAAAAAGCAATACACCAGAGCAGTTGGAATCTATGGGATTGCAGTACCCTGACTAACCACCACAACTAGAGGCAGCCGTGGAGCGTTCCTACGTTGGTCCTAGACGCCTCGTCACAGCCTGAGAAACTAACTACACCTAAAGATAGAAATAGGAAAGCTATCTGCCCCGGAGCAGAACCCCAAAGATAATAGAAAGCCCCCAAACATGTAATGGCGGTTAGACAAGAGGAAATACTGACACAGAAAGAGAATAGAATGAGCAAACGCTGGGGCACAAACTATCTAAATAGAAAAGGATAGGAAGGGTACTTACTGCAATCCCAGAAAACCCTGAAAAGCACC
This sequence comes from Oophaga sylvatica, assembly GCA_033576555.1. NCBI lineage: Eukaryota > Metazoa > Chordata > Amphibia > Anura > Dendrobatidae > Oophaga > Oophaga sylvatica. The sequence goes on from JARQOD010000006.1 coordinate 347,745,478, forward strand.
AACTCTACTAATTTCAAAATCACCTGAGATCACACGACCTCTACCACCTAAATTAGTTCTCTGGTGTAACAAAATCAAAACAGCAGCCACTGAAAAAACTGGAAAAAGCAAAAGAACAAAACACAGTGGCTGAACTAAACTGAGAAGGCAGAAGCCCCCGGAGGGGACCCAGAAGGCCCCCAAAGAAGTGCAGGACAAAATGCAAAAATATAGCAACAACACAAAAGAAGAAAAATTCTTATCTGGTAGCAGGAGATGCAGACACGACACAGCAGGCTACAAGGGAAACTGGAATGAAAGATTCAGACCAGAACAATTGATCACCGGCAACCCTGATGGGAAAATGACTCCCTTATATAAGACCAGTCAGTAACACCTGATTCCCAGTCCTCACAATCTTCACTAGTACCGCTTGTAACCACCAGAGGGAGCCTCTGCTCAGAACTCATCTCAAACCCATTCACAACAGTACCCCCCCCTTGAGGAGGGGTCACCGAACCCTCATTTGAGCAACCAGGTCGGTCAGGATGAGTTCTATGATACGCACGGATAAGTCTCCTAGCATGGATGTCCGAAGCAAACACCCAAGAATTGTCTTCCTGACCATAACCTCTCCATTTAACCAAATACTGGAGTCTTCGTCTAGAAAAACGAGAATCCAATATTTTCTCAACCACATACTCCAGATTGCCCTCAACCAAAACAGGGTCAGGAGGCACAGTAGCAGGGACCACTGGCTCAACAAACCTCTTCAACAAGGACTTGTGGAACACGTTATGGATCTTAAATGTCCCTGGAAGAAGCAAACGAAAAGAAACAGGATTAATAATCTCCATGATCTTATAAGGTCCAATGAACCTAGGCTTAAATTTAGGAGATGCTACTCTCATAGGAATATTCTTTGAGGACAACCAGACCAAGTCCCCCACTTTAAACCGAGGACCATCAGTCCTATGCCGGTTAGCAAACCGCTGGGCCTTCTCTGAGAGAGGGACAACCTATCCACTACCTGGTCCCAAATCTGTTGCATACGCTCAACAACAGAGTCAACACCTGGACAGACAGAAGCTTCCGTCTGTCCTGAAGAAAATCGAGGGTGAAAACCAGAATTACAGAAAAACGGAGACATCAAAGTGGCAGAGCTAGCCCTATTATTAAGAGCAAACTCAGCCAAAGGCAAAAAAGAGACCCAGTCATCCTGATCAGCAGACACAAAGCATCTTAGATAAGTCTCTAATGTCTGGTTTGTTCTCTCAGTTTGACCATTGGTCTGAGGATGAAATGCCGAGGAGAAAGACAATTGAACACCCAGTTTAGAACAAAAAGTCCTCCAAAATCTGGAAACAAACTGGACTCCTCTGTCAGACACAATGTTCTCAGGAATGCCGTGTAAACGAACCACGTGCTGAAGAAACAACGGCACCAATTCAGAGGAGGAAGGCAACTTAGGTAATGGCACAAGATGTATCATTTTGGAAAACCTATCACAAATTACCCAGATGGTGGTCATTCTCTGAGAAACAGGAAGATCGGAAATGAAATCCATAGAGATATGGGTCCATGGTCTCTTGGGCACAGGCAATGGCATCAACAAACCACTAGAGCGAGAGCAAGGCTTGGAGCGAGAGCAAGTCCCGCAGGACTGCACAAATTCCCTGACATCGCGAGACAAGGTAGGCCACCAAAAGGACCGACTAACCAAGTCTCTGGTACCAAAAATTCCGGGATGCCCAGCCAATGCGGAACAATGAATCTCAGACATCACACTCTTTTTCCATTGGTCCGGGACAAACAATTTTCCAACAGGGCAGCGCTCGGGCCTATCCTCCTGACACCCCTCCAGAGCAAGTCTCAAATTGGGCGAGATGGCGGAAAGAACTACACCCTCTTTCAAAATAACAGAAGGATCAGATAACTCAGGAGAGTCCGCAAGGAAACTCCTCGAGAGGGCATCCGCCTTAACATTCTTAGTGCCAGGAAGAAAGGAAACCACAAAATTAAAACGTGTGAAAAACAAGGCCCACCTGGCCTGTCTAGGATTGAGTCGCTTGGCAGATTCCAGATAGATCAGATTCTTATGGTCCGTAAGGACCACCACCTGATGTTTGGCTCCCTCCAGCCAATGTCTCCACTCTTCAAAAGCCCACTTCATGGCCAATAACTCCCGATTACCCACGTCATAATTACGTTCAGTAGGAGAAAATTTTCGAGAGAAAAAGGCACAAGGGTTACTTTTAGAGGTCTCTGGATCTTTTTGGGACAAAACGGCACCTGCCCCAATTTCAGAGGCATCAACCTCCACCTGAAATGGCAGAGAAACATCAGGCTGCTGTAGAACAGGAGCAGAAGTGAATCTCTGCTTAAGTTCCTGAAATGCAGAGACTGCCTCAGGAGGCCAATTCACCACATCAGAACCCTTTCTGGTCAAATCAGTTAATGGTTTAACAATAACCGAGAAATTACCAATAAATTTACGATAAAAATTGGCAAAACCCAAAAATCTCTGAAGAGCCTTTAATGAAGTAGGTTGGACCCAATCACAGATGGCCTGAACCTTGACCGGGTCCATTTCAATAACAGATGGGGACAAAATGAATCCCAGAAATGAGATCTTCTGTACGCCAAAAAGACACTTTGATCCCTTCACATACAGAGCATTATTCCTCAAAATCTGGAACACAGTCCGAACATGTTTCACATGAGAGTCCCAGTCATTAGAAAAAATCAAGATATCATCCAAATAAACAATCAGAAATTTGTCCACAAAATCCCTGAAAATGTCATTCATGAAGGACTGGAAGACGGAAGGGGCATTAGTGAGCCCAAAGGGCATCACTAGGTACTCAAAATGCCCTTCAGGGGTATTGAATGCCGTCTTCCATTCATCCCCGTGCTTAATGCAGAATAAGGTTATACGCCCCCCTGAGGTCAAGCTTGGTAAACCAAGTAGCGTTTTTCACCCTGGAAAACAGGTCAGAAATCAAGGGTAACGGGTATTGATATTTCACAGTAATATTGTTCAAGAGACGATAATCAATACACGGCCTTAATGAACCATCTTTTTTGGCCACAAAGAAAAAACCGGCACCTAAGGGTGAAGAGGATGGTCTGATATGACCCTTCTCCAATGATTCCTTGATATAAGACCGCATAGCGTCATGTTCAGGTACAGACAAGTTAAAAAGGCGACCTTTAGGGAATTTACTACCAGGCACTAATTCAATAGCGCAGTCATAGCTCCTATGGGGAGGTAAGGATGCAGATTTACTTTCGCTAAACACATCAGAAAAATCAAACAAAAAGTCAGGAACATCCTGAGCTTGGGGGGAGGCAGAAAAAACAGGAGTGTTGGTATTAACACATTGGCAGCCCCAACTGGTTACAGACACAGATTTCCAATCCAAAATAGGATTATGAGACTGTAACCAAGGGAAACCCAGCACGATAATGTCATGCAGATTATATAGAACCAAAAATTTGCAGCACTCCTGGTGATCAGGTTCAACCCTCATTATCACCTGAGTAGAAAACTGGGGTTTATTCTCAGCCAAAGGGGTAGAATCGATCCCCAGTAGGGGAATAGACTTCTGTAGGGGTATCAAGGGAAACCCACAACGTTTAGCAAAATCATAATCCATCAGGTTAATAGCTGCTCCAGAATCAACGAAAGCCTGAGCAGAAAATGAGGACAGAGAGCATATCAGAGTGACAGTTAATAAAAACTTAGTCTGAACACTACCCAAGACAACTGAGCGTGCAAAACGTCTTCCCCGCTTAGGGCAGACTGAAATAGCATGAGAGGCATCACCACAGTAGAAACATAACCTATTGTGCTTTCGAAACTCATGACGCTGTGCCCCAGACACCACTCCATCACACTGCATGGGCTCAGAAGCTGGCCACAAGGCAACACCACTCCACGCATACTTCTCCGCTCACGCAAACGTCTGTCAATTTGAATCGCTAATGACATAGAATCATTGAGACCAGAGGGGACAGGGAATCCCACCATAACATCCTTTACATTATCCGACAGACCCTTCCGGAAAAGGGCCGCCAAAGCGTCGTCATTCCATTTGGTCAGGACTGCCCACCTACGGAATCTCTGACAGTATAACTCAGCGTCATCAAGCCCCTGATTTAATGCCAACAAGGCTTTTTCAGCTTGATCAGTGACATTAGGCTCATCGTACAATAACCCCAAAGCCTGAAAAAATGCATCAACATCACTCAAAACAGGATCCCCAGGTGTTAGGGAAAAAGCCCAATCCTGAGGATCGCCGCGCAGGAGAGAGATGATAATTTGAACCTGCTGCGCTGCGTTTCCTGAGGACTTAGATTTTAAGGCAAAAAACAATTTACAATTATTTTTGAAATTCTGAAACTTAGCTCGATCCCCTAAAAACAAATCTGGCATGGGGATCCTAGGTTCCACAACAGGCAACCCAGCAAGATAGATAGCAATACTCCGAACCTCAGTGGCAAGCTGATCCACACGGCCAGACAACTGTGCAAACTCCATTGGGAGAAAAGATCCTCCCCAGCACCCAGAAATACAGAGGGAAAAAAAAAAAAAAATGCAACAAACAGAAAAATATCTCTGACAACTCTGACAACCTTTTTTCTATCACAATATTTTTTCCCTTCTGTGAGTACCATACAATTTTCAATTTTTGCGGCCGGTGATACTGTTGATACTGTTATGTTTCGGTAGCTGAGGAGTGCAGGTAAAAAAAGCAATACACCAGAGCAGTTGGAATCTATGGGATTGCAGTACCCTGACTAACCACCACAACTAGAGGCAGCCGTGGAGCGTTCCTACGTTGGTCCTAGACGCCTCGTCACAGCCTGAGAAACTAACTACACCTAAAGATAGAAATAGGAAAGCTATCTGCCCCGGAGCAGAACCCCAAAGATAATAGAAAGCCCCCAAACATGTAATGGCGGTTAGACAAGAGGAAATACTGACACAGAAAGAGAATAGAATGAGCAAACGCTGGGGCACAAACTATCTAAATAGAAAAGGATAGGAAGGGTACTTACTGCAATCCCAGAAAACCCTGAAAAGCACCAACTCTACTAATTTCAAAATCACCTGAGATCACACGACCTCTACCACCTAAATTAGTTCTCTGGTGTAACAAAATCAAAACAGCAGCCACTGAAAAAACTGGAAAAAGCAAAAGAACAAAACTCAGTGGCTGAACTAAACTGAGAAGGCAGAAGCCCCCGGAGGGGACCCAGAAGGCCCCCAAAGAAGTGCAGGACAAAATGCAAAAATATAGCAACAACACAAAAGAAGAAAAATTCTTATCTGGTAGCAGGAGATGCAGACACGACACAGCAGGCTACAAGGGAAACTGGAATGAAAGATTCAGACCAGAACAATTGATCACCGGCAACCCTGATGGGAAAATGACTCCCTTATATAAGACCAGTCAGTAACACCTGATTCCCAGTCCTCACAATCTTCACTAGTACCGCTTGTAACCACCAGAGGGAGCCTCTGCTCAGAACTCATCTCAAACCCATTCACAACAGAAGAGTATCGCAGCTAGAAAGATTGCACCTCAGTCAACAATCTATCGCATCATCAAGAACTTCAAGGAGAGTGGTTCCATTGTTGCCAAAAAGGCTCCAGGGCGCCCAAGAAAGACCAGCAAGCGCCAGGACCGTCTCTTAAAAGTGTTTCAGCTGCGGGATCGGGCTACCAGCAGTGCAGAGCTTGCTCAGGAATGGCAGCAGGCAGGTGTGAGTGCATCTGCACGCACTGTAAGGCGTAGACTCTTGGAGCATGGCCTGGTCTCAAGGAGGGCAGCAAAGAAGCCACTTCTCTCCAGAAAAAAATATCATGGACAGACTGATATTCTGCAAAAGGTACAGGCAGTGGACTGCTGAGGACTGGGGTAAAGTTATTCTCTCTGATGAATCCCCTTTTCGATTGTTTGGGACATCAGGAAAACGCCTCATTTGGAGAAGACAAGGTGAGCGCTACCACCAGTCTTGTCTCATGCCAACTGTTAAGCATCCTGAAACCATTCATGTGTGGGGTTGCTTCTCAGCCAAGGGAACCGGCTCTCTCACAGTCTTGCCTAAAAACACAGCCATGAATAAAGAATGGTACCAGAATGTCCTCCAAGAGCAACTTCTCCCAACCCTCCAAGAGCAGTTTGGCGATCAACAATGCCTTTTCCAGCATGATGGAGCACCTTGCTATAAAGCAAAGGTGATAACTAAATGGCTCAGGGAGCAAAACATAGAGATTTTGGGTCCATGGCCTGGAAACTCCCCAGATCTTAATCCCATTGAGAACTTGTGGTCAATCATCAAGAGACGGGTGGACAAACAAAAACCTAAAAATTCTGACAAAATGAAAGCATTGATTGTGCAAGAATGGACTGCTATCAGTCAGGATTTGGTCCAGAAGTTGATTGAGAGCATGCCAGGGAGAATTGCAGAGGTCCTGAAGAAGAAGGGTCAACACTGCAAATATTGACTTGCTGCATTAACTCATTCTAACTGTCAATATTAGCTTTTGTTACTCATATGTTTGCAATTATATTTCTGTCTGTGATAAAAACATCTGTCAAACACACATAAAAACCAGAGGGCAGCAGGTCATGTGAAAATATAATATTTGTGTCATTCTCAAAACTTTTGGCCACGACTGTAGCTCTTTCAAAGACAAGTCCAACAATACCTTTACATAGGCAGTCCATCCCTCCATTACTGAGAAATCAGCTTTTCAATTACCGTAATATGCAAATGCTAATGGTAGAATTGAAGCCACTGTCACTCCAGCTCTCTTCCCTGCCCAGCACCAACTCCTCCTGCTTGACTGACAGCCTCTTTGGAGTGTGACCTCAAGAAGAGGAATCATCAATCAAGCCAGAGGAGGCAGAAATGGGTGGAGAATAGAGATGGAATTACAGAGGCTTCAGATCTAGAAATAGCTCTGCAGCCATTTGCATACAGTACAGACCAAAAGTTTTGACACACTGAAGGCATCAAAACTATGAATTAACACATGTGGAATTATTACTTAACAAAAAAAGTGTGTAACAAATGAAATTATGTCTTATATTCTAGGTTCTTCAAAGTAGCCACCTTTTGCTTTGATGACTGCTTTGCACACTCTTGGCATTCTCTTGATGAGCTTCAAGAGGTAGTCACCGGAAATAGTTTTCACATCACAGTTGTGCCCTGTCAGCTTTAATAAGTGGGATTTCTGGCCTTATAAATGGGGTTGGCACCATCAGTTGTGTTGTGCAGATGTCTGGTGGATACACAGCTGATAGTCTTACTGAATAGACTGTTAGAATTTGTATTATGGCAAGAAAAAAGCAGCTAAGTAAAGAAAAACGAGTGGCCATCATTACTTTAAGAAATGAAGGTCAGTCAGTCCGAAAAATTGGGAAAGTGTCCCCAAGTGCAGTTGCAAAAACCATCAAGCGCTGCAAAGAAACTGGCTCACATGAGGACCGCCCCAGGAAAGGAAGACCAAGAGTCACCTCTGCTTCTGATAAGTTTATCCGAGTCACCAGCCTCAGAAATCGCAGGTTTACAGCAGCTCAGATTAGAGACCAGGTCAATGCCACACAGAGTTCTAGCAGCAGGCACATCTCTACAACTGTTAAGAGGAGACTTGATGCAGCAGGCCTTCATGGTAAAATAGCTGCTAGGAAACCACTGCTAAGGGCAGGCAACAAGCAGAAGAGACTTGTTTGGGCTAAAGAACACAAGGAATGGACATTAGACCAGTGGAAATCTGTGCTTTGGTCTGATGAGTCCAAATTTGAGATTTTTGGTTATAACCACCGTGTCTTTGCGCGACACAGAAAAGGTGAACGGATGGACTCTACATGCCTGATTCCCACCGTGAAGCATGGAGGAGGTGGTGTGTACTATTTTCATAGTCATAAAAATACAGAAAAATCATTAAATGAGAAGGTGTGTCCAAACTGTATTGTATCAATTCAAACATTGATTTCCCAGGAATGGAAGAGCACTGGCCATGTAAAGGTAATGCTGAACTTATCTTTTAAAGAGCTACATGACCATACACATAGTTTGGGGAGTGAAATCCTGCTGACAAATTCACTTTAACAATACAAAAATTACTAAATTATGTGTTCTTCAACCCCTTCACAACCTATGATGTATAGGTACGTCAAAGATCGTGTCTCTCCCTTTGATGCGGGCTCTGGTGCTGAGCCTGTATCTTTCCCTGCAAATAATAGCTGATTTGATTAGTTGTCTTGTGCCCCTAACAGTGGAGGGTGGAATCGCAATCCACCCATGACAGCGGAATTTAACTTGCTCAAAACAAAACGGATGCGCGCCACAAACTGTGCATATCGGTTTCAATGGGTCTGCAAAAGCCCCCGTGCTAATCATTGCAGATCTCCTATGACCCCCGTCCTGTGCCGGCATTCATAGGAGATGATGATTTCTGCTACACATAGCAGGGCTGTGAGCTGATATTAATAGCCTGGGAAGCTCCATGAGTATTACCCCCTTTCCAGACTATAAACATCTCCCTCAGCTGTTTGCTTTCTTACCACTGGTTAATAAAATGTCGGGGGATCCCATGCCATTTTTTTCTGAAAATAATTTAGTATGTTAAAAAATACATGTACAGTAAGAACTGTACTAATTATATATGTGATTGACATCTTTAAATCTATCTATTCTATTTTGTCGGCTCACTCTGTTATTTTACTGTGCGCAGCAGATGAATTGCTGGCTTTTCAAAGGACATTGGTATGTAAACATCAGACGGCACTCACATGGTCCGAGTACTGTGCGATTTTTTTTTTTTTTTATTGCACCCATTGATTTGCATTGGCAAGTCTTGTCCGATATATGGGGACAATCGCAGCATGCTGTGATTTTTTTTCTCAGTCCAATTTCAGCTGATAAAAAATTCACAGGGAATCATAGATTAACATTGGTCAGAGTGCAATCAGATTGTTTATCGGATTGCATGCAACCCTTTTTCTTGCAGATGAGTATAAGTGTGGCACCCAAGAGTCCAGTTGCCACTGTGAAATTGCCTCCCTCTAAGGGGTGATGTCATGCCTGGAGGCAAGGGGGTCTGTTATGAATGTGCTAGAGATGGTTTCTGAGCAGAGGCTCCCTCTGGTGGTTACAGACAGTACTGAACCTTTCAGCGAAGAATGGCAATCTGGGTTCACTGACTGGTCTGATATAAGGGAGGTTCCCTCCCATGATGGTTGCCAGTGATCAATTGTTCTTGTCTCAATTGTGGTTCCTGGTTCATTTGGAAGTTTGCTGAGTCTTGCCTGCATCTTCTGCTATCAGATAAGATATTTTCTGCTTTTGTTTTTGTGCTTGCTTTTTGAATTGTTCCCTGCACTTCTGTGGAGGTCAGCCAGGTCCCCTCCGGGGGGCTTGTGCTCCTCTCAGTTTGTCTGAAGCCACTGTTGTTTGTTCATTTTCTTTTTCCTGTTTTTTCAGTGGCTGCGGCTTGGTTTTGTTCACACTGAGAACTGATTTAGTGAGTGGCGAGATCGTGTGATCTCAGTACTTTTGTAATCAGAATTGTTGGATTTTTGTAGGGTTTTCTGGGTTTCAGAAAGTAATCTCTCCTGTCCTATCCTATTTAGTCAGCTTGTGGCCCCAGCGTTTGCTCATTCTATTTTCTGTCTGTGTTCGTGCTTTCTTCTTGTCTAACCACCATTACATGTTTGGGGGCTTCCTATTTTCTTTGGGGATCTGCTCCGGGGCAGATAGCTTTCATCTTTCTGCCTTTAGGTGTAGTTATCACTCAGGCTGTGACGAGGCGTCTAGGATCAACGTAGGAACGCTCCACGGCTACCTCTAGTTGTGTGGTTAGTTTAGGAATCTGCAACCCATTAGTTATCAACATCTCAGGTTTTCGGCTGCCTGGCTGTTGTTCCTGTCCTCCTCAGCTACCTAGCATAACAGGGGTCCCCATGCCAGTAACACAGTGTACATGTCAATTCCTGCTCCAGGCCAGAAAGGGGAGCTTCCTTATAAATTCTGGCCAGCAGTTGGGGTTAGTGTGTCAGAAAGAAGTCAGCTGAGAGAGTAAACAGGAGAGTTGTCATGGAAATGGGAGCCAGCTGGAGCTGGTGACAGGACAGTGAGAGAGGAGAGTTGGCAGTTGGTCTGTGGAGAGGGAAGGGACAGTGTTGTGAATGGGTTTGAGATGAGTTCTGAGCAGAGACTCCCTCTGGTGGTTACAAGCGGTACTGGTCTGTTCAGTGAAGATTGTGAGGACTGGGAATCAGGTGTTACTGACTGGTCTTATATAAGGGAGTCACCTTCCCATCAGGGTTGCCGGTGATCAATTGTTCTGGTCTGAATCCTTCATTCCTGTTTCCCTTGTAGCCTGCTGTGTCGTGTCTGCATCTCCTGCTAACAGATAAGACATTTTCTTCTTTTTGTTTTTGTACTATATTTTTGCATTTTGTCCTGCACTTCTTTGGGGGCCTTCTGGGTCCCCTTCGGGGGCTTTTGCCCTCTCAGTTTAGTTCAGCCTCTGATGTTTGTACTTTTGCTTTTTCCAGTTTTTTCAGTGGCTGCTGTTTTGATTTTGTTACACCAGAGAACTAATTTAGGTGGTAGAGGTCGTGTGATCTCAGGTGATTTTGAAATTAGTAGAGTTGGTGCTTTTCAGGGTTTTCTGGGATTGCAGTAAGTACCCTTCCTATCCTTTTCTATTTAGTTAGTTTGGGCCCCAGCGTTTGCTCATACTATTTTCTTTCTGTGTCAGTATTTCTTCTTGTCTAACCGCCATTACTTGTTTGGGGGCTTTCTATTATCTTTGGGGTTCTGCTCCGGGGCAGATAGCTTTCCTATTTCTATCTTTAGGTGTAGTTAGTTTCTCAGGCTGTGACGAGGCGTCTAGGACCAACGTAGGAACGCTCCACGGCTGCCTCTAGTTGTGGTGGTTAGTCAGGGTACTGCAGTCTCATAGATTCCAACTGCTCTGGTGTATTGCCTTTTTTACCTGCACTCCTCAGCTACCGAAACATAACAGGACAGGAGCAGAGACAAGAGCTCCGGTTAATAAAAACTGCATATAGCTGACCCCAGAACAGAGCGCTGATAAAAAGGGACGCCAGAGTCCTTGGCTGGGTGGGTGCTGTACGCCCTGACAGCCAAATCTGGAGGGCAGGGGCTACAAGCTCCCTGGCCACACTGATCACCTGAAGGCACGGCAGCAGACCAAGAGCCCGTGGCTGACAGTAAAAAGGACAGTGCCTGTGATATAGGCTCACTCTGTCTGCCATACTGGTTAGAAACCATCACGCAGGACAGGGCCGCAGCTTAGCTACATACAGCAGGGACCCGAAAAGAGAGCGCAGAAGGAAGGTCCCCAACCTCACCTGGCAGGATGGATCCCCTGAATGCCTCCAGGCAAGCCGGACTCAAGCCGTCATCTGTAATTGGTACCCCAGATTGCATCTACTTTCAAGTAAAAGGTAAATAAAACTGCACCTCTCTGTGTCCTTCACTTATTCTCTGCACCCCAACGTTCACCACCATCTGAACAATCAAATATATATTTACATTGGGGCCCCACTCTACCCGTGGGTAGCTAAACCATCTTTACTGCGTCAACATCAGCCCCAGTGGACCAAAACCGCAGCGTCAGCCACCCATTGCCGAACACCACGTGTGGCATCACGATTAAACACCACATAACTATCCTCTATTTTATGACACGGCCAGGGCCAAGGAAACAGATCACGGCCCCGTGACCTCCCCCATAGAACTGTCCAGTCCGATTCCAGGTACCCCACGGCCCTGGCGGGCACGTCATGAGTCCTTACAGAAGCACTCTCTAACACTAGTTACCATTCACGGACAAGCTGAGAGGCACGATAGTCAAACATTCTGGGGTTAGATACTAAGAGAGGACATCATAAGCAAAAGGGAAAAGACAAAGGCAAAGTTAGGTCACAGTCTGAAGTCAGAAGAAAAATGGATCAGAGCAGAGGGGTTGAGCAAGTGGATAATCAGAGACAGGTCCAAAATCAGGCAGCAATAAATCAATGAACAGAGCACAGAACCAAGGAAATAGCATCACAGAGAAAATACTACAATTGTCAGAGATCTGGGCTGAGAGCTTAGCCAAGTAGCAAGAAAATAATTAGAAACAGGAAGAACCTGCAAGAAATACAGCACCTCTCAGTCTCTGATTGGACGGCTGAGTTATCAATCAACACACTGACAGCTCAGCACGTCCGTTCCTGCACCTGATTGGATGACTGAGCTGTCAATCAACATACTGATAGCTCAGCATGCCCCTGCTCTCGATTGCTGCCCATGACACTCTCCCATCAAAATTCTTATTCTTTTAATATATTGCAATCATCATATTATATAGCACTGTGTATTTACAATTGCTCATTTTTCCTTTCTACCCAGTTATTTCTTATCTTTTACATTAGATTTATGACATCACATGATTACAAACCGACTAGCTCAATCCTTCTAAGCTTTATGTAGAAACAGGAGGTCAGTTTTCGCTGCATGTGTCATCAGTCACTGCAAAAGTCCCTGGCAAGGGGGAGGACTAGGTAAGGAGTTGAAGAGGGGAATGATTTATGCAGGGAAAGAGACTTCCTGTTTCTACATAGAGAAAAGAGAATAATTTACTGAATAGAAAGGCAAAATGAGCACTTGTAAGTACACAGTTCTGTATAATATGATGACTGCAATATATTAAGAGGATAACAATTTTTATGGGATGAGTGTGTCTTTAAAAAAAATGTAGAATTAAAGGAAATGAGTAATCAGACAGTGACGTCCAGAATATTGTTTAAATCAGGTTTTTTTTGTTAAATATTTTTTTTTATTTTGATGTTTTTCTTTTCACTATGTCTAAATTACTATCTATGTAAAATAATCTGAAATCTTGCAAATACCATCCTAACTAATCCTAATACTTCCAGACTTCCTGTTATTTTCAGCAGCCACATGAACACTATCTCACTGATTTTATGGCAAAGCTTTCTAGGCATGGTCTGATCTGGAAAAAAGTAATTGCAAAGATAGGTGGTGGTGAGCTATGTCCAACACCGGCTGTGAATGTTGGACTCTATGTAATCTATTGTATTTAAAGGTGTTAACTTTTATTGTAATCCTTTCTGTGGTAATAATGAGACTGCCGAAAAGTTATTTATACAGAAAAGGAATTGTGAGTCTAAAATTAGTCTAATGCTGAGTTCAAGCTGGCCCATTGCGACTGCAAAAAAACGCTACATGTTCACTGCCTATTTAAATGGGCCCTAAGTGGCCAGTATGAAAATTGGAAGAATCCCATTTTTTTGTTGAATATATTGTCATATGTAATAAAAAAATTATACATATATAGAAAAATTACATTTAAAATCTGATTACACTTTCACACAAATCATGAGCAATCTGAATACAGCATCCACCCTGTGTATATATTTATACACCTACCTGCGATGAGAAGCATAATTTCCAGTTACATGACCACTTCCATCACACCCTGGAGTTGGACAACTGTAATACAAGAAGACATGAAAAGTAAACACATTTTATTATAGGTTATATGGATAGGAAAAGCATCTAAACCAGACTGTAGGTAGTATAATGAAAAAAACATTGGATCCTTACTTCGCTATATTTAGTCATATTATTTTTATCAGCTTCCTTGTGAATGCAAAAAATTCTCAGGACCTTTAAGAACTCCTCAGCATTTACAGTAATCAATAGACCATTCAGTTTAATTGTAATTTATGGGATTTTACAATATTAATGCTTTGACATTACTATGTCGATGGAAAAATAAAATAAGTTATGGCTCTTGGAATAAGGGGAGGAAAAAATGAAAGCACAAAAAAGAAAATAATTGCCTGGTCTTTAAGGGGTTAATACTGCCATTATTTACATCACACATTAGTATCAAAGTCCTAAAATACACATCTATATGCTTCATATTTTCATACATAAGGATAATAATATTTTGTAAACATTCAGAAGCTACAGAGGTGCAGTAGTCATACACTGTGTGCAGAATTATTAGGCAAATGGGTATTTTGATCACATCATCCTTCTTATACATGTTGTCCTACTCCAAGCTGTTTAGGCTTGAAAGCAAACTGCCAATTATGTAAATCAGGTGATTTGCATCTCTGTAATGAGGAGGGGTGTGGTCTAATGACATCAACACCCTATATAATGTGTGCTTAATTATTAGGCAACTTCCTTTCCATTGGCAAAATCGGTCAGAAGAGAGATTTGACGGACTCTGAAAAGTCGAAAATTGTGAGATGTCTTGCAGAGGGATGCAGCAGTCTTGAAATTGCCAAACTTTTGAAGCGTGATCACCGAACAATCAAGCGTTTCATGGCAAATAGCCAAGAGGGTCGCAAGAAGCATGTTGATAAAAAAAGGCTCAAAATAACTAAATTGAGGAAAATCAATTGTGAAGCTGCCAAGATGCCATTTGCCACCAGTTTTGCCATATTTCAGAGCTGCAACGTTACTGGAGTATCAAAAAGCACAAGGTGTGCCATACTCAGGGACATGGCCAAGGTAAGGAAGGGTGAAAAACGACCACCTTTGAACAAGAAACATAAGATAAAACGTCAAGACTGGGCTAAGAAATATCTTAAGACTGATTTTTCTAAGGTTTTATGGACTGATGAAATGAGAGTGACTCTTGATGGGCCAGATGGATGGGCCCGAGGCTGGATCAGTAAAGGGCAGAGAGCTCCACTCTGACTCAGACGCCAGCAAGGTGGAGTGGGGTACTGGTATGGGCTGGTATCATCAAAGATGAACTTGTGGGACCTTTTCGGGTTGAGGATGGAGTGAAGCTCAACTCCCAGACCTACTGCCAGTTTCTGGAAGACACCTTCTGCAAGCAGTGGTACAGAAAGAAGTCGGTATCATTCAAGAAAAACATGATTTTCATGCAGGACAATGCTCCATCACATGCATCCAAATACTCCACAGCATGGCTGGCCAGTAAAGGTCTAAAAGAAGAAAAAATAATGACATGGCCCCCTTGTTCACCTGATCTGAACACCATAGAGAACCTGTGGTCCCTCATAAAATGTGAGATCTACAGGGAGGGAAAACATTACACCTCTCGGAACAGTGTCTGGGAGGCTGTGGTGGCTGCTGCACGCAATGTTGATCGTAAACAGATCAAGCAACTGACAGAATCTATGGATGGAAGGCTTTTGAGTGTCATCGTAAAGAAAGGTGGCTATATTGCTCACTGATTTTTTTTTGTTTTTGAATGTCAGAAATGTTTATTTCTAAATTTTGTGTTGTTATATTGGTTGACCTGGTGAAAATAAACAAGTGAGATGGGTATATATTTGGTATGTATTAAGTTGCCTAATAATTCTGCACAGTAATAGTTACCTGCACAAACAGATATCCTCCTAAGATAGCCAAATCTAAAAAAAAACATTCCAACTTCCAAAAATATTAAGCTTTGATAGTTATGAGTCTTTTGGGTTGATTGAGGTCATAGTTGTTGTTCAATAATAAAAAGAATCCTCTCAAATACAACGTGCCTAATAATTATGCAAACAGTGTATGTAGCTTAAAACTTTTTTAAACCTTGAAAAAATTATTTTTAAAAAATTACGATAGTTTGGCTTTTTATTGTCCTGTTTGCATTTACCAAGTCACTATATATAAGTTGTTCAATGTGGAAGCATGTATTCTGTGCTACACCTGCGAAGAAAGGCCCTACAGTAAAATAAAATAAATGAATTAAATTTGTATATTTTCATATTTCTAACATATTTTGTTTATTCATTAAAAGGCTTCACATCGGCGCAACTTTGTTTCTTTTCTGCAAACTTAACCTGCAGACTTGCAGCTGCAGGATGTACCACTAGATGGCACTACACATTAAGTATCAATCAGAATTGTTTATGTAATGACAGAGATATTGTTTAGGCTGAATATGTTGGTTTATAAATTGTTCGTCCATCGTAACAAAGTAGATAAGATGCAGAAGAATCCTATATGTGTGGTCCCCTATACGGAGTGTTCTCTGGAAATCATTACAGAATTACATCATGTTTGCACAGCCACTAAATGACAGTACAAAGTAAGCAAAAGATTGCAAAAGCGATGTAGTTGATTAATTAAAATGACGATTTACAATTTATATTTACAATAGGAAATATAACATTTCCTGACTGGGTCAAGGGTGCGGTTGTGAATTACACCCATTGAGATTGGATAAATGTCCACAAAATATGTACAGTTGGCCAAGCGATCTGGAGTACAGAGCTCCAATGTGTTATTAAGGCTGTGTGCACCAAATCCGCAATGTAGTGCACAGCCAATGTTAATCCTGAATTGTTGTGCACATGCTGCGGAAAAATCTGCTCGGATTCACAGCATTTTATTTTCCGCAGCATGTCAATTCTTTTTGCGGATCTGCTGCTTTTCTGAACCCATTGACTTCCATTTTATTATGTTCAATACTAAACATCGGCCTTGGTATTATCTATCTATAGATATATATATATAACAGTCATGGCCAAAAGTTTTGAGAATGACACAAATATTATATTTTCACATGATCTGCTGCCCTCTGGTTTTTATGTGTGTTTGACAGATATTTTTATCACAGACAGAAATCTAATAATTGCAAACATATGAGTAACAAAAGCTTATATTGACAGTTAGAATGAGTTAATGCAGCAAGTCAATATTTGCGGTGTTGACCCTTCTTCTTCAGGACCTCTGCAATTCTCCCTGGCATGCTCTCAATCAACTTCTGGACCAAATCCTGACTCATAGCAGTCCATTCTTGCACAATCAATGCTTTCATTTTGTCAGAATTTTTAGGTTTTTGTTTGTCCACCCGTCTCTTGATGATTGACCACAAGTTCTCAATGGGATTAAGATCTGGGGAGTTTCCAGGCCATGGACCCAAAATCTCTATGTTTTGTTCCCTGAGCCATTTAGTTATCACCTTTGCTTTATGGCAAGGTGCTCCATCATGCTGGAAAAGGCATTGTTGATCGCCAAACTGCTCTTGGAGGGTTGGGAGAAGTTGCTCTTGGAGGACATTCTGGTACCATTCTTTATTCATGGCTGTGTTTTTAGGCAAGACTGTGAGAGAGCCAATTCCCTTGGCTGAGAAGCAACCCCACACTTGAATGGTTTCAGGATGCTTAACAGTTGGCATGAGACAAGACTGGTGGTAGCGCTCACCTTGTCTTCTCCGAATGAGGCGTTTTCCTGATGTCCCAAACAATCGAAAAGGGGATTCATCAGAGAAAATAACTTTACCCCAGTCCTCAGCAGTCCACTGCCTGTACCTTTTGCAGAATATCAGTCTGTCCATGATGTTTTTTCTGAAGAGAAGTGGCTTCTTTGCTGCCCTCCTTGAGACCAGCCCTTGCTCCAAGAGTCTCCGCCTCACAGTGCATGCAGATGCACTCACACCTGCCTGCTGCCATTCCAGAGCAAGCTCTGCACTGCTGGTAGCCCGATCCTGCAGCTGAAACACTTTTAAGAGACGGTCCTGGCGCTTGCTGGTCTTTCTTGGGCGCCCTGAAGCCTTTTTGGCAACAATGGAACCTCTCTGCTTGAAGTTCTTGATGATGCGATAGATTGTTGACTGAGGTGCAATCTTTCTAGCTGCGATACTCTTCCCTGTTAGGCCATTTTTGTGCATTGCAATGATGACTGCACGTGTTTCTTTAGAAATAACCATGGTTAACAGAAGAGAAACAATGATGCCAAGCACCAGCCTCCTTTTAAAGTGTCCAGTGGTGTCATTCTTACTTAATCATGACAGATTGATCTCCAGCCATGTCCTCATCAACACCCACACCTGTGTTAATGGAGCAATCACTGAAAAGAGGTTAGCTGGTCCTTTTAAGGCAGGGCTGCAATGATGTTGAAATGTGTTTTGGGGGATAAAGTTCATTTTCTAGGCAAATATTGACTTTGCAAGTAATTGCTGTTAAGCTGATCACTCTTTATAACATTCTGGAGTATATGCAAATTGCCATTAGAAAAAGTGAAGCAGTAGACTTTTTAAAAATTAATATTTGTGTCATTCTCAAAACTTTTGGTCATGACTGTATATATATATAAATATTCACTTATATTTGTTCTTTGTGAGTAAACATTATATTTGAACATGGTATGTAATGATATTATGGTCTTTAACGGAGTATATAAAGAAAAGGTTGGACAAGGAAATTACATCACAATTCTTTTTTTTTGTTAAATAATATATCTTTATTTAGCTTATAAAACGCATACAAATCCGCATCAAAAACGCATAAAAAGGCCCAGATTTTTAACTGTGTTTTATGCCAAGAGAGGAATAATCTGCACAGAAAATTCCACAGGCAAATCTGCAATGTGTGTACATACCCTTAAGGTTTATTCCTATCTTTATGATTTTATCCCAATAGGTAGTAAATATAATAATAATAATAATAATAATATTAGTAAGTACCTTCAATTATAAAGGTAGTGTAGTTCTTCTGATTTGTATGTCACATACCCCTTGTGCAGGACATTGCAGTTGCTTAGATATCATAGAATCATAGACTCATAGAATTTTAGAGTTGGAAGGGACCTCCAGGGTAATTGTGTCCAACCCCTGTTCAATGCAGGATTCACTAAACTATCTCAGATAGATGTCTGTCCAACATCTGTTCAAAGACTTCCATTGAAGGAGAACTCACCACCTCTCGTGGCAGCCTGTTTCACTCATTGATCACCCTCACTGTCAATTTTTTTTTCTAATATCTAATCTGTATCTTCTCCCTTTCAGTTTAATTTTATTGCTTCTTGTGTTTCCATGTGCAAATGAGAATAAGAATAATCCATCTACACTGTAACATCCCTTCAGATATTTGTAAACAGCTATTAAGTCTCCTCTTAGCCTTCTTTTTTGCAAGCCAAACATTCCCAGATACTTTAACCGTTCCTCATAGGACGTACTTTGCAGTCCGCTTACCATCCTGGTAGCTCTTCCCTGAACTCCCTCCAATTTTTCAATGTCTCTTTTAAAATGTGCTCAGAACTGGACACAGTATTCCAGATGAGGCCTGACTAAGGAGGAGCAGAGGGGAATAATTACTTTATGTAATCTAGACTCTATGCTTCTCTTAAGTGTCTGTGCACACGTTGCGGATTCCTAGCGTTTTTGCCGCGAAAACCGCTTGCACAACACAACTCATTATGGCCTATGGGATTCCGCAATGCTGTGCACATGCTGCGGGTTTTTTCGCGGCGGAATCGCATCGCGGAAGAATCCGCAGCATGCTCATTCTTTTTGCGGAACCGCGGCGATTCCGCTGCCATAGGAATGCATTGAACCGCTTACTTTCCGCTTGTGGCTGTACCCACCATGCGCAAAGTAAGCGGTTCATGTGCGGATGGTACCCAGGGTCTGGAGGAGTGGAGACTCTCCTCCAGGCCCTGGGTACCATATCCATGTAAAAACAATAATTAAAATAAAAAATAGTGATATGCTCACCTTCCGGCGGCCCCCGCAGCCTTCCTGCCTCTCAGTGACGCTCCCGGCCAATCCCGTTCCCAGTAATGCATTGCGAGAATCACCCCAGATGACGTAGCGGTCTGCGTGATGCTACGTCATCGGGGTCATTGTCGCAAAGGACGGCTGGGATCGGGATTGGCCGGGAGCGTCGCTGAGAGGCGGGAAGGCTGAGGGGGACGCCAGACGGTGAGAATATCATTATTTATTATTTTTTAAATTATTTTTAACATTAGATCTTTTTACTATTGATGCGGCATAGGCGGCATCAATAGTAAAAAGTTGGTCACACTTGTCAAACACTTGTTTGACTCGTGTGACCAACCTGTCAGATCGCTTGTAAAACGCTAGCATTCTGCAAGCTAATTACACTTGCAAAACGCTAGTTTTTAGCGAGAATACGCATACCTATAATATGCGTATTTCCCGCGGCAGGGAGGTGCAGAATTGCCGCGGAAATTTCCATGGCAATTCCGCAACGTGTGCACATATCCTAATACATCCTAGAACTGTGTTTGTACTTTTTTGCTGCGGCATCACACTGTTGACTCATGCAGTCTATGATCTATTTGTAGGATAGATAAGCTTGTGCACAGCTTTAGTAGGTGCCAGAGTAGGTTCCCACACCATTAACATATACTATATTAAGAGACTCAACACTCAACTTAAGTGATCAGATAATTTAATGTTGTCCACACTAGTAGTAAGCAAAACGTTTCGGTCTTACATCAGACCTTCATCAGTTACAGAATAAAGTAAAGTTATTAGGTTAGGTGAACCAATAATCTTGGTTGAAGATTACTAGATCATTAATCATTCCGTGACATGAAAAAGTAGGGCAAGGTGTAACGAATGGAAGCGGAGGCAGAGGTGGTGAAGTTCACATTCGTTTTTATTTTTTAATGTATAACCTCGAGACCGCGGTCCGGGGGGCTCCGAAGGGGGCGTAACTAGTGAGCCCCGGGTACCGTAGTAAGGCCCCTCGAACAGGACCAGAATGGAATACCCGGAGGACACAGGTGCTACCTCCAGTTAGACCCCGGACACGTGGCAGCTGTCCCAGAGGGACCAAAAGGGTAAGAGGTATTTACAGAGTCCGTGGAGGGTTCTTGACGGAGAAGGGTAAGGTCCTGGTCCAGAACGGATGGTAGTAGGCTGGCTCCAGTGACCTTGTCACGGTCCACGGGTATGGATGGCTGATGGCGGAACGGGATGACACTTGCGCCGGTAATAGCCGAGATTGTCCAGGTTAGCCAGATACGGGTTAGCAATGATCTGAGGAGACAAACAGTATCAGCGAAGCACAGAGACTGCAGACGCAGCGCAGACAGATCAGGAACAGAACCGGATGTAGCAATGATAGAACACGTTGCTCCGGCACTCCCCTAATGGTGGAGTGACCAGATATAGTACTGAGTGCGCAGCCATTGGTTAATTAGCTATTTAAAAAAATGCACACTGCCCCTTTAAGAGAGACGGTGGGCGCGGCCTCGCGTCCTAAGCAGACTATCTGGAGGCCTGCCAGCAGCGTGCCAGGAAGTGGAGGAGGACACAGGACGCCGAGGAGCAGATGGGACAGGTGAGTGAGCAGAACGGAGTGCAGAGCCAGCGCTGGGACCGAGTGTAACAGTATCCCCCTCTTTACTCCCCCTCTTTTTCAAGCCTGCGTGAAATCTTTTAAGAAGAAGAGGAGCCTGGATGTTCTCTTTAGGCTCCCAAGATCTCTCCTCAGGACCAAAACCTTTCCAGTCCACCAGGTAATAGATCCTACCTCTTACTCTCTTAGAGGCCAAGATATGTTTTACCTCAAAAACATCATCCTCAGAGACCGGATCAGGAGTGGTACCCGGGTCCTTAAAGAAGGAGCTCAACACTACTGGTTTGAGGAGGGAAACATGAAAGGAGTTAGGTACTCGTAGAGAATTAGGCAATTTCAGTTTATAAGAGACCGGGTTGATTTGTCTCAAGACTTCAAAGGGACCAATGAAACGGGGACCCAATTTGTATTAAGGTAACTTCAGACGGATGTACTTGGAGGAGAGCCATACCTTGTCTCCTGGACGAAAGATGGGAGCCTCCAAACGTCTTTTGTCCGCATGCGTTTTCATACGTTGAGAAGCTTTCTCCAAAGCCAAACTGGTCTCTCTCCAAATGTCCGAGAAATTCTTAGACAAGGTATCGACTGCCGGAACATCAGACAATCCCGAGACAGGAAGAGGAATTCCGGGTTGCAGTCCAAACACAATCTGAAAGGGAGACTTTCCAGAAGATTCACTTACTTGGTTGTTGTAGGAGAATTCCGCCCAGGGCAGTAATTCTACCCAGTCATTATGATGAGCGTTGACGAAGTGACGCAGGTATCCAGCCAGGATTTGATTGATCCTCTCCACTTGCCCATTAGACTGGGGATGATATGCAGAAGAAAAATCTAGTTCAATTTTTACCATTTTACAGAGTCCTCTCCAGAACTTAGAGGTGAACTGGACGCCCCTGTCAGACACGATGTGGAGAGGAAATCCATGTAGACGGAAGATGTGCTGAATGAAGTGAGTGGCCAGTTCTGGAGCAGACGGGAGGCCAGATAGCGGAACGAAGTGGGCCATTTTAGAGAAGCGGTCCACCACAACCCATACCACTGAGCAGCCAGAAGAAATGGGAAGATCCGTGATGAAATCCATCGCGATGTGCTGCCAGGGAGCGGACGGAATCGGAAGAGGCAGAAGCCTGCCGGCTGGTAGATGTTTAACAGTTTTGTTACGGGCACATGAAGGACAGGCTGCGACGAATTCCTGGATATCCTTGCCCATGGTAGGCCACCAGTAATAACGGGAGATGAGTTGCTGCGTCTTTCTCTGACCAGCATGGCCAGCCAACTTAGAAGAATGACCCCAGCGCAGAACACGACTACGATCAGAGGCGGACACGAAAGTCTTCCCAGGAGGAAGCCGGGCCAGATCAGTGGAGGCAACAGAGACTAACTTAGAAGGTTCAATAATGTGCTGAGGTTCCTCCTCCAGTTCAGGAGGCAAGAAGGCTCTAGAGAGTACGTCTGCCTTGATGTTCTTGTCAGCTGGACGGAAATGAAGTACAAAATTGAAACGGGCAAAAAATAATGCCCAACGGGCCTGACGGGGATTCAGTCTTAAAGCAGATTGGAGATAGGCAAGGTTTTTATGGTCGGTGAATATGATTACCTGGTGATGAGCTCCTTCAAGGGAGATGTCTCCATTCTTGCAGAGCCAATTTGATGGCCAACAGTTCGCGATCACCGACAGAGTAGTTCCTTTCTGCAGGAAAAAAACCTTGGAAAAAAAACCACACGAGATCATCCGCCCGGTAGACGACTTCTGGGTCAGAACTGCTCCTGCACCTATGGAAGAAGCGTCAACTTCAAGAAAAAATTGCTCACTTGAATTAGGACGATGGAGAACGGGTGCGGAAGCAAAGGCTTTTTGAGAGAAACAAAGGCCTCTTCTGCCTCGGAGGACCATTCCTTAGAGTTTACACCTTTCCGGGTTAAGGCTGTGATTGGAACCACTCGGGTGGAAAAGTGTGGAATAAATTGCCGGTAGTAATTGGCGAACCCGAGGAACCTTTGTATGGCTTTTAGCCCAGACGGACGAGGCCAGTTGAGAACTGCAGACAACTTCTCCGGATCCATCTTTAATCCTGTGGAAGATACAATGTACCCAAGGAAAGGCAAAGAAGACTGCTCAAAGAGGCATTTCTCATATTTGGCATATAGCCTGTTCTCTCTCAGTCTTTGTAAGACCAGGCGTACTTGCCTCCGGTGTGACGTCAAGTCAGCAGAAAAAATCAAAATATGTCCAGGTAAACCACGACACAAGTATAGAGCAAGTCCCTGAAAATGTCATTAGCAAATTCCTGAAAAACCGCAGGTGCATTGCTTAGGCCGAATGGCATTACCAGGTATTCATAGTGGCCGTCACGGGTGTTGAAGGCTGTTTTCCATTCGTCCCCCTCTCTGACTCGGATCAGGTTGTAGGCCCCTCTGAGGTCCAATTTGGTGAAGATCTTGGCCCCTCGGAGACGATCAAACAGCTCTGAAATAAGAGGTAATGGATACCTGTTTTTTACCGTGATTTGATTTAGACCCCGATAGTCAATGCAGGGCCGCAAGGATCCATCCTTTTTCTTCACAAAGAAGAATCCAGCTCCTGCCGGTGACGATGACTTTCGGATAAATCCTCTAGCCAGATTCTCTTGGATGTAGTCCGACATGGCCTGAGTCTCTGCCTGTGAAAGGGGATAAACTCTCCCGTGAGGAGGACATGCTCCAGGAAGAAGCTCTATCTGACAGTCATACGACCTGTGTGGAGGTAGTCTCTCAGCCTCCTTTTTCCCAAAGACGTCAGAGAAGGACCAATAGACGGAAGGCAACCCTGGCAGGGTATCAGGCTGGACTGGAGGCGAAACAGGTTGAATCCGGGTTAAGCAACGATTCATGCAGGTATCTCCCCAACGCAGAACTTCTCCAGTTTTCCAATTAAGGACTGGTTCATGCATCTGGAGCCAAGGTAAACCTAAAAGCATGGGATGGGATAAACCGGGATATACATAAAATCGCATTCGTTCAGTATGCATTAGACCTACCCGGAGTTCCACCAACTCGGTTTGAAACTGGACGGGCTCGGTCAGCGGTTTGCCATCCATGGCGGACACCTGTAACGGATCAGGAAGACGCTGGACTGGTAAGCGGTAATGATCCACAACCGCCTGCTGGATGAAGTTCACTGCAGCTCCAGAATCCAGTAGACAATGTTCGGAGAATTTTATTGCTCCATAGGACACGGAGACTGAGATGTGTAAAGAGGGAGAGGACTGTTCTCTACCTAGGTTGGCCCCTCTACCGGACCTAGGCACTGGAGTTTCCCGACTTTTTAGGACAGAAATGGATCAAATGTTCAGAACTACCGCAGTAGTAACAACTTCCCTCCTTGCGACGTGCCTCCCGGCGGCGGGTGGCCAAACTTACATGGTCCACCTCCATGGCCTCGGAGGCGGAGGGTGAAGTACCTGTTTTGTACAAACTAGAGTCCAGGTGATAGGACCTTTTGTCCCGCTTGATCTCCATGGAGCGCTCCTGAAAACGCAGGTCAATTCGGGTTGCCAAGGATATTAGCTCTTCCAAGAGGGTAGGTCTGACCCGTCCCGCCAGCTCATCCTTGATTCTTCCGGATAGGCCTTCCCAGAAGTTAGCAACCAGGGCCTCATTGTTCCACGATAATTCAGATGAGAGGGTGCGGAATTTAACAGCATACTGAGCTACCGTGAGAGTACCTTGGCGCAGGCGGAGCAGAGCTGAGGCAGTCGAAGTGGTGCGACCAGGTTCATCGAAAGTTCTGCGAAAAGCCTCTAGGAAAGATTGAAGATCGTTAACCAGCGGATCCCCTCTCTTCCATAGCGGGTTTAGCCAGGCGAGGGCCTCTCCTCCCAGGTGTGACATGATGAAGCCCACCTTGGCTCGGTCAGAAGCAAACATATGCCCCAAGATTTCGAAGTGTAGAGTGCACTGATTGAGGAAACCCCGACACAGAGTAGGGTCACCCTGGAAACGGGTAGGAGCCGCCAGACAGGGACCTTGACTTGCCATGTGAACTGGTACCTGATTATTGATAGAAGAGTCAGGTGCAGACGAGGACCCTAAGGAATCCATGCGGGTAGACAAGCTGCGTAGATAAGTCGTGATCTTGTCCTGTTGAACTCCCAAACGGGTCACCTCCTGGCACAGATCCGTGGTCGGAGATCTCTGGGATCCAGCGGGTTCCATGGCCGGAGCAATCTGTAACGAATGGAAGCGGAGGCAGAGGTGGTGAAGTTCACATTCGTTTTTATTTTTTAATGTGGAACCTCGAGACCGCGGTCCGGGGGCTCCGAAGGGGGCGTAACTAGTGAGCCCCGGGTACCCGTAGTAAGGCCCCTCGAACAGGACCAGAATGGAATACCCAGAGGACACAGGTGCTACCTCCAGTTAGACCCCGGACACGTGGCAGCTGTCCCAGAGGGACCAAAAGGGTAAGAGGTATTTACAGAGTCCGTGGAGGGTTCTTGACGGAGAAGGGTAAGGTCCTGGTCCAGAACGGATGGTAGTAGGCTGGCTCCAGTGACCTTGTCACGGTCCACGGGTACGGATGGCTGATGGCGGAACGGGATGACACTTGCGCCAGTAATAGCCGAGATTGTCCAGGTTAGCCAGATACGGGTTAGCAATGATCTGAGGAGACAAACAGTATCAGCGAAGCACAGAGACTGCAGACGCAGCGCAGACAGATCAGGAACAGAACCGGATATAGCAATGATAGAACACGTTGCTCCGGCACTCCCCTAATGGTGGAGTGACCAGATAAGTACTGAGTGCGCAGCCATTGGTTAATTAGCTATTTCAAAAAATGCACGCTGCCCCTTTAAGAGAGACGGTGGGCGCGGCCTCGCGTCCTAAGCAGACTATCTGGAGGCCTTCCAGCAGCGTGCCAGGAAGTGGAGGAGGACACAGGACGCCGAGGAGCAGATGGGACAGGTGAGTGAGCAGAACGGAGTGCAGAGCCAGCGCTGGGACCGAGTGTAACACAAGGGTTGTCAGACCTGTGCACATATAGGGTTTAGTGCACCGTGCCTCAGTGGCATGTGCAGACGCGGTGTCCACAGGACCACAGGACCAGCGGTGGCTACACTATCTGAAGCAACTGGCTCCTATTTCCTGAGACTCCCCTGATGATTGAAAATGAAACGTGTAGGGAGAAAAGGGTGGCTTGTTTACACTGGTGGTCCATAAATGTCCATTATTGGTGAGACCGTTCCATGTTCTAGCCTATTTGTCGCCTTCTATATGTATGGGCTGTGTCATTTAAACTAGCAATAGTCAGGAGACTGAGCATTAATTATGCCTGATATTGCTGAGCATGACAACTCTCTGTATTTGTAGCTATAGTTTTGGTGGCTGACTAGTTTTCTTGGAGTGTAATCACAAAATTGCCCACAGAATGAAATGACCCACGCAGGGTCAATATACCACAGCTCAATACAATATTAACCAATGGCTGCTAGGAAGTAATAATACCGACCACCCAGTGGTATAGAAAACAATATTTTATTAAACACTACACATGTTATACAATAGACTGAAAGGTGCTTTACATGAAATAACGTTAAAAACACAAAAGAGGGATGATGCGACCCATAGGAGCTATCTCAACCCACTGCACCTGCACCTGAACCTATCCATGCCAGCCATGATACAGATAATATGGCAAAATAGTCATGCATGCCACCGTGGCTTATTCAAGTGCTCCCATATTCCATAGCATGGCCAGACATGAAAAGTACATTAATGGATGGTTAAACAACGTACCACAAGGTGGTAGGTGGTAGCTCCTCAGACGTCCCTCTGCCCCGACGCGCATTTCGCACCGCTTCTTCGGGAGGCGTGTCAGGGCAGGGGGCTGTCCTGTATATATAGTACCACCGCCAGAGAGCAATCGTGCTAATTTGCAACACCTGTGTAGTAAGTAGATAGTACCGCACCTGTATCCATGACGCCGAGAAAGGTCCTTGCCATGCATAAGAGGATTGCGCGGCACATGCGCAGGTCACATAGTATCCACCAGCCAATGGGAGACGCCGATCGCGGTCAGGTGGTGCCCACATGCCAGGTCTTTTTACAAGAACATGTATATGCTGGGCCACATCTCTAGACCGCAACCCACATCTCAGTGGTCCATGTAGCCCGGATGCATTCACTGTTTATATATATGTGTGACATTATCACATTACTTTTGCTATAGGGCATATTTATGTCTTAGTATTTTGTATTATGTATTTGCATTTCACATTGAGTATAAATCATGCCACTTAAGTGGCCAAATGTGGGCTGGTGATTAATTA
Source organism: Oophaga sylvatica (assembly GCA_033576555.1). Lineage (NCBI taxonomy): Eukaryota > Metazoa > Chordata > Amphibia > Anura > Dendrobatidae > Oophaga > Oophaga sylvatica. Next base: position 347,772,908 of record JARQOD010000006.1, read on the forward strand.
GTAATCCCAAGCTTTTATATATAGTAGTTTATGCACTTGGATTTATGCACGTAGCACTTTATTCTTACATCATGTAATTTGATATATTGTTGTTATGTTAGTCATAATGTTCGTTCCACTCTATTTAGGATTTATCAATATAGACTAGTATGTCGTTATCAGATAAGGCAAATTCTGGGATTTGTGACTGGATGATACTGGCATCACAGCGTCTTATGCCGCCTTCCTCCATGCCTTTGGGGCTGAGCGCATGCGGACTACATGAACCACTGAGATGTGGGTTGCGGTCTAGAAATGTGGCCCAGCATATACATGTTCTTGTAAAAGGACCTGGCATGTGGTCACCACCTGACCGCGATTGGCGTCTCCCATTGGCTGGTGGATACCATGTGACCTGCGCATGCGCCGCGCAATACTCTTATGCATGGCAAGACCTTTCTCGGCGTCATGGATACTGGTGCGGTACTATCTACTTACTACACAGGTGTTGCGAATTAGCGCGATTACTCTCTGGCGGTGGTACTATATATACAGGACAGCCTCCTGCCCTGACTCGCCTCCCGAAGAAGCGGTGCGAAATGCGCGTCGGGGCAGAGGGACGTCCGAGGAGCTACCACCTACCACCTTGCGGTACGTTGTTTAACCATCCATTAATGTACTTTTCATGTCTGGCCATGCTTTGGAATATGGGAGCACTTGAATAAGCCACGGTGGCATGCATAACTATTTTGCCATATTATCTGTATCATGGCTGGCATGGATAGGTTCAGGTGCAGGTGCAGTGGGTTGAGATAGCTCCTATGGGTCGCATCGTCCCTCTTTGTGTTTTTAACGTTATTTCATGTAAAGCACCTTTCAGTCTATTGTATAACATGTGTAGTGTTTAATAAAATATTGTTTTTTATACCACTGGGTGGTCGGTATTGTTACTTCCTAGCCACCATTGATTAATATAGTTTTCTTGGAGGTATACAGACTATGTGCTTATGTTTTGCTGTTGCTGAGGGTAACCGAGGTTATATGTAGGACCTTATTCATGCTAAATGCATAGGCAAACAGTTACCTACATATTTTATGCACATTATATAGGCAAACAGTCATTTTACTCACTACCATATATGGTTAAGGTGGAATATTATATACATATGTGACTTGAAGCGCAATGATATATATATGAGGGCATTTGCTTTATGGTTAAACTGACCCCATTTTTTGCGCATCATATCTGCCTACAGCGATTTATGTCTTTGCTTGATCGTGCTGAGCATATAAGCAATTATTATCAACAGGTATACCATGTCACCACCAAAGAGCACAATGTTTTCCCCATTCTCATTTATGATCTTTAACGTGTACTCCTGAACTAAGTTTGTTTCAGGACTGATCAAATGGGTATTTGTGTGTTTAACTATTTGTGAACCACAGGCTGATTGGGGATTGTGCAATAGTGTATTTTTTATGTGTTACCTTTCATGTTTTTGTCCTGTATGTTGCACGTGCACTTTTATAATTTATTTCTAATAGTTTAGTAAAAGTTATGTTTTATGATCAATATTCATTGCATCCAAATGAGCTAATATTACTTGTTCGACTTTGGGTACCATATGCTATCTATGGTTGTAACCATGGATGCCTAAGCTACTGAATGCCCTGCACATGAAGTAAGCGATATAGTGAAGCAGAAGTACTCTACTACTTTTCTAATTGAGGGTATTGGCTAATATTATTAATATTACACCTACTACACATTGGGATGTGATCTTGGAGATGGGAATACCCCTTTAACTATTTATTTATTGCGCTTTCATACAAATACACCTTTAGTAATTGCCATTATTATGTATTAGCTATGGTACATCTAATATTTGTTTGAAACACTTCTGCGTATAGGTTTTAATATTGCTGTACGTGTGACAGTGGTGGGCACAGTGCTGTCATCTATTTCTTTCCACCTTTGTGGACATCTAGCTTGATGTCCACTGAACTTCCCTCATTCCTACACAAGGAATAGAGTTAAAACAGTGTACAGATTTTATTGCAGATTTACAGTGAAATCCGCATCAGAAATTTCCCGCAATGTGTGAACGTAGCCTGTGAGGTTATCTGCAAAACTGCATAGATAAATGGAAAAAAGCATCCTGTTATTAGAGCAGAAACTGGACACAATGCACATACGTGATTAGTTCCTTCTTCATGTCTCTAGACTGAAACTTGGTTTTAGGACTCGGCATTGACACATCTGCAGAAAACTTGATTTCATCCGTGTTGTCTGAGCAGCTCCCAGAATCCAGCTGAAAAAAAAAATTTCATATTTGAATTTTAGCTATTTACATTGAAGATTAATAAGTTTTTTATAGAAATAAAACATACTTACAATATAAATCAAATATTATACAACTTTTTAAAAGGCTTGTCCACTTTTGGGATTTTTTTTTTACTTAAAAGTGTTATACAGGATTATTTTATTTTTTACACATGGGGCTAAGAACTGATAGGCAGGTTGTTGCTAACTACCTGCCTGTTCTGCCCAGCGCCAATCTCTGATGGATCAGAGCCATCTTGAACCACTCCTGTCAGCAATTCTGTTGCTTCATTTTATCGCATCTCCTCCAGGCTGCTCTGTTGATGTGGCGTTGCTGCCGACAGGTGGCTCCCCGCAATCAGGCAGCAGGGAGCCAGCTCTCAAACAACACAACATCGACAGTCATGCCCAGTCAACAGAACTGAGCAGAAAAGAAGCAGCTGCTCTGTCAACATGATGTCAACAGAAGTTGCAGAATCACCAGTAGGAGTGGTCCTTGACCTCTCTGAACCGGCAGAGTTCAGCATTTGGCTGAACATTTAGGTAGTTAGCAACTATCTACCTGCCTATTAGTTCTTAGACTCATGAAAAAAATAAAACTGTCCCAATAACCCCTTTAAAGCTCAGAAAAAGACAGACAAAAGAGTTACAAACTCCCTGTTAAACAATCATACTGGACTGACTGATGGATCCTCAGTTTACTCATTCTGTAGACAGCAGTAGACAGTGCAAACAAAGACTATAGACGGCAAACAGCGCAAAATTTTTAATGAAACCGGAATTCAAAAATATTTTTTAACCCAAATTACATGCACTCCAGTAAAAAAAAGCAAAGAACCTTCAAAAAAATATTTAATTGCTAATCCGTCTCACATTCTGAGAAAATTATCGATATACTGAGTTCATACTGACCACGTTTCCCTTATTGTATACACTTACAGCTATTAAGTAGAGATAAGTTAGTCCATTTTATGATTTTACATGAGCTTGTAAGTGAAGATCGTGGCACCTCAGATGTGAACTATGAAAGAGGTTACATAACTCGTTTGATAACTGTTTTTACTTGGAAAGATTTAATACAGAACACCATATCCATTGCACAGACAGGCATAAAATGCTCCCTACATGTATGGAGCTTTGTAGCGTACTACATACTGACTAATAAGACAGTATACAGTATGGTCTACAGTGTCTATGGAGGAGACCAGGAACTCTGTACTAAAAACACAGAAAAGCGACTGTTAAAAAACAGATGAAGAAATCATTATTTAACAGATTTTTTAGCCTAACAATAAATCAAAAACATCTATTTTTCAGCATTTTTTATGCTATTAAAATTCTACCAAAGATGAGATTCAGCTCTTTATTGCCATGCCATATAAGCTTAAAAACAAGCCTTTATCTCCACGCTGACCTTTCTGGTTATTTATCAATAAAAAGTAAAGTCTGCCATCTGCTGTTTTGTGTGTTGAGTAGGTGTTTTTTAATGATTAAAATTAAAACAAAAGGTATAGTATATAAATAACTTTTGTACTTGAAAATTAAATGCTAAGCAAATGTTACTTAGGGGAAATCATTGTTCGGAACATTCATCATAATGTTAATGAGTAGCCAGGCCCCAAATTTCATATTTACTACGTAGCGGTGGATGACATTTGCTAGAAAGCGAATGTACTGAAGTGAATGAATGAACTTTTGATTTTAGATGATAACATAATGGCACAGGCAAAGTAGAATTACTCACAATGTTAGCAGATGTTTAAGTCACAAACACTTTAGAAACTCAAAGAAAAAAAAGTAAAATCTTCCATTACACAGCCGGTATAACCTGAGGATGGGAGGTCATACTAAAGGTCATGAATTCACAAAAGCTGGGCAGCCACAGGTTGGAAAGAGTAGGTCGGAGCGCAAATTTTTACGTGGAGGCCAGACTGATAGTTTCTGACACCAACCATAAGTTTAAGGCCATATTAAGCTGGCCGACTTGTAAATGTCTGTTTGTACCTCGGTCTTTCTTTTAACAAAAACACAATTGGGTAGATTAACCAAAACTGTCCAATTTTTATAAAGTGTAAACTTAGGGACCTGTTGATTAGTGCTTTTACACCTTCTTTTCGAGAATAAAAAATGCTCTAACAGTGACTTTTATGTCTTCCCTTTATTCATGATTTATTTTTCAACTTTTTTTATGTTTCTTTTACTTGGTTTTGTCTTATGCTTTCATTATTATGGGCATGGTTTTGGTTATCCAAATTTCTTAGTCTTTCGAAATGTTACAAAAATTTGTACAATTGTACTCATATACCCTAATGGAATATTAAATTGGTTAATTTTTTTCATAGCTAAAGACTAAAGTGAAACATTTTAATGCTTATTGACAGGATCATGCAACTTCTCATTCTAACAGGTGCAAAAGAGCAAGATAAATAAGCACCTTTGAATTTGCACCAGTTTTTAAGCCCATTTTAACAAATTTTGTGCAATGTTCACCAATGTAAAAAGAATGACATTAAAAAAAATGATTAAGAAAACCGCAAATGATTAGTTGAGGCTTTAGATAGGCTTAAAAGATGCAAAATTTGTTGCAGTGGCTCATGGTGTTAGACAAGTTCAGAGCATTCTTATTAGTTGACTTGCCATGCACCAGAAATTTACATAAAAATTTTAAGGGCACAATTCCACATCTTAGGCCATAAAACCTTTAGCATAACACATAATGAATGAGATATCCAGCATGTTCACCAAGAACTACAGGAAACATCTGACCTCTGTAACTGCAAACAAAAAATTTCTGTACCAAATATTAAGTTCTGTTTTTCTATTGTATCAAATACTTATTTCATGCAATAAAATGCAAATTAATTATGTAAAAATCATACTCTGTGATTTTCTGCTTTTCATTTTAAGATTCTGTCTCTCACAGTTGAAGTATGCCTGCTATAAAAATTACAGACCTCTCTATTCTTTGTATGTGGGAAAACTTGCAAAATTGGCAATGTATCAAATACTTATTTTCTCCACTCTATCTATGGAAAACAAATTAACCCTTTTACTAACTGGACAATTTTAACACTTTAAATAAAAATCATGTGTTTTAAATTGACAGTAATCATACTATACCCCTATACCATACCCATATATTTTCTGAGAATAGACACCTGACATATGATCACAGTGAAATTGCCACCCAGAACTTTACACTCATAGGCACCTCTGGCCAAACCAAGCATGTATGTGTATGGGGGAATCGAGAAGAATAGCTGTCAACCAGACGAGTGTTTGTTTGGCAGCTATTCATAGTGTATGGAGAGCTATAGGGGCTGTCAAGATTCTGGTGCCAGTATTCTGCTACGCAGAAGCATTCCATGTGTAGGAAAGATGCCTGCAGGGTAGCAGGAGCAAATAAAGCAGTATAACAACAAAAAATTTCCAGTAATAATATTTTACAAAATTGCTTGAAATTTGTTCTCTAATATATCTGTAAAAATAAGCACTCAATGTTTAATTGTACAAACATAAGACAAGTAGCTAGCAATTGCTAGAAATTTTTATTCCACTACATTCGTCTGCCGCTGAGTGTTGGACGCTACATAAGTAAGCAGAGTCCAACCCGCAGAAATTCCGGATCGGGGTCACATAACCTAAAGATCTGTGAATAATTAGTTCTGCTGCCAAGGTCTCTAAATAATATTCATAGTCACAGCACCTACAAAAATATTTTGAACACTCTATGATAAAAAATAGAAATGTTACCGAAATAAAAAAATCTGCTAGGCCGCAAACATGTTTGCACTGTTCTTTGTGTTGAGTTTACCTTGTTTATTAATCCCAGAAGAGTGCCCCCATTAATAGTACTGAGTGCCCCTTTATTTTTGGTGCCATCAGTGTGCTAAAAAGAGTAACCCCTTTAATGGCAGCATTAAATTGCTGCCATTAGTTTTTCTATGAGCTTCCTGACTCCTTATTAATAGCGCCTAATCACTAATGACTCTGGGCTTCAAATCTAGTCAGTGTCAGCAGAGTGTGATCTGATTCTCTCAGATGATAGAATCGGAGCACTGAGTGAGGAGTAGCTACAGAACAAAATTTCTTCATCTTCTCCATTAAGTCTGTAGAAATTGTACTGCACTCGGATATCATTTGAGTGCTGTCCGATAATTTCCACACACCCATAGACTCGTCTGATTTATGCATCAGTCAGTATGAGAAAAAAAAAACGTTGATCAGCACTGACCCCATTACATATCGTTGGTCCGAGTGCTACCCTATAAAAAACTTGGATAACACTCGTCCAACTAATACGGTGGTTTGAGCGAGCCCTTCTAGTGATAGCTACTCATATCCCCAAAGCCAGTGACTGCCACATTGCCCCAATAAAAAGAATAACTTGAGCCTAAAAGTTTTGGGGTGAAGATTCGAGCAGGTTGTGGTGGTGGCAGTCCAGCCCTTCTCTCTACACTTTTATAGGACTAGAGTGCTATGTTAAATTGTCTAAAGTGCTGAACTAGAAAGCAGTCAGACATGTAATAAGAAATGCACTTGATCTGTGATATACTGGTAGAATGTAATCGATGAATTGTGATCATGATTTTTTGTACCTTGAATTTAGCAAGACCCAAATTAATTTAGCAAAGCCCAGGCATGAAATATTAGTGACCTATCCCTGGGATAGTTTATCCTTAATAGATCAGTAGAGGCCCGACACCCAGCACCCCACTGATCAGCTATTATTAACTATTTCAGCAGCCAGATGTATACTTTGAACATAGATGAAAAGTACAGTATAGCGCACACTGGCAGGAACTGCAGATCAGCTTCTATAGTCTCGAAAAAGTTTTAAAATATGGTAAAAAAAAAACATTTCCCCCTTACCTGTTACTTTGTTATCTAAAAATATTAATAATAAAAATTAGTCTTGGAACAAGGGGAAGAAAAAACAAAAGCGCAAACACTACAAATGTATATTACATTAGTATATTGCTTTTTTCTTTTAGCATTATTGTCAAAGTGATGTTGCTGACAGTGTATGGTCATGTTCCCAACATTGCATTGTGTCAGTGAACGAGCTTTGCAATAATTTATCTAAATATTAAACCATTTTAAGATTTTCCTTACAATCTTTTTCTCCCTTAAATAAGTTCATTGATGGTGACATTTTGTAGGTGTTTGTGTTAATATGCCTGATGGTTTGTCAAAAAGCAAAAGAGAGAGAGGGAGGAATAGTTTAGATTCCATTAATATGCAGATGGAAGACCAGAACATAGTGATAAAATGGATAACAGTCAATGGCATCTGGCACTTTTAACATTTTTTTAAGCCTTGAAATTGTTGGAGAACTGACAGTGTGAACTAAACTAACAGCCCTATTTATTTATCAAGGATTTTGCTGAGATTTTGAGCCATGTCCAAATTCATCTTTTTTGTTTTTGTTTGTGAGAGGGCATCTGGACAGGCTATTTCACAGAGACGTATAGACAATATTTTCTGTAAATTGCCACCCAAATTAAGCAACTGTTGTGTGTATGAACTGGTACAACGAACAAAAGACCACGTATAAAACCTTGAAAACTAAAAGAGACAAAAATATTTATAAATTTCATCCAACGTAGTTTCAATATTCTGCTGTGGATATCATTAATTACAAGCACTCCTCTGTCACTGTGGAGTTATTTTTGTTACAAATTTCTCACTTGAATAGTCTGTATTACACAAAAAAATCATATTTTTCACTGTTAAGATATGTCCGCACAATTGATTTTTTCATTTGTAAAAAAATTTTTTGGAGAACTAGAATCCACAAGTGGAAATCCAAGTCTGATCTTCTGATTTGTTCTGCAGATTTGCAGATTGAACTGCCATTGTCTGAAGACAGATCAGCTCCATTCAATGAGGCTGATCTCCATTAGGTTGGGGTCATTCAAGCGTAGTTTTTCTCTTCTGGGAGAATCGGATCAATTATGTAAATGACACTAGGACAAACTTTGATCAGAGTTTGATCCAATTGTTAACTTAGTGTGATAAGAGAATCGCAGCACAGATGTGGAGAAGGAGGAGAACGGAAAACTTAATTTCTACATCTTCTCCATTGTCGGAGTTAACATAAATCTTACTGCACTCGGATGTCTTCCGAGTGGAGTCTGATGTTTCCAACACACCCATTGGCTTGAATGGGTGAGTGCTATTTGATCTTCACTACAAATTTTCTCATGCCAATTAGGCATGAGAAAAAAATGCTGATCTGCACTGCCTTATAGAATAACATTGGTCCGAGTGCTATCCGATATAACATCAGATAGCACTCATCCAATGTATACCCTCGTGTGAGTGAACCCTTAAGGTGTGGCAAGACAGTGCAGTTGGCTGTATGCATCCAAAATTCCATTTGCTATGGCTATACCACACCCACACTGGTTGGCCATACCCTATGACTATTATAACTATAAGTTTTGGATTTTAGATCAGATTTCGAATCAAATCTGCTTCAATAAGTAAGGCTATGTGTACACGTTGCGGAATTGCCGTGGAAATTTCCGTGGCAATTCCGCACCTCCCTGCCGCGGGAAATACGCATATTATAGGTATGCGTATTCCCGCTAAAAACTAGCGTTTTGCAAGCGTAATTAGCTTGCAGAATGCTAGCGTTTTGCAAGCAATCTGTAGCATCGCTTGGAAAACAGGTTGGTCATACGAGTCAAACAAGTGTTTGACAAGTGTGACCAACTTTTTACTATAGATGCCGCCTATGCCACATCAATAGTAAAAAGATCTAATGATAAAAATAATAAAAAAAAAATAAATCGTGATATTCTCACCTTCCGGCGGCCCCCGCAGCCTTCCTGGTCCTCAGCAACGCTCCCGGCCAATCCCGTTTCCAGGGATGCATTGCGACAATGACCCTAGATGATGTAGCAACACGCGAGACTGCTACATCATCTGGGGTGATTCTCGCAATGCATCCCTGGGAACGGGATTGGCCGGGAGCGTCGCTGAGAGGCGGGAAGGCTGCGGGGGCCGCCGGAAGGTGAGAATATCAATTTTTTTTATTTTAATTATTGTTTTTACATGGATATGGTACCCAGTGCCTGGAGGAGAGTCTCCTCTCCTCCAGACCCTGGGTACTATCCGCACATGAACCGCTTACTTTGCGCATGGTGGGCATAGCCACATGCGGAAATTAAGCGGTTCAATGCGATTCCGCAAAAAAGAATGAGCATGCTGCGGATTCTTCCACGATGCGATTCTGCCACGGAAAAACACGCAGCATGTGCACAGCATTGCGGAATCCCATGGGATATAATGAGTTGTGTTGTGTAAGCGTTTTTGCCGAAAAACCGCGGCAAAAACGCTAAGAATCTGCAATGTGTGCACAGACCCTAACTTTGTTTGTGTAAAATCAGCAGCATAATACAGTACTATCTAGGTAGTATTCTACTGTACATATTGGAGAAAGTTTTCAGCCCTAAATTGGCCTGTAGGGTAGATTTTGAAATCTGCAGCATATCATTGGTTATCTCATGGTTTTACAGCTTGTTGCTCTTCAGCTGTTCTTCTATAGCAGTAGCTGCAACATTAGCTTTTCAGATATTGCTGCTATTTGTAGTTTCAGAACAACTAGAAAGTCACAGGGTAAACTGAGTCTGTCAGCACAGGATGAATTTTCAAACGAAGAACAGGCGCTCAGTGCTTCATGCAGGGGACAATCATTTATATACGCCTTCCCACTAGTGATGAGTGCAAGTGCTTATTTCTCGAGTTTGCCTAGGGTGTTCGGGTATGCATGGAGTATCACGGGTGCTCGCGTCACATGTTTGAGTCCCCATGGCCATATGTTTTGTGGCTGTTAGACAGCTACCAAACATGTGTGGATTGCCTGACAAACATGGGCAATTCCATCATATTTTGTGGCTGTCTAGCAGCCATGAAATATGCTGCGGCAGGGACTCAAACATGTCACTCGAGCACACACGATACTCCATGCATACCCGAACACCCTAGGCAAACTCGAGTAACGAGCACTTGCGCTCATCACTGCTTCCCACCTACTTTTTTTCCATGTATCTTCACCCTTTTTTGGGTCTATAAATCCAGATCTGTCAATCAAAGAAGAGGGGGATAGAGTTTGAGGGAAAACAGGAAGGTGGGAAGGTGTATCTAAATGATTGGCCCTGTTATGGTGCGGCGAGCAGTAGGACTTAGTTTAAAAAGGCATTCTGTGTTGATAGATTCCCTTTAAGAATATTTGTTTTTTTTATCTTCACTTCTGCCCAGGGACGTAACTATAATGGGTGCTGGGGTTACAATTGCACCTGGGTCCTGGATCTAAGGGGACCTAAAAGATTCCTTTGGTTCATGTAAACAAATGTCTATTATTATTACAAACCTGTGATAATTGGGTGCCCTGTTGGAGCTTTTGCATTGGGGCATACAAGCTTCCCGTTACGCCACTGCTTCTGTGTTTACAAGATTGTGTCACTTAGAGTTCTAAACTACCGTATGAGAATAGCTCTGCTATTGCTTATTGTTTTTGTTGCCAATTTTATTGCTGATAAAAGCACTGCATTAAGAGGTTGTCTCTACAGTTTTTCATAGGATTTTTTTTCTGATCCTTGGCATTTTATTGTTAACTCAGTATGCTACAGATAGGGTGTTTTTACCATGACTTTTCACATATGATTGTCAATAGCAAAAAAAAGCATGAAAAAAGTATCTATAAAAAAGCCATTATAAAACGCTTGTAGAAAATCACTTTTTTTGGGCTAGTTATCCATAAAGATTTATGGAGGTTAAGAAAATCTGACTAGTTTCTCAAAAGAAATCCACTCTAGGAAACGCTCCTTTTTAGTTTTATTTTTAGAGGTTTTCTTTCTCCCCGAAGCATTTTCTAGAGAGGTTTTGAAGAGGGTTTTGCAGCCTTTTAACTTGAACCTGTTAAGGTTCAAGTGGATTCCAAGAGCAATCTGCCTCAAGGAAGTGAAAAATGCTTAAAAAAAGTATCATATGAAGGGTAAAGTGGATTTTCTATTGAATTGAAGAGTATAGTGAATTTTTAATTAATTATTCTATTTCTAAATGAAAGTGAATTACAAAACAGTTACCATTTTTCCATTTTACTTTGCTTGTATTTTAGATATAACTAATAGTTGTATGTTATCTGAATGGTATTATATATGGTAGCTTCCTATAAGGCCTCATTCAGACATCCATTTTTCGTATACTTATTCTATGTGTTTTTCATGAAAGATCTTATTCTTATGGTGCTGTCCACATGTCCGTGTTTTTTTTCTAAATTGTGTGTCCACAAAAATGTCATGTAGAAGTTATTATTTTGGATCCGAGTCAGGGATCAAAATGTTAAGTCAATGGGTTTGTACAGTAGTGTTGAGCATTCCGATACTGCAAATATCGGGTATCGGCCGATATTAGCTGTATCGGAATTCCGATTCCGAGTTCCGATATTTTCGTCTTATCGGATACCGGAATCGGGATGTCACTGTCACTGTCAGTGTCCGTCTGTCGGGTCTGTCAGGAGTCAGCGGCACTTACCTGGCAGAAGATCTCCGGCGGTCACGTCCTGGACTGCTTCATGGCCGCCATCCTCTTCTCCCCGGCGGTCACATGCAGTTTCTCGCGATAACTGCAGTGACTGCTGGGTAATCCCGGCCGTAAAGCAGTCAGTCCGATGACGTCACCGCCGGGGAAGCAGGTAATCAGCTGTGCTGCGTTGCAATGACAGGCTCTGCCTGTCATTGCGATGTAGCAGAGTTGGATCGTCGTGGGACAATCGTTACTATGGACTGCGTCGGACAGGCGGTATACTGTTGGTTTGTTTTTTTTCTTTTTTTACAGGAGATCGATGGCGTCGCAGGAATGAGTGTATAATAAAAGAAATGAAAACTGTGTTGTCTCTTTTATTTCATTAAAATACTTTTTTCTTGCTTTGTCTTTTTTTTACACATTTAATAACTTTGGGATTAATAATGGATCGGTGTCTTATTGACACCTCTCCATTATTAACCGGGCTTATTGTCACCGTGCAATCAACGGTGACAATAACCCCTTATTACCCCGCTTGCCACCGCTACAGGGCAAGTGGGAAGAGCCGGGTAAAGTGCCACAATTGGCACATCTTTTGATGCGCCAAATGTGGGGCTGCTGTAGCCTGGTATTATCAGGCTGTTGAGGGCCAAAATCCATGAGCCTTGACAGTCTTTTAATACCAGGCCACAGCAGTCTGCATTTTACTTGGCTGGTTAACAAAAATAGGGGGGATCCCCACGCCGTTTTTTTTTCGAGGGGATCCCCTATTTTTGTTAACCAGCCAAGCTAAGCAGACTGCTGTGGCCTGGTATTATCAGGCTTGCAAGGTCCATGGATATTGGATCCTTACCAGCCTGAAAAACCAGGCCTCAGCGGTCTGCTTCATCTGGCTGGTTAACAAAAATAGGGGGGACCCCACGCCAATTTTTTTCGAGGGGATCCCCTATTTTTGTTAATCAGCCAAGATATGCAGACTGCTGTGGCCTGGTATTATCAGGCTGGCAAGGTCCATGGATCTTGGCTCCTTAACAGCCTGAAAATCCAGGCCTCAGCGGTCTGCTTCATCTGGCTGGTTAACAAAAATAGGGGGGACCCCACGCCAATTTTTTTCGAGGGGATCCCCTATTTTTGTTAATCAGCCAAGATATGCAGACTGCTGTGGCCTGGTATTATCAGGGTGGCAAGGTCCATGGATCTTGGCTCCTTAACAGCCTGAAAATCCAGGCCTCAGCGGTCTGCTTCATCTGGCTGGTTAACAAAAATAGGGGGGACCCCACGCCATTTGTTTTTCGAAGGGAACCCCTATTTTTGTTAATCAGTTCCCTCTGACGTCACTGATTGTGTCCCTGGCTGACCTGAAGTGAAAGTGGAAAGCAATCAATTAAGCTTTCCACTTAAGGGCCCGTCTCACATAGCGATATCGCTACCGAGATCGCTGCTGAGTCACTAGTTTTGTGACGCAGCAGCGAGCTCACCAGCGATATCGCTGTGTGTGACATTCAGCGACGATCAGCCCCCCTGCCGGGTATCGCTGATCGTCGCTGAAATGTCAGGACCTTTGATCGCTGGTTTCCCGCCTGTCACACGCAGCGATGCGTGCCTGTCAGAGGGAAACCAGCGATCAAAAAAAGGTCCTGACATTTCTGCGACGATCAGCGATACCCGGCAGGGGGGCTGATCGTCGCTGAATGTCACACACAGCGATATCGCTGGTGAGCTCGCTGCTGCGTCACAAAACTAGTGACTCAGCAGCGAATCTCGGTAGCGATATCGCTATGTGAGACGGGCCCTTAAGCGATGTTACCCGCAGTGTCGCTGTCCCAGATCGCTGCCTGAGCTGCCTGTTTGGCAGCTCAGCAGCGATCATGTAGCGATACACCAGCGATCCTGACAAGTGCATATCGTTGTTGGGATCGCTGGTGTATCGTTATGTGACACCCAGCCTTTACTCTCCTGTCAGGCAGGAGAGGAACTCATTCATTTGGGGTTTACTGTGAGGCTGCAGCATTAGCTGCGGTCCCTGCAGTAAACATTAACCCTTTCTGAAGGATTACACCGTGGGACCTGACTGTGCATGGGATAGGTAAGAATAATTTTGCTTTTTTATTTTATTTTTATTACAGGAAATGGTTTTTGCAGTAAAATAAAAGATGGTCAAAAACATGTGTCTTTATTTCATTAAAATGATTTTTAATTAAAGTGTGTGTGTTTTATTTTTATTTCATGCAATAGGATTAATAATTGATAGTTGTCTAATTGACAGCTCTCAATTATTAACCTGGCTTAAGGTCACCTTTCAATAGCAAGGTGGCTTTAACCCCATATTAACCCATTCGCCACCGCTACAGGGCAATGGGAATAGACGGGCAAAGTGCCGAAAGGGCGAATCTAATTATAGATTTGTCTTTCCTGGGGTGTCTGGGGGCAGATGTTAGTAGCCGGGGGGGGGCAAAAATAATGGTCCCTCTCTGGGCTATTATTATCTGCCCCCACTCACTGGCTTTGTCTGTCTGGTTGCGAAAATAGGGCGGGAGCCCACGCATTTTTTTTCAGCAATTTTACACCTCATATATATATATACATGTCATTGAATTTGTGACACATATATATATATATTTATATTTGTAGTTCATACACTTCTACATAGTATAATAGCCGCTAATTCAATTGCCGGCTTTTGTGAAAATGCAGAACCCGACATGAAATGACACTTGGTGTACATAGGGTTAACCATGTCTTTTCATGTCCTTTGCTATCTAATTTGCACAAACAATTAAATCAGACTATGTGTGCAAAATTTCACACCTGTAGGGGTTAATTAAAGGTGTAAATTCGTAGCAAAAAAGTCCGTTTTTTTTACAACGAATTTACACCTTTAATTAACCCCTAGAGGTGTGAAATTTTGCACACATAGTCTGATTTAATTGTTTGTGCAAATTAGATAGCAAAGGACATGAAAAGAAATGTTTAACCCTATGTACACCAAGTGTCATTTCATGTCGGGTGCTTCTGTCTTTTCACTGAAGCCGGCTTTACCCGGCAATTGAATCAAAGGATATTTTACTATGTAGAAGTGTATAAACTATACATATATGTATATATATATATGTCACAATGACATGTATATATATATATATGTATTCTATGTGTGTATATTTAGTGTTTACAAGGAAAGAATGGGGTTTTTTTAGTTGCGATATTTTGTTCCCATAGACTTACATGGGACTTCCGGTATCGGTATCGGGTATCGCCGATATTTTAGTGATATCGGCGATACCATTCCGATTCCGATACTTTAGCATATCGGAAAGTATCGCTCAACTCTATTGTACAGTAAAACATCACTACCTTCACATATTGGACATACCCAATGAGGGACAGCGCTCATAGGATGATGTAAAGACATCACGGAGCAGTCTTTTGAATATAGCATGCTCACCCTTATCCTTTGTGAGAGGGCATAACTCCTGCTAAGTCATAAAATGCACGAAAGGCCCAGCTGCTGTTGCCAATCCTGCAGAGGTAGGTATCAGCCTTTTATGCACATAGAAAATATCAAGGGGAGTAGCGGCGGAGGGTGCGACTGTGTTGCTGATGCATAGGAGTCTTGAAGTGGTTTTAAATCTTTCTTGCACTTGACAGACCATGCATTTCAGAGTCAAACTAATGCCTTCATCAGGTCTGTTCCAACCGAGATCTCATGCTGGACAAGGGATTTAATACCTTGAAAACGAGCCAGCAGAAATGTACCCCCAGGGTAACAAGCTTTAAACAAAAATGCACTTTCTACTGCTGGATATGAATAGATATATCAACTATCTTAGTGGGCATTATAAAAAAAAGCTAAAAAAAATCCTTACCAATATAAAAAAAGAAAGCCAAAACACAACAGTGATAAAAAGTGTACCCAAACTGGTCAACCCTGAATGCGCTTGACACTAGCGTCACACATTGCCATGTGTGTGCCATAACATGAATTTAAAGTGGACTTCATCCACTTTAAATTCATGTTAAGAACTTATAATGCTGCCCTTCACCTCGCCAAACAGACCTACTTCACCACACTGATCTCCTCACTAGCAAACAACCCCAAGAAACTTTTTGACACTTTTCACTCCCTCCTCAGGCCAAAAGCACAAGCCCCTATCACAGACATTTGTGCTGACGACCTGGCCTCCCACTTTATAGAAAAAATAGATACTATCCGTCAGGAAATCTGCTCTCAACCACCCAGTGCTGTGACTCCCATCCCACCCTGCATTTCCCCTGGCTCACTTTCCACATTTGATCCCATCACAGAAGAAGAAGTCTCCAGACTCCTCTCTTCCTCTCGTCCGACTACATGCACTACCGACCCCATCCCCTCACATCTCCTCCAGTCTCTCTCTCCAGTTGTCACAACTCACCTAACTACAATCTTTAATCTCTCACTCTCCTCTGGCATTTTCCCATCCTCCTTCAAACACTCCATCATTACTCCATTACTAAAGAAACCCGCTCTTGACCCTTCCTGCACAAACAACTACAGACCGGTCTCCAATCTCCCCTACATCTCTAAACTTTTGGAGCGCCTAGTCTACTCCCGCCTCACCCGTTACCTCTCCACTTACTCCCTACTAGAACCTTAACAGTCCGGCTTCCGCCCCCTACATTCGACTGAAACTGCATCCATCAAAGTGACCAATGACCTTCTTACAGCAAAACGTAACGGCGACCACTCTCTGCTCATTCTACTCGACTTTTCTGCAGCTTTCGACACTGTTGACCACTGTCTCCTACTGTCTAGGCTCCAGTCACTAGGTATTAAGGACACTGTTCTCTCCTGGTTCTCCTCCTATCTTTCTGACCGCTCCTTCAGTGTTTCGTTCTCTGGCTCCACGTCAACTCCTCTTCCTCTCACTGTCGGTGTATCCCAGGGCTCAGTCCTTGGCCCCCTTCTCTTCTCTCTCTACACGACCCCAATTGGACAGACCATCAGCAGATTTGGCTTTCAGTACCATCTTTATGCCGATGACACACAACTATACACGTCATCCCCCGACCTTACCCCCGCTGTTCTACAGAACACCACCGACTGTCTGTCCGCAGTCTCCAACATCATGTCCGCTCTCTATCTGAAACTTAACCTCTCCAAGACTGAACTCCTTCTGCTCCCGCCGTCTACTAACCTCCCTAAATCTGACATTTCCCTCTCTGTGGGCGGCACCATAATAACACCCGGGCAGCAGGCTCGCTGTCTGGGTGTTATGTTTGACACCAATCTCTCCTTCACCTCCCATATACAATCTCTTGCTCGCTCTTGCCGTCTACACCTAAAGAACATCTCTAGAATCCGCCCTTTTCTCACCATGGAAACAACAAAAACCCTCACTGTAGCATTTATCCACTCCCGCCTGGACTACTGCAACGCTCTATTACTTGGCCTCCCCATTACTCGACTATCCCCTCTCCAGTCCATCCTTAATGCAGCAGCCAGGGTCATCCATCTGGCTAATCGGTACTCGGACGCGTCCGCTCTTCGCCAGTCCTTACACTGGCTGCCCATTCATTATAGGATCCAATTCAAAGTACTGGTTCTCACCCACAAAGCTCTCCACAGTGCAGCACCCCCCTACATCTCCTCCCTCATTTCTATCTATCGGCCTAACCGACTGCTGTGCTCTGCAAACGACTTTCGACTAACCTCTGCACTAATCCGTACCTCCCACTCCCGACTCCAAGACTTCTCCCGCGCTGCGCCAATCCTCTGGAATGCTCTACCCCAAGAAATTAGGACTATCCACAATTTGCATGGTTTCAGGAGCTCCCTCAAAACACATTTGTTCAGAGTGGCCTATCACATTCACTAACCAAAGTCGTTCTATGTTTAAGTGTGTAAGTGTAGCCCATTCACTATCTCCATCCATGCCTCACTCCCTCAAGATGGCTGGACCATCATTGTAAATGCACCATTGTATATACACACCTGTACTTTGTATCTCCCCCACCTCATTGTAGATTGTAAGCTCTCACGAGCAGGGTCGGCTTATTTTGCTTTAATTATTGTATTGTTAACGTTGTTACCTATGACTTGTGTTTTGAAACTGTTAAACTGTAAAGCGCTGCGGAATATGTTGGCGCTATATAAATAAAGATTATTATTATTATTATTATTATTCTTGTGTAATCCATGTGATTGTCCATTTTTAACATTCCAGTAGGTTAGAGAAGATTTACAATTTTTTTTTTGCATTTGAGAAAATCACTGAGGAAAAACTGATGGTGGAAACTGACACACTGACGAAACACTGAAGGAAATTTGACCCAAAACACTGATGAAAACCGGACTGTTTTGGGGTACAAAAGAAATCACTGATGCCTGAATGAGGTCTTACACTGACTCATTAGTCTGTTTTTGCTCTATTTGAGACTATCCTTATACTTAAATGGATTCTGTCAATAGGATCAATCCTCGCAAGTTGTCTATACGAGCAAGTAGGCCATAGGAAACTGATTAAAATGATACCTTCATATATGCGATTCGATGTCTTATTGTAGAGAAATCCACTTTTTTATATGTAAATGAGCTGTTCAGGACTATAGGTTGGACACTGATCTGCATGAGTATTATTATAAGTGAAAGGGGGAGTTACCAGTGCAAGACATGTAACTAACACAGAACAGTACAACTGAACGTTGTCTCCTTACAAACAAGTTAGCAGCTGCGGCTCTCACAGCGATGCTATATTGCAACAATAATACAGTCCTGTTTGCCTGCAAGATGGAAGCTGCAGCTGAGAGGAGCCTTCAGATGTGTCAGGTATAATCACACACAGCTCTGCAGTCAGATCAGGAGGGCAGAGAGCAGTCGTTACATGTCGCAAATATCAAGCAATCATTTTATTTAGCTTCCCAAGATATTTATGCCTATACACATGGCTTAAGAGTTGATCCTACTGAAAAATTCACTTTTATAAAATATTTATTGTGCTATACACATAATCGTGCTAAAGATTTGTCCATGACTATAGCTGCATTATATTGTACCAAAAATAAAATATGACTTGTGCATACCCTTAAGGAAGAAATGATAAGCATGGATGGAACTATCTGACTGTGCTGACCATTGTATGAGATGATATCATCGCCCTGTGATGAAATATTATGTTGCATTCACTATGTTCTGCACAGATCTCTTGGCACGGTTACTTCACAATACTGAGGAGGAGGGTTTCCTGGACTACACATTGCTGGCACTGAATATAGGACAGTTGCTACATGAAGGTTATTTACTCAGTAAAGGGTTATTTTTATTCACTTATGATAAGGTTGCTTTAAAATGAGCTGATATATGAGTCACATTCTGTAATATGTTATTGTATAACAAACATGTAGATACCGTACCTCGCTGTCTTCTCCATTTTTACCATGCACCTTGCTGTAATTGATTGGGGCATCCCAGCCCTCTTTTTCACAAAGAGCTTTGTAAAAGGCAGCATTGACCAAGAGGCTACTAGTTTTGAAAGGAGAAGTTGATGGAGTTGATAGGATGGGATTGGAAGAGCCTAATGTACCAGCCTTTTCGTGGAGTCGATTCTTCTTCATACTCAAGTCCAAAGTTCCGTTTTCATCCACTTCAATCTCTGCAGCCTGGGGAAATTATAAAGATATATTATAAATTGATGAACAGTTTGCGGCTTTGATGGTGTGGCCATGTGGTGCTTTTAAGGGATAAAAGTAAATGCAAGCTTTTATTTAAATAATATCTGATTTAGAAAGCAGCTTTTGATTTACATCACATCAGTTAATGTGTAATTCTTTGCCAGAGTTCTGTGTAACCTCATAATGCTCACCATGTTTTCCAGCTTATTGCAGAATTTAAATGATTCTTCCAGAATTTAACCAGAAATTTAAATAAAGAAAAAAAGCTGCTTGATGATTGTGAGAAAGTAAAAAGAAATACAAGGCTGGTTTTGTAAAATTCTGAAACAAATCATTACTTTTAATTTATATTAGTTGTACAACTGTTTTGCAGAAATGTAGAATTTACTGTATGAATTATTAAAGTAATTTTAGATACCTTAGTATATTTTGAATACTTTTGTATTAATAATTTTAGAACATTTAGTACTAAATTTATATTATCAACACATGTGACTATTTTTTTTGTAGCAATGCTCCCCTCTTTTGTTTAAATGGCTCAATTCTGGGGTGGAGTCCGAAGAGGCACATATCTACCCTGCAAGATGACAGCCATGTGCCTTAAAAGGCCTTGTTACTGCTATCTTGATATTACTGTGAAACTCAGACTGTTGCTGAGCTTCACAGGAGATCATTAATTCTACCATTGACTGCAATAACTGCAATACAAAAGTAATTAATCAATGTAGAAAAAATAGGAAAAAAAATTAGGAAAAATATGTAAAAAAATTAAATATATATAAAATGTTAATTTCCCACTTGTTTCCCCTTACGAAAGTGAAAAAGAAAAAAAATTATCCAAACAGTAAAGAAATGCCATGACTGATGTTTTACTGTCAATGCAGCCCTGGAAAACATGCCACAAAAAGCTATCAAAATAATGTATATAAAAAACTACTTCTTACCACTCAAAAAAACAAAGCCCTCGAAGTACATTTTCTTCCATTTTTCGAAGCTATATATTTGCTATTCTTGTAATTGTATTTATTTGTAGAGATGGGAAAACTCGAACAGTAAAGTTCGGCATCCGTACCGATCAGGTATCCGTTCTGTTCGGGTGCCGACACCGAACACGGACTTCACCAGGAAGTCCGTGTTACTGTTCGGGTTCGGCTGCCCTGTCATGTGTATGACAGCGCAGCAAACACCACTTCTGATCAGTGGTGAAATCATCACCACTGGTCAGACAGCCGTGGTTCCCACACTGTCAAAAGACAGCGTGAGATTTATGGTGCTAGCGGGGATATCACCGAAATCACTGCAGTTCAGCCTGGCTGGGAATGCAGTCTCAGTGATTGGAGGTACCCTCGATTATGTCACTGCCGGTCACTGAGGCTGCGCTCACAGCAGTTCAGTCACCAGTGGTTCTCAGCCTGAACGGTCGCATCTTGGCACCATCCAGGTTGAGAACTATTTATCTCCCAGACATGGATTATGGTGTGGGTCAAAACGATGGATAGGTGAGGGATATTGTTTTTATTTTTTGTTTTCTTACAGGAGATGAGGGATTCAGTGGAATTAGGCACTAGGTGAGTATAACTGTGTTTGTTATTTTTAAATAATAAAGTAAAAGTGTTTGTTTTATTTCTAACAAAGGACTTTATGCTGGCTGTGTTTTTATTTACTAGATAACTGTAGGATTAGTAATAGATAGGTGTCTTATAAACTCCTCTCCATTACTAAACCATGGGCTTGATGTCATCTGACAATACAATGGTGACATAAACCCCACAAATATGAACCCCACTTGCCACCGCTACAGGGCAAGAGGGAAGAGCCAGAATTGGCATGTCTAATAGATGTGCCTTTTCTGGGCAGCTGCGGGCTGCTATTTTTAGGATGGCGGCCAATATCCATGGCCTCTTACCAGCCTGAGAATATAAGCCCCCAGCTGACTGTTTTAGAAAGGCTGGTCGTCAAAAATGAGGGGGACCCCGTGCTGTTTTTTAAAATTATTTAAATAATTAAAAAATACGATGTGGGGACCACTCTATTCTTGATAACCAGCCTTGCTGAAGCTGACAGCTGATGGTTGCAGCCCCTAGCTATGAGTTTTGCCTGGCGGGTTATCAAAAATACGGGGGAACCAACTTTGTTTTTTTTAATTATTAATTTACAGCGCAGGAGCCGGCTGATGAATACTCCCATCAGCCGCTCCTGCTCTCACTGTTATTAGCGGCAGAAGGCGGCAGTTGATGGGAGCGGTAGTTCCATCAGCTGACACCAGTAACCGGAGATGAACTTTATACCTGTGATCACAGCTGCATGCTCATGCTGTCTTTTGACAGTGTGGGAACCATGGCTGTCTAACCAGCGGTGATGATTTCACCGTCAATCAGAAGCGGTGTTTGCCACATTGTTATGCACTTGCTAACGTGGCAAACACTGAATGTTCGGGCACCCCCATTCAAGTGAATTGGGTTCAGGTCCAGGTCCGGGTACTGTTCTGGTACCTGAACCTGAACTTTTTGTAACTATTCGTCCGAACCTGCCAGACCTGAACATCCAGGTGTCCGCCCATCTCTACTTATTTGCATAATAATATTCCACAATCATTTATACAGTGAACATTGTAAAAATTAATCTAAAAAAATGTTGTAAAAACATTTCTTTCAATATCTCATCCATCTTTGAATTTTGGTCCTGCTTTTCAGTTCATTTCATTGTAGGGTAAAAGCTCTCAATCAATAATACAACTTGTGCAAAAATCAAGCTCTTATACAGCTATGTTATTAGAAAAGTAAAAAGTTATGGCTTTTGGAAGAAGCTGAGCAACAGCAAAAAGAGCAAAAACAAAGAATGGCTCCAACAGGAAGGTGTTAAGAATGGCATAATATATTTTGTTCTTTAAACAGAGAAACATGGGCTGTATTCAATTTAAGATGCAATGATATATAAGGGTTAGCCTGAGATTAACACTTATTACCTATCTTGAGTTTTCCATTTCAGTGGTTGAGCAAGCACACTGTATTTCTATTCTAGGGGACACCACATTGAGGTTGAATGGAGCTCCAATTCAGAATGCACAGTCAAGTATTCACACTGGGGCCTCAGGATCCCCATTTTTGCAATTATTTAGAGTTTCCAGATTGAACCCCCTGTGCATAAATGATAGCAGTCAATTCTAGGCCATGTGTTCTTGACTGATCCCATTGATTAAAATAGGGATTTGCAAACATACAGGTGCTTCTCACAACATTAGAATATCATCAAAAAGTTAATTTATTTCAGTTCTTCAATACAAAAAGTGAAACTCATGCTATATAGAGTCATTACAAACAGAGTGATCTATTTCAAGTGTTTATTTTTGTTTATATTGATGATTATGGCTTGCAGCGAATGAAAACTCAAAAGTCATTATCTCAGTAGATTACAATAATCAACAAAAAACACATGCAAAGGCTTCCTTAGCATTTAAAAAGGTCCCTTAGTCTGTTTCAGTAGGATCCACAATCATGGGGAAGACTGCTGACTTGACAGATGTCCAGAAGGCAGTCATTGACACATTCCACAAGAAGGGTAAGCCACAAAAGGTCATTGCTAAAGAAGCTGGCTGTTTACAGAGTGCTGTATCCAAGCACATTGAAACATTTCAAAGTTATTGCCACATGAAGTGACACTGGTAATATTTGAAAATTTGGCCTGGTCACTAAAGTGTCTGCATCCATACAAGCACCATAGGGTGCGGATTTTGAGAACAATAAAGCCTAATTTGCGATAGTCAAAATTCATACATAAACCTGTTAGGGTCTGCGGAACGCACCAAATATTTCAGGTAGATAGGTGCGTTCGCAGCCTGGGGTCCACCGTGCAGGCGGAACCTGCTGCTAGTAAAATGGCGCAAGACGTGAACTCTGTTATCCCGCAGTCGCCAAAATAAACACCGCAATGCGCTGTGGCAATATGTGCGAACTCTGTTATTTCACAGAGCCGCTAGAAGGAGTGCCGCAGCGCTATATGGCGATGTGTGCGAACTCACTGAACACAACTGAGTCACAAAATAAACACGCTAGGGCGCTGTCTAGCGTTGAAAGCGAACCCTGTTACGTCACAGAACCGCTGAGAAAAAGTTCTGTGTCCTGTCAGGCACCCAGGTACACAGTTAAGTGCTAAGCGAACATAGAACGTGATCATGCGCTAATGTCCTCGCGGGAGTCACCCGCAATCTATGGCGTCTGAACGCCAGACCCTGAATACGGCAAACAAACTCCTCACCGGTTATGCCGGTAATCTAGGGCATCTAGGACACCGACCCTGACCAGCTAGCATACCAAACTTCTCACCGATTAAGTCGGTATTCTAGGGGCTTATTTCAGCCGGGCCCTAACCACACACACGCATGACCACACTGGCGCAAAGCATATAATGGTTGATACTAGCGCATGACGGCTCAACATTGCCACCCTTTTATAATAACAGCTACAGGACCTTGTTCCAGAACACCAGTAGTCACAGGACCTTCCTGGCAGACCAATAGGAGCTGCTGAAGTACCTGAGCATGTGACCCCTGATCTCCAATGAGAGATCTCACCCTGGGCATGCTCGCCGCTAACCAGTACTGGCCACAATAGCAGAGTCTGGAGGAGCAGCAGTAATCCTCTGCACACTGCCAGACTGGGTGAGACGCTGGGACTGACGTCTAAGCTGAGCAGAGTCCACTGTGGCCGGAGACGAATGGGAGACCGCAGCCGGAATGGCTCGAGATTCCCCTTGTGCAGAAGCGGGAACTTGACCCCTAACATTACCCCCCCTCCCTGGCCCCCCTTCTCTGGGCCTCGCAGCGTTGAACTGCGGAGTGTGAACGTGCTCGGCAGGCTCCCAGGACCTATCCTCAGGCCCATAACCCCTCCAATCCACCAAATAAAATATTTTGCCCCGTACCACCTTACACCCTACGATGGCGTTCACCTCATGGTCATCCGTAGACGAACCTGATGTCCCGGCAGATGACTCGGAAAACCGGGACTTGAGCACGGGTTTCAAGAGGGATACATGAAAGGTGTCGGAGATACCCAGGCGTGGTGGAAGAGCCAAACGGTATACCACAGGGTTAACCTGCTCGAGGACCTTGAAAGGACCCAGGTAGCGGGGTGCCAACTTAGTGAACTCAACTCGCAGCCTAATGTTACGGGCGGAGAGCCACACCAAGTCCCCAGGAGCAAATGTTGGAGTGGGGCGCTGATTTGCATTGGCGGAGGACCTCATTCTCTCCTTGGACGCCTGAATGGCATCCTGGGTACGGTCCCAAATGTCCCGTGCCTCCACAGCCCAGTCTGCCACCCTGGAGTTGGCGGAAGACACGGGCATGGGCACCGGAACCCGCGGATGCTGACCGTAGTTTAGGAGGAATGGAGTATGTCCGGTGGAGTCAGCTACAGCATTGTTTAGTGCAAACTCAGCCCAAGGTAGCAAGGATGCCCAGTCATCCTGCCTGGCTGAGACAAAATGTCTTAGATAGGTGACCAAGGTCTGGTTGGCCCTCTCTACCAACCCATTCGTCTCAGGATGGTACGCTGAAGAGAGATTTAACTCAATACTGAGTAGACGACAAAGCTCTCTTCAGAACCGAGACGCAAACTGGGGACCTCGGTCACTGACAATTTTGTCCGGCATGCTGTGTAGGCGGAAGATGTGCCTAACGAACAACGCTGCCAGAGCCCGTGCAGAAGGTAACCATGGTAGCGGCACCAGATGCACCATTTTGGAAAAATGGTCGGTGATTACCCAAATGATGGTGCAACCCCGAGACTTGGGCAAGCCCACCACAAAGTCCATCCCAACCATTTCCCAGGGCCTGTCTGCCACCGGCAAAGGGTAAAGTAACCCAGCTGGCCGTTGTCGTGGAGACTTATTCTTGGTGCAGGAGACACACGCCCGAACATAGTCCCCGTGACGGACCATATGCAGCCACCAGTATGTCCTCGCCAGCAATTAAGATGTCCTCTTTCCCCCAAAGTGTCCACCCACCCTGGACAAATGTGCTCAAGAGAGTAACTCCGGTCGCAAATTGGTAGGCACAAAAGTCTTGCCCGGGGGCACAGACTCTAGCGAAACTGGGGCCACTGTTCTCAGGCTCTCTGTGGGGACAATAAGCCGAGGCTCCTTCACCTCCTCCTCAGAGGACACCACGGAGCAAGAGAGGGCGTCGGCACAAATGCTCTTCTCTCCCGAGAGGAAATGGAGTGTGAAATGAAACCGGGAGAAGAACAAGGACCATCTGGCCTGACGAGAGTTAAGCCGCTGGGCTGTCTGCAGATACACCAAATTTTTGTGGTCGGTGAAGACTTGGAAGGGAAAGCGGGCTCCCTCCAACAGATGTCTCCACTCAGAGAAGGCCAACTTCATGGCTAGCAACTCCCTATCCCGATGGAATAATTCCTCTCTGTTGATGTGAAGGTCTTAGAGAAGAAGAAGCAAGGATGCTTCCGACCTTGAGCATCCTTTTGGAAGAGGACTGCTTCAGCACCAACGGATGAGGCATCCACCTCCAATAAAAATGGCTTATCAACATCGGGGCGATGTAGAATGGGAGCGCTAGCAAAATGAGACTTAATAGAAGTGAAAGCCTTGGAGACCTCTTCCGACTACAATTTGGGATTTGCTCCGTTCTTGGTGAGGGCTACCAAGGGAGCTACCAAGGTAGAGAAATGGGGAATGAACTGGCGATAGTAATTAATGAACCCCATAAAGCGCTGCACCGCTTTAAGAGAGTGGGGTTCCTGCCAGTCCATCACAGAATGTAGTTTGGCCGGATCCATAGCCAATCCCTGGGTTGAGATGATATAACCAAGGAAAGGTAAAGACTCCAGCTCAAACATACATTTCTCTAACTTAGCATAAAGGAAATTAGCCCGTAAGAGGTCGAAGACTCTGCAGACATCTCTCCGGTGGGAGTCAATATCTGGAGAGAAGATGAGTATATCATCCAGATAGACTGCGACCGAGGTGGAGAGCATATCCCAGAAGATGTCATTGACAAAGTCTTGGAAAACGGCTGGGGCATTACAGAGCCCAAAGGGCATCACCAGATATTCGTAATGCCCATCCCTGGTATTAAAAGCCGTCTTCCATTCGTCCCCCTCACGGATGCGAATCAGGTTATAAGCACCACGCAGATCTAGTTTAGTGAATATCCTTGCTCCCCGAAGCCTATCAAAGAGCTCAGAAATCAGGGGCAACGGGTACTTGTTTTTAACGGTGATGGCGTTAAGACCCCTGTAATCAATACACGGACGTAGTTCTCCTTTCTTCTTCTGCACGAAGAAGAATCCCGCCCTTGCCGGTGACATCGACTTCCTAATAAACCCTCTTGCCAGGTTCTCCTGAATATATTGTGACATGGCCTCTGTCTCAGGAAGAGAGATGGGATAGACCCTTCCCCGAGGAGGTTCTGCGCCAGGCAAGAGGTCGATAGGACAGTCATAGGGGCGATGAGGCGGAAGAGTCTCCGCAGCCTTCTTGGAGAATACGTCTGCATATGACCAGTAGCACTTGGGAAGTGGAGTAAGATCTGTGGGTAACTCAGTAGTGGTAACCTGAACGCAACTCCTGACACATCTGCCTCTACATGCATCACTCCAACTCAGTATCCTATCCGAAGTCCACTCTATATGTGGGGAGTGGAAACGGAGCCAAAGTATACCTAGTAGGATCTCGTCTATTCCCTCGGGAAGGACGAGTAGGGAAATAAGCTCCTGATGGGAAGGAGATACAAACAATGCAAGTGGAACAGTCTGGTGTGTAATTTGTGAGGGCAATGTCGACCCATTCACTACCCGGACAGTCACTGATTTGTCAAGCGCCACCAGAGGTATTGCATGGCGGCAAGCAAAGTTAGAGGACATGAAGTTCCCCTCTGCTCCTGAGTCCACGCAAAGGTCGGCTGTGAGAGTGGAAGTGCCTACAGTGATTGTCCCTTTAAGTGTCATCTTGGAGGAAAATGCCGCTGTCTCTAGTGAGCCTCCTCCCAGGGTCACTAGACGTGATCGCCTCTGCGATCGTTGTGGACATCTGTTAGAATAGTGTCCTGCCTGTTGGCAAAAATTACAGACCACCATTGCTCGAGCGGTCCGGGACTTAGGTCCCGCTCGAGAAACCTCCATGGCTTCGGAGGAATCGGGTGCCTGAATGGAAGATTCCAGAGGTTTGGCGAAGGTGGGAGTCAACCGAAACCTCTGCCTGCACTGGGTCCACTCTAACCTCTGCTCATTAAAACCCCTGATCTCCAATGAAAGATCTCACCCTGGGCATGCTCGGAAGGGAAAAACAAGGACTTTGTCCTAAAGACGTCTGCTCGCCGCTAACCAGTACTGGCCACAATAGCAGAGTCTGGAGGAGCAGTAGTAATCCTCTGCACACTGCCAGACTGGGCGAGACGCTGGGACCGACGTCTAAGCTAAGCAGAGTCCACTGCGGCCGGAGACGAATGGGAGACCGTAGCTGGAATGGCTCGAGATTTCCCTTGTGCAGAAGCGGGAGCTCGACCCCTAACAAAACCAAACTATGATTCGTCATTTTTTATAATAGACCTAAATGGTATATATATACAGTACAGACCAAAAGTTTGGACACACCTTCACATTCAACGATTTTTCTGTATTTTTATGACTGAAAATTGTAGAATCACACTGAAGGCATCAAAACTATGAATTAACACATGTGGAATTATACATTACACTTTACAAAAAAGTGTGAAACATACAGAAGAATCTTTGAATAAGAAGGTGTGTCCAAACTTTTGGTCTGTACTGTATATCTGGCAAAAATTAAGAGGCCACCACATCAAAACCCTTTCATGGGCAGCCCATTCTCCAGGCCTGCACACCATTGAAAACATCTGTAATGTAATAAAGAGGAAGATGGATAGTCACAAGCCATAAAACAAAGAACTGCGTAAATTTGTGCACCTGGAGCAGTGTGAAAGACTGGTGGCAAGCATGCCAAGACGCATGAAAGCTGTTTTTAAAAATCACGGTTATTCCACAAAATATTGATTTCAGAACTCTTCCTGAGTTAAAACATTAGTTGTTGTGTTTTGGTAGCTGAGGAGAATAAGCAAAAACGGCAATACACCAGAGAGGCTGGAACCTATTGGATTGCAGTACCCTGAACTAACCACACAACTAGAGGTAGCCGTGGAGCGTTCCTACGTTGATCCTAGAGCCTCGTCACAGCCTGAGAGATAACTACACCTAAAGGCAGAAAGATGAAAGCTATCTGCCCCGGAGCAGATCCCCAAAGAAAATAGGAAGCCCCCAAACATGTAATGGCGGTTAGACAAGAAGAAGCACGGACACAGACAGAAAATAGAATGAGCAAACGCTGGGGCCCAATCTGTCTAGACAGAAAAGTACAGGAAAGGATACTCACTGCAATCCAAAAAAAACCCTAAAAATACCAACTCTTCTGATTGCAAAAACACCTGAGATTACACGATCTCTACCACCTAAAATCAGATCTCTGGTGAAACAAAACTAAGCCGCAGCCACTGAAAAAACAGGAAAAAGCAAATGAACAAATAACAGTGGCTTCAGATAAACTGAGAGGAGCACAAGCCCCCGGATCTGGCTGACCTCCACAGAAGTGCAGGGAACAATGCAAAAAGCAAGCACAAAAATAAAAGCAGAAAATATCTTATCTGATAGCAGAAGATGCAGGCAAGACTCAGCAAACTTCCAAATGAACCAGGAACCACAATTGAGACAAGAACAACTGATCACCGGCAACCATCATGGGAGGGAACCTCCCTTATATCAGACCAGTCAGCAATCCCAGATTGACATTCCTCGCTGAAATGTTCAGTACTGTCAGTAACCACCAGAGGGAGCCTCTGCTCAGAAACCATCTCTAGCACATTCATAACAATTAGTATTGTTGTTGTTTCTAAATGATTATGAACTTGTTTTGTTTGCATTATTTGAGGTCTGAAAGCACTGTCTATTTTTAATTTTGACCATTTTTCTTTGTCAGAAAAAAATACAAAATGTTTTGCTTGGAAATTCGGAGACATGTTGTCAGAAGTTTATAGACTAAAAGAACAATTTACATTTTAGTCAAAAATATACTTATAAAGAGAAAAATCAGACAAACGGAACATTTGAAAGTGGTCTCTTAATTTTTTCCCGAGCTGTAGCTTGGGCAAAAATTAAGAGACCACTGCACAGTTTTATAAAAATCAGCCTTTCTACATGTCTGACAGCCATTCCATTCCAGTGTCAGTTGAATTCCAACCAGAGTACACCTCATTCTACTTAATGTGCTTCTGATTAGGTGATCATCTGAACAAAATCTTATTTAACGAAGGAAAGCATAAAAAACACTGCTGTGGTGTTCACAATCCTCTTGGAATAGGACAAGCTGGATGGCAAAACAAGTGCTAGTAATATCTCAAAACTAATAAGAATGAAAAAATAACTTTTAACCATGCCAAAGTAGTTGAAAAGAAAAGTCTTGAGTGAGGAAAAGAAGGGCTCAATTCTGGATTTACTAGCAGAGGGATCCAGTGAGCGTCATGTTGCCTCCATCCTTAAAATTTCTAAAACGGCAGTCCATTACAACAAGGTCAAGCAGAAGACATGGGGACAACAAAGCTACAGTTCGGCAGAGGGCAAAAACGACTCTCTACTGACTGGGATGACCCTCATCTCATTCAAATGTCACTCAGCAACAGTAGGATGGCATCAAGTGACCTACAAAAGGAATCGCAAATGGCAACTGGTGTGAAGTGCACGGCAAGAACAGTTCGTAATAAGCTCCTAGAGGCAGGGCTCAAGTCATATAAAGCTAGAAAAAAGCCTTTCATCAATGAGAAGCAAAGGAGAGCAAGGCTGAAGTTTGCCAAAGACCATAAGGATTGGACCATAGAGGACTGGAGTAAGGTAATCTTCTCTGATGAGTCTAATTTTCTGCTTTGCCCAACACCTGGTCATCTAATGGTTAGACGGAGACCTGGAGAGGCGTACAAGCCACAGTGTCTTGCACCATCTGTGAAATTTGGTGGAGGATCGGTGATGATCTGGGGATGCTTCAGCAAGGCTGGAATTAGGTTATTCTCTGCGCAGGACGTATGAATTAAGCTGCATACAAGGTTATCCTGGAAAATCAGTAAATTCGTTCTGCTCAGGCAATGTTCCCCAACTCTGAGGACTGGTTTTTCCAGCAGGACAATAGGCCATGCCACACAGCTAGGTCAATCAATGTGTGGATGAAGGACCACCACATCAAATCCTTGTCATGGTCAGCCCAATCTCCAGACCTGAACCCCTTTAAAAACCTCTGGAATGTAATCAAGAGGAAGATGGATAGTCACAAGCCATCAAACAAAGAAGAACTGCTTACATTTTTGTACCAGGAGTGGCATAAGGTCACCAAAAAGCAGTGTGAAAAACTGGTGGAAAGCATACCAAGGCGCATGAAAGCTGTGATTAAAAATCATGGTTATTCCACAAAATATTGATTTCTGAACTCTTCCTGAGTTAAAACATTAGTATTGTTGTTTCTAAATGATTATGAACTTGTTTTCTTAGCATTATTTGAGGTCTGCAAGCACTGCATTTTTTTGTTATTTTGACCATTTCTCATTTTCTGAAAATATATGCAAAATTTATTGCTTGGAAATTTGGAGACATGTTGTCAGTCGTTTATAGACTAAAAGAGCAATTTACATTTTACTCAAAAATACCTATAAAGAGAAAAAGCAGACAAACTGAAAATTTTACAATGGCCTCTTAATTTTTGCCAGAGCTGTATAAATTTGTATATATATGTATACATACTTTATACTTTTGGGATAAACCTTAAATATAGTTTTAACGTGCCATAAAGTAATAATTTTGAATTCAATGCCAATTACAAAAATGCTCAAAAATAAATTAACAAATAGATAACTATATTAGAGATATGCTTCCATAATCTGGTTTACAATATTTTGCATCTATACCTGCATTATTTTCAGTATAATATTAATACAGTAGTGCAAAGTACAAGTCATCTAACAATTTGACATTTACTCCATAAGGTGGAAACATACTAGGCTATTGCAGTAGTAAATAAATGAAATATTTAAACAGGTTTATATTAAGGTACTTTAACTTCATCTTGCTGCCCATTTCACTGCAATATTTTAATCTGATGCGATATTTCTAAGTCCTGAATTTAACAGTGCAGCTTATCCGAGATAATAACTTAGTAACAACATCTTGTGCCATCTGTATAATATCAAATGCATTTTACATTAGTATTAATAACTCTTAGTTACAGAAATGCAAGGTATTAACTACATCCGCACTAAATGACCACAAGTTACATATCTGAGATGGCATTAGAACAAGCGGAAGCTTGTAACGCAATAATTGCAAACTTGGTAATGCTGCATAAGCTAAAACATTTCAGCTAAATATGGTTGTGCAAATAATGAGAAATCTGAAACATATTTACGATTTGGTGTAACTTGAAATTGCACAGAGAATCTATGACAGGTTCCAGGCTGTTCACAATAGAGTCTGATCAAGAAAATATTTGACAATTCTTTATATTTTTTTGTGCCAGTTGTCCAACCCATATTCCATTGACTTCAATGAAATGAAAAATATTGAATGGAAAGAGATTTGCTTTTCCTTATATTTCTTTATAATGAAGTCAGCGGAATATTGAATGGACAACAAATATATCAAACAATAAATGTGTTCAGCTCCTAAAAAATACAAAGTGACATAATTGGAAAGTAAATACTAATTTGAGGATACCTATTATGTCATCCATTTTGCTTTGTTGTAGACGATATAATAGGTAACCTTAGGTAATAGTATACTATATTTTTGATACCTTTTCAGAACAGCAAATAGCATAATGTTATTTGTGACGCATTGTTGTCAGATGCTGCTTGCTTGCAGACTTGTTTGCATAGTTTAGGCTAGGGCTACATGATGGCCTGTGACCACATGAAATCAAAGAGAAGGTATGAAAATAATTACCTATTTTTAAATCAGTTTTTTTGAGTTCTATGTATTTTTTTATGAATTTTTAGGTATGATTTTTTTTTATTTTACATAGAGAAAGATAGGACTCTTGAAATTTTCACACTAGCTACTGAAATTTTACATTTATACCTCCGTCCTATCAGCAAGAGTTTTCAGCAGTTGCATTGCCATCCTAGGGAGGATTGCAAAGATAGATAGCACCTCTATACACAACTGATAACATGGCATCCTGATAATGTCATGGATTCCTCTGCTCACCCTCCCTTCATAATGGTCTTCACATTCGCTCATTAAATGCATTACTTCGAAAGATTAGTCAGTCGATGGCTGCTAATGTACAAGGGAATTTCCTGAAAAAATTCCGTCAAAAACGGATGCCAGCGGATCCGCCACCCATAGGCGGCCATTATACAAAATGGCGGATGCCACGGGTCCGCCATTTTGGCGGAACAAAAAAACGTTACATTGGACGTTTTTCTGAAATGGCGGACGCCAATTTTTTGGCGGATCCATCAAAAAATGGACCTAATGGACAACCATCCGTCAAAATCCATCACTAATGCAAGTCAATGGGAAAAAAACGGATCCGCCCAAAAAATGGCGGATCCATTTTTTTCACATTTTGACGGATTTTGACTGTCGTCGCACGACTGAAGTGTGAAAGAGGCCTTAACCTGAAGATATGGGCTTAATCTGTAGGTTACTAGTGTTATTAACCTGCCTGGCGCCTTCAATTACCAGAACGCTGCGGGGAGAAAATTAACTTTATTTCCACCTGTGAGATTTTAGTTTCTGTCACCACGGTGGGTACAGTAACCACAGCCCTGACTGACAGCCAGCCCTAATGCAGAGCGAGTGTCAGTCAGGGTCAGGGACGCGGTTACAGCCACTGATCTGTATACTAAGAGCGGTGACGGAACCCGCGCTGACCCCATGACAGAAACCAAAATGCTGCCGGGGGGAATAAAGTTAATTAGCTCCCCACAGCGTTCAGGTAAGTGCGGTGGCTGGGCAGGTTAGTAAGGCTAGTTTCACACTAGCGTTCAGGAGGGCTGCGGATGTCAGCCACTTCCTCCTTTCCTTCCTCCGTGAAGCTCCGCCCATACTCCACCTACGGCCGCATGCGTCCAGCGTTTCCCTGCGTACCTATCTTTAACATTGGGTATGCAGGGACATGCGTTGTATGTGGATGTGTCCGCATGCGGTGGTTTTACGTGTGCAGCGACCGCGCGTAAACGCAAAATTTTGTGTTTCCATGCAGTCGCCGCACACATCAAATCACCGCATGCGGACACATCCGCATACAACGCATGTCCCTGCGTACCCAATGTTAAAGATAGGTACGCAGGGAAACGCTGGACGCATGCGGCGGTAGGCGGAGTATGGGCAGAGCTTCACGGAGGAAGGAAAGGAGGAAGTGGCTGCCATCCACAGCCCTCCTGAACGCTAGTGTGAAACTAGCCTTACGCTATTACCTGCAGATTATCCCCATATCTGAGGGTTAATAGCGTTTTTATCTGGTGACAGGTTCCCTTTAATAGAGATCGTAAAGTGTGGAAAAGAAACTGCCAAAATTTTTAAAAAATGTACATTTAAAGGGAACCTGTCAGACAGTGTAGGTTACTGTGCACAATCCTGCTGACAGGTTCACTTTAACACAAAAACCTTAGTTAAACAGTAGATCATTTTTTGATCATTCCATTTAAGAACCTAACTCTTGCACTCTTTACTGTATGGAATTTGGTCATGCAAAATTATTGCTGGATTTTTTCCTGTTGGGTATCAGTCATGGCAAGTTTTGGGTCATAATTAGCTGTGATGTGGAAGCACTTATATCTGACTTATTATTATATTATTTTTATTATGATTATGATCTTGTGTCACACAACTATAGATCGCCATGTTTGATCACATTGACAGTCATCTGTTCCATTAACAGACCAATAATTTTGAAAGCAAGAATAGCATATTCTGTGGGCCCCTTACACCTGTCACTTGGAAACCTGAAGGACCTTGTTATAAAACTAATAGGATTCATCAGGGATTTTTTTAACTAATATACTTGTCATGGCCCCATTAAGAATGTAAGCCATGATGCTAATGTGAACATAGCCTGATATTTTTAAACATCTTTAAATGTCATTATTTGTATTATTTTATGAATAATATAATAAAAACAAATATTTTAGATTTTAGAATAATGCCTACTTACGGTAAAATGATCTTATTAGATTCAAAGGATAAAAATTGATATTCTAAAATGCCTTTTCTACAATGTTACGTTGCTTTATGCTGTTTATATTATCGTAAATTACAGTTTTAACTTCCAGAGTTTCTGGTGACATTACAATTATTTTTGTATCTGATTCTCTTTGATTGCATATTAAAACAACTATTATGCAATGATAAACACATTGTATTTAATTATCGTAAAATATAACTTTTAGCAAATTATTGCTTTGTTCCAAATAGAAAAGATCATAATAATAATAATCATAAAATTCACCTAAAAATCCAGACTTCCACAACAGATGGCTTGGATAAAAAGCCATGCAACCGGGTTAAAATCCTTTTATGCTACAAAAACTCTCCCACTGAAAAAAAATACTTTTAAGGCAGCAAATGAGCAATATTTCTTGACTCCAAATAATAGATCTGCTTAACTCGGGGCACGCTGAGTACTTAACAACTGAAAATAAGGACTATATGTCTTCCTGCTGGGTTCCATCCATATTGAGCGGATTTCCTATTGTTGATATTATGGATTTGTTTTGCAATCAACAACATTTTTTGTCAGATTTCTGCCTCTTGGCTTCATTTTCACTCATGAATTACATTCTACAATTTTTCTACCTTCTAATTTTTTACATTTTTCTTAACTAAACAGGTTACTGCAGTTGAGTTCAACCAGGATTCATCTTAAGTAGAGTTGAGCGATACTTTCCGATATCCAAAAGTATCGGAATCGGAATGGTATCGCCGATACCATTAAAATA
The DNA here is from genome assembly GCA_033576555.1 of Oophaga sylvatica. Classification (NCBI taxonomy): domain Eukaryota; kingdom Metazoa; phylum Chordata; class Amphibia; order Anura; family Dendrobatidae; genus Oophaga; species Oophaga sylvatica. The sequence goes on from JARQOD010000006.1 coordinate 347,808,400, forward strand.
TCGGCGATACCTGATACCGATACCGGAAGTCCCATGTAAGTCTATGGGAACAAAATATCGTAACTAAATAAAACCTCTTTCTTTCCTTGTAAACACTAAATATACACACATAGAATACATATATATATATATATATATATATATACATGTCATTGTGACATATATATACATATATGTATAGTTTATACACTTCTACATAATAAAATATCCTCTGATTCAATTGCTGGGTAAAGCCGGCTTCTGTGAAAAGACAGAAGCACCCGACATGAAATGACACTTGGTGTACATAGGGTTAACCATGTCTTTTCATGTCCTTTGCTATCTGATTTGCACAAACAATTACATAAGTCTATGTGTGCAAAATTTCACACCTGTAGGGGTTAATTAAAGGTGTAAATTCGTTGTAAAAAAACCCGACTTTTTTGCTACGAATTTACACCTTTAATTAACCCTACAGGTGTGAAATTTTGCACACTTACACTCATGTAATTGTTTGTGCAAATCAGATATCAAACTACATGAAAAGACATGGTTAACCCTATGTACACCAAGTGTCATTTCATGTCGGGTTCTGCATTTTCACAAAAGCCGGCAATTGAATTAGCGGCTATTATACTATGTAGAAGTGTATGAACTATAAATATATATATATGTGTCACAAATTCAATGACATGTATATATATATATGAGGTGTAAAATTGCTGAAAAAAAATGCGTGGGCTCCCGCCCTATTTTCGCAACCAGACAAAGCCAGTGAGTGGGGGCAGATAATAATAGCCCAGAGAGGGACCATTTTTTTTGCCCCCCCCCGGCTACTTAACATCTGCCCCAGACACCCCAGAAAGGGCAAATCTCTAATTAGATTTGCCCTTTCTGGCACTTTGCCCATCTATTCCCATTGCCCTGTAGCGGTGGCGAATGGGTTAATAAGGGGTTAAAATGACCTTGCAATTGAAAGGTCACTTTAAGCCAGGTTAATAATTGAGAGCTGTCAATTAGACAACTATCAATTATTAATCCTATTGTATGAAAGAAAAATCAAACACACACACTTTAATAAAAAAGAAGTTTAATGAAATAATCACACAGTTTTTGACCATATTTTATTTACCTGCTAAAACCATTTCCTGTAATAAAAATAAAATAATAAAGCAAAATTATTCTTACCAATCCGATGCACAGTCAGGTCCCACGGTGTAATCCTTCAGAAAGGGTTAATGTTTACTGCAGGGACCGCAGCTAATGCTGCAGCCTCACAGTAAACCCCCAAATGAATGAGCTCCTCTCCTGGCTGACAGGAGAGGAAGTGGAAAGCTTAATTGATTGCTTTCCACTTTCACTTCAGGTCAGCCAGGGACACCATCAGTGACGTCAGAGGGAACTGATTAACAAAAATAGGGGTTCCCTTCGAAAAAAAAATGGCGTGGGGTCCCCCCTATTTTTGTTAACCAGCCAGATGAAGCAGACCGCTGAGGCCTGGATTTTCAGGCTGTTAAGGAGCCAAGATCCATGGACCTTGCCAGCCTGATAATACCAGGCCACAGCAGTCTGCATATCTTGGCTGATTAACAAAAATAGGGGATCCCCTCGAAAAAAATTGGCGTGGGGTCCCCCCTATTTTTGTTAACCAGCCAGATGAAGCAGACCGCTGAGGCCTGGATTTTCAGGCTGTTAAGGAGCCAAGATCCATGGACCTTGCCAGCCTGATAATACCAGGCCACAGCAGTCTGCATATCTTGGCTGATTAACAAAAATAGGGGATCCCCTCAAAAAAAATTGGCGTGGGGTCCCCCCTATTTTTGTTAACCAGCCAGATGAAGCAGACCGCTGAGGCCTGGTTTTTCAGGCTGGTAAGGATCCAATATCCATGGACCTTGCAAGCCTGATAATACCAGGCCACAGCAGTCTGCTTAGCTTGGCTGGTTAACAAAAATAGGGGATCCCCTCGAAAAAAAAAACGGCGTAGGGGTCCCCCTATTTTTGTTAACCAGCCAAGTAAAATGCAGACTGCTGCGGCCTGGTATTAAAAGACTGTCAAGGCCCATGGATTTTGGCCCTCAACAGCCTGATAATACCAGGCTACAGCAGCCCCACATTTGGCGCATCAAAAGATGTGCCAATTGTGGCACTTTACCCGGCTCTTCCCACTTGCCCTGTAGCGGTGGCAAGCGGGCTAATAAGGGGTTAATGTCACCGTTGATTGCACGGTGACAATAAGCCCGGTTAATAATGGAGAGGTGTCAATAAGACACCGATCCATTATTAATCCCAAAGTTTTTAAATGTGTAAAAAAAAGACACAGCAAGAAAAAAGTATTTTAATGAAATAAAAGAGACAACAGTTTTCATTTTTTTTATTACTCTCTCATTCCTGCGACGCCATCGATCTCCTGTAAAAAAATAAAAAAAACAAACCAACAGTATACCACCTGTCCGACGCAGTCCATAGTAACGACAGTCCCACGACGATCCAGCTCTGCTACATCGGAATGACAGGCAGAGCCTGACATCCCGGCGCAGCACAGCTGCTTACCAGCTTCCCCGGCGGTGACGTCATCGGACTGCTTTACTGCCGCGATTACCCAGCAGTCACTGCAGTTATCGCGAGAAACTGCATGTGACCGCCGGGGAGAAGAGGATGGCGGCCATTAAGCAGTCCGGGATGTGACCGCCGGAGATCTTCTGCCGGGTAAGTGCCGCTGACTCCTGACAGACCCGACCGACGGACACTGACAGTGACAGTGACAATTCCGATTCCGGTATCCGATATGACGAAAATATCGGTACTCGGAATCGGAATTCCGATACAGCCAATATCGGCCGATACCCGATATTTGCAGTATCGGAATGCTCAACCCTAATCTTAAGGTTACATGCATTAGTTTCCTTTGCATAAAAACTAGTGATGAGCGAACGTGCTCGTATAACATTTTATCCGAGCGTGATCGGGTGTTTTCCAAGCGTCTGGGCGTGCTCGTATATTATGTTTGAGTCCCCGCGGCTGCATGATTTGTGGCTGTTAGAGAGGCTCAACACAGGCAAGGACTGCCTGCTTGTTAGGGAATTCCCTTTTCCAGAGGTTCACCACCACCCAAGTGCAAAATAAATGGGAGAAAGAACCCCAAATCAGCCACATTATCTGCCTCTATGTTATGTATGCCGGGGTAGATCTTAAAGGGGAATAAATGTTTTTATTCCTCTGCCTCTTTTTTTATTTTATCTACTCATTGTGAGAACAAATATGTGACCTGCACTTTGTGAATTTATCCAATTCCAAAAAAAAAGTAACTTTGGAAATGGTATATTAGTACATCTTTTGTAAATGTTGTAGTGTATAATGAGGCTTTCAAGACCAGAACATTATATTCTTGTTATATAAAGCATAAGCAGAGCCCAAAGAAAACTCTATGACAGACACCGTGCGGAAGTTGAATCTTCACAGCTAGTGTATCTGTCATTTAAAGGGAATCAAATGATTGCTCACACGAGAACCAGTCCAGACATTGATAAAGTCCTGATGATAAAACCTTTTTTGCAAGTAATGAAACAGCACACAGCCTAATAAGTGACACATTGTGGAAATCTCGTGTTTTAGCACCTATCTTCAGATTATGTAGGAAGAACCTGCTGAAAGATTCCCTTTGAGATGTCTGCTCAGGTAAGTTGTTTGATTGTTACTATTACATAAGATATCCTTCATTTTCACCAGTTTTTCTCTCTGTAGAGTTTTTTTTCTTTCTCTAAGATAGTGGATAGAGATTAGCTGCTATGATGTTTTCTATACACTATGTACACAGACGTGAGGCATTCCTGTTCTCCTGTCCCTCAGTAGCATGTTTAGGAGCAGCAGTTACAGAATGGGGGACATCATGCTGCAGTACTAAGCAGTGTAGCTGTGAATTGAGCACTTGGTGAGCTATAATACCTGACCACAGGTGCAAGGGCCTATGCCTCTCTCTTTCACTCTGCTTCTCACCTCTGCACTGGCTACCTACCCCCATCGAAGGACACTGTTCCGAAACACGCGTTGGGGTGTGCGCCGCACTGTGAACTGGGAACCACCACTAGACCACCACCAGGTAATATTTATATCTGCCGTTCTAACTATCACATGGGCTGCATATCTCTGCTATATGGTTACTCTTCCACTTATATCAGGAGTTTGACTAACATGTCTGTATTATGATTAATCTTGCATTACCGCAGATTTCCATATGATCTGGATGGGGTTACCATACCTCTCAACTGTCCCAGATTGAGCGGGACAGTCCCGATTTTGACCCCCCATCCCGCTGTCCCGCTGAGGACACTATGTGTCCCGCAGTGAGACGAGCCGCCATGCCCCCACGCACTCCTCCCTGTCTCTACAGCTCAGCCAGCGGCTCACAGCTAGCAGTGACGCTGCTATGCTGTTCTCTTCTGTGCCCACAGGACCTGTGATGAGGTCACAGGAGGGGAGGAGTCAGGGGGTCACATGATCAGTGTCCTCTTGTGTGCAGGACTCAGTCTGCGCTGTGATGGTTGTCATGGTGCTGGATGAGGGTAAATTTGTGTGCGTGTGGGGTCGGGACTCGGGTTTCCAGTGTGGATGTAGCAGAGCTGTGTGTGTACGAGGAGTACGGAGCGGAGACGTGTGTGTATGAGGTGTACGGAGCAGAGCTGTGTGTACGAGGTGTACGGAGCAGAGCCGTGTGTGTACGAGGTGTACGGAGTGGAGCCGTGTGTATGAGGTGAGCGGAGCCGTGTGTGTATGAGGTGTACGGAGCGGAGCCGTATGTGTACGAGGTGTACGGAGCGGAGCCGTGTGTGTACGAGGTGTACGGTGCGGAGCCATGTGTGTACGAGGTGTACGGAACGGAGCCGTGTGTACGAGGTGTACGGAGCGGAGCCGTGTGTACGAGGTGTACGGAGTGGAGCCGTGTGTATGAGGTGAGCGGAGCCGTGTGTGTACGAGGTGTATGGAGTGGAGCCGTGTGTATGAGGTGAGCGGAGCCGTGTGTGTACGAGGTGTACGGAGCGGAGCCGTATGTGTACGAGGTGTACGGAGCGGAGCCGTGTGTGTACGAGGTGTACGGAACGGAGCCGTGTGTACGAGGTGTACGGAACGGAGCCGTGTGTATGAGGTGTACGGAGCGGAGCCGTGTGTACGAGGTGTACGGAGCGGAGCCGTGTGTACGAGGTGTACGGAGCGGAGCCGTGTGTGTACGAGGTGTACGGAGCGGAGCCGTGTGTGTACGAGGTGTATGGAGCGGAGCCGTGTGTGTACGAGGTGTACGGAGCGGAGCCGTGTGTGTACGAGGTGTACGGAGTGGAGCCGTGTGTGTACGAGGTGTATGGAGCGGAGCCGTGTGTGTACGAGGTGTACGGAGCGGAGCCGTGTGTGTACGAGGTGTATGGAGCGGAGCCGTGGGTACGAGGTGTACGGAGCGGAGCCGTGTGTACAAGGTGTATGGAGTGGAGCCTTGTGTATACTGAGTGGAGCCTTGTGTGTGCGAGGTGGACGGAGCGGAGCCGTGTGTTTACGAGGCATACAAAGCGGAACCGTATGTGTATGAGGTGTGCAGAGCCCTGCGTGTACAAGGTGTATGGTGGGGAGCATTCATACCTCCCAACCGTCCTGAATTCAGCGGGACACTCCCGATTTTGAGAGTCTGCCCCGCTGTCCCAGCCGGGAGCTTTTCCCGTGGACGCAGGAGTACATGCCGGAGCCCCGAAGAGCACTTTAAAACTCGCACGTGATGTTCCACCAGAAGTGACATGCTGAAAGATGACCGGAAATGAGTTAATTTCGTGAGGAGATTGTGACGGAACCATGGAGGCACTTCAGGGAATGCTTCAGATCCATCACCGTGTCCTCGCCTTGAATCGGGGATGTCGGCCATGTGAGCGGATCATGATATGTCCTGCACGGGAGGCTCAGGTGGCACTACAATGGAGCCGGCTGCTATAGTATCTTTATAGAATCTTTATTTCTTTCTCTCTCTGTTCTTCTCTCTCTCGTTCTTCTTCTCTCTGTTCTTTCTTTCCACTTTCTTTCTTTCTCTCTGTTCTTTTCTTTCTTTCTCTTGTTCTTTCTTCCCTCTTTCTTCTATCTCTGTCTTTCTTTCCCTCTTTCTTCTATCTCTGTTCTTCTTTCTCTCTGTTCTTCTCTCTGTTCTTTCTTTCCCTCTTCTTTCTGTTCTTTCTCTCTCTGTTCTTTCTTTCTCTTCTTTCTCTCCATCTTTCTTTCTCTCTATCTCTCTGTTCTTTCTCTTATTGTTCTTTCTTTCCTTCTTTCTCTCTCTCCCTCTGTTGTTTCTTTCTTACTCTTTCTTTTTTCTCTCTGTTCTTTTTCTGTCCCCTCTTTCTCTCTCTTTTCTTTCTTTCTCTTCTCTCTGTTCTTCTTCCCTCTCTCTTTCTCTCTTTCTTTCTCTCTTTCTCTCTTCTTTCTTCTCTTTTTCTCTCTCTTCTCTTTCTTTCTTCTTCTCTTTCTTCTTTTCTTCTTCTCTTTCTCTTCTCTCTTCTTCTTTTTTTCTTTCCTTTCTTCTCTTTTCTTTCTTTCTTTCCCTCTTTCTCTCTCTGTTTTTCTTCCCTTTCTTCTTCTTCTCTTTCCCTCTTCTTTCTTTCTTTTTCTTCTGTTCTTTCATTCCCCTCTTCTTTCTTTCTTTCCCTCTTTCTTCCCCTCTTGTTCTTTTTTCTCTCTCTGTTCTTTCTTTCCCTCTTTCTTTCTTTCTTTCTTTCTTTTTTTTCTCTGTCCTTTCTTTCCCTCTGTCTTTCTTTTTCTCTCTTGTTCTTTCTTTCCCCTCTTTCTTTCTCTCTCCCTCTGTTCTTTCTTTCCCCTCTTTCTTTCTCTCTCCCTCTCTTTCTTTCTTCCCCCTCTTTTCTTTTTTCACTCTTCTCTTTTTTTCTGTCCCCTCTTTCTTTCTCTGTTCTTTCTTTCTGTTCTTTCTTTCTCTCTTTTTGTTCTTTCTTTCCCATCTTTCTTTCTTTCTCTCTCTGTTCTTTCTTTCCCTCTTTTCTTTCCCTCCTTTCTCTGTTCTTTCCCTCTTTGTTTTTTTTTCTCTTTTCTTGTTCTTTCTCTTCCCTTTCTTTGTTTATTTCTTTCTCTCTTCTACTTTCTCTCTGTTCTTTGTTGCTTTCCCCTCTTTCTTTCTTTATCTCCTTTCTTTCTGGTTTTTTTCTCTCTCTGTTCTTTCTTTTACTCAGTACCAGTGTGCCCACAGTAACAGTCAGTGTGATCACAAGTGCTAAATGGGTGTGGTCAGGGCGTGGACATGGGTGTGACTAGTTGTGAAATGGGTGTGGTCTGGGCGTTGCCTAAAATTTTTAAAACCTTTGTCCCTCCTTCCCATCTTCAAAAGTTGGGAGGTATGGGTTACAGAGTAGTACTATTAATTGTTTTGTATGCAGATCACGTTGGGCACATATTTTTTCTTTCTTCTAACCTGATATATATATATATTGTTCTCTACAAATTCCAATATATGTGCCCCTGTGTCCTTTTCCATAACCATATTTTTTTCATGGATCTTTTGTGATTTATTAGTTATTATTGGTTTTAAACCCACATATTTCCATTCGACTATATTATAGTTGGATTTTTTCGTCTTGAGCATAGTATTTTTTCTGCACTTCCAATCTATTGTTTCTCTTTCTTTATTCCTCTTTTGTGGTCCTGATTCATTTATATTTATCATATGTTGTACATAGTGTTTTCTATTTTAACTATTCCTTTTATTTCACTATGTAATTAGTGTGGGCACTCTTGCACAGTGTATCAAATTTTTGCCATTGACCTCTAATAAAGGCATTTTATTCCATTTGTATTTTGTTCCCTCCCCTTATTTTTGTGTCATATTTGATGTCCAATGTTTCTTTGGTTTTGATGTTAAATGTAGCAGTTTCTGCAGTGTATGACCAAAAGATTTGCATCATTGTCTTTTTTTATAGTTATTTTTTATTTATTAGGAAACGGACACCCTTTACTGTAATGCCTACTTTTAATAGTATGTTCGTGGATTTGGTGCTCTGACATTTGAGGTTTAGTAGGCAGACAACCATTGTGATGGACGTTGCACCTCGATACTGCACCAGGCACTCCTGGTTTCCAAGCACAGCGGCTGCTATTTGAAATGTAATCAGCCAGAGTTTAATCTTCAGACATTTATGAAATTATATGTTACTAGTTAATATCTGATGAAGGTCATCTAGCCTGAAACATTATATACTGTATTGATACACTATTTCTTGATTGCAATAAAAATTAGCCCTTTTTTAGAGAGGGCCGGAGTCTACATATTTTATATTGTAAGGGGTGGGACACTATCCGTGCACTTCTTTTTTGTCTAAGGAGTGCCGTTCTTTTTTCTAAGTTAAGGGTTAATAGTTTATCCATCCTAATGATGGAGTCTAGAGGCATAGAACCCCAGTTTTTGTTATACTGCCCTCAACTTGATCCAATTCATGTCCCTTTAAATAAATCCCTTTTAACTAATACCTTCTTAGGCCGGTTTCATACGTCAGTGGCTACGGTACGTGTAGTGACAGTTTCCTCACGTACCGGAGACACTGACACACCTAGACACATTAAAATCAATGTGTCTCTGCACATGTCAGCGTGTTTTCACGGACTGTGTGTCCATGTGGAAAACACCAAGACATTTCAGTCTTCGTGGGAGCGCACGGTCCGCAAAAATGCTGAATACGTGCACACGGAGAACTGTTCACACAGTCCTCCGTGCACGCAGACGGCACGGACAGCTACAGTAAGCGCTGTCCCACTGCCTGTGGTGCTGAAGCTCCATCATTATTCTCCCTGCTCTGCTGGCAACAGCGAGCAGGGAGAATCAATGAAAAACCTGATGTGGGGTCCCCCTTAGGTTTTCAACCAACCCGGCAAAACTATACAGCTGGGGGCTGCTATTCTCAGGCTGGAAAGGGGCCTTGATTATGGGCCCCCCAGCCTAAAAACAGCAGCCCCCAGCTGCCCAGAAAAGGCTCATCTATTATGCGCCTATTCTGGAGCTTTGTTGGGTTCTTCCCACTTGCCTTGTAGCAGTGGCAAGTGGGGTTAATAAAGGGTTAACGCCACCTTGCTATTGTAAGGTGGCGTTAAGCTAGGATTAGTAATGCATAGGTGTCAATAAGACACCTATGCATTACTAATCCTACAGTAAAGAAAGGATTAAATAAACACACACACAGTAACAATAAAGTATTTTAATGAAAGAATACAATACACAGGTTTTAATTCTTTATTACACTGCCATTCCTTTATGATGCCCTCGATCTCCTGTAAAAAAATATAAAATAAAAAAACAACAATATACCCATACCTGTCCGGCGATCAGTCAGGTCCCACGGCGTAAATCCATCTCAGGGGTTAATCACTTTACAGCAGGAGCGAGTGCTAATGCAGCCACTCTGACTGTAAACTACTGGGGAATGAATGTCACCGCTCGTCACTGAGCCTGTGCGCGCTGCTTCTATTGATCGCCGGACAGGTATGGGTATATTGTTGTTTTTTAATTTTCTATTTTTTACAGGAGAATGAGGGCATCGATTAAGGAATGACAGTGTAATAAAGAATATAAGCCTGTGTATTGTATTTTTTCATTAAAAGACTTTATTGTTACTGTGTGTGTGCTTATTTAACCCTTTCTTTTCTATAGGATTAGTAATGAATCAGTGTCTTATTGACATCTATGCATTACTAAGCCTGGCTTAACGCCAGCTTATAATAGCAAGGTGACGTTAATAGTAGCAAGGTGGCATTAACCCTTTATTAACCTCACTTGCCATCGGTACAGGGCAAGTGGGAAGAACACGACAAAGCTCCAGAATAGGTGCATCTAATAGATGCGCCTTTTCTAGGCAGCTGGGGGTTGATGTATTTGAGCTGGGGGGGCCCACAATAATGGCCCCTTTCCAGCCTGAGAATAGCAGCCCCCAGCTGTATAGTTTTGCCGGGTTGGTTGAAAACCTAAGGGGGACCGCACGTCGGGTTTTTCATTGATTCTCCCTGCTCGCTGTTGCCGGCAGAGCAGGGAGAATAATGACAGAGCTTCAGGAACACAGGCAGTGGGACAGCGCTTACTGTAGCCATCCGTGTTGGCCGTGTGGTCCTGATGCGGCACATGTGCGGCACACGTGTGCTACACGTGTGCCATACGGATATACCACATTTTTACACAAACACACGCACACGTATCTCTCCGGTACCGATTTTTCCGGTACCAGAAATATCTGGACATGTGAGACTGCCCTCAAAGGGAATTTATCACTTCCCTGGATGCTTTTAAGCAGCACTTGTAAACATTTAGTTCTTTATTCAGGCATTCCAGAAATGCTGTGATTGTTTTATACAACTGCAATAGGTAAATAGTTGTATAAGGTTGTATATCGCATTTTGCTTTATGCTAATGAACCAGGACTAGTCCTGTGAGGTATTTATTTACTGAGACTAGATTGAGCTTAGTAGCTTCAGTCACCCGCCTGGACCAATGCTGACAGTCACTGCACTGCCAGCACCTTCACAGTTTGCTCTCCTCCCTCTGTTCCCTTCTCACAGCAATATACAGCAGCCATTAGGAGAGGAGCAGAGATGCCCAAAGGAACTCAAACATCAACATTGCAGGAACTGTCAATCATGCTAAGGGGGTGTGACTACCAAACTTAGACTAATCTTAGTGAGTAAACAGCTCAATAGACTAGTCCGCGTTCATTAGCATACAGCGGTGTTGTATATACTGGAAGTGCAGCTACTAGAAGAAAATTAAGTGATATTCTCCCTGTAGCCACTTGCTTCCAGTCATTGGGGCAATTCATGGAGTTGTTACTGCTCACTACTCACAGTAGGGCAGGCTGTAAATCAGCATTCCAGGGAGTGATTATAGCCACGCTCATAGTATAGTAAGCAGTGCCTATAACTGCTCCCTGCACTGGCCCGATGTCTTGAAGCAAGCAGCTACAGGGAGAATAAAACATAATTTTATCCATGTAGCCGCACTTCCAGTAAAGTGACTACAAACTGTTCTACTTGTTACTACTTTTATATCTGCAGGTAAATGGCATTTCTCGAGGTGACAGTTTCCCTTTAAACAACAAAAAAATTAATTGGATCCCTGAATAATGGACTAAAAGGCGCAGTTTAAAAGCGTCAAGGGACCTGATGAGTTACCTTTGAACAAAATTAAATTAAAATTAATTTTTAGTCTTCATTTAGCCAAACACAGAGAAAACACCTGCTCAGCTAATAACTGGCCATGGCAGTGACCGGCCTCAGCCATAAGCACCAATACTTGCATGTTCACCAGGACCAAGGAGTGGAGAATCCTTTTATTAGTAGAATGTATTATCTGCTTTCTTTCCTATGTTTCTAGCAGGGCTGTGGAGTCGGAGTTGTGGAGTCGGAGTCGGAGCCTATTTTGGTGGAGTTGGTTTCATGGAAATGGAGGAGTCAGAGTCGGAAGTTTGGCTGACCGACTCCACAGCCTTGGCAGGACTGTGGAGTTGGAGTCAAAGCCCATTTTGGTGGAGTCGGAGTAGGAGTCAGAGTCGGTGTCATGGAAATTGAGGAGTCGGAGTTGGAGTTGGAGTCTGAGGTTTGGCTTACTGACTCCACAGCCCTGGTTTCTAGATTTGCTGGTTTGGCTTATTGATTGCATTTCTTCCTATTCCTGTTTGCAGTTGTTAAGGATATAGCTGCTGCTAAACCTTTTTGCCGACTATTTCATCACTAAACTCTTAGGGCTACTGAGCTCCCAGTTTTTACTAATTTGTTTGAGAAATCCATTATTATTCTCTCAATGCACATTTATGTGACTAGGGATATAAAGACCACACAAACGTCTTTATTGCAGCATTTGCAGAAAGTCACCATAGACTTATTTCAATTGTTCATTTTTTCTTAATAAAAACACTGGACTCACAATACACTATGGCAACAAATAATCCACTTAATGATTCATTTTCTCAGGAGGGATGAGCATAATGATTTCACTCCTCTGTTATTTACCCAGCAGCGTTTCAAGGGCTATTCCATGATAATCTTCTCACAACCCTTTCAAAGACTCCACTGAAATGAATATTTACTGATCCTACTCACCACTGAAATAGGACAAGTAATATTTAATATTTTGTAAAAATATTATAAAAACCATTGCTCAAATATTGCTGGCAATTTTAATATTTTCTGGGAATATGTAATATTTAATGTGCTATGTAGTGGATCATTATTACATATGTGCAAGCAAAAGGCAATAGGTTCTTTACCTAAGTTTTGGGTTAATATCAAGTAAATAATAAGTAAATCAAGGTGTAAATTGTAAAATAGATGTGACATCCATAAAGTCAAATCCCTACTTATTCATAGCAGATATTCAAAGCTCCACACCCAGTCTGTAACAAGATACTCAACCCTTGTTCCTCAGCAGCTTCTAATGTCAGCTTGTAACAGCCAGGACAGTTTACTATGTGTTCACGGCTAACACCAGATGTCATTTGGAAGTAGCTGAATAGCTGAGTGTCATTTAATAGCAGCAAGCCTACACCTTGTATCAACCAGGAAAAGACCAAGGCCATATATTATACGGTTTATATGGATGTTGGTTTTATATTTCACTAGGTACATTTTGTTTCTAAACTTTATAAACATAGTAAGAGCCATGTACAAAGGTCTTAAAGAGGTTGTCCAGTACTTTAGCATTGATTACCAATACCTATGCTTAGGATTTGTCATCAAAGTCTGGTTGGGATCTGACTCCCGACACCCCCGCCGATCAGCTGTTATTGGTGGCCAGAAGTCCTCACTTGCAAAGTGGCCACGGCAGGGTACTGCACATCTGCCTACTATTGATTTGAATAGGAGGCGGAAGTGCAGTACCTGCGTCGGCCACTATCAGAAGACAGTCAGCTCCACAAGTAAGTAGTTAAAGCCGGCGGCCGCCACCGTTGCAGACACCGATAACAGCTGATCGGCGGGGATACCTGGAGTCAGTACCCGACCGTTCAGACATTGATGACCTATCCCGAGGATAGGTCATCAATGATAAAGTAGTGGACAACCTTTTTAAAGGTAAAACATAAGGAGCTTGTTTGGCATTAGAAAATTTTCTCTTTTTTCTAAAGAATCAGTGCAACTCTTGTCTTGTATTGACACACAATCCCAATCAATTAATAGAGCTTAAAGAGTATTTTCAAGATTGAAAGTTATCCCCTATTCACTAGATAAAGGATAGCTTACCAATCTCTATGGATCCAACTACTGGGACCCCCTCCGATTTTGAAAGATAGGGCTCTAACACTAGAACTACTGATGGAGTCATTTTGACTCCTCACAATTTTTATGTCTCTCCTGTGACTACATTTTTCTGAATTCCGGCTTGAGACTCGGTGACTTTTACTCATTTAGGATACGAAAAAAGATTTTGTGACAATAAATAATTTTTGAAAAAAAGTACCTTTTTTTTCAAAATTTACCTTTAATTACCAAAGGGAGTCATTTTGACTCCCTACTATATTTTGCTAGTCTTTGTTGCTAAATGTTATTATTTCTTTTAGTTTTCATTTACTTGTATGTTTAGAATAAGTTTAGAATAAATGTTGGCTGGCTTAGACTTAGAATAATTAGCATTTTTGCAAATATACTTGACATATACAGGACATATACAGGACATCCGTCAGTGAACCAGTGAACTCTCGAGTGGACTACATCATTTCTGTAGAATACGGCCTGCAGTTTTGCTAATTGCTAATATGGCTAGAAGAAGTGTGCTAAAGCCTGATGATATTTTTGCTATTTTGCATTTTATACCGGAAGATGAAATTAAAGTTACAATCCCTGGAGCAAGAAACTCTAAAATAAAGGAAAACAAAGCCAGGAGTCAAAATGACTCTATTTGGTAGTTCTAGGGGAGGTGACCAGTCCGGTAGTCCTAGTGCTAATGAGCCCATGTGAATGGAATGGCGATTGATCATGCACTCATCTTCTCAATTCACCCTTTATGAGACCTTCGGAGGTGCAGCGGACATGATCGACCACTGCTCGATTCACGTGGGACTCTTTGGAGCCCTAGTGCTCTGGATCATTGGAGATCCCAACAGGGAACCTTCAGCAACAAGGAAGTTATCTCCTATCCAATGGATAGGGAATAAATTCCATACTTGAGGACACCCCTTTAAGCTCTATTCACTTGACTGGGATGGAGTCGCAATAAAAGGCTGGAGTTGTGAATATCATTTAAACTGCAATATCAGTAATGGGTCAAAGAAAAGAGCATCACTGTTTCTGGAGTAAAGGTAGATTCTTTTTTCAAAACTCTGAGCTTTTTAAAATAAATTTAACAAAAAAATGTCTATGTTAAGACCAAAGAAAATTGTCATCATCACTAAAAAAGACCTAGAAATGTAGAAGTATAGTATAATCTATGGGCAGAATGTTATAGATTAGGGAGAGCTGAGCAGATCGATATATAGTTTTGTGGGAAAAGATTAAGTATAACCCGTAATTTATTTGTTGAAATCCCTCTTTTTCTGGGCTTAGGAGTCATGGAGATGGTCTTATCAGTGATTGACAGCTTCATTTATATATAAAGGCATACAGAGATAACTGTCAATCACCAATTAGGACCGACTTTTTGACTGCTAAGCAGGGGTTTTCATGAATAAAGTACAAACTATATCAATTTTTTACCCCTCAAATCTGAATATCAGCTCTATAACATTATGATTGCAGATCAAACCTCAACATCTTAAATGCAACAGTGATGTTAAATTTTCCTTAACCCCTTCAGAAAGGTGCCAATTTCCTTTTTTGCATTTCCGTTTTTTCTTCCCTTCTCCTCAGAGCCATAACGCTTTTATTTTTCTGTCCAGATAAACATATGAGGGCTTTTTTTTTAGGGACAAGGTGCACTCCTGAATGACACCATTCATTTTACAACAGAGCGTACCGGAAACGGGAAGGAAATTCCAAATAGTGAGAAATTTTGAAAAAAAATGCAATTCTGACATTTTGGGGGAGGAATTGTTTTTATGTTATACATTTTGTGGTAATGATGACACATGAATCTGATCATTAGTACGATTACAGGAATGTCAAACATTTCCAGTTTTTTTTATTACTTAAATGGTGAATAAAAAATCTAAAGTTTGCAAAAAAAAAGATTGTGTCGCCATTTTCCAAAACCCATTTTTTTTTTCAATGGGGCTTTTTGATGGCTTACTTTATGCTGCGCGAGATATTGATACCACTTTGGGATAAATGTGACATTTTGATTGCTTCTTTCACCATTTTTGTGATATTGCAGACACACAAAAAACATAATTTTGGCGTTCTTGAACTTTTATTATTTAAGGTGTTTACCGATTTGGTTAATTATTTTTATATTTTGATAGATCGGACTTTTCTACAATCAACAATACCACATATGTGTATTTAAAAAATGTTATATTTTTAACCCTTTTTTACTTTCCACTTTTTTCTAAAAGTCCCCTTAGGGATCTTGATGCTGCGATTGTCTGATCGATTGTGCTATATACAGCAATGCCAAATTCTTGCCCACAAGCAGAGATTCTAAGGATTTCTATAATGCCAAGTACAGAGGTCTTCAGCAGACCCCCTGTTGTCTCAGCAACCCACCGCCGACCCAGGATCATGTCAGGGGCGTGCCGATGGATGCATGGAATGGGGAGTCCCCATGCCTGTGGGGGTTAAATGTCGCTGTCAGAGATTGACTGTGGCATTTAACAGGTTAATAATCAAGGCCGGAGCTCCACTCCACCCTGATTGTTAGAGGCTGGTCCTGGCTGTTACACACAGCTGTGACCTGCAGGGTATGGGGTGGTTTCTCCCTGCGAGCCTACTCCTCCATACATCCTCTTCTGACTTGCACCATACATGTGTGACACATGTTGCGAAGGGGTTAAGGCCTCAATACTCAATAGGCTAATTTTGTCCAAACCCTTCAATATTAAAAGATTCAGCTGACAGTTGAATATGTATAAGGAACCCCGACTCTCCCATACACGTGATGTCAGGGGTGAGAAGTATTCGGCATATCTGATTTCGGACTAACAGTCCTATTATTGTATAAGAAATAAGTTGCTGCCAGAAATGTCTGGCAGGGGCTCTATTATGGGGAACATGGGAGCACTTGACAGAGTAAGCACCTCTATATGAGTAAGTCGAGCGAGATTGACGAGAGACCGGACCATCGTTCAAGAGACAGCCATCCAAGGTGTATGGGGGACTTTAGTTATTAGAAATTAAATCTTTATAATGATACAATGAAAATATGTATGCCCTTTTTCTCATAATGTGTACTGACACAAAAATTATCAGAAAAAATACCCTCATAAGGAAATGTATTAGTGTTTAGTTTTAAAGTATAGCAGATGTCTAAGCATGAACTGTGATCAATCCTTCATATACATACTAGAGGTTTTAAGGTAGAAATCTCAGGGGTATTATCATTCTGCTTGCTTCTTAAAATGTGCGTTTTTTTTGCAAATTAACTTTTCACAAACTAACAAAAAATCTGTTTCAGAGCAATTTTTGTCTGATGCCAGCTTTTATTTGTGTCAGAGAATCAGAGCAAATCAGAATCTAGGCTCCCATCCACACTGTAAGATTTGGTCACGGTCAGGGATTAGAAGAGGTAATCTTCACTCTGCTGATCACATAGATTGTACTTGGCTGACTTTATAAAGACTGGTTTTACATGGAATAAAACTCATGTAGTGGTTTTCTTGTTTTGCCATAGAGTCAAGATAGAGCCTACATCCCTGTGTACCACTTTAAAAGGGATTTGTCACAAGAATACCGGTATTCCTTTTTGCACTCACTGAACAGCATCCCATTTGGATTGTTAATTTAAATTGCACATTGTATGCAAAGTTAGTTGCCTTTGCCTGCTTGGCTGAGGGGCACAATATAGTTGTAGCCATAGCAACTAATCTGAGAGCAGCATAATATAGAGACCCTGATTCCAGCGATGTGCCACTTACTGGGCTGCCTGTTTTAGTTTTGATAAATTTACTGTTTATCAGCAGGAGATTATCAATGGAGGACCAGCAAACCTGATGTCATCTAGTCCTTCATATTAATGAGCTCTGTGTTACCCCACCCCCACAAATAATTAACAATGCTCTGTCTATACACAGTGTACACAGAAAGTGGCCAATCAGTGATGTGGGCGAGGTTACACAGAGCGCAGCATTCAAAGAACTAGTAGATCTGCTTCAGAGAAAACATTAATTTTATCAAAACTACAGTAAGCAGCACAGCATGGGATAGAAAGCTGGACTTAGGGATTCTTCTCCTCTGTCATGCTGCTCTCAGAAAGGATAGCAAAAACCTGGTGACCGCTTTCCTTTAATCCCTCCCTGACATATGACGTACAGTTATGTCATATGTCAGGTCCCTAACTTTAATGAGCCATGACTTGCAAGTCATGCCCACATCTTCACCAGCAGATGATGGCTTAATTCTTCAGCCATCGTCTGCCTCTAACAGTCTGGGGTGAAGCTGTGTTCTACCAGCAGCTGTTAAACTGTTAAATTCCGCTGTCAATGTCTGACAGCAGCATTTAATGTTGTCAAGGGGCGCGTCATTCTACACGCCCATCCGTGCACCCGTGACGTGATCAAGGAGTGCCAATGTGTTGCCATGACCGTCTGGGATCTGCAGCCTGTCAGTACGATATTCCTGTGGAAGCCAGCGTTTAGCTGGCGTCCATAGGAGTCCATGATTTTCACTATACATAGCAGTTCTAATGTGCTGCTCTGTGTAGTACAAGCGATATGATGATTGCAGGTTCAAGTCCACTAAGTTGACTAACAAATATAGTTAAAATGTATTTTTGACTTTTATATATGAAAATAAATAAAAAAAAAAAAGTTCAAATCACCCCCCTTTTCCCCTCATTAAAAGTAAAGAAATAAAAAAAATGAAAACACATATATTTGGTGTCGCTGCATTTATAAAAGTCTGATCTATCAAAATGTAAAATAAATTAATCCGATTGGTAAAAGGAGTGACGAAAAAAAAAATTAAATTGCCACAAATACGTTTTTTTTGGCCTCCTCAACATTGCAATAAAATGCAATGAGAGGCGATCAAAACAATATATCTACTACAAAATGGTATCAGTAAAAACTCAGAATGCAAAAAATAAGCCATCACTAGTGTTGAGCGATACGATACCGCAAGTATCGGGTATCGGCCGATATTAGCTCTATCGGCCTTTCGATACTTAGTTCCGATATTTTCGTCTTATCGGATACCGGAATCGGGATTGTCACTGTCAGTGTCAGTGTCCGTCGGTCGGGTCTGTCAGGAGTCAGCGGCACTTACCTGGCAGAAGATCTCCGGCGGTCACGGGCTGGACTGCTTCATGGCCGCCATCATCTTTCCCCGGCGGTCACATGCAGTTTCTCGCGATAACTGCAGTGACTGCTGGGTAATCCCGGCCGTAAAGCAGTCAGTCCGATGACGTCACCGCCGGGGAAGCAGGTAATCAGCTGTGCTGCGTTGCGATGACAGGCTCTGCCTGTCATTGCGATGTAGCAGAGCTGGATCGTCGTGGGACTGTCGTTACTATGGACTGCGTCGGACAGGTGGTATACTGTTGGTTTGTTTTTTTTCTTTTTTTACAGGAGATCGATGGCGTCGCAGGAATGAGTGTATAATAAAATTAATGAAAACTGTGTTGTCTCTTTTATTTCATTAAAAGACTTTTTTCTTGCTGTGTCTTTTTTTTATACATTTAATAACTTTGGGATTAATAATGGATCGGTGTCTTATTGACACCTCTCCATTATTAACCGGGCTTATTGTCACCGTGCAATCAACGGTGACATTAACCCCTTATTACCCCACTTGCCACCGCTACAGGGCAGTGGGAAGAGCCGGGTAAAGTGCCACAATTGGCACATCTTTTGATGCGCCAAATGTGGGGCTGCTGTAGCCTGGTATTATCAGGCTGTTGAGGGCCAAAATCCATGGGCCTTGACAGTCTTTTAATACCAGGCCGCAGCAGTCTGCATTTTACTTGGCTGGTTAACAAAAATAGGGGGACCCCTACGCCGTTTTTTTTTCGAGGGGATCCCCTATTTTTGTTAACCAGCCAAGCTAAGCAGACTGCTGTGGCCTGGTATTATCAGGCTTGCAAGGTCCATGGATATTGGATCCTTACCAGCCTGAAAAACCAGGCCTCAGCGGTCTGCTTCATCTGGCTGGTTAACAAATATAGGGGGGACCCCACGCCAATTTTTTTCGAGGGGATCCCCTATTTTTGTTAATCAGCCAAGATATGCAGACTGCTGTGGCCTGGTATTATCAGGCTGGCAAGGTCCATGGATCTTGGCTCCTTAACAGCCTGAAAATCCAGGCCTCAGCGGTCTGCTTCATCTGGCTGGTTAACAAAAATAGGGGGGACCCCACGCCAATTTTTTCGAGGGATCCCCTATTTTTGTTAATCAGCCAAGATATGCAGACTGCTGTGGCCTGGTATTATCAGGCTGGCAAGGTCCATGGATCTTGGCTCCTTAACAGTCTGAAAATCCAGGCCTCAGCGGTCTGCTTCATCTGGCTGGTTAACAAAGATAGGGGGGACCCCACGCCAATTTTTTTCAAGGGGATCCCCTATTTTTGTTAACCAGCAAAGATAAGCAGACTGCTGTGGCCTGGTATTATCAGGCTGGCAAGCAGGGTCGGACTGAGCCACCGGGACACCGGAGAAACCTCCGGTGGGCCCCAGCTCCTGCGTGGTGGGCCCTGATTTAAAAGGATAGGTCACGGGGCAGAGGGGGCGGTGGCCCCGGGCCCCGCGCTCTGAGGGGGCCCACCCGGAGCTACGCTACAGTAACTGCATCGGCGTGCACAGCACGCCGATATAGTTACATTCTGCGGCAGAGCAGGGAGAATCGATCTTCCTGCTCTGCCGCCCAGAAGCTATGGGGCCTGAACAGGCGTTGGGGGGGCCCGGTGCCAGCAGTGGGCCCCCCAACCATCATCGGAGGGTCAGCTGTATCGGCATGGGCACGGTTGGGGCGAGGATATGGGTGTGATTAGCTGTGAAATGGGTGTGGTCAGGGCGTGGCTTAAAATTTGCAGCGGCGCTCTATGCGCGCCGCAGCCTTTAACCCTCTTTCCTGTCTTCAAAATTTGGGAGGTATGCTGTATGACCTCCCTACAACTTCTGGGCATGCTCCTGATGAGCGCGACGGATGGTCTCCTGAGGGATCTCCTCCCACACCTGGACTAAAGCATCCACCAACTCCTGGACAGTCTGTGGTGCAACATGGCATGGCCTAAAATTTGCTGCAGCAGGCACAGCGTGCCACAGCCTTTGTCCCTCTTTCCCTTCTTCAAAGGTTGGGAAGTATGATGGTGGGCCCAAGAATATTTTTTCTCTGGTGGGCCCAAGATACTCCAGTCCGACGCTGCTGGCAAGGTCCATGGATCTTGGCTCCTTAACAGCCTTAAATACCATGCCTCAGCAGCAGGGGCGTACATAGAAATCATGTAGCAAAAAAGTCCGGTTTTTTTACAACGAATTTACACCTTTAATTAACCCCTACAGGTGTGAAATTTTGCACACATAGACTGATGTAATTGTTTGTGCAAATCAGATTGCAAACGACATGAAAAGAAATGGTTAACCCTATGTACACCAAGTGTCATTTCATGGCGGGTGCTTCTGTCTTTTCACAGAAGCCGGCTTTACCCGGCAATTGAATCAGAGGATATTTTACTATGTAGAAGTGTATAAACTATACATATATGTATATATATATGTCACAATGACATGTATTATATATATTATATATATATTATATATATGTATTCTATGTGTGTATATTTAGTGTTTACAAGGAAATAAAGGTTTTTTTTAGTTGCGATATTTTGTTCCCATATACTTACATGGGACTTCCGGTATCGGAATCGGATATCGCCGATATTTAGTGATATCGGCGATACCATTCCGATCCGATATTTTTAGATATCGAGCTGTATCGCTCAACACTAGCCATCACACAACCCCAAAAATGAAAACGCTACAGGTCTCGAAAAATGACAACACAAGGTACATTTTTTAACAAATGTCAGATTTTTTTTTCACCATGGACATAAAATATGTTTGATATTTTTGTAATAGTGCTCACATAAAGAATTATATTGCAAGTCTGTTTTACCATATCATAAATATGGTAAATAAAAAACCCGAAAAACAAATGCAGAATTGCAATTTTTGGCAATTTCAATGCATTTGGATTTTTTTCCCCATTTTACAGTGCATCACATGATAAAAAAAATGATATCATTCAAAACTACAATTAGTTCCTCAAAAAACTAGCCCTCATACGGCTATATTGACAGAAAAATTAAAAAAGTTATGGCTCTTGGATGAAGGGGAGGAAAAAATGAAAATAAAAAAAAAGAAATTGGCCATGACATGAAGATGTTGAATCCTTCTCACTGTAACAGTTATTTTATTTTTTTTTTGCTTTTTTTCACCTTTCTCTCCTCTCTATCCAAGAGCCATAACATTGTATATTTTTGTCAGTATATAGCCATATGAGGAACTTGTTTTAAATATACTGTATTGGAAAATACTACTGTTAATTTTAGTTTTTTGGTTATGCTGAAATCAAATTTAAATATTTTTTCAATATTTTATTACTTTTATAAATCGAAAATAAAAAGTTGGTTTGTGTCCCATTTGTTTGCATATTCTGAGACCCATCTCTTTTTTAAAATTTTTGGGCAGCGTCGAGATTTTTGTTACCGGTTTGCCTTGCATACAACTTTTTTATCTCTTTGTATTCCATCGTTTGGGGAGATGTGACCTGATGCAGCTGTCACCAGTGGATGGCAGCAGTATTTTTTTAAGCAGGCTCAGTTAGTGCACCCGACATGTGGGGAAGGGGTTTGTTTTAACAGTGTATGCTACATTAACTCACAAGTTCCTGCAGATGGTATACTGCTCATTATTAAGGGGTAGCAATCAGAGATAAGCAAATAAAGTTACAAAATCTTCATTTGCAATAATGCTTTGGTTTTTGGAATTCTCTTCTGTGAGGGATCATAATAATGGCGTCCGCTTGCCACCATTTTTCTGAACCATACAAGTTCATCAAAAGGTTAAAAAAAATTAAAAATCATTATGCTCAGTATACTCACCTTACCCCCTCACCTCTCCGGCACTCTGCTACTTCCCGCCACTCGTCCTGTCCTTGCCACCATTGGCGGTACATCTGGCTTTTATGTGACCTGGAAGGATTCTGCGAGTGTTCGCATAGGGTCACGGCACATGTCATGATGTCATGATGCCGTGAACTTTTGCAGTTGGGCAGAAGCTTCCAGTTTGAGCAGATGGGAATAAGAAAATGCGGTGAGGGCCTGTCGGGAGTCGATGAGCAGCGAAGGAGCCAGAGATTAGAGTTGAGCGAATATGTTCGGATTCGGTAGCCGAATCTGAAATTGCCATATTCGTGCCATATTGGTACCCCATTAGTGCTGAATTTATGTTTGATGATCGGTTCTAAACATATTCGTTCTTTTCTACTCCCATTAACTCCGATGACGTTCGGTTGTGTTCGGCGAATATTGCAAAAACAATATTAGGCGTTGATCATAATCCAAATCGAATTTTGGAAAATTCGCTCAACTCTACCAGAGAAGTGAGAGGTACGGTGAAAATAAGGATTTTTTAGTTTTTTACATATTATGTTTATAAAGCTCTGGGGTCTAGAGGGACCCAGTGCATATTAAGGGACAGTAAATAACTTGTCCGTGAATCAAATTTCCAGAAAAAAATGAGGGAGCAAGCGAATTAGAATTTTGCCTGATCTCTAGTAGCGATTATTCATTAGTAGTCTTGTGTAAAGCTACTTACTGTATTTATGTGTACCCAATGTAGGGTATTTCCAAGTACTATTTTTTATCTTTCAGGTTATATATGTATAATCCTGAAAAACAAGGTGTTGTGGTGTAATTGTGGTGAAGTAAACAACATGAGACCAGTCTATTTAAGTGGAAATGATTAATCTGACTTTTTGGACATACACCTTAAGAAATGGCTCATTGTACCCGACCTCACTGTAGGGTTTTAATAACGGAGAGCTAAACTATCACTTTCAGTTCATAGTAAACAGATTAGAACATGCCTAATTCAGCATATACTCTGCTCATCCATATGGAGGAGACTCTGCATGAAATCCCCTAGAACAATGACAGCAAGAAATGCATATGCCTCCAGAAAATCATAGCTATCTGAAATCTGCAGCTCAAAAATTCAGCTCCATTACCCAGGAAAAAATGGAGCAATTTTTCCTTCCCCTAATTGCTACAGAGAGCAATTGGGCATGTCTTGCACCCTACTGATCTCATAATTCTCCTTTAGATCTGAAAATCTCCCCTCCCGGATATAAAAAACATGAAATGTTTTTCCATTGCATAAATCCCTTACACAAAGTTATTGCAGATACTGTACGGCACATCCCTTGTTTTTGTGGAATTTAACTCTAATGTGAAAAGCTGTTTATTCACAGCTCAGTAGACACTACAACCTCCAGGATTTTGGATTCTCTACCTTGGCAGACAGACCCAATGGTTTGTTGGACAGGATCTCTGCTGCTGCTTCCCTGCAGCGGGTGGAAAGGTTGAGAAATGGCAGCAGCTGCTGCTATGGGGTGTCTTCACTACACTGACCATAGCTGTAAGAGCTGGCATGACAGGGACTCTGTGTGTGGGCGCTAGAAGTGGTGACGTGTTTCTATTATACTTTTCCTTTGATTGTTCCTCTCCTGATCATGCCTTATAAATAATGATGTTAAATACCGACCAAATACTGAACATGTGAATGTGGTGCCTGTCCTATTCTCATCCGTTTTGTGATCAGACTCAGCCATTAAAATCTATGAGGATCCGAGAGACTCAGATGAAACTAGGAAGACATACTTTGTACTTTAGTGTTCCATCCTAGTTTCTTTAGTTTTTAACTGACAATTTGTTGTGAATCAATGGATAATAAAAGTTCAGTCTATCTGCTACCATGAAAAAAGGAAAGAGGAAAAAAACTGATACAACTTGAAAGCAGCTAGGATGAAACTTAACAAAAAAAATCAGTCCATTTCTCTTGAATGGTGACACTCACATGGATGTGTAAATTGTAGCTTAAATTTTGCAAAATGTCATAAGAGGTTTTGAATATTATCATTTTTGATATATCACCAATGGTAATTATTGCACATATCTATATTTTCCCTGTATCACTCTGTGCAACTTTACTATTGCATAGTTGCCTATTTTTAATGGCTGCGGTACAATGGCAAACAGAACAACAGCATAAGAAAAGGAGAAACCTAGATGAACAAGCTCTTTAAGTTGTGATATTTCAAGATTTAGAAATTCTTAAAATAAATGTTCAGTTGTCATAGTTTTCTTTTTAGTCATTAAACATTAATGTGTACCTATCATTTGAGGCAATCTTCAGTAAAACCTGTTGCATGTCTGCATGAGGAATAACACAATATCTGGCCATCATATGACTTGTATCCTGCATTTTCAAGTTGTTTCTTCTAATTCTAATTGTAGATTAGCTACTATGGTGTTTCCTGTACACAGTACACAGAAACAGAGGGATTACTCCTTATTTTTGCTTTTTTCTCTGTTTAACACATGCTGATAAATAACATCATGTTTAAGGATTTTATATAGCAATATTGAGCTGTGTGGCTGTGAATCCAGCAATGGAATAAACAAAATCATTCATTGACTGTAGCAGAATTTGCCCATTTTTTTGCATTACTCTTCTCCTGACCCCTCTTGCCCTTCACATCTCCATAAAGTATAATAGTTTGTGTCAACTGACACCCCACCGAGGTGGCAGTCTCTCTCTTATTTTAAGGAAGATGGATGTTAGCTGCTTTTCAGAGAGTAGATGGTAAGTTCAGGAGGTAGGGGGTAGAGAGAATTGTTTGATAATTGGAGAAAGAATCAGAATTCTCTGATAAGATATATTACAACATTTCTTATATTTGCTTGGGCTATTGATTTATGCAAACTTTATTGAAACGAGAGTGACAATTTAACATTACATTAAGCTGGAACTTGATTATGAACACAGTATATTTGTACCTTCTCCATTGCTTGTCTCTTGGCTGTGAACAACTGTTGCAATGGTGTGTTTCCCAAAAACTTGGGCATCAAAGCTGGCATAGTCGAATGGAACTTTCCCAAATCTGTCGTGCTCTTTAATTATTGTTGCTCGGGTTGTGGTAAGTGGTGCACTTCCATAGCTAAATTGGGTAACTTCAAGATGTTTGACACAAGTTGCTCTGGCATATGAAAAGAAAAATCAGCAATAGTTCAGACAAATTAAAAGTTCTTCATACATGTAGTTTTGAGAAATCAGTACCTGTGAATAGATTCAAGGCTTGACCCACTACTACAGGAAAATTGCTTGTCTTGTGTTTTTGAAAGCTTCTCAGCTGCAGCGATTGGACAACCTGAAAGACTTAAGTCAAAAAGTTAAGATGATTAGAAGCATTCTTCAACACCTTCTACTATGCCAACCCCAAAAACTAACACAAAAGCCTAATCTAGATAGCCGTAAAGCTGCCTCCTGCTACCACCAACTTTACAGCCACAACACCAGGACCTTCTGCAGTGCAATTGAACCAAATTTAGATCACTAGGATTTATTATTAAATAAGTTTGTTTCGGTTCAGTAGAGTAGCCTTAGTTATACAGTACAGACCAAAAGTTTGGACACACCTTCTCATTCAAAGATTTTTCTGTATTTTCATGATTATGAAAATTGTAGAATCACACTGAAGGCATCAAAACTATGAATTAACACATGTGGAATTATACATTACACTTTACAAAAAAGTGTGAAACAACTGAAAATATGTCTTATATTCTAGGTTCTTCAAAGTAGCCACCTTTTGCTTTGATTACTGCTTTGCACGCAGAAAAGGTGAACGGATGGACTCTACATGCCTGGTTCCCACCGTGAAGCATGGAGGAGGTAGTGTGATGATGTGGGGGTGCTTTGCTGGTGACAATGTTGGAGATTTATTCAAAATTGAAGGCATACTGAACCAGCATGGCTACTACAGCATCTTGCAGCAGCATGCTATTCCATCCTGTTTGCGTTTAGTTGGACCATCATTTATTTTTCAACAGGACAACGACCCCAAACACACCTCCAGACTGTGTAAGGGCTATTTGACCAAGAAGGAGAGTGATGGGGTGCTATGCCTGATGACCTGACCTCCACAGTCACCAGACCTGAACCAATCGAGATGGTTTGGGGTGAGCTGGACTGCTCACCACTTCAATTTTGAATAAATCCCCAACAGTGTCACCAGCAAAGCACCCCCACACCATCACACCACCTTCTCCATGCTTCACGGTGGGAACCAGGCATGTAGAGTCCAGCAGTTCACCTTTTCTGTGTGCAAAGCAGAAATCAAAGCAAAAGGTGGCTACTTTGAAGATCTAGAATATAAGACATATTTTCAGTTGTTTCACACTTTTTTGTAAAGTGTAATGTATAATTCCACATGTGTTAATTCATAGTTTTGATGCCTTCAGTGTGATTCTACAATTTTCATAGTCAAGAAAATACAGAAAATTCTTTGAATGAGGTGTGTCCAAACTTTTGGTCTGTACTGTATATCTTTCTGCCATAATGTGGGCATAAAAATTTGGTCACAAGATGGAACTTTTAACACAACTTAACTCAGTATATCTAACTTTAAAATACATTTTTTAAAGTTGGCTACCATTTCAAATAATGAGTTTTGCCAACTTTCTTATTTTTGGATTATATTTTCATATACTCTCATTTTTTTTATTGAGTGATAATGTTTGCTATCATTTTTGAGACTCCTTTCTATCCTTATAATCCCTTTTGAATTTGATACTGCATAACTCTTTTTGATGCAGGTGGGGATATTTTATTTTCATAGTAAGCCTGAGTTATGTACACATCTTTTGTCTCAATCATGTTTTTTGATTCCATGAAGTGGTGGACAAACTAGATTGCATATTAGTACCATGTTTTATTCATTTTATTGCATAAAGTTTTTTCCTCTTATCTATGCTTTTTTATATAATAAATTGATGGTTCTGGAATTTGTCGGCTGGTACCAGTATTTTATTTTTCTGACTTACGGCACCCATTGGGGGTTATAAATGGCTTTATAAGTTTAACGTCTAATATTGACTCCAACAATCCCAAACTTCTATGCGTCTCAATATAAACATTTATATGCATAGATGCTTCGAATACAGTCTGACAATATTCATAATTTTTAAGTATCATTTCATAGATTTTAAGGTTAAAAGTAGACATGAGGTTAAAGTTGAGGGCAACTTACTGTGTTTAGAATAACTGTGGGGTAACGTATGTGTCTATGACAGCTTGAGCAATATTATGATGTTTGACCTGAAATTTGAATGCCTATAGTATAGATAGTTGTACATATGTATACATGATTATGAGGTTTCTCTCGGGTCTAATTTTCAGGTTTATTGTTTTTATCATCTATATGTTGGAGTTTCTCCAAGATTATAAGTGACTCAATGGAGTCACAATTTAAAACCTGTTCTCTTCTGTATCATCTGGTTTACAAATACGGCACATAGTCTTTTCACAGTTTTAAATCACTATTTTAATTTAAATAAATCTGTGGCTTCAGTAAATTCAAAAATGCTTCCCAGCAAGCCGGCCATCTGCTCAATCCTGATTTGTTACAAAATGCTTCCTTTGTAGCCTGCAGCCTATATCTTTATCCAAACAGTCATTTGTCCCGTCAATCATAGTTCAATCATTCAACAATTGTAAATCCACCAGTTGCTCACGATACCTTCTGTGTGTGTTGCGATTACTGTTAACATGCCCTCTCCCCGTACATCCTGGTGTTGGACACTTCAGCACATTTTCATGCATGGCCAAAACTGATTAAAGAAAAATAAAAAATTGTTTAGAAACTTTTTTTTTACCGGAATTATAGCCAAGTGAATTAATCCCTGAAATAAATATGTTAGTAACATAGCTGATTATTATCACTATCAGACATTGAGAGATTTGTTGGAGATCCTAGTTGAACGCCTTTCTACTATTCGGCATTAACGTACAGTAGAAATCAGAAGCAGGTATGGACCTGAGCCTGCTCCATACCTCGTGGGTGCCAGCTGTGTTAAAAACTTCCAAACTCAGCTGTTTAACCCTTTATGTTTCTCAGTCATTGAGATTTCATGGCAACTGGAATAATTAGGAAAGCACTCATATCTTTCACTCTGATTCAGCTCTGCCATAGGGTATTCCCTACACTGCAATACAGAAATACAGCGTATGTATTGTACGGTATCAGTGATCAAATACTCCATGTCCCCTAAAAGCACTAACAAATATGTGGACGTTTTTAAAAAAATTAAAAAAATACAACATTTTAAATACATCATTTGCTGTTCCCATTCATTGTGCAAACAAATATAAACCAACCTATTACAAATAAATACAAACAGCACAAGCCAGAATTTATGCTTTTGGTCATTTTGCTTTAAAAAAAACTTTATCCAAAAGTGATCAAAGTCTTTTGTGCTATAAAATAGAGAGTATAACCTACAGCTTGTTCTCACACAGCTCTAGTGGCAGAAGAAAAAATGCTTTCTTAATATGTCCACTTGCACATTTTTTAAAAACTTTTTTTATTTTGTAAAAGTAGTAAAACATAGGAAAAATGTATTAATCACAATAATCCAACTGATCTGCAGAATAAATTTAACTGCTGGACAGTAAACTCCATAAAAATAAACCTCAAAAAACAACAGCAAAATTGTTTTTTTTTTGTTGTTTTTTTTTCCTATTCTGTTCCATCCAACAAAGATTTTTTTTAAATACAATTCATGGTAAATTAAATTGTTTCATTAAAAATAAAACTTGCCCACGAAAAAATGCCCTCAAATATTAATTAATATATTTAAAAATTCTGACTTTTTAAACTTAGGGATTTAAGAAAAATGAAACTGGAAAAAAAATTGTCAGCAGGAAATGGTTAACCCCTCTCTGGTTCGGTTTGGAACTAGCAAGGTCTCAATGTCTCCATGTGCCCTAGTACACATGATGCACTGGAGTACAAGACTGGCGGCACGAGAAAACAGAAATCTGTTTCCAATTACGAGCCATGTTTGGTGTTCTGTGCAAAATAGAAATAGAAATGTGTAATATGTGGGGATAAGAGTATCGCTGTGACCTAGTTCCTTTACAGAAATATGCAGTTTATTTGTTTCATGTATTATCAATATCCATGACCGCCAGATTGTGTTAAACAATGAAATGATGGTTGTGGTGAGATCAGGAATCATTATACATTGATACATTACTATGAACATATTGTTCAATACTGTAATAAACACAAATTATACTCTAGTTTTCATTTATACATTGGATCTGCTTTCCACACGTTATGTCTAATACTTTTTATGTCTGTTGAGTATTGATCACCACGTGCATTAATTGAGTTTACTAGATGGGAAAACCTGGTTATGACACATTGGAATCAATAGTAAATTGGAATCCATCATTATGTTTTCCATTCAATCGTCTATTCGGATCATTGTTACCATCGTGTTACAGCTTCATATAAGACTCATTACAAACTTGACATGTAATCACAAGTTGTATCTGCGCTAAACTTTGTGTCACTAACTTTCTAAAGGCACTCGAACTTTATGAGGACACCCCGACAGACTGCGATGATGTGGATAGAGTCCTGTAACGTGACCTGCGCCATCACAGCCTGGTATAGGGCATTTGGTCTCACGTTTCTCAAGGCGTGAAGAATCTGGAAGGAAACAGAACAAACAGTATTGCACTTGTCTTTATCTATATAGTATATATTTTTTTAAGCTTTCAAGATGGTTTCTACCTTGTGTGTACATAGCAAAGAGTTTTATATATGATACGCTATTAGTTTAGCTCATGCTTGTACAGAAGATACAGATCAGGCATCAGCCATCTTTACACTTGATGCACTCTGTGGAAGCATTCTAGCAATTCTTTGCTATTTCCTTAGCTTTCCGACATCTAATATATACAGTACAGACCAAAAGTTTGGACACACCTTCTCATTCAACGATTTTTCTGTATTTTCATGACTGTGAAAATTGTAGAATCACACTGAAGGCATCAAAACTATGAATTAACACATGTGGAATTATACATTACACTTTACAAAAAAGTGTGAAACAACGGGAAATATGTCTTATATTCTAGATTCTTCAGAGTAGCCACCTTTTGCTTTGATTACTGCCTTGCACGCAGAAAAGGTGAATGGATGGACTCTACATGCCTGGTTCCCACCGTGGAGGAGGTGGTGTGATGGTGTGAGGGTGCTTTGCTGGTGACACCGTTGGGGATTTATTCAAAATTTAAGGCATACTGAACCAGCATAGATACCACAGCATCTTGCAGCAGCATGCTATTCCATACGGTTTGCATTTAGTTGGACCATCATTTATTTTTCAACAGGACAATGACCCCAAACACACCTCCAGACTGTGTAAGGGCTATTTGACCAAGAAGGAGAGTGTTGGGGTGCTATGCCAGATGACCTGGCCTCCACAGTCACCAGACCTGAACCCAATCGAGATGGTTTGGGGTGAGCTGGACCGCTCACCGCTTCAATTTTGAATAAATCCCCAACAGTGTCACCAGCAAAGCACCCCCACACCATCACACCACCTTCTCCATGCTTCACGG
Source organism: Oophaga sylvatica (assembly GCA_033576555.1). Taxonomy (NCBI): domain Eukaryota; kingdom Metazoa; phylum Chordata; class Amphibia; order Anura; family Dendrobatidae; genus Oophaga; species Oophaga sylvatica. Next base: position 347,839,160 of record JARQOD010000006.1, read on the forward strand.
TGGGAATTAGGCATTAGAGTCCATCCGTTCACCTTTTCTGCGTGCAAAGCAGTAATCAAAGCAAAAGGTGGCTACTTTGAAGAACCTAGAATATAAGACATATTTTCAGTTGTTTCACACTTTTTTGTAAAGTGTAATATATAATTCCACATGTGTTAATTCATAGTTTTGATGCCTTCAGTGTGATTCTACAATTTTCATAGCCATGAAAATACAGAAAAATCTTTGAATGAGATGGTGTGTCCAAACTTTTGGTCTGTACTGTATATATATGTATATTTATATAAGAAAGCACAGCAGCACTATACATAAGTTTAAGCCATGTGAAAACACTGAAAAATATTAAAAACATTGAATCTAGATTTTTTTACTCAAAAAAATGTACTTACAGTAATAAATGAAAAATGAAGGTTCTTAGCGCATAAATTGGCCACTTCTTGTATGCCCATTAACCACGGCACGGTGACCTCCCTCTGATGGGTCCCTGTTCTACTGTGTATGCCTCTCTCGGGCTATCAACCTACAGTTAAATGGACACTCATGTCTTGACATGCAGGTGGCCGTAATCAGTTCTACCTGCCCATAAATTGTAGTCTAAACCCAGGAGAGACATGAGTGTCCATTTAACTGTAGGTTGATAGCCTAAGAGAGGCATATACAGTAGAACAGAGACCCATCAGAGGGAGGTCACATTGCCGTGGTTGATGGACATACATGAATTGGCCAATTTATGCGCTAACAACCTTCATTTTTTATTTATTACTGTAAGTACCGTACATTTTTTGTAGTAAAAAAATCTAGATTCAATGTTTTAAATGTTTTTCAGTGTTTTCACATGGCCTAATTTATGCATAGTGCTGCAGTGCTTTCTTTTTTCTATATAATGCAGTCTTGCAGCTTGCACATGTTCACACTTAGGAGGTGCGGGTCAGGTTTTTTTTGAGTATATATATATATGCCTTAGGGTGTCCTGTTTCTGTTGGTAACTACAATACTTCCACAATGTGATGATCTGACATTGGTTTGGGCATCTAGTCTGATTGCCATGTGTGGAATCAAATTTTTTTTCCCAAAATGTGGGTCAATTCGCATTTTCCTCATGAGGTTTTTACCTTCCTATGGATCAACATGTAAGGTTGTAGGTTGAAATCAATGGACTTATATCTACCTCCAACCTTAATTATTATGAAACTATGTGGTTAGACAACCACACAACAATATAAGGCATCTATATAAATGGAACAATAGTGGGGGACTCAACACCTAATTGGTTATACTGCGCTCACCAAAGGGTGGGAGTGTTGAGGTAGGTCAATGCTTCACCTCCTACTCACCAGTGTAGCAAATAGTAGCTTCTCTTACCCTCACAGTCAACAACCGCATCCATGTGCTGTCATGTAATGCACAACATGATGTAGGTGGTGCCAAGCCCACACCAAATGCTGCTGCATTCAACATTGACATCGAAGTGCTGTTCAGGAATGTACAGCATGATGTGGAGATTCTGATTTGGCTTTTATCCTAAGTCATATTACAAGACTCGTTAAAGGGTTGATTGTGACTTGTAGGATCGCTACTTCCAATAGGTGGCGCTATAGAGTACAAGTCCTCTTTGTTTGAAGAGGCAATTTGCATATTAAAATTTCCCAGAGGAGCATTGCACGGCGAATAAGCCTCCTTACCTCGACACGCCAGAGCTGGTATGTCACTCTCCACAAGGAGAAACCTTACCCCCCAGACCCCAGCATGATGTGGGCACTCAAAGGGACCTCCACATTGGTTTCTCCTTGATAATTTGTGTATTTGAAATGGCTAATGCCTTTACCGAAAAAACTATTATTCCTAATTCTACTAAGTAATTTTCGTTAACATAGGTATTTTTTGTATATAGATTGCAGCCATTGTCCTGGGACAAGAAATATGCCCTTAAAGGGAATCTCTCACCAGGTTTTTGCAATGTGTCACTTACTGGACTGTTTTGCTGTTTTACCTACAATGTTTTATCAGGAGGAGAGTATCATTGTCAGGACAACGTTGATCATGCAGGGTAGTACAACCTCAATCCTAGCACTAATTAGCAGCTTTCTGTATACAAAAAACCTGTGATTTGAGGGGAGATATACACAGCTCAAGATCTCGGACCTGCAGCAGAGAAAACTGACTCATAGCATCACTGCTGCACCCAGTAAACTAAGTGATACATCGCTGTAATCTTGGTCTCTGACCCACCTCATGGTGCTGTCAGATTACAGATCAAAACCTGCTGACAGATTCCCTTTAAGTAGATGCATTTTCCATTACAGTCACCAACATGGGGCAGGCTATATATTAGTGTATCATAATGACCCCACATCGTTGCTTCAAATAATGTCCTGCTCTCTGGATTTGTCAATCAAATAACACCACTTTCTGTCTTAGGCCGGCGTCACACTAGCGAGTTTGATGCAAGTTAGTCGCACGACTTACTCGCATCAACACCCGGCATGGCCGCCTGCTCTCAGACCAGAGTGCGCGGCGGCATAGAAATACATGCAGCCGCGCACTCTGGTCCGAGAGCGGGCGGCCGTGCCGGGTGTTGATGCGAGTAAGTCGTGCGACTAACTCACATCAAACTCGCTAGTGTGACGCCAGCCTTAAAGCGGTTGTTTGGCTGATATGGATTTTTTTTGCCAAGAGCTCAGAATAGGTAGAAACATTAAATAGCAATACTATTTTTCATTCATTCGTCACCAATGGTTTCTCTTTCCTGGTCCCATCCTCAAGCATAGAAAATGCTTCTAAATGCTATTCATTCACTATGTAAGGTGGGTCCCTACTATGGCCGCTGATAGGAAATCCTAAGAAATGCCAGGTATGCCAATGTGTTGAGATAAATCTTCAAACATAGATGTTGTGATAGACAAAATTTCAAAAAGGTCACTGGGAGAGAAGAGGTTCTGTGCAGCCATTATGAGAGATGTCTCCCAAGTCCTGGACTAAATTTGGAGGATATCTTCTTGCATAAAGAAGTGGGAATGTTTATATAAAGACATTTTTGTGTGAGAAAATAAGATTTACATTTTATTATATACTGAATAGTAGAGAATACGCTCACAGCCACATGACAAAAACTATTGCATTTGTGGCATATTTAGCTCAATTTCTAATATTTTGAGTATGTTATCAGCTGCAGTTTCCCATCACTTTAAAAATATAGTGCCAAGATTAGGAGTGTTCGGATCTAGTATGAAATACTGATATTGTAGTGTAGATATACTATGGCAAAGGATTGGGATATTGTTTCATATCACTACTTATCTTAAAATCTTTAACCCCTTAAGGAAGCAGATAATTTTTGTTTTCACGTTTGTATTTTCCCTCCCCTTCTTCTAAGGGCCATTTATATTTCCATTGACATAGTTATATATTGGCTTGTGTTTTGCTAGACGAGTTCTAGTTTTAGAAAACGTCATTCATTTCATAATACAATGGTCTGGAAAATGGACAAGAAATTCCAAGTTGGATGAAATGGTGAAGAAAATGCAATTCCAGCATAATTTTTTTTTCACGGTTTTGTTTTCAGAGGTTTCATTCAGAAGTTTTGGGTTTTTTTTGTCGCCTTTTATACATTTGATCCTTTGATAATTTTTACTGCATTCTTTTAGGGAGGAGTGGTGACTGAAAGACCTCATTTCTCGTCTTTAGATTTTTTTCTCATGATGACTTTTATTGTATGGGTTAATTAATTCTATATTTATGGATCAGGCTTTTACAGACAGAGCGGTAACAAATATGTTTATTTTTTTAATTTTTCAATTTCTTTAATACTGTTTGGAAAAAAGAGGAGAGATTTAAGTTTCTTCTTTTTATTTTAGTTTTTACTATCTCTACCAGGGAGCTTGAACCTGTGATTGATTTCTTATACTATATACTGCAGTATTGTATTGCAGTACGTAGTGAAAATCTTGCCTGTGGCTGAGCTTCACAGCTGTACCAAGATGGCAATGGAAGCTGGAGTGCACGAGAAGAGAAATTGACAGCCCCATCTAAATGGTTAACAGCAGCAATCGGAGCTCAACTCCAGTCATTGTTGTTAGACACAGATATTGAATATGTAATATAACTGGCATCTACTATGTGTAAAGATAGCTCAGCTCCTGAGCCCGCTCTACACACAGGCGCTTCAGCAATGATGTACCTATATGTAATTTTGCCTTCAGGAATTAATATTCTCACTACGCTTAAAGAGCAGCTTATTTAAAGAGACTCTATGAGCGGTTTGTCAAAACTGCTGACATGACTAGACAGGTGGAGTGTGAAGTAGATTAAACATACTTAATTCAGATTAACGGTCATGACAATTGTGATACTCGTATATAATGAACAAAATAGGTCTTCACCTCTTTGTGCTGTGATCACAAGTTGGGTGGTCTCTTTATGTGAACTGTCCTCAGCTTTCTGAACTCTAACCCTTCCCCTTTGAGTTCATATAATGGTGCTTATGGTCTCCAAGTTAGTTGCTATAGCTGTCACTTATAGGGGTTTCCACTACTCGGACATCCCTACTCAATCCCTATGTTTCCCCCTTGTAAAAAAAATAACTCCTGTACTCACCTGTGCCATTCCAGTGGTGTTGGCATTGGCTTTCCTGGGGATCACGTGACATGTTATGTCATGCAACCTTGTGGTCAATCAGCACTGGCTTCATGTTCCTCTCCTGTGGACAAATCACATACATCTGGAGGAACTGAGAGATGCTCCTCTCTTACTTTCTCAGAATGTATGCGATTTATCCAAAGTTGGGGAGAGAATAGCAGCTGCTGATTGGCCACAGCTATCTCTGGGAGAAGTCAGTGATGACACCGCTGGAATGGTGCCGGAACTGGAGATGAGCATGGGTGTAAATATTTTACAAAGGGATACATATGGAATGCTAAGGAATTGTCCGAGAAGTGGACAACACCTTTAAGAGCATAGGTGAGTGAATGAAAATGTTTAGTACATGGAAGCCTGGACACTACACATGAAAGAAATGCCAACAGAACACTTGCACAAGGGGGATTAAAATGTTTCCTCATGTCATGCAGGTAGAATCATAGAATGTTCGAGTAGCATGACCATCAATTTGAACCCCTTCCCAGTGTATCATGTGCATGTACGTCACTCATCAGGAGCTGGAGTATGGAGCAGACTCAGGAGCTGAGCATGCTGCACATATGACAGATGCCGACTGTGTTATGTAGCCAACATGCACCTGTAACAGTTGTGAATGAAGCTAGTATCATTTTCAATTTTACTAGCCCTATCAAATGCAGCTGTCAATCTGACAGTGGTATATAAGCCACACTATCCTGCCGTCACGCTATTTCGAGCTTCATGAGACATCATCATTTTCCTAGTATACTTCAATAATGTAGTATTGCGACATACAGAACAAGCTATCAAGCAAGAGCAGGTTAATAATTAATAAACATAAAAAAATTAATCACTCCCACCTTGATTTAGTTTAAAGGGAATCTGTCACCCTAAATTGGCAGGATATTTAAATGATGGCAGTCAGGTCAGATGGGCGGTGTTTTGGGTACTTGCCTTAACATGTTGTTCGCTGCTGTCTCCATTATTTCTGGGAATTGTAGTCGTTGCCCTCCATATAACGCGCCTGCACATTTCAATCTTGAATTGCGCACGCGCAGTATGCTTTGCCCGCAGATTGCAATGCGCAGGCGCGTTATATGGAGGGCAACGACTACAATTCCAGAAATAATGGAGACAGCGGCGAACAACATGTTAAGGCAAGTACCCAAAACACCGCCCATCTGACCTGACTGCCATCATTTAAATATCCCGCCAATTTAGGGTGACAGATTCCCTTTAAAATAAAAAAATAAAAATAAATATTTTTAGTAACACCTTGTCCATAAAAGAATAAAATAAATTACCCTTTTCAGTAAATCCTGAAAAAAAATCAAAACACCTGTACTGCTGTTTTCTAATCATTGCACAACACCCCCAAAATACAATATAAAGCGATCAAATACTGTATGGTCTCCAAAATTATACTAATAAAATCATCAGCTCATTGTGATCAAAATAAGCTCTGATACATCTCCATTAACTGAAAAAATTAAAACATGTTGACACAACCAATTTTTCTTTTATAAAATTCATTTTTTTTTTACCACCAAAATAAAATGTTTTCATGCTTGGTACCAACGTAATCATATTGGCAAAAAAATCTTGTTGTTAGCTCATTTTTACTGCATAATGAACACTATAAAAAGGAAATCTATGATGGAATCAAATTTTTTCACCATCTCCGTGCTTAGAGTTTTGTTCCCATTTTCCAGTACATTGATGGTAAAATTAATGGTGTTACTCAAAACTACAACTTTTCCTATAAAAACAAAAGCCTTCTAATGATTATGTTGACTGAAAAATGAAAAAGCTTTGACTTTTGCAAAAGAGGAAAGAAAAAAATCCATATCATGAACTGTTTTAACCCTCACCTACTTACAGCTGTCAGCCATTTTGAAGGGTCAGATTTGCTGACAAATCTCTTTTAGAAGCATCTTACAAAAAACTTCTAGAAGTAATATTATTTCTTACTTTTGCTGGTATATATTTGGTGCCCAACGGCATCTATTACTTTAGTTTGTCTTCTGTCTCTTGCTAGATGTTCCATCAAAAACATGTCAAGTTCCTTATAGGTGCTGTGGAACATGTGGCTCTGTTCTGCCTGTAAAGTTATTGCTTGTTCCAGCAGGCTCAAATTCCCTTTAGTTTTCTCCAGATCCACTGACTCCTCTGTGATAATTGAGAGACATTTATCATCATCCTCATTTTCAGGAGCCTGGTCTGGACTTCTTTCAGCATGTTCTGAAGTTCCTACCATGGAGTCAATTTCCAATGTTTTTCCTTCACTGATATCCATTTCATCTTTTTGCTTAGCTGCATGACTGAACCTTTCAGATATATGGTCCTTTGAATAAGTTTTATCTGTAAAACTGGAAGAACTATCCCATCCATTTTCAGTCATTGCAGGATGACCATTATTGTGATCAGAAGAAGATGCTGGTGAGTATTTTTGTTTGGAGGACTGGATGCAGTACGTTTCCCTGTGATTTCTAATGGTCTTTGTAGATTGAATGACACCCCAGTAGGGTGCTCTGTCACTGTATCGAAAACAGTGTCTTTATCAGACCTTCCCACTGCTAATGGGTCAGTGATATTGTCTTCGTAGCTACACTTTTCTTCAGTCGCATGTGTCGTCATGCCCGACGATTGAACAATAATCGTACCTGTAAGAACACAAAAACTGTAGTTATAAAGTTTAAAAATTGTGTCACAGCTTGTACATCAAATTTGAACATTGCCATAAACAGTAAGGTGAGCATTTGTTGTTTTTGCCACCAAATCTGAAAGCAATATACAGTTGTGCTCAAAAGTTTACACACCCCAGCAGAATTATTGCTTTCTTGGCATTTTTCAGAAAATATTAATGATAACACCAAAACTTTTTCTGCACTCATGGTTAGTGGTTGGGTGAAGCAATTTATTGTCAAACTACTGTGTTTTCTCTTTTTAAATTATAATGACAACCCAAAACATCCAAATGACCCTGATCAAAGGTTTGCATACCCCATTTCTTAATACCGTGTATTGCCCCCTCTAACATCAATGACAGTTTGAAGTCTTTTGTGGTAGTTGTGGATGAGGTTCTTTATTTTCTCAGATGGTAAAGCTGCCCACTCTTCTTAGCAAAAAGCCTTTAGTTCCTGTAAATTCCTGGGCTGTCTAGCATGAACTGCACACTTGATATCTCCCCAGAGTGGCTCAATGATATTGAGGTCAGGAGACTGAGATGGCCACTCCCAAACCTTCACTTTTGTTCTACTGTAGCCATTGACAGGTCGAATTGGCCTTGTGTTTTGGATTGTTGTCATGTTTGAACGTCCAAGTACGTACCATGCGCAGCTTCCGGGCTGATGATTGCAAATTTGCCTCCAGTATTTGCTGACAATGTGTTGCATTAAACTTTCTTTCAACTTTGACCAAGTTTCCTGTGCCTTTGTAGCTCACACATCCCAAAACATCAGCAATCCACCTCCATGCTTTACAGTAGGAAAGGTGTTCCTTTCATCATAGGCCTTGTTGACCTCTCTCCAAATGTAGCGTTTATGGTTGTGGCCAAAAAGTTCAATTTTGGTCTCATCACTCTAAATTACCTTGTTCCAGAAGTTTTGAGGCTTGTCTCTGTGCTATTTTGCATATTGTAGGCGTGATACTTTGTGGCATTTGCGCAGTAATGGCTTTTTTTCTGGCGACTCGACCATGCTGCCCATTTTTCTTCAAGTGCCTCCTTATTATGCATCTTGAAACAGCCACACCACTAGTTTTCAGAAAGTCTAGTATTTCAGCAGATGTTATTTATGGGTTTTTCTTTGCATCCCAAACAATTTTCCTATATTTACATATATAAAAAATTATTTTATAATCACATATTTTGGTATTAAATAATCTTTTAATATAATTATTATTATGTGCACTTACACTCTAGCATATTTCCCTTATATTCACATATGTTACATATATTTATTGTTTTATTTTTTTATTTTTTGCTGAATATGATGCTAAAGGTTTTTCACCTTTTATTTCTATCTAATATACTCCCCCCTCCGCACACCTTCTTATAATATCCAGCCGTATGCTATTATACCTTAAACAAAATCGGCAATGTGCGCTTCCGGTTTCTTTCTGCTGTGCCGTCGCCTTGGTGACGCATCTATAGTTGTTGTCCATACCTCCTCCTGCTCTGACGCGTCGAGCAGGAAGGAGACCGGGCATCATGTATCGCCAAGCCAGAGTGACGTCACGCAGGTCAGTTACTGGAAGCGCAGCATTCATGCCACTGCCACCAATGATTCTGACATGCTATATAAACATAGTCAGACATCACTTTTACACACGCTTCCCCTGGATAAAGCCAACCACGAAACGCGCGTCGGGGTGCCTACCGCTCCAAGATACAGTGTCTTACCCCCTGCTAACAACTATCTACCTTTTTATCTTTTATTCACTCAACACCATGTACTCCAAGAGCTGAACTAATGAATACATGAACTCTGTCTGTACTTCATCTGGTTTTTGCACTAGCAAACAGCTGCTTTTAATTTTATTACTACATCATTATCTTTGGCCTTAGGTTATTTGTTACATTATGGAAGCTATTACTTTGCTCCATATATTGAGTAATATATACTTATCCTTAACTATCTGACTATATGGTATTAAAATTTATTGTGCAATGAGAGTATACCATCTTTACACTGTATCTTCCTTCTTTGTGGCTATTTTTTTGTATTCTTGTGCCTGGTAATAATATTTCATTTCCATTGTCATTTTTAAATTAATTTGATTAAAATTCATTAATTTTTATGGCATATAGCTTCCTTTTTCCCTTTTTTATGCATATTTTTTTGGAAGTGCCATTTTTCTAGGCAACCATATACTTTGATGTATCAAATTTTCCTGGCAGTTGTGGATAAAATCTTCATTAGTCTACCTGACTGTGGTTTTGTTTTTACAGAGTCCCTGATTTTCCATTTGTTAAACACAGTTTGAACACTGCTGACTGGCATAATCAATTTATTGGATATCTTTTTGTATCCATTTCCTGTTTTATACAGTTCAATTACCTTTTCCTGTAGATCCATTGACAATTCTTTTGTTTTCCCCATGACTCACAATCCAGAAACGTCAGTGGCTGGATGAAAGATGCAAGAGTCTGTCTGGATCTCAGAAACTCCCTCAGCTTTTATGAACAGACACTGATTACAAGCAAACAGGTCACAGGTGAGGATGTTACCTTTAGTAGCCATTCAAACCCATTTGTGTCAACTTCTGTGCATGTTATCAGTTCAAAATCACCAGGGTATGTGAACTTTTGGACAGGGTCATTTGGATATTTTGGGTTGTCATTATGATTTAAAAAGAGAAAATGCAGTAGTTTGACAATAAATGGCTTCACCCAACCACCAACCATGAGTGGAGAAAAATGTTTGGTGTTATCATTCATATTATCTGAAAAAAGGCCAAGAAAGCAAAAATTCTGCTGGGTATGTAAACTTTTGAGCACAACTGTAATGTAGAGACAAAGACCCTGATTCAAATGATCTGTCACTTACTGGTCTGCTTGTTGTAGGTTTGATAAAATCAGTGTCTAATCAGTAGGAGATTATCACTAGAGGACTAGTAAACCCACTGCTATGTAATCCTCCATGTTTATAAGCTCTGTATAATCCGCCCCACCATTGATTGGCAGCATTCTGCCTATGCATAGTGTATATAGAAAGCTGCCAATCAGTGGTGTGGGTGGGGTTATACACAGCTCAGAATTCAGAGAACTTCATCTGCAGCAGATAAAGCAATAATTTTATTAAATCTGTACCAAACAGCAAAGTGAGTGACTCATCGGTGGAATCAAGGTCTTTGTCCTCACATCATGCTGCTCACACATGGGGCAGAAAAAACCTGGTGACAGATTCTCTGTAAACTGTTATATCACTATAAAATAATAGAGCTGGAATCCAAACATTAATATAGTGTCATTTGTAAACCTTAAAGGAATTGTTCTGCGGAATAGGTGACAACTTGTTGATTGGTGGGTGTCCAACCGCTGGGACCTGAACTAATCTGGAGATCAGGCAACTTTTATCTCTGTTATAAAATGGTGTAGCAGGTTGTTCTGCTGACCATTGCGGTATTCATTCTGTATAGGACTGCCAGAAAAAGTTGGGGACAGCGCTCGGAAGCCTTATGCGAAATGAATAGAGCAGTCATAGAATATATGCTCTGCCATTCCTCTCTAATGGGGATGTTGTAGCCTGTCCTGCTCATTTGCTCATTAGTGGGGGTTCCAATGATTGGGCCCTCACTGACCAATAAGATATCACCTATCCTATGGATAATTGATAATTAGTGATAAACAGATCGAGCCGCTGCAAATTATCATTGGGTCAAATTTACTGAAATTTTGGTGAATTAAAAAAATTTGCAACTTGATTTGCAAGGAGCACAAGAAATAATGTCAGACATAATTGCATCAGCTAGAGAAAGGCCTCATGGTGTTAGGTGTGGTTTCCGGGCTTCCCCATAATACCTTGTAGCTATCGTATCACATAGCCTAGCTTAGATAATCAATGGACACTATCAGCGGGACTATAAAAGATGACGCCAGGGAATTAGTGTCCATTTTAAGATTTTATAACCTATAGGGATGTAGAAGCTTAAATCAGAGTGTGATGTATTACTGCATCGCTGAAAGTTATTGAAAGTGGGAGTAATGTGCAGTTGCAGCGCCGTAATCTCAGGCATGCACCAGGCACTCATGCGGTTATGGGTGCCTTATCCACCCTTCTTTGGGCAGAATCTTCATCCTGCTTCTGCGCTGGTGGAAGTAGTGAAATTTTTTTGAAAATTAGATGAAGCTGGTGTTAGGGTTTGCAGATCACACTAAATCTAAATTATAATAAAGTGCATTTGCAACCCGGGGTCCACCGTGCAGTGATGTAAAACCGCAGCTAGTGAACAATAGCGGAGCGAAGCTGCGAGCAAGCACTTTAAACACACTGAGATAAACATCTCTCAGTGTGAACAGAGCACAAAGTACCCTGCTCTGTTACACCACAGAGCGGTTCTATACAACTGAGCTCTTAGAGTTAAGCTCTTTTACTCCACAGAACGTACTATACAAGAATGCACTAGAGCTATACCCTGTTAGGCGACGCAGGAGTAGAGCAAGTATGGTGCTAGTTGGGGTCCCTATCGCTACCCCCCAGGGAAGTCTAGGCTGGTGGTTGTGCCTGCTCTGAAACTCGTCTGTGCTAACTGCACACACGACCGTAGAGAGATGCTAAGCCCAAGCGGGAGTTCCCACCTTACAATGCCTGCCTAGACACACAATCGCTGTACTAGAAGCTGCACACGTGCACACAGAGTAGTAGCGTATCCACTCTCACACACAACATAAATGATACTAGCGCGCCGATGTGCGCCCAAGAGAACCTTTTATATATTCCGCTCAAGTCCAGTCAGACAGGACCTTGCTCGTTGACCAATCTGGAGCTGCCGCATCACCAGAGCAGCTGATGACCAACCACCAATGAGAGGTCGCCACACAAGCGTGCTCAGTAGGGTGATTTCTGGACTTAGCCTCCAGAGCGTCTGTTTGCTGCTGCCTATTGCTGGTTACCATAAACTTGGCTGGAAGGCCAGCAGTAACCAAGCAAACAGCACGAGTCTGAGCAAGACGCTGAGACTGACGTCTTTGCTGATCAGCCTCCACTGCGATCAGAGCCGAATGGGAGACAGCAAGAGGCAGACAAGGCTTGGGGGATCTACCCTGTGCAGTGGATGAATTCTAGCACCTAACAGCTGGTGAATTTGAGTTATAAAGCATTCACTGATCTTTAGTGATAATTTGTTGTCACTGGATAACCCCTGTAAATTAATTCTGAAGATCATGGATAAATAGTAGGACTGTGAATTTGAAAGCCACCATAAAAATGTTTTCTTTTCTGTTTTTTTATTCAAATCTGTAAACAAAGCTTTAGAATTTGAAAATATTTGAAAGAAGAAAAGTTCTGAATAATAAAAAAAAGAAAAACTCAAGATTCTTCACAAATTTACTATCATGGCTACTTACAAAATAGTCCTTTGACTTTTGTTCATTGTAAGCATACGTTGAGAAAACTTTTATGTAAATGTATCCATACAGTATAGATAGCTATGGACCAAATGCTTGTTTGGCTGATACCTATCTTTCCCAACTACCTCATGTACATGAAAGCTAAGCTTGGCCAAGCGTTAATGTGTTTTCAAAGTCCAGGGACTTAGAATACCTTACCTCTTCCAACATCATATAATGCAAGAAATTCGGGAAGTCCCTATTCACATTAGATGGATAGTAGGTTCCATGTAAATCCACATAAATTTTGCCCAACTTTATGAGAATTTTTGTTGCACTCATCAGTGATTTGTGGCTTTTTGCAGCCATTGTTAATTGTTTAAATTTATTATAAGGCAATAGAATTCTTACTGCTATGGCTAGGCTGGGAATCTCTATGTGAGTTCTATATGGAAATCTATAATGCTGTCATAAAACTGGCATGGTTACATTGAAACAGCATCAGGCGACCTAGAGTAAAGAACAGTATCAGGCGACCTAGAGGATAGTACAGAATCTGGTGACCTAGAAGATAGTACAGCATCAGGTGATCTAGAGGATAGTACAGAATCTGGTGACCTAGAAGATAGTACAGCATCAGGTGTACCTAAGAGGATAGTGCCAGCAATCTGGTGACCTAGAAGATAGTACAGCATCAGGTGACCTAGAGGATAGTATAGAATCTGGTGACCTAGAGAATAGTACAGCATCAGGCATCCTAGAGGATAGAACAGAATCTGGTGACCTAAGAAGTCGATAGGTGATCTAGAATAGTACAGATGGTGACCTAGAAGATAGTACAGCATCAGGTGACTAGAGATAGACAGAAACTGGTGACCTAGAAGATAGTACAGCATCAGGTACCTGAGGATAGTCAGATCTGTACAGAAGATATCAGATCAACAAAACTACAGAGAATAGTACAGCATCAGGCATCCTAGAGGATAGAGAATCTGGTGACCTAGAGGATTACAAAATCGGTACCTAGAGAATAGTACAGCATCAGCAATAGAGGATACACAGTATCAGATAACTACAGATAGTACATCATCATGGAATCTGTATTTAGCAAGCATTAGAAATAGAACAAATCCATCAGATCTAGAGATGACATACTAGAGGAAAGACAGCATCAGACAACTTAGGAAGCAGTACAGCATCAAAAGAACAATACATTAGACTTCATTTAGTACTTCATCCTGGGTACAGAATGTCTTGAATACATGAATAAAATATAAAAATTCCATTCAGCAAAAGGACTGTCAGAAATACGTTAGTAGTGGTCTTATGTCTGAGAATGAGAAACAAAACCAGATGATCAGCATGGGCAAGTACAGACCAATATTTTCCTGATTAATCTGTTTTAGATGTATGGGTGTAAGTGAAAATTTCTTAAGTCTTTATGAAAAAGCAAGTGTTCTGTAATATCAAAAAATGTTGTTTTTTATTGTTTATCTTTTTACCATTTAATATCTTGTTACTTAATTGGTCATACAGACTACATGTTGGCAGGCTGCTAATCTCAGGGAGGAGATACGATCGGCAATCCAAAATCGGACATGCACGATCGACATCTCTCTAGACCATCAGTTGGCCTGCGGCCCTATACACATACACATTAGATTATCGGCCAATCCTAATATTATTATCAGCGGGTTTAGCAGACTTCAGACTAATTTTTATGGGTGCCCTTAAGCTATCAAAGATCATCAAATCCATGACAGCATTAAAGGATTCTCTATTTAAAGTAATGAGGATATAACAAATATTCAGAGCTTGTGCACATATGTAAATCCAGCTCTCCAGTCTCTTTTCCCTCTGGAACAGTGAAAAATGGTTGAGGGAAAAGTGATGATAAAACAGATCCCCTAGATTCTTATGGTGTCAATTTTATGCCTGGTGACATCAGTTGTAGTTACAGACATCTCAGTGAGCCTGCTTGGAAATTCTTGTGTAGAGCACTTCACTGTCCAACCATGGTCACACCTTTTTTGGTGTTATGGAAGCCACTCTTTAATGAGAGCTTTTGGAGAGATGCAAGGGGTCTTGCACATAGCCAGGTTTGATCAAATTAAGGCATTGATTTGTCAGAGACAAAGCATACATAGGAGTCTGTCTGTGTGCAAAGCCTCTCTGCCGGGCCCGATGACAAGCATGCCTTTTATTACCAATTTACAGAAAGGAAGTGAATAACATTAACAACATAAAAGGGTATAAGATCAACATGACATCAGCAAGCATAAAAGGGTATAAGATCAACATGACATCAGCAAGCATAAAAGGGTATAAGATCAACATGACATCAGCAAGCATAAAAGGGTATAAGATCAACATGACATCAGCAAGCATAAAAGGGTATAAGGTCAACATACTGGTAACTTACAACTACTCTTATGAAACCAGGCAATATCTAAAACCATTCTCAGAATTAGCAACATAAACACTACGTCGTTAAAATGAACCTTATGCTTAAGCATAAATACAAAAACAAAATTAGCAAGCTGAGATATAAATTGTTCAAATGATAATAAAAGCAAGTTCTATAATATTAACACTAACAGCGTAGGTGAAAATCACCAGCCAGAATCAACTGTTATATATAGGTAGATCCTCAAAAATTTTTAAAATCATAGAAATGTTCCAAATTTTTTACTTTTGATTCAATATTTTGCTATTGATAAAGTTTGAAGCAAACTTCTAGACACCTTATTGCCATTGTTGTATCCTATGACTAAGGGCGCTTTTACCGCACCCGAAACACGTCAGGTTCTCTTATCCTTTTTAACCATGGCTTGACAAGCCTAATAAAAGTTTTTGATTTTAATTACGGGTTCTGTGTGCCGGATGAAATCCCTTTTGTCCATTCACTATTGCAGCTGCGCTCACCAGCGGGACCGACACCCACCTGCAGCTCATTGGACTCAGCCTCATGTGGACACGTTCATAGCTATGTTGCAAGCTCCCTGACCCTCTCTCCCAGGGCTGGACTTGCCATCTGGCAATTCTGGTAAATGCCAGACGGGCCTGTCTGGTCGTGGGTCGCCTTGTCCTGCTGAGTTGTTAACAGAATCGGTGTACTCAATACGCCAATACTGTTAGGAGCTGTGAAGAAGCACAAAGTCTCTGACTCCGTAACTTACCCCAGTAGGCCACGGGTAGAAATATTGGTCTTGTAGTAAATATTGCTTTCCTCCATTCAGGGTAATATTAGTAATATATCCCATCTGGTGCTTGGGGACAGTCACAGCATGGACCTGTATGATTTCAAATGACAGGGCTGAATTTCAGTCCCAGTCCGTATCTGCGAGTCTCTCCTATAGTCACTTTACCCGAGGTCAAATATTTTTTAGGACTACTCTGTTATACCTGTTTTTAACAAACATATTTCTATGTAATAAGTGGAGATAAAATGATTTAAAGCTGAATTACCAGTTCACCTATTTATGTCCTAACATATAAACCCCACTGTTCACCAGTTGGAATGCAATGATAAAGGTTCTTCCCCTGTGGCTTAATTTGATTTGGACCCAATGAGTTTGTTTAGGTGAAACTTGAAAATGAACAATAAAGTGCATAACCCAAATTCTGCTCCTGCAAATCTAACCCTATGAAACAGACCAGCTTTAAGTAGGAGGGAAACGGCACTACGTTAATTCCATAAAATCCCATTGCTTACTGCAGAGTCTTTCATTCAGCAATGTAATTTCCTAAACCTTTGTTTTCATTACATTTCTGTTAAAGTTCTACAGCGAGGAAACTTTAATAAATATCTCTATTTGTGTTAATTATCATGTTTCTGTCAAAATGAC
Organism: Oophaga sylvatica; assembly: GCA_033576555.1. Classification (NCBI taxonomy): domain Eukaryota; kingdom Metazoa; phylum Chordata; class Amphibia; order Anura; family Dendrobatidae; genus Oophaga; species Oophaga sylvatica. The sequence continues at coordinate 347,855,672 of JARQOD010000006.1, forward strand.
AATATGAACTGGAAAAAATTGAGAAAAGCAGCAGGTTGTAGAAGCCGGATGAGAGGGTATAATGATAGTAGACAATGCTGCTTTTATGCTCCACTGCAATCCTTATAAACAGCACCACAGACAAGGGCACTCACAAAAAAAAGTCTACATTATGTATCTTTCTTGTAATTATCCCCCTAAAATCAACACTGGACTGCCAGGATCAAGTAAATATTGTCATAGTAACTAAAAGCATTTTTGGAAGAAGTCACAACATAGCCCTTTGAATAACTTTGATTATAGATGGCGTTCTTTTGTTTGGATCTATTCAGTCTAAACCGAAAAATGTAACATTTTACATACTAGAAAATAGGCTGCATAAAAAAAAAGCTGCGCATCATTCCGCACAATGGCCTATCATCTCCTGATTTCACATCCAGCAAACTCCAGTTTTAAATAATAAATTAAACATAGTCTAAAATGCAAATGAAGTTTTTCTCAATAACACCGCTCGCTATTGAGAGATGGTGTAAAGGGTTATGATAATTTTAAAGTATTATGAACTGGAGAAAACAAATAAAAAAGCATTTTCAGTGAATATGCTCAATTCATTGAACTATTCTCTCAATCCACTTAACTACCCACATGTGTACAATAATGATTTATAGACATTATGCCTAATTATGCATATTTGGGCTGTGTTAAAGTGCCTAACAAAAGCTCTAGAAAGCAACAATTACCTCTGTTGCTTAGTTACATAGTTTAAAATATTCCTATTAAGTGCAGATTACAGGGGGGTAGAAAAGCACATGTGCGGCCCAATGCATTTCACTTTTCTGACGCCAAACTGTTAGCTTTTTGGGACATTTCCAACTTACCTAATGTTTGGTTCAACTGTTTGTTATGTGTTAAAAGAAAAATATTTATTAATTATATTTAAGAAAATAGGATTCATACCGTGAATGATGATTTGGATTTTGCAAAAAGAGGTTTTAGTCCAACCAAGTACTTCTCACTTTTAAAGAAATCCCGCTGTTCTACATCCTGAATACAAAACTTGGCATGCTGATGAAATAGGGGATAACAAACAAGTCCATTTTTTTTTAATTCTTCATTTTCTCTCCAGTTAGAAAATTATGGTCTATCATTAGACGCTTCTGTATTTTTGTATTTATAGACTTAGCTCCAAAATGATTGCAGTAATAAATTTCTTTTTTTTCATGTGAAATTATTACAGGTATACAAATTAATAAATACACAATGCATTATATGGTCTCATAAAGGAATTTGAATTGTAAAGCATCAAGGATTCCTACACACTGGGAATGGACAATTAGAAATAAGTCATGGTCTATCCCTTTTTTGCTTTTATTCTAATATTCATTATGTTACCCCATTTTTAATAGACTCTTTCCATCTCATATACTTCCATTGGCACAAGGAATTGTGCGACCCAGTGAGCATCTGTGTATTTTTTACATGAATGTCTATAAAATTTGGCCTTCTGTTTGAAATGAGATATAAGGAACCATATATGTTCCTTCATTTCTCTAGTAAAAAGGAACATACAATGGAACTATTAAAAAATCAATATGACTTTCATTTCCACATCAGAAATTAAATGGAACCATGGGCAGCATGAATCAGAGCCTGGCTGCGTGATTGCAGTCAGGTATGTGTCTGTAATGCCTGCTGCAGTGCAGTAGCACACAACCTCCACCAGAGGGTGCGGATGAAGGAAAGGAGGTACACTCACCGTGAAACCACAGTGCAGCAGGCAGGTGCCACTAGGTGGAGGAAGACTAGTCAGAGAAGTCGGGTCAGCAATGGAGAGGGAACAAAGTACTAGAGGTCACAGCAATACACGTGGTCACAAACAAGCCAGAGAAGTCAGAGCTGGTCGAGAGCAGGAAAGCCAGAGACGGAAGACAGTCTAACAGGTCAGAGGACAAGCCAGGTCAAATGCCAAGGGGTCACAACACAGAGAGCAAGTTCTAAGATGAACAAAGTCACAGGGGAGCACAGGAACAGGACCTAGGTAAATGGGCAGAGGACAAATAAGGGTATAATGGGGTCAGCTGCTCAAGCCAGAGGCAGGAACTATAACTGACGCTGCTTGCAGGTAACAGCAGACTGAAATAGCCAAATAGATCCCAAAACGAGGCAGGGAAGATTAACCCCTGCATGACCAGCCCGGGGAGAGGATAATTAGAAACAAACCCTGAACTGGAACATGACAGTGTCTCTATGAAATGCTGCAGCTCATTGACAAGTCTCTTCCATGTATACATAACAGGGAGAGACCTGTCAATCAACTGGAGTGGTGAAGGTAGAAGCTGTACAGGACCATAATGGACTAGAAAGGTCTATCCATAATCCCCAGCCAGATTTTCAAACACCTCATCGTTTCAAAGAAAAACATAACTGGCTGCAATTGTATAGCCAGTCTCTGATTCATACTGCCCATTTTTAAGGTGGAATAAATCTAATGACTGGTTCCCTTTAAGAGGCTTTGCCACACACAGAACAAGGCAATCGGCAAGGTGATTGTGAGATAATCAATACATATTTCACACTAGTCTTATTAATTAACCCAGACATGCAGAAAGAATTTTCGCATATTTTATCATTCTTCTTTTGTTAAATTTTTTCAGGGTCGAGTTGTATTTATTATGGGTATGATGTTCTGATAATCACAGTTCAGAAAAAATTATGATTTAGTTTTATATTTTTAAAATATGGATTTTTTCATTTTACTGTTTTTTACATTTGACTATGACCACTCCTGGCACATAGTGCCGAGTGTCAGCTGTGATAATCAGCTGACACCCGGCCGCGATCAGCTGCTCAACCCCCCGTGAGCGCAGCTGATCGCGATGACGTACTCTCCTGTCCACAGTCATACAGGCCCAGGTACCAAGGACGAGATAGTACGTCAGATGTCAAAAAGGGGGTGAAAAAAATATTGAAATCTTGCAGAAAACGAAAACAAAAACAAATTACTAAAAAAATATACTACTGTCTGGTTTTAGTCAATAATAATTATGGGAGGTATATTTTCTTTAATGGGAATTCTTTGAAATGCAAGCTGACATCTACATATAAAAATTGTAGGGCTGCCACCAGGAATTTCAGTGCCCCATACTGGCAACATTTTTGGGCCGCCTTGAGATTCCCTACAGGCTACAACCCAGCTCTGCCAGCTTTTCACAGTCCCACTACACACTCTTGGAAAAGCTTCACTTCTGCACCACATCTTCACCAATTATACTAATTAACAGTTCCCATCGAACACCATATCTCATACATAGCCATCAGCTTTTGTTTTGGCCAAAAGATTTTTTTTTTCACAGAAAAGTAGACTGTTTAAGCAGGGCCCTGCTCTACTCTAACCTATTAAACATTTGTTAAATTATCCATAATCTGTTTATGTATATTTGTATTCATTTGTCTTTAAGGGAATCTGTCACATACATTTTATAAATGATCAATAATACCACATGCAAGGTATAAAGACCATCACACAAAGGCCAGACCAAATATTACCACCACATAGTGACCCAATAATATCACATACAAGGAAAAAATATTGCCACACCATGATCACACCACATATTACCACCACATAGTGACCGAATAATACCACATACAAGGGAAAAATACCACTATACCGTGACCACACCACATATTGCCACCACATAGTAACCAAATAATACCGCATACAAGGGAAAAATACCACCACACCATGACCACACCACAAATTACCACCACATAGTGAATGAATGCAAAAATACATATGTATATCCTCCCAACCTTACCTCATATATTTCCTCCCATCCTGCACCATGTTTCCATCCTGCCCCATATGTCTATATCCTCTCATTTTGTCTCCATCTTACCCACCATTTGAACCCATATTGCCCCATACTTTTCCATCCTGACCCCCATATGTCTCCATCCTGCTCCCCATGTCTCCATCCTGCCCCCTTATGTCTCCATCCTGCCCCCTCATATGTCTCCATACTGCCCCCTCATATGTCTGCATTCTACCCCCTCATATGTCTCCATCCTGAACCCCATATGTCTTCTCCATCCTGCCTGCCATATGTCTCCATCCTACCTCCATATGTCTCCATCCTGCCCCCTCATGTCTCCATCCTGCCCCCTCATGTCTCCATCCTGCTCCCTCATATGTGTCCATCCTGCCCCATATGTCTCCATCCTGCCCCATATGTCTCCATCCTGCATCCTCATATGTCTCCATCCTGCCCCCTCATGTGTCTCCATCCTGCCCCTCATATGTCTCCATCCTATCCCCAATATGTCTCCATCCCTCCCCCTCATGTCTCCATCCTGCCCCTTCATATGTCTCAATCCTGCCCTATATGCCTCCATCCTGCTCCCCCATATGTCTACATCCTGCTCCCCATATATCTCCATCCTGCTCTCTCTTCTCTCCATCCTGCTCCCTCATATGTCTCTCTCCTGACCCCTCATATGTCTCTATCCTGACCACTCATATGTCTCCATCCTGCTCCCTCATATGTCTCCCCATATTGGGCATTACAGTAAAAAAGAAAAGTTTCTCCATACCTTGTTGTGCTCCAGCAGTGTCCTCCTCCTGAACCATTTGAAGAGAGAATGCCACGGTGCATGATATTAACATCATACACCGACAATGTGTGCGCTGACGTCAACTGCCGGCATTTGATTGTCTAGCAGCTCCTATTGCAGTGCAGGAAGTGGATCCTGCATTGCAATAAATAGCAACTGAACATGTGCCCAAGGACGCACTTTCAGTTACTGAGCGAATGGCCAAATTCTGTCCATGGGGGCAGCGGTGATGATGGGGACCTGGACCGGGCCCCCCTCCAAGCCAGGTCTCATATGCCAGTAAGGGCAGTAATGCCCTGATGGCGGCCCTGTATGCAGGCAATGCAGGACCTTAGGTATCCATGGTTACGACCACTGATATAGTCACAGTTAGCTAGTTGCTAGTGGTCGGAACAGTGGATACCTAAAGGGTATGCCACACTAAACGAGATCGCAAATGAGATCGCAAACGAGATCACTAAAACGTCACTATTTTGCAATCTCGTTAGCGACTTAGCTGTGTGTGGCATGTAGCAACGATGTGGCCCCTGCTGTGATCTCGTTGATCGTTCACTAGAGTTCTGGACCTTTTTTGATCATTGGCGTCCCGCTGGTGAGTCTATATCGCTGTGTTTGGCACCTTTTGCGAACGACCTCGTTTGTGACACATATGGGTTTAGCGTCACGGAGTGGATCGCAATATCTGTAAGTTCTCTTTTGCGTCACAGAGAGGATCGCAGAAGTTGCAAAGCAGAGAGCAGGACGCAGAGAGCGGGAGCGATGCTGGAAATTCCTATGAATCAGAAGCGCTCAGTACATGCTAATGACATCCTAACGACCGCCAAAGTCGTTAAAGAGATCGCTGACCGCTGATGAGTCGTTTATGAGATCTCCTGTTTGGCAGCTACTAGAGACCTAAAAGAGATCTCACAAACGATCTCATTAGCTTGCGTCGTTATTGAGATCGCTAACGAGATCACTAAGTGTGGCAGTACCTTAAGGTAAGGGCTGTATCTTTAATGATTGTGTGATTGTTCATTGTGGGGGGCAGTAAAGGGTATAATGAAGAGTATCTAATAATATGTATATAATGCAATGTGTATACATTAAGCAATAAAATACTTATTTTCTTGGTTCTAATAATTACATACTAACATAGTTAGCAAGGCCGAAAAAAGACATTTGTCCATCCAGTTCATCCTATATTCCATCAGAATAAATTCCCTGATCTACGTCCTTCTAAAGAACATAATTACTGTAAGATACAATATTATTACACTTCAGGTAGACATCCAGGTCTCTCTTGAACCCCTCGACTGAGTTTGCCATCACCACCTCCTCAGGCAAGGAATTCCAGATTCTTACTGCCCTAAGAGCAAAGAATCTTCTTCTATGTTGGTGGAAAAACCTTCTCTCTTCCAGATGCAGAGAATGCCCCCTTGTGATCTCACCTTCCTTGGTATAAACAGATCCTCGGAGAGATATTTGTATTGTACTCTTATATACTTGTACATGGTTATTAGATCGCCCTTCAGTCGTCTTTTTTCTAGACTAAATAATCCTAATTTTGATAATCTCTCTGGGTATTGTAGTTCCCCCATCCCCTTTATTAATTTTGTTGCCCTCCTTTGTACTCGCTCTAGTTCCATTATATATTTCCTGAGCACCGGTGCCCAAAACTGTACACAGTACTCCATGTGTGGTCTAACCAGGGATTTGTACAGAGGCAGTATAATGCTCTCATCATGTGTATCCATCCATGATCCTGTTTGCCTTGGCAGCCACTGCCTGGCACTGGCTGCTCCAGGTAAGTTTATCATTTACTAGGAACCCCAAGTCCTTCTCCATTTCAGATTTACCCAGTGGTTTCCCGTTCAGTGTGTAATGGTGATATTGATTCCTTCTTCCCATGTGTATAACCTTACATTAATCATTGTTAAACCGCATCTGCCACCTTTTGGCCCAAGTTTCCAACTTATCCAGATCCATCTGTAGCAGAATACTATCTTCTCTTGTATTGACTGCTTTACATAGTTTTGTATCATCTGCAAATATCGATATTTTACTGTGTAAACCTTCTACCAGGTCGTTAATAAATATATTGAAGAGAATAGGTCCCAACACCGACCCCTGCAGTACCCCACTGGTCACAGCGACCCAGTTAGAGAATATACCATTTATAACCTCCCTCTGCTTTCTATCACTAAGCCAGTTACTTACCAATTTACACACATTTCCCCCAGACCCAGCATTCTCATTTTGTGTACCAACCTCTTGTGTGCCCCGGTATCAAAAATCAAGATACACCACGTCCAATGACTCACCTTCGTCCTGTCCATAGCTTACCTCTTCATAAAAACTGATTAGATTGGTTTGACAGGAGCGATTTCTCATAAACCCATGCTGATATGGAGTTAAACAGTTCTTCTCATTGAGATAATCCAGAATAACATCCCTCAGAAACCCTTCAAATATTTTACCAACAATAGAGATTAGACTTACTGGCCTATAATTTCCAGGTTCACTTTTAGAGCTCTTTTTGAATATTGGTACCATATTTGCTATGCACCAGTCCTGTGGAACAGACCCCGTCACTATAGAGTCCCTAAATATAAGAAATAATGGCTTGTCTATTACATTACTTGGTTCTCTTAGTACTCGTGGGTGTATGCAATCCAGAGCTGGAGATTTATCTACCGTATATACTCATGTATAAGCCGACCTGTGTATAAGCCGACCCCCCTAATTTTGCCACAAAAAACTTGGAAAACTTATTGACTCGTGTATAAGCCGGGTGTATAAGTTGCCGTCCTGCTCTGTGCTCCCCCATCCAGCTCTGTGCGCCCCCATTCTCCTCTGTGCTCCCCTCCTCCTGCTCCATTACCCTGTCCTGCTCCGTGCTTTCCATCCTCCCCCGTCCTGCTCCATGCTCCCCCATCCAGCTCTGCACTCCCCCATTCTCCTCTGTGCCCACCCCCGTCCTGCTCCGTGCTCTCCGTCCTCCCCCCGTTCTGCTCCGTGCTCTCTGTCCTCCCCCCGTTCTGCTCCGCGCTCTCCGTCCTCCCCCATTCTGCTCCGTGTTCTCCGTCCTCCCCCCCGTCCTGCTCCGTGCTCTCCGTCCTCCCCCCTTTCTGCTCCGTGCTCTCCGTCCTCCCCCCCGTTCTGCTCTGTGCTCTCCGTCCTCCCCCCCGTCCTGCTCCGTGCTCCTTGTCCTCCTCCATGCTCCCCCCATCCTCCTCCATCATACTCACCCTCCCCGTGCCATCGCTGAACGTCCCGGCGGCAATCCTGAATTTTCCCCGGCTTCCTGCAGCTTTCCAGCGCTGAGCGGTGACGTAATACCGCTCATTAAGGCCATGAATATGGAGGCCACGCCCATGGGAGTGGCGTCGCGTCCATATTACATGACCTTAATGAGCGGGTATTATGTCACCGCTCAGCGCTGGAGAGCTGCAGGAAGCCGGGGAGAACGCAGGATTGCAGGGACGTTCAGCGATGGCACGGGGAGGGTGAGTATGATGTCCCAGCCACCGGCTCCTGCCGCCGCATCCTTACCCCGCTGGTTTCTGCCCTATGACTCGTGTATAAGCCGAGGGGGCATTTTCAGCACAAAAAAAGGTGCTGAAAATCTCGGCTTATACACGACTATATACAGTATTTTAATCTTATTTAGCTGGGTTTGCATCTCTTCTTGGGTTAGATTGGTGACCCTTAATTATTTTAATTGTTTCATATTGTTCATTTTTGATTATTAATTGCTTCAAACCTAACAAATAGCTGATGATATGCTTCCTGAAACTTAAAGGGTTAATTCACTACTATGTTATTGAAGAGCTATTCAAAGAAAAGATCATCAATATCAGATTGGTGTTTAATATATCCCCATCATCTGAATGTAAACTGAGGAACTGAGCTACAAAGCATCATCTTTTTAATGGCAGATGCAGGATACTGTAGATAGACTGATCTTAAGTACACAGCAATGGAAATTAAACAGTTGAAGGAGCTGTGCTCATTTTAGACACTTTTAGATTTGGCTTCCTCTGGAACTGAGAACAGTTAATTGGCAGCTGGTTTTCAGATCCCAAATGATCCCAAATGATCTGATATTGATGACCTGTATCAATAATAAGTCATCCAAATAATAGTAGTGAAACACCCTTTTACGGCAAAACTTGGATTACTAAGCAACAATAAAACAAGAAGTAAAAATACATGTATTTTTATGAACATGACAATGGAAAAAAGTCTTGTACTGTATTAGCCAGCAGAATAAAAAAATACAATAAACCCTCCACAGCCACTGAGGACTCCCAAGCTTTTAACTTGAACTATGACATTTAAACGGGTTGTCTATTACTGGACAGCACCTTCTTACCTTTTGAGGTGCCCCAGATAAAAAAAAATAAAAACCAAACACTCTAAAAGTATATTTTTAAAGATGTTGTCCACTTCACTGTTAAAGTGCCCTAGAGAAAAAAAAGCCCATACCTCCCAGACAGGGACCCTTCCAGTGATGTTGACTTTGGAATGTCAATGGTTCAGGAGTTGAGTATGGATTTTTTTTTTATTTTATCTGGGGCACTTCAGCAGCTGGGAAGTGGTTGTCCAGTATAAGCAAACCCCTCATCAGATAGTTTTCTGTAGTTGTGATATTACATACCTGTAGCGGTGCAAATTTTTTTCATGAACTTAAAGCTCATCTGCTCAGGCTTGTCCTCACTGTCTTCTTCAAGTTCCTCACTAGGATTATAGTGCTGGGGTTTCATTAAAAGTGATTTTCGTTTGTTGACTGGAGCAGAAGAACCCTGTTCTTGAAGTTTCCTTTTCTTTGACATAGTACAATTGTAAGCGCTGTAAGGGGAAAATTGAGAGATATACGACTGATAAAGTTTTTCTGAATAATAAACATTTTTTATGTATTCTATGTACTGTTTGTATTTATTTCACAATTATATTTATTGTGCTGAGATATTTACTTCTGCCTCTAGCACACTGCATATTAAATAATGCTTGTTTGTTAACTAAATACTCAATTCTAAATAGAACTTGTTAATCTATGATATTCAACTCTGAGCCAAGAGCACACAGGATATGAAACTGTTTTATTTTGAAAATTGGATGCAGAGTGACGGAATTAATACATTTGCATATTCATATCCTGTAGCAATGCAAATTAGGAACAAATGTATGCTAAGCATATACACCTTACCACTTACTTTAACTGCATATAGCATATACACCTAACACTTAATTTAAATTGGATCTGCTCGGGAATTGGAAGCCAGTGAAGAGATTGACAGAGGACAGAGCCCGAGTAGTACCAAGGGAGAGGTGGATTAATTGGCAGCAGAGTCAATGACGGTGTGAAATGGTGTGAGAATGTTAGCCGGGAAGCCACAGGGAAGGCTATTGCAATATTTGAGGTGGGAGATGATGAGAGCAAGCATTAACAGTTTAGTTTATTCAATGATGAGGAAAGGACGACTTTTAAAAAAATGTCTTGTTATGTAGGCAGTAGGAGGTGGTGAGGGCTTAGATGTGTGGTTTAAATAACTGACCATAGTCATGTATTACACGAAACAGTGGAATTGTGGCATACGGGAAAGTTTGTAGTCCTTTATTGTGATAGATCAGTTAGGGGGTTGAGTGAGATGCAGAAAAGATGATGAGTTTAGATTTGATTACATTGAGTTTTAGAAAGTGTGATGAAAAAGAGAAGCAAATTGTCTTTTCAGAAAGGAAGAGGACTAGAATTCTAGTGCCCACTATGGAAAGTAGCAATCCTAAAAGTCAATGTCGAACTTTTAATGAGCCTTGTCAAATGACTTAGGATAAAAGCCAAAACCAGAATCTCAATTTGCAGACACTGTGTTTCAGGGTAGTGCCCCTTGTCAGTGCAAAGTGTGAGATCTGGTTTGGCTTGTGTGAGAGGCGTATGACCGGGATCCAAGAAGTATAGTTTCTCCTTGCGGAGAGTGACATCTTAAGCATGCCGAGATGAAGAGACTTAAAGCCACAATGCTCCTCAGGGAAATATGCAAATTGTCTCTTCAGAGAGGAAGAGGACTAGAACTGTAGTACCAACTAAATGTAATCCTGTAATGTAATGTAATTCCAAATGTAATCTTGCCTGAAGAAGGAGCCTCTGCGCTCTGAAAGCTTGCGAACATATAATTTTCTGGTTAGCCAATAAAGGTATCACCTTAAGAATGCTCTTGTCATAATTGGATGGAAAAGTATTCACATCGATTTTTCTGGCTAACACGGTACCACAATATTATTTATTATTGTACACCAGTACCAACTAAAAAAAGAGAAGGATATGGCTGAGAGAAACTCTGGAATTCTGGAGAGCAGAGAAGTGACATCTATTCCTCAATGGTAGATTTGAGTACCTTCAGCATAGTGGAGGTACTATAAGCCATGTATCTTTCAGAGATGTCTCAGACCAAAGGTATTGATGGAGAAGAGTATGGTTCCATGATAGTCTTGAGGGACACCCACAGAGAGAGGGTAGAATGCAGAGTTGGTATGGGAAAGGGAGATGCTAAATATTTGCATTAAGTGAAGTATAAGGAGATCCAGGAGAAGGCAATCTCTGTGATACTAAAGGAAGAGAGGATCTATAGTAGGATGGAGTGGCCGACTGTGTCAAAAGCAGTGGACAGGTCTATGAAGAGAAGCATACTGAGTATTCTCTGTTATTTGTTATTTGCCACTAACCTGTCCTGGCACCTTCAGTACCGAATAGGCTTCATATATCACAACAAGTATTGTGACATGATGACATTATAATATGTGTTCTCCAAGGCCTAGATAGGATGACAGGTGACATGCATTGTGATATTTCTATGGACATTGCTCGTGGTACTGACTAGGCCTAGGTCAACACACATCGTAACATCAGGGGATTACGTTGCACTAAAAGTCCATTAGAAGAGACAACAAAGATAAGCAGAGGACTGAAGGTGGAGGCTATAGTGACAAAACTGGTGAGCAATGAGGTTAGTATTTTTATTTTCTGTCCCTCTACATTTCAACAAAATTATAGCTGCCAACAATTTTGCCAAATTTGTATAAATGGAATTACAAAAAAACTTGGATTCATGAAAATACTAATTTCTTTTGCAAAGTTAAAGACAAGTTCAATTTGTTTTGAACAGATTTGCTCATCTCTTTTATTCGATCATCATTGCTGTACTGTTTTTTTAAATTCAACTTGTGAAATAAGTATTAAACACGTTACCTCATCAATTTTCTAAGTTAATATATTTCTAAAGTTGCTGTTAACATGAATTTCTCACCAGATGTTGGTATCAACCCATCCAATCCACACAGGCAAAGAAATCAAACCATAGATATCCATAAATTGAGTTTTGTGTAATAATGAAAAATGACAGGTGCAAAAAGCTATGGAAATTCATTGCAGCAGATGAAATCTATCAGTAATTTGAATGCAATCCTGCCACTTACAGAAAAATAATATCAGCTGGTTCAACTGATGGCCTATAAACAGGTGTCTCCTTACCAAGGTGTCACACAAGTAACATCTCTTGATGAGCATAGCCATTGAGCTGTCTCAAGACCTTCACAACTTTATTGTTGGAAAAAATACTGATGGCATTGGTTACAGAAAAATTTCTGAACTACTTAAGATTCCAGTGAGACCTGTTGGGGCCATGATCCGGAAGTGGAAAGAACTTAATTTCACCATGAATCGGCTATGAACAGGTGTTCCCCACAAGATTTCAGACAGAAGAGTGAAAAGAATTATCAGAAAAGCCAAGGAGGACCTGTGGAGAGTTGCAGAAAGACCTGGAATAAGCAGTTACAATATTTTCAAAGAAAACTATATGTATTGCACTCTACCACCATGGCTTCTATGCACGCTCATCACGCAAAACTCCATTGCTGAGCAAAAAGCATGTTCAAGCGTGTTCAAAGTTTGCTTAACATTTAGACAATCCTGTGAGATACTAGGAGAATATAGTCTGGTCAGATGAAATCAAAATTGAACTCTTTGATGCCATAATTCACACCATGTTTAGAGGGCAAAAGGCACAGAATATCACCTCAAAAACACCATAACAACAGTGAAGTTTGGAGGTGGGAACATCATGGTGTGGGTCTCTTTTTCAAAAAAAAGGAAAAACAAAGTATGCAAAAACAAGAAATCATACATAACGCCACCACAGCTGTGATGGCAATACGTAGGGTATTCTACCCCTTTCCATTCAGGATACCTTTTTTCAGGTTGCCACAACTTGCTTTCCATTTGGCCATTTATCAACTTCCATGGCTTCACCATACTTCACTGTCTTCAGAGTGTAATGCGGCTTGAATGCAGAGTTTGTGGGTCATCTGACGTACTGTCTGCGGCGCTTGGACCCAAAAAGAACAATTTTACTTTCATCATCCTTTTTTTTAGGCCAGTTGAGTTGATGTGTTCTTTGGCAAATTGTATCCTCTTCAGTGTTAGGGTTCGAGTTCCCACTCCTGCATGGGGGGAATCTCGAGCTGTTGCCGCTGCGGTCCCCCATCCGTCTCCGGCCGCAGTGGTTCCTGCTCAGCAGAGACATCGGTCCCAGCATCTTGCCCGGCCAAGTACTGTGCAGAGACTTGCTGCTGCAACCAGTGTTGGAGCAGGAGGATTTGGGACTAAGTCCTTTGTTGCTTCATCTGAGCATGCCCAGGGCAAGATCTCCCATTGGAGATCAGGGGTCACATGCTCAGATACAGCTGCCACTCCTATTGGTCCTTCAGGAAGGTCCTGTGGCTGTTGATGTTCTGAAGCAGCTTCCCATTGGTCCTTCCTGAAAGGTCTTTTTCTCGTGGCTGCTATAAAAGGCTGTCCTTACCGCACGGCCGTGCGCTAGTATCAAATCTGTTACGTGCTTGCTCCAGTGTGGTCATGTATGCATGTGGTTAGGTCTGGCTGAAATAAGCCCCTAGAATACCGGCACATCCGGTAAGGAGATTGTATGCACGTGTTCAGGGCTCGGCTGAAAACGCCATTAGAATACGGGCTACTCCGGTGAGGAGATTATTGCTTGGGTTCTGATTGCATGACCACAGACTGCAATCCGCTTAGCAGTCATCTGTGTTCCCTGTGAGTCTAACAGGACACAGTCTTTGCTACAGCGGCTCTGTGATTTAACAGAGTCCGCTTATATCGCTATATAGTGCTACGGCGTTTACATCTGCGACTCTGCGGCATAACAGAGTTTGCTCATACTGCCTATTTACGCCATCTTACTATCAGCAGGCTCTGCCTGCATGGTGGACCCCGGGCTGCGAACGCACCTCTCCTTAATATCTATTAGGTGCGTTCCGCAGGCCCCTAACATTCAGTACATGTCTTTTTCAAAGGTGGGACTTCTTGCTAAGAGACTAGCTTCACAGAGGTGTCTTGTAATTGTCACAGTACTCACAGGTAACTTGAGACTGTCTTTGATCATCCTGGAGCTGATCATTGGCTGAGCCTTTGCCATTCTGGCTATTCTATCCATTCGAATGGCAGTCTTCCGTTTCCTTCCACATCTCTCTGGTTTGGCTTTCCATTTTAAAGCATAGGAGATCATTTTAGTTGAACAGCCTATCTGTGTCTGCATTTCTTTATAAGTTTTATCCACTCCAATCAACTTTTTAATCAAAGTACACTGTTCTTCTGACCAATGTCTCAAACAACCCATATTTCTCAGGCTTTCAAGGAGAAATGCATGTACAACATATCTTGACTTCACCCTGAAATAAGGCCCACCTGATTCACACCTGTTTCTTCACAAAATGATTGACCTCACTAATTGAACAACATACTGCTATTATCTGGAATACCCCCCTTTCAATTAATTATCCTAACACAGAGACTCAAAAAACATGCAGATCATGAATGCGAAGTCTGCTTGTTTTCTTGGAATCTACTTCACCATCCTGTCTTGTTTCATCCACCAATGCAATATTGCACCACAGACTGTCCAGGAGTTGACTGATGCTTTTATCCAGGTCTGGGAAGAGATCCCTCAGAAGAACATCCGCCGCCTCATCAGGAGAATTGCTCAGGCATAATAGGGAGGTCATACACGTCCGTGGAGGCCACACACACTGCTGAGCATCATTTCCTTGTCTTGAGGCATTTCCACTGAAGTTGGATCAACCTGTAATTTGATTTTCCACTTTGATTTTGAGTATCATTCCAAATCCTGACCTCCATGGGATATTAATTTTGATTTACATTGATCATTTTTATGTTTTATTGTTCCCACCGCATTCCACTATGTATTGAATAATGATTTGCAACTGGAATATTTAATTCAGTGATACCTAGGATGTGGGATTTTAGTGTTCCCTTTATTTTTTTGAGCAGTGTATAATGTATTACTATGTGACATCAATTTCTTAATAGCAATAACTACATTTAATAAAGAAAGAATGTCAACTATAAATTAAAAAGCGTACATATATAACCATAATTGAATTTTACCCCTCAAAAAGAGAACGTGGATAAAACCAACATCTTACATTGCCCAGTCATTTATGAATTAACGATTGGAAATGCCATTTGTATCGGTAAACGTCAGCACAGCTTATAGGGCAGATGTATTATTCAGAGCAGATGTATTTCTTAAATTTAAATAAACCGTTTTAATACTATATTTATGGCTTAGTGCTATAAATATTGTTTTTACACAATAAATGCCCATGTTTATCTGTTAATCCTCCATTGGGTAGTTATGGAATCCAAATCCACAGAGAATATGCAACTAAGTCCTTAAAGACTAGGTCAGACACACACTGTAGCCTTCTCAACAAATATGTACCCATTTGTTAAATGTATATTGTGCTTTATAAATACCGTACTTTATATTTATACCGTTTTTTATGAGTTAGCTTTTAAATGTTAAACCAAAACAAATTAAGCAGAATTCTTCTTTCAAGTTTCTTTCATAAATAATTTAAGAGCTACATTAAAGCAGAAACAGAATGTAAACAGGCAAGAACCTTAAAATATGGTCATTGTATACAAATGTGAAAATATACAATATATTCATAAGTAAGATATATTGAAATAATAGGGTAACCCCTTAACGACCAAGCCATTTTGTGGGTTAACCCCTTCACCCCCAAGGGTGGTTTGCACGTTAATGACCGGGCCAATTTTTACAATTCTGACCACTGTCTCTTTATGAGGTTATAACTCTGGAACGCTTCAACGGATATTCGCGATTCTGAGATTGTTTTCTCGTGACATATTGTACTTCACGTTAGAAGTAAAATTTCTTCGATATAACTTAAGTTATTTTTGAAAAAAACGCAAATATGGCGAAAATTTTAAAAATTTTGCAATTTTCAAACTTTGAATTTTTATTCCCTTAAAACAGAGAAATATGTCACACAAAATAGTTAAGAAATAACATTTCCCACATGTCTACTTTACATCAGCACAATTTTGGAACCAAAATTTTTTTTTTTTAGGAAGTTATAAGGGTTAAAAGTTGACCAGCGATTTCTCATTTTTACAACAAAATTTACAAAGCCATTTTTTTTAGGGACCACCTCACATTTGAAGTCACTTTGAGGGGTCTACATGGCAGAAAATACCCAAAAGTTACACCATTCTAAAAACTGCACCCCTCATGATACTCAAAATCACATTCAAGAAGTTTATTAACCCTTCAGGTGCTTCACAGGAACTAAAGCAACGTGGAAGGAAAAAATGAATATTTAACTTTTTAGCCACAAAAATTATCTTTTACAAACTTTTTATTTTCACAAGGGTAAAAGGAGAAATTGGACAGATAAGGTTGTTATGCAATTTCTCCTGAGTACGCCAATACCCAATATGTGGGGGAAAACTACTGTTTGGGCACATGGCAGAGCTCGTAAGGGAATGAGCGCCGTTTGACTTTTTCAAACTAAAATTGGCTGGAATTGAGATTGGACAACATGTCGCGCTTGGAGTAACCTCTGATGCGCCTAAACAGTGGAAACCCCCACAAGTGACACCATTTTGGAAACTAGACCCCCTAAGGTACTTATCTAGATCTGTTGTGATCACTTTGAACCCTCAAGTGTTTCACAAAAGTTTATAATGCCTAGGTGTGAAAAAAAAAAAAATTCCCAAAAATGATTTTTTAGTCCCAAATTTTTGAATTTTCCCAAGGAAATTGGACCCCAAAAGTTGTCCAATTTGTCCTGAGTACGCTGATACCCCATATGTGGGGGGGGGAACTGTTTGGGCGCACGGCAGGGCTTGGAAAGGAAGTAGTAACGTTTTGGAATGCAGACATTGATGGGGGTCATGTTCCATTTGCAGTGCCCCAGATGAGCCTAAACAGTGGAAATCCCCCACAAGTGACCCAATTTTGGAAACTAGACCCCCTAAGGAACTTATCTAGATCTTTGGTGAGCACTTTGAACCCCCAAGTGCTTCACACAAGTTTATAATGCCCGGGCATGAAAATAAAAAATCCTATTTTTTTCCCACAAAAATTATCTTTTAGTCACTAATTTTTTATTTTCCCAACGGTAACAGGAGAAATTGTACCACTTAAGTTGTTGTCCAATTTGTCCTGAGTACGCTGATACCCCATATGTGAGGGGGAACCACTGTTTGGGCGCACGGCAGAGCTCGGAAGGGAAGGAGCACCATTTGACTTTTTCCAACCAAAATTGGCTGGAATTGAGATTGGATGCCATGTTGCATTTGGAGAGCCCCTGATGTGCCTAAACAGTGGAAACCCCCCCACATGTGACCCCATTTTGGAAACTAGACCCCTCAAGGAACTTATGCTAGATGTGTGGTGAGAACTTTGAACCCCCAGGTGTTTCACTAAAGTTTATAACGTACAGCCGTAAAATAAAAAATCTTTTTTTTTTTTTACAAAAATGATTTTTTCGCCCCCAATATTTTATTTTAACAAGGGTAACAGAAGAAATTGGAACACAAAAGTTGTTGTCCATTTTGTCTTGAGTACGCTGATACCCAATATGTGGGCGAAAACTACTGTATGGGCACACGTCGGGGCTCGGAAGGGAAGTAGTGACGTTTTGGATTGCAGACTTTGATGGAATGGTCTGGGGGCGTCATGTCGCATTTGGAGATCCCCTGATGCACCTAAACAGTGGAAACCCCCCACAAGTGACCCCATTTTGGCAAACAGACCCCAAAAGGAACTTATCTAGATGTGTGGTGAGCACTTTGAACCCCGAAGTGCTTCACAGAAGTTTATAACGTACAGCCGTAAAAATAAAAAATCTTTTTTTTTTTACAAAAATGATTTTTTCGCCCCCAATATTTTATTTTTACAAGGGTAACAGGAGAAATTGGACCCCAAAAGTTGTTGTCCAATTTGTCCTGAGTACGCTGATACCCAATATGTGGGAGAAAACTACTGTATGGGCGCACGTCAGGGCTCGGAAGGGAAGTAGTGACGTTTTGGATTGCAGACTTTGATGGAATGGTCTGGGGGCGTCATGTCGCATTTGGAGAGCCCCTGATGCGCCTAAACAGTGGAAACCCCCCACAAGTGACACCATTTTGGAAAATAGACCCCACAAGGAACTTATCTAGATGTGTGGTGAGCACTTTGAACCCCAAGTGCTTCACAGAAATTTATAACGCACAGCCGTAAAAATAAAAAATCTTTTTTTTTTTTTGCAAAAATGATTTTTTCGCCCCAATATTTTATTTTCACAAGGGTAACAGGAGAAATTGGACCCCAAAAGTTGTTGTCCAATTTGTCCTGAGTACGCTGATACCCAATATGTGGTAGAAAACTACTGTATGGGTAAACGTTGGGGCTCGGAAGGGAAGTAGTGACGTTTTGGATTGCAGACTTTGATGGAATGGTCTGGGGGCGTCATGTCGCATTTGGAGAGCCCCTGATGCGCCTAAACAGTGGAAATCCCCAACAACTGACCCCATTTTGGAAAATAGACCCCACAAGGAACTTATCTAGATGTGTGGTGAGCGCTATGAAGCCCCAAGTGCTTCACAGAAGTTTATAATGTACAGCCGTAAAAACAAAAAAATCATTTTTTTTTTTACAAAAATGATATTTTCGCCCCCAGTTTTTTATTTTCCCAAGGGTAACAGAAGAAATAGGACAAATTGCACAATAACTCTTGGGGTCCAGAGTACGCTGATACCCCATATATGGGGATGAACTACTGTTTGGACGCATGGCAGAGCTCAGAAGTGAAGGAGCACCGTTTGACTTTTGCAACGCAGAATTGGCTGGAATTGAGATCAGACACCATGTCACATTTGGAGAGCCCCTGATGTGCCTAAACAGCGGAAACCCCCCAATTCTAACTCCAACCCTAACCCCAACACACCCCTAACCCTAGTCCCAACCCTAACCACAAACCTAACACTAACACACCCCTAATCCCAACCCTAACCCTAATCCTAACTTTAGCGCCAACCCTAACCCTAACTTTAGCCGAAACCCTAACCCTAATGGGAAAATGGAAATAAATACATTTTATTTATTTTATTATTTTTCCCTAACTAAGGGGGTGATAAAGGGGGGTCTGATTTACTATTTATAGCGGGTTTTTATGATTGGCAGCTGTCACGCTAAAAGACGCTTTTTATTGCAAAAAATAGTTTTTTGCATCGCCACATTTTGAGAGCTATAATTTTTGCATATTTTGGCCCACAGAGTCATGTGAGGACTTATTTTTTGCGGTACGAGTTGACGTTTTTATTGGTACTGTTTTTGAGCGCGTGACATTTTTTGATCGCTTTTTATTTCGATTTTTGGGTGGTTAGAATGAACAAAAATCAGCAATTCATGAATTTCTTTTGGGGGAGGCGTTTTTATCGTTCCGCGTGTGGTAAAATTGATAAAGCAGTTTTATTCATCGGGTTAGTACGATTGCGGCGATACCTCATTTATATCATTTTTTTATGTTTTGGCGCTTTTATAGAATAAAAACTATTTTATATGAAAAATAATTATTTTTGCATCGCTTTATTCTGCGAGCTATAACTTTTTTATTTTTTCACTGATGATGCTGTGTGGTGGCTCGTTTTTTGCGGGACAAGATGACGTTTTCAGAGGTACCATGTTTATTTATATCTGTCTTTTTGATCGCGTGTTATTCCACTTTTTGTTCGGCGGTATGATGATAAAGCATTGATTTTTTGCTTTTTTTTTTTTTTTTAAGGGGTTCACTAAAGGGGTTAACTAGTGGGACAGTTTTATAGGGAGGGTCGTTACGGACGTGGCGATACCAAATATGTGTACTTTTATTGTTTTGTTTTTTTATTTACAGGAAGAAATGAATTTATTGGGGAATATATATATTTTTTTAATTTATTTTGGATTTTTTTTTAAAACATGTCTATTTTTATTTTTTTTTACTTTTTACTTTGTCCCAAGGTGGGACATCACTGTATTTTATCAGATCGCTGGTGTGACAGTGTGCACAGCACTCTGTCACACCAGCGATTGCAAAGGCATAGATGCAGGCTTCTCAGTGCCTGCTCTCAGCAGGCACTGAGGAAGCCGCCTCCCTCCAGGACCCCGGCGCCATCTTGGATCCGGGTCCTGGGAGGGAGGAAGCCCTCAGAACAGCGCGATCACATCTCGCTGCTCTGAGGGTCTCAGGGGGCGCGCAGGGAGCCCCCACCCTGCTGCGATCCTCCCCTGTGCCCCCAGTACACCGCGATCATGTTTGATCGCGGTGTGCAAGGGGTTAATGTTCCGGGAGCGGTCCGTGACCGCTCCTGACACACAGTCACGGGTGTCAGCTTTGATAATCAGCTGACACCCGGCGGCGATTAGCTGCGCTCCCGTAGGGAGTGCAGCTAATCGCCTGTGACGTACTATCCCGTCCATGGTCAGATTGGCATGGGTTTCATGGACGGGATAGTACATCTGATGTCAGAGAGGAGTTAAAGACCAGGCCAATTTTTACATTTCTGACCACTGTCTCTTTATGTGCTTATAACTCTGGAACGCTTAAACGGATCTTGGCGATTCTGAGATGTTTTCTCGTAACATATTGTACTTCATGATAGTGGTAAAATTTCTGCAATATAACTTGCGTTTATTTATGAAAAAAAAGGAAATATGGCAAAAATTTTGAAAATTTTGCAATTTTCAAACTTTTAATTTTTATGCCATTAAATTAGAGAGATATGTCACAAAAAATAGTTAATAAATAACATTTCCCACATGTCTACTTTACATCAGCACAATTTTAGAACCAAATTTTTTTTGTTAGGAAGTTATAAGTGTTAAAAGTTGACCAGCAATTTCTTATTTTTCCAACAAAATTTACAAAACCATTTTTTTTAGGGACCACCTCACATTTGAAGTGAATTTGAGGGGTCAATATGACAGAAAATACCCAAAAGTGACACCATTCTAAAAACTGCACCCCTCAAGGTGTTCAAAGCCACATTCAAGATGTTTATTAACCCTTTAGGTACTTCACAAGAATGAAGCAATGTGGAAGGTAAAAATGAACATTTAACTTTTTTTCCCAAAATTTTTCTTTCGACACAATTTTTTTAAATTTTATCAAGGGTATCAGTAGAAAATGAACCACAATATTTGTTGTACAATTTCTCCTGAGTACATTGATACCCCATGTGTGGGGGTAAACCACTATTTGGGCGCATGACAGAGCTCGGAAGGGAAGCAGCGCCATTTGACTTTTTTGTCTGGAATTGAGATTGGACGCCATGTCGCATTTGGAGAGTCCCTGTGTGCCTAAACAGTGGAAACCCCCCACAAGTGACCCCATTTTGGAAACTAGACCCCCCAAGGAACTTATCTAAATGTGTTATGAGAGCTTTGAACCCCCAAGGGCTTCACAGCAGGTTATAACGTAGAGCCGTAAAATTAAAAAATCATATTTTTTCCACAAAAATGATCTTTTCATCCCAATTTTTATTTTCCAAAGGATAAAAGGACCCCAAAAGTTATTGTGCAATTTGTCCTGAGTACGCTGATACCCCATATGTGGGGGTAAACCACTATTTGGGCGCATGGCAGAGCTCGGAAGGGAAGCAGCGCCATTTGACTTTTTTGGCTGAAATTGAGATTGGACGCCATGTCGCATTTGGAGAGTCCCTGTATGCCTAAACAGTGGAAACCCCCCACAAGTGACCCCATTTTGGAAACTAGACCCCCCAAGGAACTTATCTAGATATGTGGTGAGAGCTTTGAACCCCCAAGGGCTTCACAGAAGGTTATAACGTAGAGCCGTAAAATTAAAAAATCATATATTTTCCACAAAAATGATCTTTCCACCCCCAATTTTTATTTTCCAAAGGGTAACAGGACCCCAAAAGTTATTGTGCAATTTGTCCTGAGTACACTGATACCCCATATGTGGGGGTAAACTGCTATTTGGGCGCATTGCAGAGCTCGGAAGGGAAGCAGCGCCATTTGACTTTTTTGGCTGAAATTGAGATTGGATGCCATGTCGCATTTGGAGAGTCCCTGTATGCCTAAACAGTGGAAACCCCCCACAAGTGACCCCATTTTGGAAACTAGACCCCCCAAGAAACTTATCTAATGTGTGGTGAGAGCTTTGAACCCCCAAGGGCTTCACAGAAGGTTATAACGTAGAGATGTAAAATTAAAAAATCATATCTTTTCCACAAAAATGATCTTTCCACCCCCAATTTTTATTTTCCAAAGGGTAACAGAACCCCAAAAGTTATTGTTCAATTTGTCCTGAGTACGCTGATACCCCATATGTGGGGTAAACCACTATTTTGACGCATGGCAGAGCTCGGAAGGGAAGGAGCGCCTTTTTCAACTGCAGACTTTGATGGAATGGTCTGCGGGTGTCATGTCACGTTTGGAGAGCCCCTGATGTGCCTAAACAGTAGAAACCCCCCACAAGTGACTCCATTTTGGAAACTAGACCACCCAAGGAACTTATCTAGATGTGTGGTGAGCACTTTGAACCCCCAAGTGCTTCACAGAAGTTTATAACGTAGAGCCGTGAAAATAAAAAAAATCATATTATTTTCCAACAAATAATCTTTTTGTCCCCAAATTTTTATTTTTATAAGGGTAACAGGAGAAATAGGACCCCAAAAGCTATTGTGCAATTTGTCCTGAGTACGCTGATACCCCATATGTGGGGGGAACCACTATTTTGATGCATGGCAGAGCTCGGAAGGGAAGGAGCACCGTTTTTAAATGCAGACTTTGATGGAATGGTCTGCGGGTGTCATGTCGCGTTTGGAGAGCCCCTGATGTGCCTAAACAGTAGAAACCCCCCACAAATGATCCCATTTTGCAAACTAGACCCCCCAAGGAACTTATCTAGATGTGTGGTCAGCACTTTGAGCCCCCAAGGGCTTCACAGAAGTTTATAACGTAGAGCCGTGAAAATAAAAAAATCCTTTTTTTTTCCAAAAAAATGACCTTTTTGCCCCAAATTTTTATTTTTATAAGGGTAACAGGAGAAATAGGACCCCAAAATTTGAAGTGCATTTTGTCCTGAGTACGCTGATATACCATATGTGGGGGGGAACCACTGTGATCGCCTTATTGCGATCTTTGGGAGGCAGAATGAACAAATCCACAAAAGGTGAAGAATTGGTTTTCTTTTTTACGCCGTTCCTCGTGTGGTATTAGTGATTAGGCGACTTTATTCCTCGGGTCGGTGCGATTATGGCGATACCAGATTTATACCCTTTTTTCATGTTTAGCTTCTGTCACACTCTAAAAGACGCTTTTTTTTGGAATAATTTTTTGTAAGAAATTTTTGCATCGCCGTATTTTGAGAGCTATAATTTTTCCATATTTCGGCTGACAAATTTATGTGTGGGCTTATTTTTTGTGGGACGAGCTGACGTTTTTATTGGTACCATATTCGGGCACATAACGTTTTTTTATCGCTTCCTATTCCGATTTTTGTGGAAGCAGAATGAACAAAAATCAGCAATTCAGGAATTGTTTTTTTTTTTACTCCGTTCCGCGTGTGGTAAAATTGATAAAGCAGCTTTATTCTTCGGGTCACTACGATTACAGCGATACCTCATTTATATATTTTTTTATGTTTTGGCGTTTTTTACACAATAAAAAGTTTTATAGAAAAAATAATTATTTTTGCATCAGTTTATTCCGCGAGCGATAACTTTTTTATTTTTTCGCTGATGATGCTGTATAGCAGCTTGTTTTTTGCGGGACAAGATGACGTTTTCAGCGGTACCATGGTTATTTATATCCCACTTTTTGATCGCGTGTTATTGCACTTTTTCCAAGCGGTGTGATGATACCGCTTTGAAAAAGTATAATTTACTACTTTTTTTTTTACGGCTTTCACTGAAGGGGTTAACTAGGGATACGCTTTTATTGATAGGATTTTTACGGACGTGGCGATATCAAACATGTGTGTTTTTTTGTTTTTTGTTTTTTTTTTATTACATAAAAATGTGTATTTTTTAGGGGATTTTTTTAAAATTATTTTTTAATATTTTTTTTACAATTTTTAAAAAAAAATGATTTTTTTTTAACTTGTCCCTTTATGGGACTTTCACTTTTTTTACTTTTTATTGCAGTTACAATGCATTGCAATGCTCCAGCATTGCAATGCATTGCAACTATAGTGAAAGCTGCTGTGACCATGATCACAGCAGCTTTTCGTAGCTACATGACCCGGAGGTTGTCATGACAACCCCTGAGTCATCAAGGCAGAGATCGGGCCCTGCAAATACATTGCAGGGCGCCGATCTGAGGCAGAGGGAGCTCCCTACCCTGTGCCTCCCCCCCTGAGCGCTGCGATCGCGCTCGATCGCAGCAGTCAGGGGTTAACAGCCAGGGGCGGTGGGGGCGCCGCTCCTGGCTGTGAGTGCAGGAAGCCTGGCCACTGCAGCGCCGGCTCCTGCACTGATCGCGCTGGAGATGCTGAAATTTCAGCATCTCCTGCGCGATTGCTGCTGTGTTTGGTCAGTCAGATTGACTGACCAAGCACAGCGCTGTAGGTGCGGGACCGACGGCAAAGGTCCCCGCACCGCTTGCCGTGCCTGTCATCTGTCTGTGACAGCTGTCGGCACTGATCTATCACTGCGTGTTTACACGCAGTGTTAGATCAAAGGGATGACGTGCACAGTCCGTCCTGGTGCCGGAACTGACACCTTGCCATGACGGACTGTGCACGTCATTGGACATTAAGGGGTTAATCTCTACAAATAAAAATATTGTTATTATGTTATTGTCTATATTATTTTCTGTGTACAGTACACTGAAAGCTATGAGAATAGCATGAGATTAGTTAACAATATGGCTCTTAGTGGATTTTATCAACATAATGGCAAACATGAACAGTGTTCGATTATGGAAATGCTATATAAGGTGCTCACTAGTATCAAAAATTCCCTTCATTAAAGATAAAACACTGATTTTATTAGATATGCATTAAAAAGGTTAACGAACAACATATGCACACAAGATCATGGTGTATTTTCAAAAAATAGATATACAGTACACCCAAATATAAACAACTTATTGAGGACATTGGTCTAATGGGAGGAAGTGAATTTATCACTAGGCAGCACTATTGTCTGGTACTGCCTTTCCGCGAAGGTTGGCACTCTACAAGCAACACAAGTTGTGGTGCCCTCGCTCAACTTACACTTTCCGTCGCTGTTTCGAAAACCCTACAAAAAATCACCCATCCATCAACAATCAATATAGCATAAAGAATGACGAGGTGACACAAAAAATGGGACACGTAACCAAACAGTGGTGATAAGGCAGGAAGATCCCTACTCACAGCATACAAATTAATGTCCATATATGTATATATGCACAATTAGTGATTTATCCAGTCACAATGGGAAACCATCACTAATTCACAGTTTGATGGAAAGCATAAATTGCAATAAAGGGGCTACTGAATGAAGAGAAAAATGTGTACTTCCCTTTAAGAAGTGATCCTAAGACTTGACCTCAAAGTGCTTCCCCCAAA
>JARQOD010000006.1:347881295-347927822 GCA_033576555.1 Oophaga sylvatica
GCCCCCCAGTCAAAGGGGGATCTGTTTGGCTTGGTGGGGGGATGCCCGGGATCCAAAAAGGGTTAGCCCCCTTGGGAGAGTGACATTTAACTCCGAATGAAAATTTAAACCAAAATCTCCTCAGGAAATATGCAAATTGTCTCTTTCAAGAAAGGGACTAGAATTTAGTACCAACAAATTAACCAATGTAATGTAATTCCAAAGTAACCCCAAAGGGGGCCTCGCCTCAAAATTCAACAATAATTTTCGGGAGCCAATAAAGGTACACCTAAATCTTTTTCATATTGGGAGGGAAAAAGTTTCACATCATTTTTGGGGCAACCGAACCACAATATTATTTATTATTTACACCAGTACCAACTAAAAAAAAAAGGATAGGCTGAAAACCGGGAAATTTCTGGAGACAAGAATAAACTTTTCCTCAAGGGGAATTTGGTACCCACAAAGGGGTACTTAAGCCAGGGGCTTCGGATGCTCAACCAAAGGATTGATGGGAAGAGTAGGTTCCATGATATCTTGGGGGGACACCCACAGGAGAGGGTAAAATGCAGATTTTGGAATGGAAAGGGGAAGCAAATTTTGCATTAAGGAAAAAGGAACCGGGGAAAGGCAATCCTGTGAAACAAAAGGGAGGGGGACTATATAAGGAGTGGCCGACGTTCAAAACTTGGACGGCATAGAAAAGCTACTGAGTATTCTCTGTTATTTGTTATTTGCCACAACCTGTCCTGGCACCTTCAGACCGAATAGGCTTCATAATCACAACAATATTGGAATGAACAAAAATAGTGTTTCCAACCAATGGATACAGGTGCAGTTGTGATATTTCTAGGCCATTGCTCGGGTACTGACTAGGCCAGGCAACACACATCTAACACAGGGATTACGTTTGCACAAAAGTCCTTAAAAGGGGAAACAAAAAACAAGGACGAAGGTTGGGGCATAGGACAAAACGGTAGCAATAGTTGTATTTTTTTTTCGTCCCCACATTTCAACAAAATTATAGCTTTTGCCAACAATTTTGCCAAATTGTATAAATGGATTTAAAAAAAAAACTTGGATTCTGAAAATACTAATTTCTTTTGCAAAGTTAAAGACAATTCAATTTGTTTTGAACAATTTGCCACTCTTTATTCTCATATTGCGGGTTTTTTTTAAATTCAACTTGGAAAAAGTATAAACACTTACCTCATCAATTTTCTAAGTTAATATATTTCAAAGTTCGTTAACATAATTTCTCACCAATGTTGGTAAACCCCTCCAATCCACACGCAAAGAAATCAAACCATGAACCATAATTATTTTGTGTAATAATAAAAATACAGTGCAAAAAGCTATGGAAATTCATTGCACAATGAAATCTATCAGTAATTTGAATCAATCCCCACTTACAGAAAAATAATACCTGGTTCAACTGGGCCTATAAACAGGTGTCCTCCTTACCAAGGTTCCCAATAACATCTTGATGAATGCCATTGACGTCTCAAGACCTTCACAACTTTATTGTTGGAAAAAATACTGATGCATTGGTTACAGAAAAATTCTGAACTACTTAAATTCCATGAGACCTGTTGGGGCCATGATCCGGAAGTGGAAAGAACTTAATTTCACCCATGAATCGGCTATGAACAGGTGTTCCCCACAAGATTTCAGACAGAAGAGTGAAAAGAATATCAGAAAAGCCAAGGAGGACCTTGGAGAGTTGCAGAAAGACCTGGAATAACAGTTACAATATTTTCAAAGAAAACTATATGTATTGCACTCTACCACCATGGCTTCTAATGCACCTCATCACGCAAAACTCCATTGCTGAGCAAAAAGCATTTCAAGCGTGTTCAAAGTTTGCTTAACATTTAGACAATCCTGTGAGATACTAGGAGAATATAGTCTGGTCAGATTAAATCAAAATTGAACTCTTTGATGCCAAATCACACCATGTTTAGAGGGCAAAAGGCACAGAATATCACCTCAAAAACACCATAACAACAGTGAAGTTTGGAGGTGGGAACATCATGGTGGGTCTCTTTTTCAAAAAAAAAGGAAAACAAAGTATGCAAAAAAAAAAATCATACATAACGCCACCACACTGTGATGGCAATACGTAGGTATTCTACCCCTTTCCATTCAGGATACTTTTTTCAGGTTGCCACAACTTGCTTTCCATTTGGCCATTTATCAACTTCCTGGCTTCACCATACTTCACTGTCTTCAATGAAAGCGGCTTGGAATGCAGATTTGTGGGTCATCTGACGTACTGTCTGCGCGCTTGGACCCAAAAAGAACAATTTTACTTTCATCATCCTTTTTTTTAGCCAGTTGAGTTGATGTGTTCTTTGCAAATTGTATCCTTTCATGTTAGGGTTCGAGTTCCCACTCCTGCATGGGGGGAATCTCGGCTGTTGCCGCTGCGTCCCCCATCCGTCTCCCCCGCAGTGGTTCCTGCTCAGCAGAACATCGGTCCCAGCATCTGCCCGCCAAGACTGTGCAGAGACTTGCTGCTGCAACCATGTTGAGCAGGAGGATTTGGGACTAAGTCCTTTGTTGCTTCATCTGAGCATGCCCAGGGCAAAGATCTCCCATTGGAGATCAGGGTCACATGCTCAATACAGCTGCCACTCCTATTGGCCTTCAGGAAGGTCCTGTGGCTGTTGATGTTCTGAAGCAGCTTCCCATTGGTCCTTCCTGAAAGGTCTTTTTCCCTCGTGCTGCTATAAAAGGCTGTCCTTACCGCACGGCCGTGCGCTAGTATCAAATCTGTTACGTGCTTGCTCCTTTGGTCATGTATCATGTGGTTTAGGTCTGGCTGAAATAAGCCCCTAGAATACCGGCACATCCGGTAAGGAGATTGTATGCACGTGTTCAGGGCTCGGCTGAAAACGCCATAAATACGGGCTACTCCGGTGAGGAGATTATTGCTTGGGTTCTGATTGCATGACCACAGACTGCAATCCGCTTAGCAGTCATCTGTGTTCCCTGTGAGTCAACAGGACACAGTCTTTGCTACAGCGGCTCTGTGATTTAACAGAGTCCGCTTATATCCTATATAGTGCAACGGCGTTTACATCTGCGACTCTGCGGCATAAACAGATTTGCTCATACTGCCTATTTACGCCATCTTACTATCACAGCTCTGCCTCCATGTGGACCCCGGGCTGCGAACGCACCTCTCCTTAATATCTATTAGGTGCGTTCCGCAGGCCCCTAACATTCATACATGTCTTTTTCAAAGGTGGACTTCTTGCTAAGAGACTAGCTTCACAGAGGTGTCTGTAATTGTCACAGTAACTCACAGGTAACTTGAGACTGTCTTTGATCATCCTGGAGCTGATCATTGCTGAGCCTTTGCCATTCTGGCTATTCTATCCATCGAATGCATCTTTCCGTTTCCTTCCACATCTCTCTGGTTTGGCTTTCCATTTTAAAGCTAGGAGATCATTTTAGTTGAACACCTATCGTGTCTGCATTTCTTTAAAGTTTTATCCACTCCAATCAACTTTTTTTAATCAAAGTACAACTGTTCTTCTGACCAATGTCTCAACACCCATATTTCTCAGGCTTTCAAGGAAAATGCATGTACACATATCTTGACTTCACCCTGAAATAAGGCCCACCTGATTCACACCTGTTTCTTCACAAAATGATTGACCTCACTAATTGAACAACATACTGCTATTATCTGGAATACCCCCCTTTCAATTAATATCCTAACACAGAGACTCAAAAAACATGCAGATCATGAATGGCGAAGCTCTTGTTTTCTTGGAATCTACTTCACCATCCTGTCTTGTTTCATCCACCAATGCAATATTGCACCACAGACTGTCCAGAGTTGACTGATGCTTTTATCCGGTCTGGAAGAGATCCCTCAGAAGAACATCCGCCGCCTCATCAGGAGAATTGCTCAGGCATAATAGGGAGGTCATACATCGTCCGTGGAGCCACACACACTGCTGAGCATCATTTCCTTGGCTTGAGGCATTTCCACTGAAGTTGGATCAACCGTAATTTGATTTTCCACTTTGATTTTGAGTAATCATTCCAAATCCTGACCTCCATGGGATATTAATTTTGATTTACATTGATCATTTTTATGTTTTATGTTCCCACCGCATCCACTATGTATTGAATAATGATTTGCAACTGGAATATTTAATTCAGTGATAACCTAGATGTGGGATTTTATGTTCCCTTTATTTTTTTTTGAGCAGTGTAATAATGTATTACTATTGACATCAATTTCTTAATAGCAATAACTACATTTAATAAAGAAGAATGTCAACTATAAATTAAAAAGCGTACATATATAACCATAATTGAATTTTAACCCCTCAAAAAGAAACGTGATAAAACCAACATCTACATTGCCCAGTCATTTATGAATTAACGATTGGAAATGCCATTTGTATCGGTAAACGTCAGCACAGCTTATAGGGCAGATGTATTATTCAGAGCAGATGTATTTCTTAAATTTAAAAAAAACCGTTTTAAAATACTATATTTATGGCTTAGTGCTATAAATATTGTTTTTACACAATAAATGCCCATTTTATCTGTTTAATCCTCCATGGGTAGTTATGGAATCCAAATCCACAAGAATATGCAACTAAGTCCTTAAAACTTGTCAACACACACTGTAGCCTTCTCAACAAATATGTACCCATTTGTTAAATTTATATTGTGCTTTATAAATACCGTACTTTATATTTATACCGTTTTTTATGAGTTAGCTTTTAAATGTTAAACCAAAACAAATTAAGAGAATTCTTCTTTCAAGTTTCTTTCATAAATAATTTAAGAGCTACATTAAAGCAGAAACAGAATGTAAACAGCAAGAACCTTAAAATATGTCATTGTATACAAATGTGAAAATATACAATATATTCATAAGTAAGATATATTGAAATAATAGGGTAACCCCTTAAACGACCAAGCCATTTTGTGGGTTAACCCCTTCACCCCCAAGGGTGGTTTGCACGTTAATGACCGGGCCAATTTTTACAATTCTGACCACTGTCTCTTTATGAGGTTAAACTCTGGAACGCTTCAACGGATATTCGCGATTCTGAGATTGTTTCTCGTGACATATTGTACTTCACGTTAGAAGTAAAATTTCTTGATATAACTTAAGTTTATTTTTGAAAAAAACGCAAATATGGCGAAAATTTTAAAAATTTTGCAATTTTCAAACTTTGATTTTTATTCCCTTAAAACAGAGAAATATGTCACACAAAATAGTTAAGAAATAACATTTCCCACATGTCTACTTTACATCAGCACAATTTGGAACCAAAATTTTTTTTTTTTTAGGAAGTTTATAAGGGTTAAAAGTTGACCACGTTTCTCATTTTTACAACAAAATTTACAAAGCCATTTTTTTTAGGGACCACCTCACATTTGAAGTCACTTTGAGGGGTCTACATGGCAGAAAATACCCAAAAGTTACACCATTCTAAAAACTGCACCCTCATGATACTCAAAATCACAATTCAAGAAGTTTATTAACCCTTCAGGTGCTTCACAGGAACTAAAGCAACGTGGAAGGAAAAAATGAATATTTAACTTTTTAGCCACAAAAATTATCTTTTACAAACTTTTTATTTTCACAAGGGTAAAAGGAGAAATTGGACAGATAAGGTTGTTATGCAATTTCTCCCTGAGTACGCCAATACCCAATATGTGGGGAAAACTACTGTTTGGGCACATGGCAGAGCTCGTAAGGGAATGAGCGCCGTTTGACTTTTTCAAACTAAAATTGGCTGGAATTGAGATTGGACAACATGTCGCCTTGGAGAACCTCTGATGCGCCTAAACAGTGGAAACCCCCACAAGTGACACCATTTTGGAAACTAGACCCCCTAAGGTACTTATCTAGATCTGTTGTGATCACTTTGAACCCTCAAGTGTTTCACAAAAGTTTATAATGCCTAGGTGTGAAAAAAAAAAAATTTCCACAAAAATGATTTTTTAGTCCCAAATTTTTGAATTTTCCCAAGGAAATTGGACCCCAAAAGTTGTCCAATTTGTCCTGAGTACGCTGATACCCCATATGTGGGGGGGGGAACTGTTTGGGCGCACGGCAGGGCTTGGAAAGGAAGTAGTAACGTTTTGGAATGCAGACATTGATGGGGGTCATGTTCCATTTGCAGTGCCCCAGATGAGCCTAAACAGTGGAAATCCCCCACAAGTGACCCATTTTGGAAACTAGACCCCCTAAGGAACTTATCTAGATCTTTGGTGAGAACTTTGAACCCCCAAGTGCTTCACACAAGTTTATAATGCCCGGGCATGAAAATAAAAAATCCTATTTTTTTTCCCACAAAAATTATCTTTTAGTCACTAATTTTTTATTTTCCCAACGGTAACAGGAGAAATTGTACCACTTAAGTTGTTGTCCAATTTGTCCTGAGTACGCTGATACCCCATAGTGAGGGGGAACCACTGTTTGGGCGCACGGCAGAGCTCGGAAGGGAAGGAGCACCATTTGACTTTTTCCAACCAAAATTGGCTGGAATTGAGATTGGATGCCATGTTGCATTTGGAGAGCCCCTGATGTGCCTAAACAGTGGAAACCCCCCCACATGTGACCCCATTTTGGAAACTAGACCCCTCAAGGAACTTATCTAGATGTGTGGTGAGAACTTTGAACCCCCAGGTGTTTCACTAAAGTTTATAACGTACAGCCGTAAAATAAAAAATCTTTTTTTTTTTTTACAAAAATGATTTTTTTCGCCCCCAATATTTTATTTTAACAAGGGTAACAGAAGAAATTGGAACACAAAAGTTGTTGTCCATTTTGTCTTGAGTACGCTGATACCCAATATGTGGGCGAAAACTACTGTATGGGCACACGTCGGGGCTCGAAGGGAAGTAGTGACGTTTTGGATTGCAGACTTTGATGGAATGGTCTGGGGGCGTCATGTCGCATTTGGAGATCCCCTGATGCACCTAAACAGTGGAAACCCCCCACAAGTGACCCCATTTTGGCAAACAGACCCCAAAAGGAACTTATCTAGATGTGTGGTGAGCACTTTGAACCCCGAAGTGCTTCACAGAAGTTTATAACGTACAGCCGTAAAAATAAAAAATCTTTTTTTTTTTTACAAAAATGATTTTTTCGCCCCCAATATTTTATTTTTACAAGGGTAACAGGAGAAATTGGACCCCAAAAGTTGTTGTCCAATTTGTCCTGAGTACGCTGATACCCAATATGTGGGAGAAAACTACTGTATGGGCGCACGTCAGGGCTCGGAAGGGAAGTAGTGACGTTTTGGATTGCAGACTTTGATGGAATGGTCTGGGGGCGTCATGTCGCATTTGGAGAGCCCCTGATGCGCCTAAACAGTGGAAACCCCCCACAAGTGACACCATTTTGGAAAATAGACCCCACAAGGAACTTATCTAGATGTGTGGTGAGCACTTTGAACCCCAAGTGCTTCACAGAAATTTATAGCGCACAGCCGTAAAAATAAAAAATCTTTTTTTTTTTTTGCAAAAATGATTTTTTCGCCCCAATATTTTTTTTCACAAGGGTAACAGGAGAAATTGGACCCCAAAAGTTGTTGTCCAATTTGTCCTGAGTACGCTGATACCCAATATGTGGTAGAAAACTACTGTATGGGTAAACGTTGGGGCTCGGAAGGGAAGTAGTGACGTTTTGGATTGCAGACTTTGATGGAATGGTCTGGGGGCGTCATGTCGCATTTGGAGAGCCCCTGATGCGCCTAAACAGTGGAAATCCCCAACAACTGACCCCATTTTGGAAAATAGACCCCACAAGGAACTTATCTAGATGTGTGGTGAGCGCTATGAAGCCCCAAGTGCTTCACAGAAGTTTATAATGTACAGCCGTAAAAACAAAAAAATCATTTTTTTTTTTACAAAAATGATATTTTCGCCCCCAGTTTTTTATTTTCCCAAGGGTAACAGAAGAAATAGGACAAATTGCACAATAACTCTGGGGTCCAGAGTACGCTGATACCCCATATATGGGGATGAACTACTGTTTGGACGCATGGCAGAGCTCAGAAGTGAAGGAGCACCGTTTGACTTTTGCAACGCAGAATTGGCTGGAATTGAGATCAGACACCATGTCACATTTGGAGAGCCCCTGATGTGCCTAAACAGCGGAAACCCCCCAATTCTAACTCCAACCCTAACCCCAACACACCCCTAACCCTAGTCCCAACCCTAACCACAAACCTAACACTAACACACCCCTAATCCCAACCCTAACCCTAATCCTAACTTTAGCGCCAACCCTAACCCTAACTTTAGCCGAAACCCTAACCCTAATGGGAAAATGGAAATAAATACATTTTATTTATTTTATTATTTTTCCCTAACTAAGGGGGTGATAAAGGGGGTCTGATTTACTATTTATAGCGGGTTTTTATGATTGGCAGCTGTCACGCTAAAAGACGCTTTTTATTGCAAAAAATAGTTTTTTGCATCGCCACATTTTGAGAGCTATAATTTTTGCATATTTTGGCCCACAGAGTCATGTGAGGACTTATTTTTTGCGGTACGAGTTGACGTTTTTATTGGTACTGTTTTTGAGCGCGTGACATTTTTTGATCGCTTTTTATTTCGATTTTTGGGAGGTTAGAATGAACAAAAATCAGCAATTCATGAATTTCTTTTGGGGGAGGCGTTTTTATCGTTCCGCGTGTGGTAAAATTGATAAAGCAGTTTTATTCATCGGGTTAGTACGATTGCGGCGATACCTCATTTATATCATTTTTTTATGTTTTGGCGCTTTTATAGAATAAAAACTATTTTATATGAAAAATAATTATTTTTGCATCGCTTTATTCTGCGAGCTATAACTTTTTTATTTTTTCACTGATGATGCTGTGTGGTGGCTCGTTTTTTGCGGGACAAGATGACGTTTTCAGAGGTACCATGTTTATTTATATCTGTCTTTTTGATCGCGTGTTATTCCACTTTTTGTTCGGCGGTATGATGATAAAGCATTGATTTTTTGCTTTTTTTTTTTTTTTTAAGGGGTTCACTAAAGGGGTTAACTAGTGGGACAGTTTTATAGGGAGGGTCGTTACGGACGTGGCGATACCAAATATGTGTACTTTTATTGTTTTGTTTTTTTTATTTACAGGAAGAAATGAATTTATTGGGGAATATATATATTTTTTTAATTTATTTTGGATTTTTTTTTAAAACATGTCTATTTTTATTTTTTTTACTTTTTTACTTTGTCCCAAGGTGGGACATCACTGTATTTTATCAGATCGCTGGTGTGACAGTGTGCACAGCACTCTGTCACACCAGCGATTGCAAAGGCATAGATGCAGGCTTCTCAGTGCCTGCTCTCAGCAGGCACTGAGGAAGCCGCCTCCCTCCAGGACCCCGGCGCCATCTTGGATCCGGGTCCTGGGAGGGAGGAAGCCCTCAGAACAGCGCGATCACATCTCGCTGCTCTGAGGGTCTCAGGGGCGCGCAGGGAGCCCCCACCCTGCGCGATCCTCCCCTGTGCCCCCAGTACACCGCGATCATGTTTGATCGCGGTGTGCAAGGGGTTAATGTTCCGGGAGCGGTCCGTGACCGCTCCTGACACACAGTCACGGGTGTCAGCTTTGATAATCAGCTGACACCCGGCGGCGATTAGCTGCGCTCCCGTAGGGAGTGCAGCTAATCGCCTGTGACGTACTATCCCGTCCATGGTCAGATTGGCATGGGTTTCATGGACGGGATAGTACATCTGATGTCAGAGAGGAGTTAAAGACCAGGCCAATTTTTACATTTCTGACCACTGTCTCTTTATGTGCTTATAACTCTGGAACGCTTAAACGGATCTTGGCGATTCTGAGACTGTTT
Organism: Oophaga sylvatica; assembly: GCA_033576555.1. Lineage (NCBI taxonomy): Eukaryota > Metazoa > Chordata > Amphibia > Anura > Dendrobatidae > Oophaga > Oophaga sylvatica. The sequence continues at coordinate 347,891,127 of JARQOD010000006.1, forward strand.
TCTCGTAACATATTGTACTTCATGATAGTGGTAAAATTTCTTCAATATAACTTGCGTTTATTTATGAAAAAAAAAGGAAATATGGCAAAAATTTTGAAAATTTTGCAATTTTCAAACTTTTAATTTTTATGCCATTAAATTAGAGAGATATGTCACAAAAAATAGTTAATAAATAACATTTCCCACATGTCTACTTTACATCAGCACAATTTTAGAACCAAATTTCTTTTTGTTAGGAAGTTATAAGTGTTAAAAGTTGACCAGCAATTTCTTATTTTTCCAACAAAATTTACAAAACCATTTTTTTTAGGGACCACCTCACATTTGAAGTGAATTTGAGGGGTCAATATGACAGAAAATACCCAAAAGTGACACCATTCTAAAAACTGCACCCCTCAAGGTGTTCAAAGCCACATTCAAGATGTTTATTAACCCTTTAGGTACTTCACAAGAACTGAAGCAATGTGGAAGGTAAAAATGAACATTTAACTTTTTTTCCCAAAATTTTTCTTTCGACACAATTTTTTTAAATTTTATCAAGGGTATCAGTAGAAAATGAACCACAATATTTGTTGTACAATTTCTCCTGAGTACATTGATACCCCATGTGTGGGGGTAAACCACTATTTGGGCGCATGACAGAGCTCGGAAGGGAAGCAGCGCCATTTGACTTTTTTGTCTGGAATTGAGATTGGACGCCATGTCGCATTTGGAGAGTCCCTGTGTGCCTAAACAGTGGAAACCCCCCACAAGTGACCCCATTTTGGAAACTAGACCCCCCAAGGAACTTATCTAAATGTGTTATGAGAGCTTTGAACCCCCAAGGGCTTCACAGCAGGTTATAACGTAGAGCCGTAAAATTAAAAAATCATATTTTTTCCACAAAAATGATCTTTTCATCCCAATTTTTATTTTCCAAAGGATAAAAGGACCCCAAAAGTTATTGTGCAATTTGTCCTGAGTACGCTGATACCCCATATGTGGGGGTAAACCACTATTTGGGCGCATGGCAGAGCTCGGAAGGGAAGCAGCGCCATTTGACTTTTTTGGCTGAAATTGAGATTGGACGCCATGTCGCATTTGGAGAGTCCCTGTATGCCTAAACAGTGGAAACCCCCCACAAGTGACCCCATTTTGGAAACTAGACCCCCCAAGGAACTTATCTAGATATGTGGTGAGAGCTTTGAACCCCCAAGGGCTTCACAGAAGGTTATAACGTAGAGCCGTAAAATTAAAAAATCATATATTTTCCACAAAAATGATCTTTCCACCCCCAATTTTTATTTTCCAAAGGGTAACAGGACCCCAAAAGTTATTGTGCAATTTGTCCTGAGTACACTGATACCCCATATGTGGGGGTAAACTGCTATTTGGGCGCATGGCAGAGCTCGGAAGGGAAGCAGCGCCATTTGACTTTTTTGGCTGAAATTGAGATTGGATGCCATGTCGCATTTGGAGAGTCCCTGTATGCCTAAACAGTGGAAACCCCCCACAAGTGACCCCATTTTGGAAACTAGACCCCCCAAGAAACTTATCTATATGTGTGGTGAGAGCTTTGAACCCCCAAGGGCTTCACAGAAGGTTATAACGTAGAGATGTAAAATTAAAAAATCATATCTTTTCCACAAAAATGATCTTTCCACCCCCAATTTTTATTTTCCAAAGGGTAACAGAACCCCAAAAGTTATTGTTCAATTTGTCCTGAGTACGCTGATACCCCATATGTGGGGGTAAACCACTATTTTGACGCATGGCAGAGCTCGGAAGGGAAGGAGCGCCTTTTTCAACTGCAGACTTTGATGGAATGGTCTGCGGGTGTCATGTCACGTTTGGAGAGCCCCTGATGTGCCTAAACAGTAGAAACCCCCCACAAGTGACTCCATTTTGGAAACTAGACCACCCAAGGAACTTATCTAGATGTGTGGTGAGCACTTTGAACCCCCAAGTGCTTCACAGAAGTTTATAACGTAGAGCCGTGAAAATAAAAAAAATCATATTATTTTCCAACAAATAATCTTTTTGTCCCCAAATTTTTATTTTTATAAGGGTAACAGGAGAAATAGGACCCCAAAAGCTATTGTGCAATTTGTCCTGAGTACGCTGATACCCCATATGTGGGGGAACCACTATTTTGATGCATGGCAGAGCTCGGAAGGGAAGGAGCACCGTTTTTAAATGCAGACTTTGATGGAATGGTCTGCGGGTGTCATGTCGCGTTTGGAGAGCCCCTGATGTGCCTAAACAGTAGAAACCCCCCACAAATGATCCCATTTTGCAAACTAGACCCCCCCAAGGAACTTATCTAGATGTGTGGTCAGCACTTTGAGCCCCCAAGGGCTTCACAGAAGTTTATAACGTAGAGCCGTGAAAATAAAAAAATCCTTTTTTTTTCCAAAAAAATGACCTTTTTGCCCCCAAATTTTTATTTTTATAAGGGTAACAGGAGAAATAGGACCCCAAAATTTGAAGTGCATTTTGTCCTGAGTACGCTGATATACCATATGTGGGGGGGAACCACTGTGATCGCCTTATTGCGATCTTTGGGAGGCAGAATGAACAAATCCACAAAAGGTGAAGAATTGGTTTTCTTTTTTACGCCGTTCCTCGTGTGGTATTAGTGATTAGGCGACTTTATTCCTCGGGTCGGTGCGATTATGGCGATACCAGATTTATACCCTTTTTTCATGTTTAGCTTCTGTCACACTCTAAAAGACGCTTTTTTTTGGAATAATTTTTTGTAAGAAATTTTTGCATCGCCGTATTTTGAGAGCTATAATTTTTCCATATTTCGGCTGACAAATTTATGTGTGGGCTTATTTTTTGTGGGACGAGCTGACGTTTTTATTGGTACCATATTCGGGCACATAACGTTTTTTTATCGCTTCCTATTCCGATTTTTGTGGAAGCAGAATGAACAAAAATCAGCAATTCAGGAATTGTTTTTTTTTTTACTCCGTTCCGCGTGTGGTAAAATTGATAAAGCAGCTTTATTCTTCGGGTCACTACGATTACAGCGATACCTCATTTATATATTTTTTTATGTTTTGGCGTTTTTTACACAATAAAAAGTTTTATAGAAAAAATAATTATTTTTGCATCAGTTTATTCCGCGAGCGATAACTTTTTTATTTTTTCGCTGATGATGCTGTATAGCAGCTTGTTTTTTGCGGGACAAGATGACGTTTTCAGCGGTACCATGGTTATTTATATCCCACTTTTTGATCGCGTGTTATTGCACTTTTTCCAAGCGGTGTGATGATACCGCTTTGAAAAAGTATAATTTACTACTTTTTTTTTTACGGCTTTCACTGAAGGGGTTAACTAGGGATACGCTTTTATTGATAGGATTTTTACGGACGTGGCGATATCAAACATGTGTGTTTTTTTTGTTTTTTGTTTTTTTTATTACATAAAAATGTGTATTTTTTAGGGGATTTTTTTAAAATTATTTTTTAATATTTTTTTTACAATTTTTAAAAAAAATGATTTTTTTTTTAACTTGTCCCTTTATGGGACTTTCACTTTTTTTACTTTTTATTGCAGTTACAATGCATTGCAATGCTCCAGCATTGCAATGCATTGCAACTATAGTGAAAGCTGCTGTGACCATGATCACAGCAGCTTTTCGTAGCTACATGACCCGGAGGTTGTCATGACAACCCCTGAGTCATCAAGGCAGAGATCGGGCCTGCAAATACATTGCAGGGCGCCGATCTGAGGCAGAGGGAGCTCCCTACCCTGTGCCTCCCCCCTGAGCGCTGCGATCGCGCTCGATCGCAGCAGTCAGGGGGTTAACAGCCAGGGGCGGTGGGGGCGCCGCTCCTGGCTGTGAGTGCAGGAAGCCTGGCCACTGCAGCGCCGGCTCCTGCACTGATCGCGCTGGAGATGCTGAAATTTCAGCATCTCCTGCGCGATTGCTGCTGTGTTTGGTCAGTCAGATTGACTGACCAAGCACAGCGCTGTAGGTGCGGGGACCGACGGCAAAGGTCCCCGCACCGCTTGCCGTGCCTGTCATCTGTCTGTGACAGCTGTCGGCACTGATCTATCACTGCGTGTTTACACGCAGTGTTAGATCAAAGGGATGACGTGCACAGTCCGTCCTGGTGCCGGAACTGACACCTTGCCATGACGGACTGTGCACGTCATTGGACATTAAGGGGTTAATCTCTACAAATAAAAATATTGTTATTATGTTATTGTCTATATTATTTTCTGTGTACAGTACACTGAAAGCTATGAGAATAGCATGAGATTAGTTAACAATATGGCTCTTAGTGGATTTTATCAACATAATGGCCAAACATGAACAGTGTTCGATTATGGAAATGCTATATAAGGTGCTCACTAGTATCAAAAATTCCCTTCATTAAAGATAAAACACTGATTTTATTAGATATGCATTAAAAAGGTTAACGAACAACATATGCACACAAGATCATGGTGTATTTTCAAAAAATAGATATACAGTACACCCAAATATAAACAACTTATTGAGGACATTGGTCTAATGGGAGGAAGTGAATTTATCACTAGGCAGCACTATTGTCTGGTACTGCCTTTCCGCGAAGGTTGGCACTCTACAAGCAACACAAGTTGTGGTGCCCTCGCTCAACTTACACTTTCCGTCGCTGTTTCGAAAACCCTACAAAAAATCACCCATCCATCAACAATCAATATAGCATAAAGAATGACGAGGTGACACAAAAAATGGGACACGTAACCAAACAGTGGTGATAAGGCAGGAAGATCCCTACTCACAGCATACAAATTAATGTCCATATATGTATATATGCACAATTAGTGATTTATCCAGTCACAATGGGAAACCATCACTAATTCACAGTTTGATGGAAAGCATAAATTGCAATAAAGGGGCTACTGAATGAAGAGAAAAATGTGTACTTCCCTTTAAGAAGTGATCCTAAGACTTGACCTCAAAGTGCTTCCCCCAAAGGATACAGGTTTATCAGGAGGCTGGTTAAACAGTGGACTGGCAGAGTTTGTAGCCAAGATGGATTCTAATGCTATATAACCTCATTATAGTGAAGCTATATATCTCAAGCCAGACACGTCACTCAAAACAAGAATCATCAAACTATGACTTGTCTATTCTGGACACATCTTACAAAGAGAGTAATCACTGGAGAAGGACATCATGATTTTAAGAATTGAAGGAACAAGGCAAAGAAGATCAGCAACCCCATGGCTTGATACTATCACAATAACAGTGGAGAAGACCCTGGTAGACCTATCTAGGCTTGCACAAGATTGATATTTCTACAGATCAATCATTCGTCAAGTCAGCATGGCTTGAAACTGAGCCGAAGACCGTTAAAAAAGTATCCATTATGCTGTTTTGTTCCTACATCCAGATGAATTGGCAGGTGCCATATTTCAAACAAAGTGGATTGTTTAGTAAATTTAGTTATATAGTCCGTTAGACATATTAAATTAATATTGGCTAAATCCACCAACATTTTTATGGATTGTTGACCTCCTGGCTCTACCCCAAATGATGATGTCATGTGAAAGAAGAACGAGCATGTTTAATTTTAATGCCTGATTATTTTAACATCCAGATTTGGATCCTTTGGTGTCTGGCAGTGGCTTACTTCGCTGCCCCATTTAAAATGCTAGCATGTTTAGCAGTCAAAGGTGAGAGAAAAAAAGCTGTCAGCTGATCACAGGCAGGTCAGGAAATGTTCTCCTTGTTGGGAATTCCACAATCTATATTTAAAGGTTAACTGTTCTTTCAAGTAAAAATCAAACAAGCTGTTCTGTGTGTGTACATGATGAATAACACTATTTCTGGCTTTCTTATGATTTCTATTCTGCATTTAGACATAGGTCCACGTGGCTCTCCTGATGGGTGGGTGCTCAAGTAGGATTCCACTCCAAATATAGTGTAAGTAAAGAACTTGGCACTACAGAATGGATGCAAAGAACATTGAAATTATTTGTTTCAGAAAAACAATCCTTTATATATATATATATATATATATATATATATATTTATATTATTTTTAACGTTTCTGCCTTCTTCATCAGCAGTGCACGCTTATGCCTATACCTTAGCGCTATAATCCTTACTCTTTGTTATATTTTATTTTGCTTCCGATGATTTCCTGATTGAAGGCAGAAACATTAAAAATCGGTATGTACAGAGGATAATTTCAATGTTTTTTGTATCTACTCTGGAGTGCAAAGTGTTTTTACTTACATTGTCATCAGTTTTCTTCTCTGCAGGCTCTATCTCTTAATTTGCCATTGATTTTGAGCTTGTGGGAGGAAACTAGTTGCTACATTGTGACCAATAGTGAGCACTTCATACAGAGAGGGATTTCTGCTCTTCATTCCTTAGCTTGCACACCGACAGAAGCAGCAGTATTACAGAGAAAAATATATAGCAGTACTGAGCAGTATAAATTTAAATCCAGGCTCTAGAGTGATGTTAAAGTGTTGGAAAGCCCAGTATGACCTGTGTGTCCCTCTGATTGTTTTTTTCCTTTGCTCCTTATGCCTCCTCTCCTCTGTCCATCAAATATAATAGGTGGTGTGTCATCTAAAACTCACTTCCTGATTAGTCTTTCTTTACAAAAAATGGATTTAAAAAGGACCTTTCACCAGTTTTAGTATTTTACACTGGCCTTATCATGGAATACTGTGTTCAATTCTGGCACCACATTTTAAAAAAGACGTTGAAAAACTGGAGCACGTTCAGAGAAGAGTTACTAAGATGGTGAGCGGACTGCAAAGTATGTCCTATGGGGAACGTTTAAAGGATCTGGGTATGTTTAGCTTGCAAAATAGAAGGCTAAGGGGAGACTAAATAGCTGTCTACAAATATTTGAAGGGATGTCACAGTGTAGAGGGATCATCCTTATTCTCATTTGCCCTTGAAAACACAAGAAGCAATGGAATGAAACTGAAAGGGAGAAGATACAGATTAGATATTAGAAAAATCTTTTTGACAGTGAGGGTGATCAATGAGTGGACCAGGCTGCCACGAGAGTTGGTGAGTTCTTCTTCAATGGAAGTCTTCAAACGAGGCTGGACAGACATCTGTCTGGGATGGATTAGTGAATCCTGCATTTAGTAGCGAGTTGGACATGATGACCCTGGAGGTGTCTTCCAACTCTACCATTCTAAGATTCTATGACTAGTGGCTGCAGAGCTGAATAAAACATCTTTTTTATTTTTTCAATTCCTATCTCTGTTTATAAACTTTTATAATTTATGTTAATCCCAATGAGGGATTTATTTATTTTTACCAGATTTGTCTGTGGTGGCATGTACACAGGAGAAAAAAGAAGGTCAGAAGAACATGCTTTCTACTGTAAGATGTAAAGATAAACAACCCTACTCTTAGCTCTGATCTGTGAACCTCTGTGTACAGAGTAGGGAGACCTGAGTGTGATTACAAATACCTCCAGCTTTAAACTTGTGGAAGTGAGTGTAGTGGGAAAAGGATAAATATTAAGAATTGAGAGTCCTCATTGGTTGATACCTTTTAATGGCTAACTGAAAAGATGGTAAATTGCAAGCTTTCGAAACTTCTCAGGTCTCTTCACCAGGCATAGACTATCTAGCTTCTGTAGAAAGTGCAATTCTATATTCAATCCAAAAATAAAATCGTCACATAACGGTGTCCTCCAAATGCAAAAAGCAGAGAGTATGCACTACTAGCTGTACCAGCAACGCGTTTCGACCTTAGATGGTCTTTGTTATTTTTGGATTGAATAAAGAATTGCACTTTCTACAGAAGCTGGACTGCTCCCTTCATTTTCTCTGCTGCTGCATGTCTTGGTCCAGACTTTCAGTCTCGTGCTCCGGTGGTGGTTGGTGAGCTGGCATAGGGTTAATACCCTTTACTTTCTTTTACATAGACTATCTATGCCTGATGAAAAGACCTGAGTAGTCTCGAAAGCTTGCAATTTGTTACCATCTTTTCAGTTATCCATTAAAAGGTATCAGCCACTGAGGACTCTCAACTCTAAATATTTTTCTATCTACTGGCTAACACAGTACAAAGATATACAGTACAGACCAAAAGTTTGGACACACCTTCTCATTCAACGATTTTTCTGTATTTTCATGACTGTGAAAATTGTAGAATCACACTGAAAGCATCAAAACTATGAAGTAACACATGTGGAATTATACATTACACTTTACAAAAAAGTGTGAAACAACTGAAAATATGTCTTATATTCTAGGTTCTTCAAAGAAGCCACCTTTTGCTTTGATTACTGCTTTGCACGCAGAAAAGGTGAACGGATGGACTCTACATGCCTGGTTCCCACCGTGAAGCATGGAGGAGGTGGTGTGATGGTGTGGGGGTGCTTTGCTGGTGAGACTGTTGGGGATTTATTCAAAATTCAAGGCATACTAAACCAGCATGGCTACCATAGCATCTTGCAGCGGCATGCTATTCCATCCGGTTTGCATTTAGTTGGACCATCATTTATTTTTCAACAGGGCAATGACCCCAAACACACCTCCAGGCTGTGTAAGAGCTATTTGACAAAGAAGGAGAGTGTTGGGGTGCCTTGCCAGATGACCTGGCCTCCACAGTTACCAGACCAGAACCCAATCGAAATGGTTTGGGGTGAGCTGGACCACTCACCGCTTCAATTTTGAATAATCCCCAACAGTGTCACCAGCAAAGCACCCCCACACCATCACACCACCTCCTCCATGCTTCACTGTGGGAACCAGGCATGTAGAGTCCATCCGTTCACCTTTTCTGCGTGCAAAGCAGTAATCAAAGCAAAAGGTGGCTACTTTGAAGAACCTAGAATATAAGACATATTTTCAGTTGTTTCACACTTTTTTGTAAAGTGTAATGTATAATTCCACATGTGTTAATTCATAGTTTTGATGCCTTCAGTGTGATTCTACAATTTTAATAGTCATGAAAATACAGAAAAATCTTTGAATGAAAAGGTGTGTCCAAACTTTTGGTCTGTACTGTATATCTTTCCTGTGGAAAAAGGATTACAGCAGAGCTAACAGCACTGATAGCAGAACTACAGCTGCAGAGGTGTCTAATCATCTTAGCAACAAACAGGTCACATGTCCCACACAAAACAGGACTATTAAATCATGAATTATTTCTCATGTACATCCATCCAATGTGGTGTACAAGATACATTGTACAAGGTGCCATGAAGGAAACTATATTGGGGAAACTAAACAGAAACTACAAACAACAGTGAATCTACATAAACTATACTAATTTAGACAAACTATAAACAATGAGCTGTACATGTCTGTGGGAAAACATTTCTCTTGACCGGGACACAGTACGAAAGACTTAAAAGTCTTAACACTAAAATGTCATTTAAACAATGACAAAGAGAGAAAAATCTGTCAATTCAAACTGGTAAGTACAGTATGTTCAAGTTTTCGACAAACAGATTTAATTGAAAACCTGAATTTATCGCTCACTATAAGTGCACACTTAACACCTCCACTGACTGACTCCAGATCACTTCCAAATAGAGAGAACTGAATAAAATTTAGCAAATTGAATTCAACTCAAATTTAACAAAAATTCACAGTCGACAGAATGTGGATTTTTTTAAAATTCTGTTCTGCTGGCCATTATTTGTCTAAACCATAAAAGGCCACCTAACCGTAAAAAGAAATAAAAAAGAAAACATTTATTGGCACCTCTTTGGCCCCTCCTCTTTTTACTTTCACCAGTCTTTTCCTCATCACATCTTCAGATCGACATTGGCAGTGCAGAAATCCCCCGGCCTTGGTCACTAGACTGAAGCTTACAGGTTTGCTAAGAGGGTATTGTGCATGCTCACTGACACATTCTCAGGTAAGAAGATCTGCCACTTTCACTTGTTAGTTTAGCATTCCTCACATACTGACCAGAACTTCTATCCTCACGGTGGCTGCTGGTGGAGGGGCATGTGACGAGACCTGTCCATCAACCGCTTCCATATTGTAAAACAGCTACACAGGACAGTTGCTTTTCTTTTGAAAGAGACTGATGGACTTATCTGGTTACATGTTCCTTCATCTTCAACCATTGCATGGACTGAAGTGCTGGTTAGTGTGTGGGACGAATTAAAGTTTGTAACTAGAGATGGGTGGATCAGGCAAATTTTTTCTGTTCACACAGCTTTTCCCATGAAATTTCATTTGCAGAGAAATTATGTCCCTTATTATGCTCTGTGGTTTTGTACCAGATCTCAAAGCATGATAGACATCAATGTAAAAGGAAAACAGATGTAAAAAAAGAAAAGAATTCTTATACTCACCTCACCCTTTCCGCTCCCCACCATTTCTCATCTGTTCCTTGCCGCATCTTCATATTGTCACCACTCGCACTGAAACCACTCGTTCCACTCGCTTCTGACGCTGAGCTGGGGCTTCCGATTCAGAGGGTTTTGCGCATGCGTGTGTAAGGTCTGGGTGCAGATTTTAATGTCATGATGTTGTGACCTTTCTCACTAGTATGAGACGCCCAGGGATTTAAGCGTGATGGTCAGGAAAGGTAAGTGTTCCAGTGAGATTATGATTTTTTATATTTTTCTCATTTGAATGGCCTTTCGGTCATTGTGGTCAACGGCCACAGTATTTGCAGATTTTTGTAAATTTCGAGTAGAATTCAATTCCACTTGATTATACATTTGCTTATCTATATTTGTACCTCTTTTCTCTGTCCTTTTCTGAACTCCTCAGCTGATTTATAATCACAAACTATAATAAATTTGAATGTGCCGAGCAGCAAAGTCATGTAAAAGCAAAATGGTGCAACATTTATGATGAAAACCCTTTTGCAAGAATTATTTTTTTCAGCTGAAAATACCTACATTTTTGTAAATAAAATGTCCTTGAAGTTGGCCATCTACTTTAACTGTATGACTACATGAAAGAAAGCAAGGTATTTGGAACTTTTAATCAGGAAAACTGCAGCTCCAGACAACTATACAGATGTTTGTGTATTTTTTTTAAACCTGCCAATTCTGGAAAAATTCTAAAATAGTTTCTAATATAGTTGCTAAAAGTCCTTACTGGTCCCTGTATTACTGTGTGATGAATATGCTGCAGCGCTATTTGCTACAGTGATATTTTATCCATAGGAATATCATGTTTTCCAGTATTTTTTTACTTATTATAAGCTGAGTGCATTACTGAAAACTTTATAAAATGGAAATGAACCATGGTATTCAGTAGATTATCATTTTTAAGTAAAAAAATAAGTAAATTGTGGATATTAAGGAGCCAATGACACTTAGTACCATGAAAGAAAGCTATTCTTAAGATCTTGCATTGGACTGAAAGTAAACTACGGTAATATGCTATCTATTCTATTATTTCTAAACACTGTTTTTCGGTGATTACTTTGTATCTCCGTTCATACTGCACACACACACAAATGATACACCATATGAAAGGTAAACTTGCCCCCTTCAGCAGGAAAATAGCCAAACAAACCACACATCCACGATTTGATCACAAAATACTGTTTAAACATTAATTTTCATAAATCTGCAGTAAGGAAAAATGACCTACAGGTGGCACAACAGTACCCCAAAGCACACTACCACAAAGCTGCTTACAGGCATCACAAACAAATCCAAACATTTGCCTTGGGGGCTTTCCAGCTTGCTGAACTGCTTGCCCTGCCTATTTCTGACAAATTGGAGGATTGCACACTTCACTGCAGATGAGTAACATATGCAAACACATTTGTAAACATGCAATGCCTATTGAATTGCACAGTTGCTCCGTTCATACTCCACCCACACAAACAAATGATACACCATTTGAAAGGTCAAATGACCTGCAGGTGGCAGCACACTACCACAAAGCTGCTTACAGACATCACAAACAAATCCAAACATTTGCCTTGGGGTCTTTCCAGCTTGCTTAAGTGCTTGCGCAGCCTATTTCAGGCACATTGGAGGATTGCCCACTTCACTGCAGGTGAGTCACATATGCAAACGCATTTGTAAACATGCACTGCTTTTTCGCTGATTAATTTGCCCCCACACACAAATGGTGAGTCAGATATGCAAACACATTTGTAAACATGCACTGCTTTTAGCTGATTACTTTGCCCAACACACACAAATGATGCACCATTTGAAAGGTAAACTTGCCCCTTCAGCAAGAAAAGAGACAAACAAACCACACATTCACGATTTTATCACTAAATACAGTTTAATCATTCATTTTCATGAACCTGCAGAAAGAAACAATGACCTGCAGGTGGCACCTCAACCGGAAGACATTTTTTGGCCTCTACTTATCAAACCAATTTATTGTATTACCAATCTACATATAAAAATACCTGTCTGTGTTCATCATCTCATGAAACACATTTACATTTGACCAGCTTGCTTTTTCTGAAATGGCATGCGCCCCCGACGACCAATGAGCGAAAATTTTGCACAGGCCAAACTAGTTTTATTGAATTATCAAACTCGGTCATGCTGCATCTACAGTATATGAGGAAATGTCTTTCAGTGTATTAAATGGATTGACCTCTCTCAGAAAACTTTCTGCTATAAGCTGCAGTAGTTATAGAAAAAGCAAGTTGAGACCGCTGCTGCAGTCTCAGTTGTTTGTCTGCAGCACTGATGTCACATTAACAGCACTGTAGCCAGTCACTAAGCTTAGCTGGTCATGCCGTTTGCATGGGCAGGCTGCAGAGCTCATAAATTGGTTGCAGTGTTGTCAATGTGTCACTACAGACAAACAGCAGAGACTGGGGCACTGGCGGAAAGGCGCTGCTGAACCTGGAGAGGATAAGTAAGGCCACGTTCACACATTCAGTAATTGGTCAGTATTTTAAATCAGTATTTGTAAGCCAAAACCTGTTCTGCAGGTGAGAGATAAGAACCACACATTTATATGTGAAATAATAGTGGAATTCATGTATTTAACCGCTTCCCAACCGGGCAACTTTCTGTTACGCTTTTGTTTTTTCCATCCTTTCTTCCAAGATCCATAACTTTTTTCTTTTAGTTGACATAAACATATTTTTTTCTTTCAGGACGAACTGTACTTTTGATTTACATCATCCATTAGATCAAGTGATGTGCTAGGAAGCGAGAAAAAAATTGCGAGTGCGATAAAATTGCAAATTGTTTTGTTTTTACAGCATTCATTATACGGTAACAATAACTTGGAAATATTATTCTCCAGCTCAATACAAGGATGGTGTTACCAAACATGTCATTTGGAAATTTAAAAAAATATTTTTGCCTGTGTCGCTATTTTCTGAGACTCATAACATATTAAATTTTTGTAGATGAATCTGTGTGGGGCTTGTTTTTGAGCCTTGAGCTGACGATTTTATTTATACCATTTGTGCTGAAAAGTTTTGATCACCTCTCCTCACAATTTTTGTGGTGTTGTGGTGGCCAGAAAAACTAAATTCTGGTATAGATTTTCTTCCTCATTACTGCCTTTACCAATCAGACTAAAAAAATATATATATTCTGATAAATGGGAATTTTTATGGGTGTGAGAATAACAAATTTTTTCACATTTTTTAAATATTTTTTTTACTGTATTTTGAAGTTCCTTCAGAGATTTAAACCTGTAATCACTTATGATTGCCATGTGCTAGTTCTCATAGAAGCAACACCATGACAGGCATGGGGTTGTTCAGCAGTCCTCCTTTTGTCTCTGCAACCCATGGGCACACTATGATTGCATCGTGGGGACACTGATGGGCAGTTGGAACAATGTGCCCCCCAAGCAGAACAATTTGAATGCTTCTGTCAGAGATTGACATTGGCAATTAACAATTGAATTGTCATGGGCAGAGCTCTGTTCTACTCGAGGCTGTTAGAGGCAGATATGGTTGAATAACACAGCCATCTTCTGCTGGGAAAGATGCAAGCTCAGTTTCTGAGCCTGCATCAAAGTCAGGGACCTGACATATGAAATACCATCACATTATATGTTGGTAAAGAGTTGATGTTCGCAGTGTGCTGTTGCAAAAGAGTATATACATATCTGGTATATACTTATATAGTATCATATACAGTGGGTACGGAAAGTATTCAGACCCCTTTAAATTTTTCACTCTTTGTTTCATTGCAGCCATTTGGTAAATTAAAAAAAGGTCATTTTTTTCTCATTAATGTACACTCTGCACCCCATCTTGACTGAAAAAAACAGAAATGTAGAAATTTATGCAAATTTATTAAAAAAGTAAAACTGAAATATCACTTGGTCATAAGTATTCAGACCTTTTGCTCAGACACTCATATTTAAGTCACATGCTGTCCATTTTCTTGTGATCCTCGTTGAGATGGTTCTACTCATTGGAGTCCAGCTGTGTTTAATTAAACTGATAGGACTTGATTTGTAAAGGCACACACCTGTCTATATAAGACCTCACAGCTCACAGTGCATGTCAGACCAAATGAGAATCATGAGGTCAAAGGAACTGGCCAAGGAGCTCAGAGACAGAATTGTGGCAAGGCACATATCTGGCCAAGGTTACAAAAGATTTTCTGCAGTACTCAAGGTTCCTAAGAGCACAGTGGCCTCCATAATCCTTAAATGGAAGAAGTTTGGGACCACTAGGGTATACCATATCCATTAAGGGTCTTCAGCAGTTCAGTTGTGCATTAGAAATGAGCAAATTGATTTCATGCAAATCAGATTTGAGCCGCATTTTATGACATTCACAAATTGAATCAATCTGTGATTCAATTCAAGGGAATCACCAAAAAAAATGCTGCAAATATTTTTTACAGAAGATAAAAAAAGTAGAATAAGTGTGATTTAGAAATGGTGTGCTGGTTTGTCCCAAGCAACTGTACTGTGACAATGATAAGTGCATGATCAGCCTTTAATCCATTCTACTCCTGAGAAATGGTGTACAGCAGCAGTCCGATTGACTATAAATGCAGTGGAGTCTGAGCAGGCGCACATCTGCTTCACTCAAGACAGGGCACTGCAGAGTCCCAATCTTGGGATTGGCTCGGAAATGAATAAGGAATAACTTGCGATTTTGGAAAAATTCCTTTGAGGAATATTATGTAAAAGTTATATGTATGTACAGTATAGTACATATGGAGCTATAGAATTCATACATCTCATATTTCCATTAGAATACATATTTTATAAATTATAGTTTACTATTTTACCTGAGTTCTTGTTCTAGGGAATCTTCTTCCACTGTAAAATAGAAGAAAACATGAGAAGAAATCAATGCGAATATCAAAGAGGGAGCTTCCTGTGATACAGACATAAATCACTGCACATGCACTTGAAGAAAACAATTAGGAATTGCTATTAAAGCTCACACATGTTAAAAATGCAAAATTCTCATAGTTTATTTTCTGTTATCTTTTTTTTTCTAGGACATGTGGTGAGAAAGCTTTGCACTTGTTAGCATTAAAATGATCTGAGAAGGATGAAAGCTGGTGTTTATCAATACCTGCCCACACAAGGGTACACAACATATTGACAGAGCCAACAGGTGGTTTCAAAATTATTCATGTTGTTATAACAGCAACACTTGCGGAAACATACTCAGTGAAGATAATAAATGAGCAAGCCAGTTTCAGTTTAACCCCCAACTGTAATTCCTTGTAAAGATAATCCAGTATAACAAAGCCATAACAATTTGTAGGCATGTAAGTATCATTATAGACTCTTATATTTGTAAAGCTTTATTTTACCATTGTTAATACTAAAATAAGTGTTTCTGAGCAAATATGAACTGTAAGCAAAGCCATTGTAGAACCACAATGATTTCTGAATAGTGATGAGAGAATTTACTGAAATTCAAAGTCAGCACATTCAAATTCAATCTGGGAATTTTAGTTACATTGAATTTATTTGATTTGAACGGAATGTGTCTTATTCATTTCTGAGGTCTTTCCAAAACCCAGAGCGTAGTAGATGTAAATTGAAAAACAATAAAAAAATTATACTCATCTCCCCTTGGCCCTCACAGATCCCGCTGCACTATCAGCCTCTGGTCTGCTCTTCATCTTCAATCTGACACGGTCTCTAACATCATGTCCTATCTCTAACATTATGTCTTGCCTCTGTCTGAAATTGAATCTCTCCAAAACTGAACTTCTCATGTTTCCTTTCTCTACTAATCTACCTATACTCGTTATTGCAATTGCCTTGGTGATTCATCCATCACTACCAAGCAGCACGCTTGCTGTCTTGGAGTCATATTTGACACAGAACTTTCCTTTACTCCCTATATCCGATCGCTCACTCACTCATGTTACCTGCATCTTAAAAACATCTCCAGAATCCGACCTTTTCTCATTTTTGAAACTGCAAAAACTCTTATTGTTGCTCTTATTCATTATTGTCTGGACTACTGCAACTCTTTACTAACCAGTCTCTCTTTTACCAAACTTTCTCCTCTCCAATATGTACTGAATGAGGCAGCCATAGTCATATTTTTCTCCAGTCGCTTCACTGATGCCTCTACCTTGTGCCAGTCAATGCACTGGTTAACCATTCGCTACAGAATACAATACAAACTTTTCTTTCTCACCCACACAGCTCTCCACAGTTCTGCACCATCCTATATCACCTCCCTCATCTCTTTCTACCACCCTACCAGTGCTCTCCATTCTGCCACTGATCTAAGACTAACATCCTCCATAATCTGATTCTCCCAATGCTGTCTCTTAGATGTCTTTCGTGTTGAGCCAGTTTTCAGGAATTTGATACTTTTAATACCTACCCTCCACATTTTTAAGTGACTTCACCGGACTTCATTAATCTAACTCTCCCCGTTTCCTTCTTTTTAAATTTTTCTCAGAAACTTATCCCTCCCATTAATCTGTGTCCACATCCTCCATGATCCCAATAGCACTTGGTAACTGCACTTAGACATATACTGGCTGTTGACCCGATTATGCAGCCTATTTGAAAATGTCTATTTATTACAATGATGTTAGGACCATACATGACAAGCACTTTTTACCTATTGTGTCCCCACTATTTTCTTATAGATTGTAAGCTTGCAAGCAGGGTCCTCATTCCTACTCTAACTATGTGTTGTTTTGTGTTGTTTTTATTATTTATACATGTTCTTGCTAAATCGTAAAGTGTTGCAGAATATGTTGGTGCTATATTAATACAATTATTATAATTATTATTTTTATTAAATAGAAAGAGGGAACACGGCACTCCAGTCCCAATACAAGGCTCTCAAGTGGGGTGCTATCCATTATGCCACAGTAAAAAGAGCTTGCCACTTTTCTCAAATTGTAACGTTTATATTCGTATTGTTTGTTCTTAAGCAATCCAAAAATGTGATTTTTTTATTGGATTGCATAATATTTCTTAGACATCAGATTGCCGTAGTTAATCAGACTGCAAAAGAGAAGCACAGTGAGTAATGGTATAACCGCTCTACTGAGAGGAATTGTCTTACCATAGCAGTTAGATCGTTACTCACTGTGCTTCATCATGTTTTTGGATTGACTAGCAATAAACAGAACAACCGTACTTTGCAGTAAAAAAATGAGTGTGGAGCTTTATTTTGGCAACTTTAGTGCTTCCGTTGCTGACTAGTCCTCACGGTGTCATTATTTTGCAGAGTGATGTATGTCATGATGTTTGAAGCTTTTTCCATACAAGATGCGCCAAAGATTCTGGAAGACAGTCAGTCTGAAACCTTTACGAAACTAAATTCAAATTCCCTAGCAACGCGCAGGCCTTACTACAGCCACATCTGTTCTCAATCAAGAAATCAATTAAATAGAACCTGTCTGACAGACTGAAGTAGACCAAAAGATCATCAAAATCTAGACATCATGCTGGGATCCAAAAAATTCTTAAACAAATGAGAAACTAAGTAACTGGGACCTATCAGTCTGGAAAAGGTTTTAAAGCCATTTCTCAAGCTTTGGGACTCCAGCGAACCACAGTGAGAGCCATTATCCACAAACAGGTGAACTCAATTACCCCAAGAGAGCAGTGATGATTCATCCAAGAGGTAAAAAAAGGCCCCACAACAACAGCCATAGAACTGCAGGCTTCACTTACTTCAGTTAAGGTTAGTGTTCATGACTTACCCTAAGAAAGAGACTGGGCAAAAATGGCGAGCATGTCAGAGTTCGGAGACGAAAATCACTGCTGAGCAGCAAGAACATAAAAATAAAGATCTTCATTTCATTTAGAAACTGCATTTTGTGTCTACTTGTGTTATCTTTATCTAATATTAAAATTTGTTTGGTGATCTGAAACATTTTAGTGTGACAAACACACGAAAAAATATTAAATCAGGAAGGAGGCAAACAATGGGTATGGAAAGTATTCAGACCCCTTTCAATTTTTCACTCTGTTTCATTGCAGCCATTTGGTAAATTCAGAAAAGTTAATTTTTTTCTCATTAATGTACACTCTGCACCCCATCTTGACTGAAAAAAACAGAAATGTAGACATTTTTGCAAATTTATTAAAAAAGAAAAACTGAAATATCACATGGTCATAATTATTCAGACCCTTTGCTCAGACACTCATATTTAAGTCACATGCTGTCCATTTCCTTGTGATCCTCCTTGTCATGGTTCTACTCCTTCATTGGAGTCCAGCTGTGTTTAATTAACTGATAGGACTTGATTTGTAAAGGCACACACCTGTCTATATAAGACCTCACAGCTCACAGTGCATGTCAGACCAAATGAGAATCATGAGGTCAAAGGAACTGGCCAAGGAGCTCAGAGACAGAATTGTGGCAAGGCACAGATCTGGCCAAGGTTTCAAAAGAATTTCTGCAGTACTCACGTTTCCTAAGCGCACAGTGGCCTCCATAATCCTTAAATGGAAGAAGTTTGTGACTAGCAGAAGGCTTCCTAGACCTGGCCGTCCAGCCAAGCTAAGCAATTGTGGGAGAAGAGCCTTGGTGAGAGAGGTAAAGAAGAACTCCAAGATCACTGTGGCTGAGCTCCACAGATGCAGTAGATAGATGGGAGAAAGTTCCACAAAGTCAACTATCACTGCAGCCTCCACCAGTCAGGCATTTATGGCAGAGTGGCCTGACGGAAGCCTCTCCTCAGTGCCAGACATATGAAAGCCTGCATAGAGTTTACTAAAAAAACACATGAAGGACTCCCAGACTATGAGAAATAAGATTCTCTGGTCTGATGAAACGAATATAGAACTTTTTAGTGATAATTCTAAGCGGAATGTGTTGAGAAAACCAGGCACTGCTCATCACCTGCCCAATACAATCCAAACAATGAATCATGGTGGTGGCAGCATCATGCTATGGAGGTGTTTTTCAGCTGCAGGGACAGGACGACTGGTTTCAATTGAAAGAAGCATGAATACGGCCAAGTACAAGAGATATCCAGGATGAAAACCTCTTCCAGAGTGCTCTGGACCTCAGATTTGGCCGAAGGTTCACCTTCCAACAAGACAATTACTCTAAGCACACAGCTAAAATAAGTGGCTTCAGAACAAGTTTGCGACCATTCTTGACTGGCCCAGCCAGAGCCCTGACCTAAACCCAATTAAGCATCTCTAGAGAGACCTGAAAATGGCTGTCCACCAACGTTCACCATCCAACCTGATGGAACTGGAGAGGATCTGCAAGGAAGAATGGCAGACTATCACCAAATCCAGGTGCATCATTCCCAAGAAGACTCATGGCTGTACTAGCTCGAAAGGGTGCATCTACTCAATACTGAGCAAAGGGTCTGAATACTTATGACCATGTGATATTTCAGTTTTTCTTTTTTAATAAGTTTGCAAAAATTTCTACATTTCTTTTTTTTCAGTCAAGATGGGGTGCAGAGTGTACATTGATGAGAAAAAAAATGAACTTTTTTTGAATTTACCAAATGGCTGCAATGAATTAAAGAGTGAAAAAATTAAAGGGGTCTGAATGCTTTCTGTACCCACTTTATATACGTATATCACAGTATATCTGTAACTTTGTTGCCAAAAAAGGAGAGGATCCCCTGTCAACACATTTCTTGCACAGGGGTCTCAAGCTGTTAGTTTCCACCCCTGAATAGACATGTTATGGTATGCAAGCAGTGAAAAAGCTGAAGCTAATATTTAAAAAATTTTGTTTTATTCAATGTCAAGTGTGAATGCCTCACTCAGAAATATTCACAGTTACACACTTTGGCATGTTATCAATGAGGTTTTTAATGGTTGTCTGAGGAATACTCTGCCAGACTCAATGCAAATTATCAAAGTCAGCTACTGGCAGCTCCCTTTGCAATTCCCAATCAATGACATTACAGATGACTAACTAATGACTTAGAAAAACAGAGACAAAAAAATAAAATTGAACCATTAAACAGAGGTCCAAATGGAAGAGGTGATAGAGGAGGGGGTTCAGGAGGACATGGAAGGAAGGGTGGGGGGAACAGTTTAAAAAAAATAAAATAAATAAAAAAAATGTAACCATGAAGCAGAGGTCTAAGTGGAGGAGGGTGTGAAGCAGAGGGTGGATGTGAACGTGGAAGATGGGGAGTGGCCAACACTGTTTTATGGATTTTTTTTTGCTTAAATTTGGAGAAGTAACAAAATTAAACTAAATCCAAAATAGAGTGTAACCATGGCTGAGGGTGGCTGGTATAATTGTCTAGCCAGCCAAAGGAATGAAGAAGTTCTGTGTTATCCCTTCCTGATTAATTTTTATGAATATTTGTTTCTCCATGTTGTCTGTAGACAGGTGGATGTGCCTGTCTGTGATGCCACCATCTGCGGTGTTAAAGACACTCTGACATGACGCTTGCTGCAGGGTAGGCCAGCACCTACAATGCATACAGAGCAATCTATGGCCATGTGTCCTATTTGGACACCCAATAGTTAACCCCTTAGTGACAGAGCCAATTTGCAGCTTAATGACCGGGCCAATTTTTACAATTCTGACCACTGTCAATTTATGAGTTTATAACTCTGGAACGCTTTAATGAATCCCGCTCATTCTGAGAATTTTTTTTCATGACATATTGTACTTCACATTAGTGGTAAATGTTTTTGATATGACTTACGTTTATTTATGAAAAAAATGGAAATATGGTGAAAATGGTGAAAATTTTGCAATTTTCAAACTTTAAATTTTTATGCCCTTAAATCAGAGATATATGTCACACAAATTTCTTTAAAAATAACATTTCCCACATGCCTACTTTACATCAGCACAATTTTGGAAACAAATTTTTTTTTGTTACGAAGTTATAAGGGTTAAAATTTGACCAGCGATTTCTCATTTTTCAAAACCATTTTTTTTTTAGGGACCACATCACATTTGAAGTCACTTTGAGGGGTCTATATGGTAGAAAATTCCCAAAAGTGACACCATTCTAAAAAACTGCACCCCTCAAGGTGCTCAAAATCACATTCAAGAAGTTTATTAACCCTTTACGTGCTTCACAGGAACTGAAGCAATGTGGAAGGAAAAAATTAGCAATTAACTTTTTTTGCAAAAATTTACTTCAGAACCAATTTTTTTATTTTCACAAGTGTTAAAAGAGAAAATGAACCACAAAATCTGTTGTGCAATTTCTCCTGAATACGCTGATATCCCATATGTGAAGGTAAACTACTTTTTGGGCGAACGGCAGAGGTCGCAAGGGAAGGGAAGACTTTTTCAACACAGAATTGGCTGGACGCCATGTCGCGTTTGGAGAGCACCTGATGTGCTTAAACAGTGGAAGATGTGTGGTGAGCATTTTGAACTCCCAAGTGCTTCACAAAAGTTTATAAACGCAGAGGTGTGAAAAAAAATCATTTTTTTCCTAAAAAATTATTTTTTTAGCCAGCTATTTTTTATTTTCCCAAGGGTAACAGGAGAAATTAGAACCCCAAAATTGGTGTGCAATTTGTAATGAGTATGCTGATACCCCATTTGTTGGGATAAAACACTGTTTTGTGCACGGCAGAGCTCGGAAGTGAGGGAGCACCATTTGACTTTTTGAACGCCATATCGTGTTTGGAGACCCCCTGATGTGTCTAAATAGTGGAAACTCCTCAATTCTAGCTCCAACTCTAACCCCAACACACCCCAAACCCTAATCCCAACCCTAACCCTAATCCTAACCCTAATCCCAACCCTAATTCCAACTCTGACTATAACCCTAACCCTAATTGTAACCCTATCCCTAATTGTAACCCTAACCCTAATTGTAACCTTGTCTAACCCTGATTCCAACCCTAACCCTAAGTATAACCCTAACGGAAAAAATGAAAATAAATATATTATATTTCCCTAACTAAGAGGGTGATAAAGGGGGATTTATTTACTATTTTTTTTATTTTGATCACTGTGATAGGGTTTATGACAGTGATCAAAATGTACCTTCACTGAATGAATGAATCTGCCGGCCATTTTCTTTACAGAAAGAAGACGCCGGGAGCTGCGGGAGCCATGGGAGGATGGGGGGGACACCGGGAGGTACAGGGGACAGATCGGGGGACCCTATTTCTCTCCCCTCTGATGTGCGATCACATCAGAGGAGAGAGAAATTAAATGCGAAATCACTGCTTTTTTTTGTGGTCACCGTTATATGGTTAATAACGGCGATCGCCAAAGCAGGGTCGGTAAAAACTGACCTGAATCATGTTCTCTGGGGTCTCGGCTACCTCCTGTAGCCGAGATCCGGGAGAAAATCCGACTCTGGCGGGCACTATATACTTTCTCCACAGCGCCGTGAATTTATGGCGCTGTGGTTTAAGTACCCTTAACCACCGCCGTTAAAAGTCGTATCGGCGGTCGTTAAGGGGTTAAATTGGCCAGACCCATCAGTTAGTATGTGGATATGTGTGGACATGTACTCTTCCATCATGTTGCTAAACTACTGCCTACTCCTGCTATGGGCAGTATTACATGGTGAAGCTAGATGTTGTGTTCTCATAAATTTCTGACAAAATGGTGCTATGCTAGTCCTGTCGATGCCACAGCTGTGTTAGCGACATCCTTCTCCGCCTCTGCCTTGTTTTTCTACTGATTTCAGACAAGGTAAGACGGTCACAGAGGAGCGCCAGCCAAGGTAGCTTTGGGTGATGTAATGCAGCTCCAGCCGGTGCCTCAGATGAGGAAGAGAGGTGCAGAGTTGGATGTAACCCGGTCAGGAGGAGCGCAAAAACAGGGGCTAAATTAATAAACAATCATCTTTTATTAAAACCTCTACTGAGTCGCTGTCAACAGGTGGGAAAGCCATTAGTACTATGTCTACCAGTGCGTTCTTGTACTGATACATTTTTTTATCCCTCTCCAGTGACAGAAGCAATGATTGTTAGTGGTCCTAGTAACGGGGATCCAGCATTTATCTGTAATGGTGACAATACAAGCAACTGGGCTGTCATTGTGCTGGCACTGCAGCATATATTGTTTCATGAGGGCCAGGCTACCCAGAGGCAATGACAAGCAGTCCTCAGTTGAAGGTGTATCATTTGTGCCCACACTATCTCCCAGACATGATCCAGTGATGCCCATTAGCTGACCTGTGAACATGGATGTTGTTCCTCCTCCTGCTCATCCTCCAAAACTGTCCCTAGTTGCACACTTGTGTAATTCGTACAACAACCCATCCCTCCAAGCCATGTGTGGACGACCGGCCCGTTGATGTTGAAAATGGGTCCTTGTCCCTCCAGCTCCACTTCCTCCAGCGCAACTCCCTTATGCATCATTGTCTACAGTGATCTTTGAAGCAGGCATACAAGTGATACTGTAGCCCTGGTGATGGTGTCATCAGCGCTGGCCATGTTGCTGGAATATTCAAAGCACCGCAAAATGCCACAAACGTCCCACAAGTTGACCAACTCATTGGTGTTGAAGTGCGGTTGTTGAGATGAGCGCCTCACCATGTGTGCTGCAGTTGGAACTTCGCTATTGTCTGCTGCTGCTCATACAGCCTCTCCAACATATGCAGGGGGGTGTTCCACCTTGTTGATACATCACATATGAGGCAGTGAGAAGGAAGACAGAATTAGTGCTGCAATGCAGACAGGCAAGCAGCAGAAGGGAGAGAATGCTGAAAGTGCGTTCATACTGCCTGCACTTTCACCAGCAGATCGGACATATCTGGGTAATTTTTGAGGAAGACTTGCACAACCAAATTAAGCACATGTGCCAGGCAAGGTTTGTGTGTCAATACGGCTAGTCCCACAGCTGCTACCAGATTTTGCCCGTTATCGCACACCACCCGGCTGGGTTTGAGGTGCAACGGCAGCAACAAGCATTACTTGGACCTACAAAGATGCCAAATGTCCTGGCTTTCACCAGAGGAAGGCGTTTTGTCACCTGGAACATAGCAGGCACCGATCGACCAGGTCCTCTTCCTGCAGCAGCTCCACCATCACCACAAGCACCATGACCTTGTCTCTTATTTGATTCTCTCCTCATATTTACAGGCACTATACACCACGCTTGAAGTGGAATAGGCTAGGCGGGCATAATACACAAGGCTGCAAGTGCACTGTGCACCTGGCTGGAATGGCACAATATACAAAGCTGCAAGTGCACTGTGCACCAGGCTGAATGGGAACAATACACAAGGCTGGATATTCACTGTGTACAAGGCTGTAATCAGGCTGTAAAAATGGAATATAGGGGCTGTATGCACTAGGCTGTACTGCACTCTATTCTCCTCTCATACAACGCTGATAATAACTGTGCAACCCATGATCCTGCTTGTGTACAGGCTGATTTATGTGCTGTGCAACCCAATCATAGCCATGCAAATACTTGTCATGGCTTTGATGGAGCAGGAAGTGCCCTGGCTGTGATGCAACCTTTTCATCAAGCTTTATTAGGTTGCAGAAAATACACTTCCTGTTTGAAGTCTGTGTTCGCGGTTTGGCATCGCCCACTAGGTGTCCGGTAAGGATCCCAAACTTTAGTGCAGTGAGGGAGTATTTTACTGTGTGTTTTAAATGAATAAACAATTTAAAAAACATCATGGGATCCCCCCATTTTTGACAACCAGTCAAGTTAAAGCGGACAGCTTGGGGGCTAGTTATCTTAGACTTGAAAGGGGACTTGGATATTAGACCTCCTAATGCTTAAAAATACCATCCCTTAGCCTCTACAGATAAGGAACATCTATTAGATGAGCCTATTTTGTCACTTTGCCCACCCTTCCCACTTGCCCTGGTACGGTGGCAATTGGGGTAATATTTGTGAGTTGGTGTCAGCTTTGTAATGTCAGCTGACATCAAGCTCAGTAGTTAGCAATTGGGAGACATCTATAAGACTTCCCCATTACTAACCCCGTAGTGAGAATTTCCTGACCCCAATATCATTGAGCCACTCTGGGGAGATCTCAAGCGTGCAATTCAAGCTAGACAGCCCAGGAATTTACAGGAACTGGAGGCTTTTTGCCAAGAAGAGTGGGCAGCTTTACCATCTGAGAAAATAAAGAACCTCATCCACAACTACCACAAAAGGCTTCAAGCTGTCATTGATGTTACAGTGGGCAATTCCCGGTATTAAAAAATGGGGTATGTAAACTTTGATCTGGGTCATTTGGATGTTTTGGGTTGTCATTATGATTTAAAAAGAGAAAACACAGTAGTTTGACAATAAATGGCTTCACTCAACCACTATCCATGAGTGGATTAAAAGTTTTGATGTTATCATTCATATTCTCTGAAAAAAGGCCAAGAAAGCAAAAATTCTTCCAGGGTATGTAAACTTTTGAACACAACTGTAGAAACCCCGACATAAATGCTCAGTGAAGAGCAGTAAATGTGAACCAAGCCTTATTCCGATTTTTTAGGACATAGACTGAACAAATAGAGCGCAGTACAAGAATAGTTATTTTTATTTTTGTGTAGTTCACCGTATGATATACTGTAAGCGATAAGGCGGCTTTATTCTTTGGGTCAGTGCCATTACAATGATACCAAGTTTATAAAGTTTTCTTTATGTTTCACTACTATCACACAGCAGAAATGCTTTTTTTTTATAAGAAAATATTGTATATCAACCTATTCTGAGAGCTGTAACTTTTTTTATTTTTCAATGAAGAGAGCTGTATGAGGTCTTATTTTTTCCGTGATGAGATTTTTTTGATACTACATTGGGGTATATAACAATTTTTAATTGCTTTTTATTTAGATACAGGATGAACAAAAAACAGCAATTTGCTCATTGTTTATATATATTTTTTTGCCTTGTTCAGAAAAATTATAAGACTGTTTTATTCTTTGTGTCAGTATGATACATAGATTTTTATGGTTTGCTACTTTTACAGACTAAAAATAATGTTTTACAAAAGTGAATTTGCTTTTGCATTACCATATTCTGAGAGCGGTAACTTTTTAAAATTCATACCAAATCAGCCATATTAGGGCTTGATTTTTGCAGGACGGTTTGTTGTTTTTATTTATGCATTTTTTTACATATGAATTTTTGATCACTTTTTATGAAATTTTTTGTATGTCATAATGAAAATCTACATTTTTTACATGTTTTATACCAATTTTTTTTATTGTACTTGGCGTACAGAATAAAGAACATGATAGTTTTATAGTTCATGTCGTTCCAGATGCAATACATCGATACTTAAACTGTGTATTTTTTGGTTTATTTTAGTTTTAACACAAAGGCCACTTTTTTAGTGACAAAACAAGTTTTTGCGATTTGTGTGAGCTTTTTTGTCTTTTACATTTTTACACATTTTATTTAGCTTTTTTTTTTACTTAGTCCCACTGCTGGATCTAACAGGCTACCGTACACTGAGATCATCAGATGACCTCGGGGTACCATGGTAACTATTGTGACCCGTGACTATGATCATGGGGCAGCGATAGTGTTAAAGGGTGTCTTTTAACCCCATTTTAACCACTTAGATGCCACAGTCACGATTGACATTTTTACTTAAGGGGTTAAATGGCCCAAATTGTTTGGGGCCGATGCCGCAGGGTGTCAGCTGTTATATATACCCATGGATGTCAAAATTTTGTTTCCTTAAACATCTTTTGTCTGAAGTGGTTAAAAAGAAGATATAATCAGAAAATGACCTATTAGTTACCATATATACTCGTGTATAAGCCGAGATTTTCAGCCCATTTTTTAGGGCTGAAAGTCCCCCTATCAGGTTATACGCGAGTCATATACGGGGTCGGCAGGGGAGCGGGGGTGTCGGATCATACTCACCCCTCCGCCGGCGCGTCTCTGCAGCCCCCCTGCTTCTCCCACGATCTCCGACTCCTTCCTGCAGCGGTCACATGGTACCGCTCAATAAAGTCATGAATATGCACTTATTCATGACTTTAATGAGCAGTACCACATGACTGCTGTAGGACGGAAGAGCTGCGGAGACCGCCAGGAGAAGAGGAGAGGCTGCAGAGAGTGCCGGCAAAGGGGTGAGTATAGCGATATTTACCTGTCCCCGGACCACCGCTGCGCTGCTCCGTCGTCCGACTCCTCTGGCTGTGAATGTTCAGGCAGAGGGCGCGATGACGTCGTTAGTGCATGCCGCGCCCTCTGCCTGATCATTCACTGCAGAGGACCCGGAAGAGGGAGCAGCGCAGCGGTGGACCGGTCTGTGACAGGTAAATATCTCAGGTGTTGGGGTCCTGAGCGAGCAGTGACACCGGCACCTATCCCCCATAGCGCGCTGGTGTCACCGCCTGCTCAGGACACCGGCACCTGGCCCCCAGCGATGAGAGGTAAGTATGTCATTTTTTTTTGCAGCAGCAGCGCGGCAGCATAAGGGACCTATACTATGGGCATAATCTGTGGAGCATATGGGGCATAATCTGTGGAGCATATGGGGGCATAATCTGTGGATCATATGGGGGGCATAATCTGTGGAGCATATTGGGCATAATCTATGCAGCATATGGGGCATAATCTGTGCAGCATATGGGGCATAATCTGTGCAGCATATGGGGGCATAATCTGTGCAGCATATGGGGGCATAATCTGTGGAGCATATGGGGGGCATAATCTGTGGAGCATATTGGGCATAATCTATGCAGCATATGGGGCATAATCTGTGCAGCATATGGGGCATAATCTGTGCAGCATATGGGGGCATAATCTGTGCAGCATATGGGGGCATAATCTGTGCAGCATATGGGGCATAATCTGTGCAGCATATGGGGCATATGGAGGCATAATCTGTGGAGCATATGGGGGCATAATCTGTGAAGCATATGGGGGCATAATCTGTGCAGCATATGGGGCATAATCTGTGGAGCATATTGGGCATAATCTGTGCAGCATATGGAGGCATAATCTGTGCAGCATATGGGGGCATAATCTGTGCAGCATATGGGGCATATGGAGGCATAATCTGTGGAGCATCTATGGGGGCATAATCTGTGGAGCATCATATGGGGGCATAATCTATGGAGCATATGGGGGCATAATCATTTTTCACCCTAGGCTTATACGCGAGTCAATAAGTATTCCCAGTTTTTTGTGGCAAAATTAGGTAAATCTTGTATTTGTGTTAAATGTATTTTTTAAAACTGTTGTCTTTTTTTTCTACAAATCACTATCTGTCCTGTTTTACATATAAAAAATAACTTGCCGTTTTTACACTGATCGCTGGAGCTTTTTTATATAATAACTTTCTTTTTTTCAGGAAATAATATGTGTACATTGTAAGATTGCACTATGGGATAAAAAACATTACCAATATTTTACTTTTCTTTATGTAGCATGAAAACCTAATTTGAACAGGAAAGATGTGTATCTTCGCACCGTGTTAGCCAGTAGATAGAAAAATATTTAGACTTGAGAGTCCTCAGTGGTTGATACCTTTTAATGGCTAACTGAAAAGATGGTAACAAATTGCAAGTTGCAATTGCAACTGGGGGTCTGTATGTGGGGGGAGACCGGGCAAAAACTGAGAACAAGGATGAATTCTCATCGCCACACAATAAGAGAAAAAAGAATGGATTTACCTGTGGCAAAACACTTTTGTATGCCCGGTCATAGCATGATGGATATGGAATTACTTATATTAAAATCTAACTTCAAATCTGAGAAAGATAGAAAGGTTTGGGAATACAAACTTATGATGACCTTTGACACTCTTAGTGCTGGAATGAACGTGTCACATGGATTTATGTCGTTGTATATCAATTAAGGAATCTGCTTCTCTGACCTTTTAGCGTCATCAAAACACAATAGCAGACTTCAATCAGAGGGCAATAAAACTTTCTCTCCTTATCTATGAACTGTTCCAATATTTATGTTCATCCCTCTGCCATAATGACAGTTCTGCTTCACGTCACTTGTCTTACCTATTGCATTATTCCTGTGTCCTTTTGTGTATATAAATATGTGATTCTTCAGATTTTGTATTAGTTTAGCCTGATGAAGAGACCTGAGTAGTCTCGAAAGCTTGCAATTTGTTACCATCTTTTCAGTTAGCCATTAAAAGGTATCAACCACTGAGGACTCTCAAGTCTAAATATTTTTCTATCTACTGGCTAACACGGTACGAAGATACACATCTTTCCTATATCAAAATGGAGGATACCAGAATGTACCGCATCCTTATGGAACTAAAACCACTTCTGAAGAAACGCGCACAAATGGACAGCGACATTTTTTTCTTATCTAAATGCAAAAAGGAGAATCTAATTCCCAAAGGACTCTGGATTACAAACCCAATTCTTCACACCTACAATACCCATTATGCACAAAATCTTTGTCACAGGACTTCTGAAAGACTAAGGAACCATCTTTTGCATGTCTGCTACAACATAAGGAGTAAAGTCCAAGGGCAATTTGAAACTCTGAGGAAAGCACTTACAGAAAGCATAGAGCAAAAATTACAACAATACTATAACAAACTACGGACCTTTCTGATTCATAACAAGGAAAAGAAACTACACAGACTGCGCCTCAATTGCGGACTCTATACAAACAGATACAAAACAAAACCAAAACCTGACAACTCTGACAACCACTCCATTCCAGACACAAAAGCATCTAACTGTGTCATCAATCTCTCAGATTACAAACCCAACAAGGTGGAACTGGCCATGCTTTCTAGAGGACTCTCATTTTGTCCTACTAAGGCCCTGGATAAAACCGAACTCTGCAGTGATATGGAACATTTTTTCAGGAGACTGCGCCTGAGGGAATACTTCAATGATACAGAAGATCCAGAAAACACTCGGACTGAAGGAAAAGGGATCCCAACAACCAAGAAGAGGTCAGACTGGACACCTCCACCTGGACGTAACCCTCATTTGGATAAATATATAGACTCATTCAGACATTTGATAAAATCTACCATCATAGCCACCAACAAGAGACAAGCATCCAACATCAGTGCCCAGGAGAGAGAGGCCATACAGTCTCTGAAAACCAACAAAGAAATCATCATTAAACCTGCTGACAAGGGAGGTGCAATAGTCATGATGAACACATCAGACTATATGAAGGAAGCAAACAGACAACTTACGGACACACGCTACTACAGAAAACTGGAGTCGGACCCTACACAGGACTATTACAAGGAACTAAGCAAGTTGGTATCTTGTCTGTCTGACAAATCCATAAGAGCTGATGACCTGATACCAGAAAGTCCAAGAACAGGGACGTTTTACATGCTTCCCAAAATCCACAAAGCCGGAAATCCAGGGAGGCCGATTATTTCATGTGTGGACACCCTTACTGAGCAGGTATCTGGATGGGTAAAGGGTATTCTTAAACCCCTGGTAAAGGATACACCCAGCTACATTCAGGACACAACTGACCTACTGAATAAACTAACATCAATAGGTCCCCTACCAGAAGGAACCATCCTGGCCACCATGGATGTGGAATCTTTGTACTCTAATATCCCACACCAGGATGGATTAAATCCCTGCAAAGTCTTCATGGGAAACACCGGGAATGATGCTGATTCTGTGGTGAAACTCACAAAATTCATTCTCACCCACAATTACTTTGAATTTGACAACAAGATCTATCTTCAGGAGACTGGCACAGCTATGGGAAGTAAAATGGCTCCACAGTATGCAAATCTTTTCATGGCCAAGCTTGAAAGCGACTTTTTGTCCTCATGTCCCATCAGGCCTCGGGCCTACTACCGCTACATTGATGACATTTTAATCATCTGGACAGAGTCTGAACAACAGCTAAAGACGTTCCATGAACAGTTCAACCAATTTCATCCCGCCATCAACTTAACACTTAACTACTCCAGCACTGAAATTAACTTTTTAGACACCACCATTAAGCTAAAGAACAATGAAATAGAGACATCCCTGTATCAGAAGCCAATCGACCGTTCAACATACCTTAAATGGGACAGTTTCCATCCAAAACACATAAAAACTCTATTGTCTACAGCCAAGCCATCAGATACAACCGTGTATGTTCCAACCCCATGGATAGAGATGAACACCTTGGTCGCCTCAGAAAGACTTTTTTGAACCAGGGCTACCATCCAAGAACAATTGAAAACCAAATTACAAGAGCCACCAGAATATCAAGGAATCACCTGCTACATTACAAAGCTAAAGAAGAAAATAACCGGGTGCCTCTAGTGGTCACCTACAATCCAAATCTGGAAGTGCTAAGGGGAGCTGCACGGAAACTACAACCTTTACTACAAAAAGATGCCCGATTACAATCCATATTTCCAGTCCCCCCACTACTATGTTTTAGGCAGCCCCCAAATCTAAGAAGCATCATTGTCAGAAGCTCCCTGTCCCCCCCAACAGCTGCAGGAACCTTTCCTTGCAACCAGAAGAAATGTAAAACATGTCCATTTATAATGACCACGGACAAGATAAAGATCCCCAACTCCCATCGGGACTACAAGATACCAGGTACTTTCAGCTGCATCACATTTAATGTGGTGTACCTCATTATATGTACTAATTGTCCAACTGGGGTCTGTATGTGGGGAGACCGGGCAAAAACTGAGAACAAGGATGAATTCTCATCGCCACACAATAAGAGAAAAAATAATGGATTTACCTGTGGCAAAACACTTTTGTATGCCCGGTCATAGCATGATGGATATGGAATTACTTATATTAAAATCTAACTTCAAATCTGAGAAAGATAGAAAGGTTTGGGAATACAAACTTATGATGACCTTTGACACTCTTAGTGCTGGAATGAAGGTGTCACATGGATTTATGTCGTTCTATATCAATTAAGGAATCTGCTTCTCTGACCTTTTAGTGTCATCAAAACACAATAGCAGACTTCAATCAGAGGGCAATAAAACTTTCTCTCCTTATCTATGAACTGTTCCAATATTTATGTTCATCCCTCTGCCATAATGACAGTTCTGCTTCACGTCACTTGTCTTACCTATTGCATTATTCCTGTGTCCTTTTGTGTATATAAATATGTGATTCTTCAGATTTTGTATTAGTTTAGCCTGATGAAGAGACCTGAGTAGTCCCGAAAGCTTGCAATTTGTTACCATCTTTTCAGTTAGCCATTAAAAGGTATCAACCACTGAGGACTCTCAAGTCTAAATATTTTTCTAATTTAAACAGGTCATTTTCTGGTAATAGATTCACTTCAAACTGCTTTACAGTGAAATGTCTTGGTGACACCTATAGTCTAAAACACATTTTGATTTTCCTGTACTTTGCACCTCTCCCCAACGTACATCATTTTACCAGCAGTAAAATTGTGTGAGATGTATAACAAATGTGACTATTATGTTATAATAGTACAAAACTTACCCTTGATTTCTTTTGATAGTATGCATAGATGAGTATCTTCTCCATCGACCGCCATCTATATAAAAATATGAATATAATAACGGAAGTTTAAAGCTGCTGTAAAACAGGTATTAGTAAATCTTTAAACTGCTAAAATATAGGCAAGCAGCAAAAATAAAGTGAATCTTGAAGTGAACTGAACATATGCAGATGGGGAATGAATGTAGTTTGAATCAGGAACTTTAAGATAACAATTTTTTTTTTTGCTTTGATGCCTTTCTTCCCTCTATGAATTTGAGGATTTATTTAAAAAGCATATGGCTTTGATTGTCTTTTCTTACACATATAACAATGTCAATAGCTGCTTTATTTTGTCTTGTATTAATTAGGGTTTTCATGGTAGTTAGTGTATACCTTGTATACCGCTAGGAGTTAGGTGGCTACCTCACCAACACCAACCATTTCATGAGTAGGGAAAGGCTGGTGTTACCATATGAAGATGAAGATGGATAAAAAAATGTTCTGTTCATTTAACAGTTACTTTAATGGTTGCCATAATGTAAATTTGTGTAACAAGCAATCCTTGTATGAATATATTTCTTTGCAATCATGCAATCATGGTATGCATCAGCACTGCTATGTATAGTAGAAATCACAATATCCCATGAACACAGGTTACTGGTCAGCGTTCACAGGAGGATGGGAGTAACAGGTCATCATCAGACAACCTGCTATTATGACAACCTCTCACGCCCCATGATCATGTGACAGAGCTGTCAATGGGTGGGATGAATGACAAGCTTCGGACTGGAAATGTTAAATCCCTCTGTCAGTAATTGACAGCAGAATTTAATTGGTTAACAGCAGCGGATGAAGCACCGCTCCAACTTCGGCTGTTAAAAGCACATGATAGATGATTAAATCAGGCATCATGTGTATGGAAAGACATGGGCTCAACATGTGAGCGCGCATCAAAGACAGGAACACAACTTTTTACATAAATGTACCTCAAAGGTCATGAAGGAGTTAAATATTTAAAAACATGATTCTAAACTCTTCATATGACTGCACTATTGAATTTTTGGATAAGTGAATATTTTGACCATATCAGCATTTTTATTCAGATTTTCCATCTCCAAGCTTTATAAATGTGAATGCTGATTGGTTTAAGCAGACCTGGTGATGTGCATTTGTCTAATGACGGAGAGTGAGGACTAAAGATATCAACTCCTTTTATGAAGGTGTGCAGAATGATTAGGCAGCTTGTTTACCACAGACAAATGGGTCAAAAGGAAATTTACCTGACTCTGAAAAGTGAAAAAAATGCTAAAAGTCTTACAGAGGGTTAAGCACTCTTGAAATTGCTAAGATATTGGGGATCCATAAGACCTAAAGATGACACATTTCATTTTTTATTTTAGACAAAAAATATATATATTTTCATCTTTTGCATTTTAAAAATTACAAATAGGGAAAAGGGGCCTATGCACAAGTTTGCTCATCTTGCATTGTTAATAACTGGTAGAACCCCATTTTGAAAGCATCACAGCATGTAAATGCTTTTTGTAGCCAGCCAAGGGTCTTCCAATTCTTGTTTGAAGAATTTTCATACATTCTTCCTTGGAAAATTCTTCCAGTTCTGTGAGAGTCCTGAGTTGTCTTGCATGCACTGCTATTTTGAGGTCTGGCCACAGATTTTCGATAATGTTCAGATCAATGGACTGTCAGGGCCATTGTAAAACTTTCAGCTTGCGCCTTTTGAGGTAGTCTATTGTGCATTTTGATGTGTGTTTAGGATCATTATCAAGTTGTAGAAACAATCCTCTTTGCAACTTCAACTTTTTACAAACAGTGTTATGTTTGCATCAAGAATTTGTTGAAATTTCACTGAAACCATTCTTGCCTCCTCCTGTGAAATATTCCCTGTGCCACTGGTTGCAACACAATTCCAAAGCATGATTGACCCACCCACATGGGTAATGGTTGGCGAGATGTTCTTTTCCTGAAATTTTGTGCCCTTTTTTCTCCACATATAGCTTTGATCATTGTGGCCAAAGAATTCTCTTTTAACCTCATCGGTCCATAAGACTTGTTTCCAAAATGCATCAGGCTTGTTTAGATGTTGTTTTGCATGCATACTTCTGATGTTGAATTTTATGGTTAGGATGCAGGAGAGGTTTTCTTCTGATGACTCTTCAATGAAGGCCACATTTGTGCAGTTGTCTTTCATTAGTAGAACAATATAACACAACTCAAGAGTCTGCTAAATCTTTCTGAAGGTTTTTGCATTCAAGTCGGGGTTCTGATTTGCTTCTCTAGCAATCCTACAAGCAGCTCTCACTGAAATTTTGCTTGGTCTCGCAGACCTTATCTTGACCTCCACTGTTCCTGTTAACTGCCATTTCTTAATTACATTTCAAACTAAGGAAAGGGCTACTTGAAAACACATTTCTATCTTCTTACTGCCTTCTCCTCCTGTTTTGTGCGCTTCTATTTTCCATTTTCAGAGTGCTAGGCAGCTGCTTAGAAGAACCCATGGTTACAGGAGTGCTGGGAAATTTGCATCACCTGGCCTTTTCTAATGATGATAGTGAACAAGCCAAAACCTTGTCAGGCTAATTATGGTGTGAAACCTTGGTCAAATCTACCTGAGAACACAAATCTCCATAGGTGTCCAAACTTTTGCATCAGCCTACTTTCCATTTTGTAATTGTTAAAATGAAAAAGACAATGTATTTTTTTTCCCTAAAATGCAAAGGAAATGTGTCATCTTTAACTTTAATCCTTTCAGAGATCATTTCATCTTCAACTTGCTTAACTATTGACAATAACAGTAATTTTAACCAGGGTTGCCCAAAGTTTTACATGCCACTCTATTTCCAGACTCTTTTGGTGGCCATCTTTGAGTAGTGATATAAATGTTTTTGTATCCACCTGTGAAGGCTGAGCACATGCTAAATTTTTTCATAACCAGCCAGCCGGCCGGGAAATTGGTTCCTTCCTTTAACAATTCGGGAAAGACCGTGGACTCATCTGTCCATGGATTTTATCATGGATTTGCCTCTGTCAGATGGGAAAACTGTTGTTTGAGTGGTGGTAGACCAATTCAGTAAGAAAGCTAATTTTGTTCCCTTGTCAGGATTACTTAATGCAGAGACACTCTCCAGGTTTTTTATTTGCCATTTTTATGAGGTTGCATGAAATTTCTCTTAACATTGTGTCTGATAGGCAAGTGCAATTTGTCTCCATGTTCTGAAGAGACTGGCGATTGACTTGTCATTTTCCTCTGCTCACTGCCCTGAAACCAACAATCACATTGAGAGGACAAATCAATATTTGGAGCAAATTTTGTGTGCTTTGCTGTGGCTTAGCAGCAGGACTGGTCCTCATTTCTACCTCTGGCAGCATTCACCTTTAACAGTGAGGTCAATTAGTGACTGTAACTTAGCCATTTTCCTGCAATTAGAGTTTTCATCCCCATTTTGGTGAGTTTTCCAGGCTAAGTTATGAGTGTCCAGGGTTGGACACTATACAGAAGCTTGGGTATGTTTAGAAGGAGGTTCAAAAGAATATTGGAGTTACTCAGGTTCACAAAAAATGGAAGGCTGATAGAAACCATTTGGTGGGTCCTGTTTTAAAGTGGGTGATAAGGTCAGGCTATCATCCAAAAACATTAAACTTAAGTTAGGTCTAAAATTCATTGGTCCCTTTGAGGTCCTGGAAGTGGTCAATCCAGTAGCATTTAAGTTGAAGCTTCCATCATCTCTCCACATCCCTAATGTCTTCCATAGATTTCTGTTAAAAGAATTTGTCCCCAAGTGGTGTCACCCTTGTCCCTGCCTTCTCCGATTATTGTTTATGACAGTCTAGTCTAGAGTATGAGGTACAAAGGGTTGTGGATTCCAGTAGGGTCCGAACTTCCCTCCAGTACCTCATACAGTGGAAAAGATATCGGCCGGATGAGAGATCCTGGGTTCCTGTTTCTGACCAGTGAGGGCCAATCGAATGATCAGGGCCTTTCATTCTAGGCTTCCTGAGAAGCCTGCGGGCCCGGTGATTGCCTCTAAAAGAGGGGGTACTGTCATGGTTTCACATCTAACC
>JARQOD010000006.1:347927922-348098290 GCA_033576555.1 Oophaga sylvatica
CATGATGGATATGGAATTACTTATATTAAAATCTAACTTCAAATCTGAGAAAGATAGAAAGGTTTGGGAATACAAACTTATGATGACCTTTGACACTCTTAGTGCTGGAATGAAGGTGTCACATGGATTTATGTCGTTCTATATCAATTAAGGAATCTGCTTCTCTGACCTTTTAGTGTCATCAAAACACAATAGCAGACTTCAATCAGAGGGCAATAAAAC
This sequence comes from Oophaga sylvatica, assembly GCA_033576555.1. Lineage (NCBI taxonomy): Eukaryota > Metazoa > Chordata > Amphibia > Anura > Dendrobatidae > Oophaga > Oophaga sylvatica. Next base: position 347,928,145 of record JARQOD010000006.1, read on the forward strand.
TTTCTCTCCTTATCTATGAACTGTTCCAATATTTATGTTCATCCCTCTGCCATAATGACAGTTCTGCTTCACGTCACTTGTCTTACCTATTGCATTATTCCTGTGTCCTTTTGTGTATATAAATATGTGATTCTTCAGATTTTGTATTAGTTTAGCCTGATGAAGAGACCTGAGTAGTCCCGAAAGCTTGCAATTTGTTACCATCTTTTCAGTTAGCCATTAAAAGGTATCAACCACTGAGGACTCTCAAGTCTAAATATTTTTCTAATTTAAACAGGTCATTTTCTGGTAATAGATTCACTTCAAACTGCTTTACAGTGAAATGTCTTGGTGACACCTATAGTCTAAAACACATTTTGATTTTCCTGTACTTTGCACCTCTCCCCCAACGTACATCATTTTACCAGCAGTAAAATTGTGTGAGATGTATAACAAATGTGACTATTATGTTATAATAGTACAAAACTTACCCTTGATTTCTTTTGATAGTATGCATAGATGAGTATCTTCTCCATCGACCGCCATCTATATAAAAATATGAATATAATAACGGAAGTTTAAAGCTGCTGTAAAACAGGTATTAGTAAATCTTTAAACTGCTAAAATATAGGCAAGCAGCAAAAATAAAGTGAATCTTGAAGTGAACTGAACATATGCAGATGGGGAATGAATGTAGTTTGAATCAGGAACTTTAAGATAACAATTTTTTTTTTTGCTTTGATGCCTTTCTTCCCTCTATGAATTTGAGGATTTATTTAAAAAGCATATGGCTTTGATTGTCTTTTCTTACACATATAACAATGTCAATAGCTGCTTTATTTTGTCTTGTATTAATTAGGGTTTTCATGGTAGTTAGTGTATACCTTGTATACCGCTAGGAGTTAGGTGGCTACCTCACCAACACCAACCATTTCATGAGTAGGGAAAGGCTGGTGTTACCATATGAAGATGAAGATGGATAAAAAAATGTTCTGTTCATTTAACAGTTACTTTAATGGTTGCCATAATGTAAATTTGTGTAACAAGCAATCCTTGTATGAATATATTTCTTTGCAATCATGCAATCATGGTATGCATCAGCACTGCTATGTATAGTAGAAATCACAATATCCCATGAACACAGGTTACTGGTCAGCGTTCACAGGAGGATGGGAGTAACAGGTCATCATCAGACAACCTGCTATTATGACAACCTCTCACGCCCCATGATCATGTGACAGAGCTGTCAATGGGTGGGATGAATGACAAGCTTCGGACTGGAAATGTTAAATCCCTCTGTCAGTAATTGACAGCAGAATTTAATTGGTTAACAGCAGCGGATGAAGCACCGCTCCAACTTCGGCTGTTAAAAGCACATGATAGATGATTAAATCAGGCATCATGTGTATGGAAAGACATGGGCTCAACATGTGTAGCGCGCATCAAAGACAGGAACACAACTTTTTACATAAATGTACCTCAAAGGTCATGAAGGAGTTAAATATTTAAAAACATGATTCTAAACTCTTCATATGACTGCACTATTGAATTTTTGGATAAGTGAATATTTTGACCATATCAGCATTTTTATTCAGATTTTCCATCTCCAAGCTTTATAAATGTGAATGCTGATTGGTTTAAGCAGACCTGGTGATGTGCATTTGTCTAATGACGGAGAGTGAGGACTAAAGATATCAACTCCTTTTATGAAGGTGTGCAGAATGATTAGGCAGCTTGTTTACCACAGACAAATGGGTCAAAAGGAAATTTACCTGACTCTGAAAAGTGAAAAAAATGCTAAAAGTCTTACAGAGGGTTAAGCACTCTTGAAATTGCTAAGATATTGGGGATCCATAAGACCTAAAGATGACACATTTCATTTTTTATTTTAGACAAAAAATATATATATTTTCATCTTTTGCATTTTAAAAATTACAAATAGGGAAAAGGGGCCTATGCACAAGTTTGCTCATCTTGCATTGTTAATAACTGGTAGAACCCCATTTTGAAAGCATCACAGCATGTAAATGCTTTTTGTAGCCAGCCAAGGGTCTTCCAATTCTTGTTTGAAGAATTTTCATACATTCTTCCTTGGAAAATTCTTCCAGTTCTGTGAGAGTCCTGAGTTGTCTTGCATGCACTGCTATTTTGAGGTCTGGCCACAGATTTTCGATAATGTTCAGATCAATGGACTGTCAGGGCCATTGTAAAACTTTCAGCTTGCGCCTTTTGAGGTAGTCTATTGTGCATTTTGATGTGTGTTTAGGATCATTATCAAGTTGTAGAAACAATCCTCTTTGCAACTTCAACTTTTTACAAACAGTGTTATGTTTGCATCAAGAATTTGTTGAAATTTCACTGAAACCATTCTTGCCTCCTCCTGTGAAATATTCCCTGTGCCACTGGTTGCAACACAATTCCAAAGCATGATTGACCCACCCACATGGGTAATGGTTGGCGAGATGTTCTTTTCCTGAAATTTTGTGCCCTTTTTTCTCCACATATAGCTTTGATCATTGTGGCCAAAGAATTCTCTTTTAACCTCATCGGTCCATAAGACTTGTTTCCAAAATGCATCAGGCTTGTTTAGATGTTGTTTTGCATGCATACTTCTGATGTTGAATTTTATGGTTAGGATGCAGGAGAGGTTTTCTTCTGATGACTCTTCAATGAAGGCCACATTTGTGCAGTTGTCTTTCATTAGTAGAACAATATAACACAACTCAAGAGTCTGCTAAATCTTTCTGAAGGTATTTTGCATTCAAGTCGGGGTTCTGATTTGCTTCTCTAGCAATCCTACAAGCAGCTCTCACTGAAATTTTGCTTGGTCTCGCAGACCTTATCTTGACCTCCACTGTTCCTGTTAACTGCCATTTCTTAATTACATTTCAAACTAAGGAAAGGGCTACTTGAAAACACATTTCTATCTTCTTACTGCCTTCTCCTCCTGTTTTGTGCGCTTCTATTTTCCATTTTCAGAGTGCTAGGCAGCTGCTTAGAAGAACCCATGGTTACAGGAGTGCTGGGAAATTTGCATCACCTGGCCTTTTCTAATGATGATAGTGAACAAGCCAAAACCTTGTCAGGCTAATTATGGTGTGAAACCTTGGTCAAATCTACCTGAGAACACAAATCTCCATAGGTGTCCAAACTTTTGCATCAGCCTACTTTCCATTTTGTAATTGTTAAAATGAAAAAGACAATGTATTTTTTTTCCCTAAAATGCAAAGGAAATGTGTCATCTTTAACTTTAATCCTTTCAGAGATCATTTCATCTTCAACTTGCTTAACTATTGACAATAACAGTAATTTTAACCAGGGTTGCCCAAAGTTTTACATGCCACTCTATTTCCAGACTCTTTTGGTGGCCATCTTTGAGTAGTGATATAAATGTTTTTGTATCCACCTGTGAAGGCTGAGCACATGCTAAATTTTTTCATAACCAGCCAGCCGGCCGGGAAATTGGTTCCTTCCTTTAACAATTCGGGAAAGACCGTGGACTCATCTGTCCATGGATTTTATCATGGATTTGCCTCTGTCAGATGGGAAAACTGTTGTTTGAGTGGTGGTAGACCAATTCAGTAAGAAAGCTAATTTTGTTCCCTTGTCAGGATTACTTAATGCAGAGACACTCTCCAGGTTTTTTATTTGCCATTTTATGAGGTTGCATGAAATTTCTCTTAACATTGTGTCTGATAGGCAAGTGCAATTTGTCTCCATGTTCTGAAGAGACTGGCGATTGACTTGTCATTTTCCTCTGCTCACTGCCCTGAAACCAACAATCACATTGAGAGGACAAATCAATATTTGGAGCAAATTTTGTGGTGCTTTGCTGTGGCTTAGCAGCAGGACTGGTCCTCATTTCTACCTCTGGCAGCATTCACCTTTAACAGTGAGGTCAATTAGTGACTGTAACTTAGCCATTTTCCTGCAATTAGAGTTTTCATCCCCATTTTGGTGAGTTTTCCAGGCTAAGTTATGAGTGTCCAGGGTTGGACACTATACAGAAGCTTGGGTATGTTTAGAAGGAGGTTCAAAAGAATATTGGAGTTACTCAGGTTCACAAAAAATGGAAGGCTGATAGAAACCATTTGGTGGGTCCTGTTTTAAAGTGGGTGATAAGGTCAGGCTATCATCCAAAAACATTAAACTTAAGTTAGGTCTAAAATTCATTGGTCCCTTTGAGGTCCTGGAAGTGGTCAATCCAGTAGCATTTAAGTTGAAGCTTCCATCATCTCTCCACATCCCTAATGTCTTCCATAGATTTCTGTTAAAAGAATTTGTCCCCAAGTGGTGTCACCCTTGTCCCTGCCTTCTCCGATTATTGTTTATGACAGTCTAGTCTAGAGTATGAGGTACAAAGGGTTGTGGATTCCAGTAGGGTCCGAACTTCCCTCCAGTACCTCATACAGTGGAAAAGATATCGGCCGGATGAGAGATCCTGGGTTCCTGTTTCTGACCAGTGAGGGCCAATCGAATGATCAGGGCCTTTCATTCTAGGCTTCCTGAGAAGCCTGCGGGCCCGGTGATTGCCTCTAAAAGAGGGGGTACTGTCATGGTTTCACATCTAACCGTGACCTTGGGATGCCATGAGTAACAGCTCAGCCACCTTATGGGATCTGTAGTGTGCTGGACTGTTGGTTTTGTGAGTGACAGTCCAGTCATCCATCTTTTTGATTGACAGCCCTGCTGTTCAATCTCTTTTGGCCTGCCTCCTGTCTTCAAATGATTTGCAGGGTATTTAACTGGATTACTCTGTGCAGCAGATTTTCAGTTGAAGATTTGCTATAGTTGGGCGTGTATTTTCTGGATTTTGTTGTGACTACTCTTTTGGATTATTGCTTCTGCTTTGGATCCTCTCTTACTTCATTTTTCTGATCCTGGACTTGGCATCTGACAATCCATTTGTTGTAATCCATAGTTTTGACATACCCACCAGGCATTTGACCCCGGACTGTTACCTGACCATGCCTTTGTCTCAGCCCTCTGTACTACAAGCCCTCCTGGTATCTGACCTTGGACCTCCTGATTACCCTGTTTCTTGGCTTGACTCAGGGTCACAATTTATCTCCAGTCTACCGAAGGATCTAGGACAAGCACTTATCTGCAGTCGTTTATCCAAGGATCTAGTACAAGCACTTATCTGCAATCTATCCAAGGATCTTGGACAAGCACTTATCTGCTTTCTACTGAAGGATCTAGGACAAGCATATATCTACAGTCTATCCAAGGATCTCGGACAAGCACTTATCTGCTTTCTACCCAAGGATCTAGGACAAGAACTTATCTGCAATCTATCCAAAGGTCTAGTAAAAGTATGATCAAGTAGAAGAACAATGAATTGACTCCAATGGATCTACATAGAAGTACATTCTCCATATTTCTAAATCATTTAACTATACAATGATATTTTCTTTTCCATCGGACCTTACCTGCACCCCACAATTTTGCAATTTTGTCTATTTGCTGTAACTACAGTTTCCTCTATCTATTTACATATATTTATATTTCTATACTTATACTGTACCATTTTTCTAAATCATTATAGTTGCTATTTATCTTGTAAATAGAAGAGTATAGCATTGTTTTAAAACATAGAAATACTATTTTACATCGCAGCAATATCACAAACAACAGACAATGTGGCATAATTGTAAAAATAGCCTTTTGTTTTAATTTAATGCTGTGTATTATAGAGTTGTAAGCAGACTGAAGATGTACAACTGAGTGTCCTCTTTGTGGAAGCAATTGTAATGTGAAACATGATCTATTCTGTGCTGCTGAGTTGTGATTGAAGGCACTGACCTGCCATAGACTTATAATAGGGGAGCAGGTGTGGCAATGATGGACTTTAATTTCCTTTAATAAACCTTTTATGTGCCACACTTTTACTGCCATTCTACGCTCTCCAAGGTCCTGCACATAATAGGTTCATTACTTTTGATTACTATAGTCTATTGAGATAAACAACTCCAGAATGCTGTATATATTATGCGCAGATATACTATTTATCTATTGTGTTTTTTATGGCAAGCAACTCCACAGACAAAATTAAAAGCAGTCTGTGCTTCAGTTCTGAAAAGAATTACTACTTGTTCAAACCCAAGTATATGCCAAGAAATGATTTTATTGAAATATGGCCCTGTTTCATTGTTCTTTCAGGCATCCATTATGGACACACAATATACATAATTGTTCAGCATTTCATGTAGTTTGTTCATTTATGCACTTATTTTTTTGCAAATGACCTACATTTAGGGACACATACAAAACCTCTGCCATAAACCATCTAAAACGCTATGGAACTCATTTCAATCACGTTTCTTTCACTTTATAATTTTAAAATGAATGTTCCTCTATTCTCCTTTAGAGCTATTTTTTTATTCAAAAAGTTATTGATGAGAGTAGCACTGAATATAACATTATAGAATATAAGTGTTTTTTTGTTCTAGTTATTGAATATTTGCTATTAGATGATCAACTGTACTTGGTCTTTTTGCTGCTAACAAGAAGCTATTTAAATGTAACATTCCCATATTAATGTCTTAATGGAGGTTTTCTATGCCAGCTATTAAGGACGAACAGCCACATAGAAAGTCACCCTGCAATGTTTCCCTGTCTGAGCTGCCTTCTGTTCAACTAGCTTTGGACAAGAAACAATAGTCAGATAAAAAAGGTTCACTGGTTTCTATGATTTACTGTACTACAAGGCCAAACACACAGTCATTTGGGGCAATGTAGTGTGTGCAGCCAGTAGATAGCGGCAGTGTCACAAAAAGTTGTCCAATTTTTCCAAATAAATAGATTTTGAACAAAATGTAGATATATTGAAGTAAAATTAACATATTTTAATTATGATGACTTGCATGCAACAATACTCAACAGCCCAACTCCCAATAAAAACAGTAACTGGCCTCTTAAACTTATTACGCCACATCTCCTTTTGCATGAATTTTCAGAAACAAATTTTTTTAAAATCAATCTTTCTCATTCCCTACAAATATAAACCTATTTATATGTTTATTTATTGCATTGAATATTGTCTTAGGCCCCCTTCACATGTCCGTTTTTGCAGTACGTGTGGCATCCAATTTTTTCACGGATGCTACACGTACCCATTATAATCTAGGGTGCAGCACACATATCCATGTGTTTTTACATAGACTCTTTGTCCGTGCAAAGCACATGGAGACATGTCCATTTTTAACCAGCAGCACAAATAGCAAGACCCAACACAAATCTTTGGGTCCAGGTAAAGCACATACAGCACACAGATGCCATCCATGTGCTGTTAGTGACTAACATAGCAAAGTATAGGAGAAGCTTTGAAACTTTTTTTTAAGCCAATCCGAAAAAAAAATGGATGGCACAAGGATCGCACACTGAAGAAACACTGATGGCTCACTAATGGCACACTGATCCATGTCATATTTTATATTATTATAATATTTATTGCACAGGCGCTGGCTGGTGAATACTCCCATCATCGTATGCCTACTCTAGCTGCTATCAGCAAGACCAGGTGTTGGATGATGAGAGTAGTACTCTCATCAGCTAATGCCTGCGACTGACTGTAACCTTTTTACTGCCGGTCACAGCTGCTAGCTCACAAGCTGTCATCTGCATGACAACGTGGGAACAGCTGCTCTTTGACCGGCAGTAGCAAACTTACCGCTAATCAGAGCAGATGTTTCTCGCGCTGTCACACAGATAACATCAAGTGAAACACCCAATGCTCGGGCCCCCCATTCATTTGAATGTGCTGGTACCTGAACCAAACTTTTTTTAAATGTTCGGATGAGCCCACAGGACCCCAACATCCAGTTTGTTAGCAAGTGTCTGATGGCAACAGTGAAGCATGGTGGAGGTTCCTTGTAAGTTTGGAACTGCATTTCAGCAAAGTTTGGGATTTGGTTTGTATTATTGGTGTCCTCAATGCTGAGAAATTTAGGCCGATACTTATCCATCATGCAATAACATCAGAGAGGTGTCTGTTTGACTCCAAATTTATTCTGCAGCCAGACAATGACCCCAAAACATACAGTCAATGTCATTAAGAATTATCTTCAGAGTGAAGAAGAAAAAGGAGTTCTGGAAGTGATGATATGGCATTCACAAAGCCCAGTTCTCAACATCATTGAGTCTGTCTGGGGTTACATGAAGAAATAGAAATATTTGAGTAAGTTTACATCCAAAAAGGATATGTGACTAGTTCTGCCAGATGTTAGGAACAATCTCCCTGCCGAGTTTCTTCTAAAACTGTTTACAGACAAAATTGCATGAGTGCTTTTTGCTTGTAGGACAAGCTGTAGATTTCATTAGTGTCATTTTGGGTACAAACAACTTTTTGATCACTTTTTTGTTCATTTTTTGTGAGGTTAGATTAGCAAAGCCTAATGTCTCTGGTATTCATTTATATTTTTTTTTACCTCCAAGCAGGATGTATGATTTTGTAGTATTGATTGAAAGATTTAAAGTGAGAACAATCTTACATAGCATTTTTATGTTTTACTACTTTTGCATTAAAAAATACTTTTTAATTTATATTTTTTGCACCATATTCTGACGGCCATAATGTTTTAACCCCTTAGTGACAGAGCCATTTTGCAGCTTAATGACTGGGCCAATTTTTACAATTCTGACCACTGTCACTTTATGAGGTTATAACTCTGGAACGCTTTAATGAATCCAGCTGATTCTGAGATTGTTTTTTCGTGACATATTGTACTTCACATTAGTGGTAAAAAATTTTTTATCTGACTTGCGCTTATTTATGAAAAAAACGGAAACATGGCAAAAATTTTGAAAATTTAGCAATTTTCAGATTTTCAACTTTTATGCCTGAAATTAGAGATATGTCACACAAATTTCTTAATAAATAACATTTCCCACATGTCTACTTTACATCAGCACAATTTTGGGAACAAAATTTTTTTTGTTACGAAGTTATAAGGGTTAAAAGTTGACCAGCAATTTCTCTTTTTTACAACACCATTTTTTTTTAGGGACCACCTCACATTTGAAGTCACTTTGAGGGGTCTATTTGATAGAAAATACCCAAAATTGACACCATTCCAAAAACTGCACCCCTCATGGTGCTCAAAACCACATTCAAGAAGTTTATTAACCTTTACGTGCTTCACAGGAACTGAAGCAATGTGGAAGGAAAAAATTAACATTTAACTTTTTTTGCAAAAGCTTTACTTCGGAACCAATTTTTTTTATTTTCACAAGTGTTAAAAGAAAAAATGAACCACAAAATTTGTTGTGCAATTTCTCATGAATATGCCGATACCCCATATGTGGGGTAAACCACTTTTTGGGCGCACGGCAGAGGTCGCAAGGGAAGGAGCGCCGTTTGACTTTTTCAATGCAGAATTGGCTGGACGCCATGTCGCGTTTAGAGAGCCCCTGATGTGCCTAAACAGTGGAAACCCCCCACAAGTGACCCCATTTTGGAAACTAGACCCCTTAAGGAAATTATCTAGATGTGTGGTGAGCACTTTGAATCTCCAAGTGCTTCACAGAAGTTTGTAACGTACAGCCGTGAAAATAAAAAATCATATTTTTTCCACAAAAACAATCTTTTCACCCCAATTTTTATTTTCCCAAGGGTAACAAGACCCCAAAAGTTTTTGTAAAATTTGTCCTGAGTACGCTGATACCCCATATGTGGGGTAAACCACTGTTTGGGCGCATGGCAGAGCTTGGAAGGGAAGGGGCACCGTTTGACTTTTTTCAACGCAGAATTGGCTGGACGCCATGTTGCGTTTATAGAGGCCCTGATGTGTCTAAACAGTGGAAACCCCCACAAGTGACCCCATTTTGAAACTAGACCCCCTAAGGAACTTATCTAGATTTGTGGTGAGCACTTTGAACCCCAAAGTGCTTCACAGAAGTTTATAACGCCCGGGCGTGAAAATAAAAAAATCATATTTTTTCCACAAACTTGATCGTTTAGTCCCCAATTTTTTATTTTCCCAAGGGTAACAGGAGAAATTAGACCACAAAAGTTGTTGTCCAATTTGTCCTGAGTACGCTGATACCCCATATGTGGGGGGGACCACTGTTTGGGCGCACGGCAGGGCTCGGAAGGGAGGGAGCGCCATTTGACTTTTTGAACGCCACGGCGTTTTTGGAGACCCCCTCATGTGCCTAAATAGTGGAAACCCCTCAATTCTAGCTCCAACCCTAACCCCAACACACCCCTAACCCTAATCCCAACCCTAACCCTAATACCAACCCTAATTCCAACCCTAATTCTAACTCTAACCCTAATTGTAACCCTAACCCTAGTTGTAACCCTAACCCTAATTCCAACCCTAACCCTAATTATAACCATAACCCTAATTATAACCCTAACCCTAAGGCTGGGTTCATATTGCGTTTTACCAGCCCATTCAACACATAGCGTTGACGGGCTGGTAACGGTATAGCATAACGCGATCGCGTTATGCTATACCCACTAGCGCAGAGGAATCAGCGATGATTCATCTGCGCTAGCGGTGACGGAGCCAGACGCTGCAGGCCGCGTCCGAGGCTCCGTCACTGAATGACGGCACGTCGCAAACGCATGCCGCTTTACGGCATGCGTCGCGATGCGCCCTCAAATGGGGGTGAATGGCAGCGTTAACGGACTGCGTTACACCGCGTTATACCGCGGTGTAACGCAGTCCGTCTAACGGACTGCCATAACGCAATGTGAACCCAGCCTAACCCTAACCCTAATGCTAACCCTAATTATAACCCTAACCCTAATTATAACCCTAATTATAACCCTAACTCTAACCCTAATGGAAAAATGAAAACAAATAAAATTTCTTTATTTTATTATATGTACCTAACCAAGGGGGTGATATAGGGGGGTTTATGTACTGTTTTTTTTTATTTTGATCACTGTGATAGTTTATCACAGTGATCAAAATGTACTTTTAGAGAATGAATGAATGATTTTTTGAATTTGCCGCCAGGAAGAAGAAGGCCAGGGGGAGGACCAGAGTCCAGGGGGAGGATCGGACTGCACAGGGGGGGGATCGGAGGACACGGGACCCCTGCAGGTACAGGGGGGGTGAGATCGGGGGTCCCGGGACACTATTTCTCTCCCCTCTGATGTGCGATCACATCAGAGGGGAGAGAAATTTACAGGCAGGATCGCATCAGTGATTTCTCTTTTGCGATCGCCAGTATATGGCGATTGCAAAAGAGTGTGACTGGGGGGGCCCCTATTATGTTCTCTGGGGTCTCGGCTACCCCAGGCAGCCGAGACCCAGAGAAAATAGCCCATCCCCCCGTCACCTCGCGGCGGGCGCACCACTCATGCGCCCGCCATTTTAAAGCATGGCGCCGGCACCGGGGGACACCGGAGGGAGCTGGGGCCATAAGGAGGGTTCGGGGGCCACAGTGGGGGTCCCGGGGACCCTTTTTCTCTGTCCTCTGATGTCCGATGACATCAGAGGACAGAGAAATGAAATGGCACATTGTTTGTTTTTTTTTGTTGCGGTCGCCGTTATAGGGTTAATAACGGCGATCACAACATCGGTGTCGGTAAAAACCGACCCGATTCATGTTCTCTGGAGTCTCGGCTACCCCAGGTAGCCGAGACCCCGGAGAAAATGCGCCTCTGGGGGGCGCTATTCACTTTTTCCACAGCGCCGTTAATTAACGGCGCTGTGGTTTAAGTACCCTTAATGACCGCCGTTAAAAGGCGTATCGGCGGTCGTTAAGGGGTTAATTGTTTATTTATTTACAAAACTCTAGGGTTTGTTTTTTTTCCCCTTATCAAGCTATAGTTTTTATTGGCAACATTTTTAGATATCTATCACTTTTTGATAGCAGGAGGCAGTATAAAAAACAACAATTCTGCCATTGATTTTATGAAATTTTTTTTTAGATGTTCACAGGGCATGATACATGATGATAATGTAAGGCCTCATTTAGAAATCTGGTACACAAAAATTGGTCTAAATTTAATCAGTGTTTTAGATCAGACATTTATCAGTGTTTGGTTAGTGTTTCAGTTTTTACTATCAGTGTTTCATCGTGAATTTTCTCATTCAAATTCTGCTGTGATCCTGCTGCTGGTGGAACAGTGACGTCTCCTCTTCCTATGTTGGCACGGACCATGAAGCAGTATACGCCATATCTAGACAGGTGCTGGTAAGTGAGTATCAACTATTTGGTTATATTTTACAGAAACCGGCCCCAGGGTCCTTTTCTTTTTGCCTGGACATGCCCTTCAACTTGTGATCATTTGCATCAAATTGTTAAAGCTGCCCAGCTGAAATCTTACTCGTATTTACTAAACCATTCTTTTTTTCTGGATACAGTGCTAAATGTTCGATTTATATAGAAGTTACTATGCTTCTGTTTCTACTTTTTAATGATGTTCTGACTAAATACCACTGTTACATTATTGGAGTTTCCACGCGAAACGGTTTTCTAAGTAGTAGCACAACAAATACGTTCCATCTGTGGAGGAAATTAGACCTTTACTTCAAAGAGATTCTAACAAGTCAGTTCATTCAGGTCCTAATATTTCAACTTTGTAGCAATAATCCATCAAAGAATAGGCATCATCGGCTAACTACAACATAGGCGGCTTAAAATGTGGACATTGTCTTCACAGACACTGTGGAGCTTCCAAGCAACTTTACACAACTGGCAGAGCTGAATGTAAAAAAACATATGTTTACGTTCTTTTGCCAAATGACTTCAACAAATAATTCTATTATTCCCTCAGGTAACAAATGTGTGCCAAGTATTTCTATTAGAGTGTATCACAAAGGCATTATAGGGCAGGGAAATGAAAGAGTCAGTTGCTAGCTACTGCTAAATTAGTAAAGCGTTTGTAAAGTGGCATAAAGCCCATAATACATTAATAGTAGATAGAAACAGATAGATTAGTATATGATAGATAGATAATAGATAGGTAGACAGATAGAAAAAAACATTAGGAAAAACTGTAGCAAACTGTGCAAAAAAATGGATGTTTATCTTCCCACCTGGGCAAATAAAGTCCACTTTTGTTCACTTTTTATTGGTGTGCCGCCTACTTTTCTTTCCCTGCACTACTGGAACAATTGTTTTTTTTTGTCCAAGGAGGACTTGCATCTGAAACATAATATTTTGGTACACTTCCACTGTATTTTTTTTATTTTTAGATAGATATATAGTCAAAATCGGTAAAAAAGAAAGACAATGGATATTCAGAATTTGCAGATAGACTTAATACGTTTCATGTTGCACAAGTAAATAAATTTAACTTGCTTTGTACATTGCCAAAATATTGTAATAGTATAACTAGACAAATGGGTTTCTTGATAACATGAAACTTTGATGGCCCGTGGTGTACTGAGGTTTTAAAATTATTCCAAATATTTATATATATACCGTATATATGTGTGTGTGTAAAAACACATGCACATATACACATTAAATTTAAGGCTTAAGTAGTTAATTGCATTACCATTTTCCCACTGAAATGAAATATGTTGTCTCTCCAGTCAGCAGGGCTTTCTTTCAGGTGCAGATTTAGTAAACAGCTCTGTTTTTCATTCTCTATGAGAGAGAAAAAGATTTACAAAGTGATCAGTGTGACTAAAGAAATCTATGGCAATTGTTTACAGCAGGTGATGACTGCTTACCCCAATCCCCTTTAGTAAAACACACATATGATCCCAGTATGACAATCTAAATACATTGACTAAACTATTAAACTTTAGCAAACTTAAAGGGAATCTGTCAGCAGGATTTTGCTACCTCATCTTAGAGCAGTATGATGAAGGCAAAGAGACCCTGAATCCAACGATGTATCACTTATTTTACTGGGTGCAGCCGTTCTCACGCAGAGTTTTTAGATTTAGGAATGCAGCAGGGCTGAGAAACCTGCTTCCACCAACACCAGGTTCTCCATATACAATGTCCATAGACAATGAGCTGCTTATCACAGAAGGGGCGGAGTCTCACCACTACGCATGGCACTTCTGTGTCCCAGTATTGATAAACTCCTGGTGCTAAAATAATCATTGCAAGTAAACAAAAGCACTGAACTTGATATGAGAGGCATTACTGAAATCTTTGCTTTAACCCTACAGCATGATGTGTTCAGCTTACACCTCAAAAACCTGCTGACAGATTCCCTTTAAAACAATGCCTAGAAAGCAGAAGGATGCATATATTTCTAGTTCATATAATGTCATGAGTGATGGTGATTATAATAATAGTAATAATTATAATTTGTTACTGATCACTTTAAAACTATTCTACTTTGATGGCTGTGCTTCCATTTTTAAGTTTTACCACATTGTAAAGCTTAGAAGGATTGAAGATACTGTTCACACTAGCTTCCAATTTTACAGGATCCGTGATAGATATGACAGATCTGGCATTATTTGTTCTGATCACTTTTGTTCCCTCATTAACTTATAATGGGTCTGTCAGATTTCTATCAGGTATCTTTTATTTTATTGGATAGAATAGTATGGTTTGATCTGTTTTTCTGGCTGTCAAAAGGCAGCAGAAACCTAACAGGGAAGAGCTAACGGCAATCTGAAAGTTGTAAACAGACGCTAAAAAAATGATAGCACATATGGTTACAATCTGTACAATTGTATTTAGTCACAGACATTTTTTACTCCACAAATGTAGATAAATGAGAAAAATAAATGACAAGTAACACAAATACAGTAAGTACAAGCTTATGATAAGTCATAGGTAAGTGTATTGTGCATGCCAGTCTTAATGATGGAGTAGTATGCACTTAATTTATTAAGAGGCAAGCGTCACTTACTGAAACAGGCTCTTCTTACAGATGGCGTGCACCTCTGCCAGAAAATAACATTTCTGACATAAGGTAGCCATAACTCTTCATCAATTTGTCGGTTGGGTTTTGTCACAACCCATCTTGCCCAACCTCTGCTCACTTTGGTGGAACTGCCAAAACTGGGGTGAAACACGGTAAGTAACAAATATTTTACGCAAATCAGAGCTGCCCAGACCTTTTTTGACATTTGAAGTTGTTTCATGCCAGAGAACTAGGAAAAATATTTTCTTGAATGGTGCCCTATGTTTAAAAAAAGTGTGTCATTGATAAAAGGTGTTCTTTTCAGGTTAACAGTTAAAGAGGTTTTCCAACTTTGGAAAAATATGGCCCCAAATATTTCTATACTAGAACAAATGCAGTCCATATTCACCTTCCCAGGACAACACCGGCTCTCCGTTGCTGCTCCTGTCTTTTACTGGCTGCAGTGGTGATGTTATGATTACAGTGCACTTCATAGTTGCAGCCAATCACTAAACTCAGTGGCTTTGCTGATTTAGATGGCATAAGCCTCTGAGTTTAGTGATTGGCTGCAGCAGTGATGAGCGCTGTAGTGATGACATCACTGCTGCAGCCAGTAAACATAGACTAGAGCAGCAGCAGAGAGCCGGCACTGGAACCGGAGGAACGTGAGTACCTGCTGTTTTGTTATTTGATATGTATACAAGCGTTTTGGACTTTATTTTTAAATGTTTTAAAACCTAAATTTTCAGTGGATTGCATAATTAATTTGCAAGAAAAGTATAATTGACTTCTCAAGCCTTATAATTTTTTTTAATAGTTTGTATCTGGTATTGCAGCTGATCCCCATTCAAGTAATGAAGCTGCACTGCCATGTCAGGCACGGACCATAGTGCTGGGAAGCAAAGCCATATTGGTTTAATCCTTGACAATCCCTTTATCATATGCAGTAAGGATATATTTGGTGTGTACATTAGAATGCCTGATAAATCTGTCTATTAAATCTAGGACAAGAAATATGAGTACATAATGTGCACTAATATGTACAAATATTTCAAGAGAGCTTCATTTACGTACATTAAAACAATGCTGAAAGTCACAGAAAAGAAATGTGTAAAGTGGTTGCCTTATTCCTTCCCTTTATCAATATTTATCTTTAACAACTAACCATGTTTGCGTTATTATAAAATTCCCTACCATTGTCCCTATCCTGTTTTTCCTTATATTTGATTTTTAACTTTTACTTCCTGTCATTTCGCTTGAAGTGAGTCTCAAACAGGAAGTCATAAGAAGATGGCCTTGCCGTCACTTCTCTACAGCTTCTATTTCCCTCAGCCCAAAGTAGGATGTTGTCATGAGGTGATGTTGCTGTCACTTACCACAGTTTTTATCACCGCCATCCCCTGATGACGTTTTGGATCAATAGCAGTGATGGAGATGTAACCGCATCTTCAGTGGCGACAGCCAGTCACCGATTCTGACACTACCACTTCTCTCCCTGAAATGAGACATTAGGGAGTGGTGATAGAAGCAGTGTAAGTGAGGGTAGCATCGCCAACAGCTCCTATTACTGTCCTCAAATTAATTGTCATTAAAGGGCAGTGACAGAAGCAGTGTCAGTGATAGCTGCACTGCTGTCATTCCCCGATTTTATCACCACATGCTGATGATGTCTCATTCTAAGGAAAGAGTCTGTGTCAGAAGCAGGGATTATGGTGGCAACTGAACATGTGGGCAGGGCTACTGAAGATGTGTTTATGTCTGCATCACCACTACTGAACTAGGACATCATCTGGGGATGGCAGGCACAGAAGATGTGGTAAGTGACTGCAGCGCTGCCCCATGATGATGTCCTGGTTTGGGTTTGGGGGGGAGATAGATACTGCAGAGAGGTGACTGCAGGGCTATCTTCCTACAACTTCCTGTTTAAGAATCTCTTCAAATGAAACGTCAAAGGAAGTGAAGGAAAAAAAAGCACATAAAGGGAACAGCAGGAAAGGGAGAATAGTAAATAATTTTATAAGAAAGTAAATTACAAAAGTGCTTAGGGCTTAAGATAGATATTTATAAAAGGCATTAAATGTGTGAGACAAGATGGCAAGTTTTTTTCTTATTAAAATTAAAAAAGGGCAAGTTTCTCCATTTAAAAGGAATCTGTCAACAAGATTTTATTACCTACCACATAAGAGCAGCAGAAAGTAGACACAGGGACCCTGAATCAAATGATGTGTCACTTACTAGGTAATTTGTTGTAGTTTTCATAAAATTATTTTTTCTCAGCAGAGGATTATCACTAGAGGACTAGTAAACCTGACGCCATGCAGTTCTATAAATTGATGAGCTCTGTATAACTCCACTCCAGCACTGATTGGTAGCTTTTTGCCTATGCACAGTGTACACAGAAAACTGGCAATCAGTAATGTGGGTGGGTTTATACAGAGCTCAGCATTCAGAGAATGTGCAGATTTTCAGCAAATTAAAATTGTAACAAGTAGCCTAGTAATTGATAAATCACTAGAATTAACGCATCTGCCCCACAGCATGCTGCTCTCAGATGTAGCAAAAAAAATGACAGATTCCCTTTAAAGCCATGTTTATTTATGTTAATATCACGTTAAATGACCTATTGGCCTTTGTAGTATGTCTAAGTGAATAATATATATTAAGACACAGAAGAATACCTATTTTGGACTACCTAGAGACCTAATCATTATTGAGTCTGTGTTCTCATTGCCATAGAAAGGGAAGAGATCAGCTCTTTTTGACAAGAGATCTTCAGACATAGCACAGATTGAAAATATGACAATGCTATTGTACTTCTGTATTCACATTGCACGTCAGAAAAGCATTTTTTTTTAATAATACAAAGTATAAATAATTGATGTGATATAACAGAACTCAACATTTTGTAAAGTTCTTTTCATGGGCAAATAAAACTAAATGCATTAATTAAATTATATTTGTTACAAATACAGTAAATGAAAGTAGAAGCCAGGAAGTACAGTTATATGAAAAAGTTTGGGCACCCCTATTAATTTTAAGTTTAATGTTTTATAAAAATTGGTGTTTTTGCAACAGCTATTTCAGTTTGATATATCTAATAACTATTGGACACAGTAATGTTTCTGCCTTGAAATTGAGGTTTATTGTACTAACAGAACATGTGCAATCTGCATTCAAACAAAATTTGACAGGTGCATATGTATGGGCACCCTTATCATTTTCTTGTTTTAAATACTCCTACCTACTTTTTACTGACTTACTAAAGCACTTTTTTTGGTTTTGTAACCTCATTGAGCTTTGAACTTCATAGCCAGGTGTATGCAATCATGAGAAAAGCTACTTAAAGTGGCCACTTGCAAGTTGTTCTCCTGCTTGAATCTCCTCTGAAGAATGGCATCATGGGCTCCTCAAAACAACTGTCAAATGATCTAAAAAAAACAAAGATTATTCAACATAGTTGTTCAGGGGAAGGATACAAAAAGCTGTCTCAGAGATTTAACCTGTCAGTTTCCACTGTGAGGAACATAGTAAGGAAATGGAAGAACACAGGGACAGTTCTTGTTAAGCCAGAAGTGGCAGGCCAAGAAAAACGTCAGAAAGGCAGAGAAGAAGAATGGTGAGATCAGTCAAGGACAATCCTCAGACCACCTCCAGAGAGCTGCAGCATCAACTTGCTGCAGATGGTGTCACTGTGCATCGGTCAACTATACAACGCACTTTGCACAAGGAGAAGCTGTATGGGAGAGTGATGCGAAAGAAGCCGTTTCTGCAAGCACGCCACAAACAGAGTCGGCTGAGGTATGCAAAAGCACATTTGGAGAAGCCAATTTCTTTTTGGAAGAAGGTCCTGTGGACTGATGCAAGCAAGATTGAGTTGTTTGGTCATACAAAAAGGCATTATGCATGGCTTCAAAAAAACACAGCATTCCAAGAAAAACACTTGCTACCCACAGTAAAATTTGGTGGCGGTTCCATCATGCTTTGGGGCTGTGTGGCCAATGCCGGCACCGGGAATCTTGTTAAAGTTGAGGGACGCATGGATTCCACTCAGTATCAGCAGATTCTTGACAATAATGTTCAAGAATCAGTGACAAAGTTGAAGTTACGCAGGGGATGGATCTTTCAGCAAGACAATGATCCAAAACACCGCTCCAAATCTACTCAGGCATTCATGCAGAGGAACAATTACAATGTTCTGGAATGGCCATCCCAGTCCCCAGACCTGAATATCATTGAACATCTGTGGGATCATTTGAAGAGGGCTGTCCATGCTCGGGACCATCAAACTTAACTGAACCGGAATTGTTTTGTAAAGAGGAATGGTCAAAAATACCTTCATCCAGAATCGAGGAACTCATTAAAAGCTTCAGGAAGCGACTAGAGGCTGTTATTTTTGCAAAAGGAGGTTCTACTAAATATTAATGTCACTTTTCTGGTGAGGTGCCCATATTTATGCACCTGTCAAATTTTGTTTGGATGCAGATTGCACATTTTCTGTTAGTACAATAAACCTCATTTCAAGTCAGAAACATTACTGTGTCCAACAGTTATTAGATATATCAAACTGAAATAGATGTTGCAAAAACACCAATTTTTATAAAACATTAAGCTTAAAATTAATAGGGGTGCCCAAACTTTTTCATATAACTGTTCGCGCTGCTGATTACTAAAGATGCAAATTTCAGAAAATTAATTATACATGTGGGTTTTTTTATGCATTATTTTGAAGTATAATACACTTCTTCTTCAAGAAAAACCATATACTGTATATACTCGTGTATAAGCCGACCCGTGTATAAGCCGACCCCCCTAATTTTGGTACAAAAAACTGGGAAAAATTATAGACTCATGTATAAGCCGGGTGTATAAACTGCCCTCCTGCTCTGTGCTGCCCCGTCCTCCTCTATGCTTCCCCGTCCACCGATCTCCCCCCGTCCTGCTCCATGCTTCCCCCGTCCACCGATCTCCCCCCTGTCCTGCTCCACGCTTCCCCGTCCACCGATCTCACCCCGTCCTGCTCCACGCTTACCCCGTCCACCGATCTCCCCCCGTCCTGCTCCACGCTTCCCCCGTCCACCGATCTCCCCCCGTCCTGCTCCACGCTTCCCCCGTCCACCGATCTCCCCCCTGTCCAGCTCCATGCTTCCCCCGTCCTCCGTTCTCCCCTTCCTCCTCTATGCTTCCCCCGTCCACCGTTCTCCCCCCGTCCTGTTCCGTGCTCCTTGTCCTCTCCTCCATCATACTCACCCCTCCCCGTGCCATCGCTGAGGGTCCCTGCAATCCTGCGTTCTCCCCATCTTCCTGCAGCTCTTCCTCACTGAGCGGTGATGTAATACCGCTCATTAAGGCCATGAATATGGAGGCGACGCCCATGGGAGTGGCATCGCGTCCATATTACATGACCTTAATGAGCGGGTATTACGTCACCGCTCAGTGCTGAAGAGCTGCAGGAAGACGGGGAGAACGTAGGATTGCAGGGACCCTCAGCGATGGCACGGGGAGGGGTGAGTATGATCCCAGCCACCAGCTCCTGCCGCGGCATCCCCTCCCCCGCTGGTTTCTGCCCTACGACTCGTGTATAAGCCGAGGGGGCATTTTCAGCACGAAAAAAGGTGCTGAAAATCTCGGCTTATACACGAGTATATACGGTAGCTGGTTTCTATTGCAAGTGGTTTGCTGACCCATGGATCCGCAGCAGCTGAACAACTTTCTAAAATGCTCATTTCTATGGACCAGTGTGGCATAATCTACTGTTCTTAATTCTGAATGTTTATCGGATAAGACCCTATTGCGCTATTTTTTTCTTCAGCCAATCAAAAATAATTGAAAGTAGCAGACATTAAAAGGATTTAATGTGTAAATCAAAAATGTAAAAAATTGGCAAAATTCAACTAAAGTAATTTTTAGAATCAGTAGATCTTGCATTGTAGAAATGATTGACCCTTATTAATTTCTAATTGTAAATTTCATTATTTTATTTTTCATCTTTTTTTACATCTTGGACTTCATGATTTAGTATACAATAACAGTCAATGTGCACCATTTTTCATTTATTATTCTCATAATTTTGATAAGGACACCTTGTTTTTTATACACGTATTAAAGATGATTTTTCATTTCTTTTCACAAAGATTGTCAATAAATGAACTAAATCACATAAGGGAGTAGCAGGACTGCCACACAGATCCCTGATGCCAAACCGATTAGCATCCAAATAAACACACAGCAGCACATCATCTGCACAATGCAATTTTTTTTTAGTATTTTAATAATGCTTCTCAAAGGGCTTATTTTCAACTTTCTTCAGTGGCAAGTTGGTTCTCAGGGGGGGAAGAGTCGCTTCCTAATGCTCACAGCTTCTACCCAGTCTAAAGGAACCGTTTGCTGTCATATGCATCAACCCTCTGCCCTAATCCCATCTGCTGTCTATTTCATCCCAAGAGACTGAGAGTTAAGACAACACAGCTGAGATCCACTTACAAAAGTACATATAGGGTATAGAGAAGAAACAGCCCACTTAGTCTATTAAAAAAAATAGAAATCCATGTTTTAGAATAAAGTATGTTAAAATATTTCCTTTGCTTATTTTTAATATTTGTTTTGCATATTTAATTGAACTTTTTTTTATTATATTATTGAAAGATAAACTCAGTTTTATATGTATGTGGTGACTATAAAATCACAGTATTTTTTTGTATTCCATAAATCACTTACTGCATCATTTGAAGTATACAGCTATCGATCGTAGCTATATGCTTTATGTTTTTTTTCAATATTTTTGTGTAGGCATTACATACACAAGAGGGGCAACTAAAAGTTCCAGTATCCAAATGGCAAATCTTTGAAAAGTACCCCAGCTTTCATACTGTACATATTTCAAATGATTAACCGTGCCCTTATAAGATACTCAGGTTACAGGACCCACTATAACTTGCTCCCGATATTGGTATGTTTTTATGTTCTGTTTAAAAAAAAAGTAGAATCTGCATTGAAACATAAAAACTAGAGTCATTTTTTAATGGACATTAACTTCCCAATAATAGAGAAACACTATCCAATCTTATACTTTTCAGACACTAAGTGTCAGTCTCTATGTCAAAATGGGGAATTAGAACAATTTGAAAAGTCACAAAACCTTGCACAACTTTGCATTATCACTTTTGCCATTTTCATACCACTTTTTGCCAACTCCACCATTGTGGGCATGGCTGGGGAGGAGTCAGGGCGGAACGGCGCATGACAATGCCCGCCCAACAAATTTATTCAAAAGTGTACTGTATGCCAGAAATGTTACCCCAGTCATTGGCTGAAGTAACATTTCTGATGAAGAGCAAAGTCACATGCCACTGATAAGATGCACTGAATTCATCAGGTGAATTTGGAGCATCTTATTTTTACATTTCTCTCATTAACGCCAGTCTGAATAAACTGAGACCTCAATATGTCCTTCGTCATAGTATGTTGAAACGAAAGTACATGCTCTATCATTGGATGAAATCAATATGACTTCTCGCTATTGGCTCACCACATTGATTGTTCTAGGAAAGAGAAAAATTGTGGGAGCCTGTAGGGAGGGATTAAATGGTGAGTACAGAATTAGAAAAGAATGACCGGTTTCTTCCACAAAGTGTCACATGTCTTCACTGGTTCGGTGTGGTTATATGGTCTCATTAGTTTCAATAAAGCTGGTCTTCAGTATAATGTATAACCTATAGTCATAATACTTCTGGAAGAAGGCAACCATGGTTTTTAAATCTTACTGTTTCCATTTATAAAATTGTAATGAATCTTTAATGTTTGAAGATATCCAAGTAATTTTAAGAATGTTTTTTCATGACACATTTTATATTTTATGTAAATGGTAAATTTAGGTTGATATGTTTTACATTTATCAATGAAAATATCACAACTCTAACAACAATTTAAAAAATTAGCAATTTTCAAACTTCGAATGGTTATCTCTTCAATCTAGATGGTCATACCAGACAAAATCATTGATACGTAACATTTAACTCATGTCTTTGCATCAGCACCATCTGGAAAAAAGTTCTGTTATTTTGTTAGGATGGTAATGATCATGTGTCAATATGCATTTACATTTTGCATACACATTAACTTACTTTTTCAGCTCAGACCTAGTTTCTTATTTAGTTCAAAGTGCATCTTGTGCATATAAGGGTGTGACCGCCCTGTTTCTGAGCTGGGAAAGCCATCCTGTCTGGCCTATGCTGTAACTGGTGGTTCAATCCCTCTGTCCTTGTTCACATTTACTTCACTTGACAAGTGGAAAGGTTTTTAATACAAGAGTTAGATCTGTCCCACATGGGTTTCCTTGATGCGGCGTGGTGGCTTGTACATTCTTTTGATCAAAATTATGTTTACTAAATAACCTTATTATTATTACTACCTTCCTGCATTTTTTGCAAAACATTTTTTATTTTATTTTAGGATATTTGTTTTTTGTGTCTTGTTTTTGGTTTTCTCTGTGTAATGGTCATGTGTTAATATGCCTTTACATTTTGCATACACATTAACTTACTTTTTCAGCTCAGACCTAGTTTCTTATTTAGTTCAAAGTGCATCTTGTGCATATAAGGGTGTGACCGCCCTGTTTCTGAGCTGGGAAATCCATCCTGTCTGGCCTATGCTTTTACTGGTGGTTCAGTCCCTCTGTCCTTGTTCACATTGACGTCACTTGACAAGTGGAAAGGTTTTTAATACAAGAGTTAGGACTGTCCCACAAGGGTTGCCTTGAAGCAACGGGATGGCTTGTACATTCTTTTGATCAAAATTATGTTTACTAAATAACTTTATTATTATTACTACCTTCATGCATTTTTTGCAAAAAAAAAATATTTTATTTTAGGATATTTGTTTTTTGTGTCTTGTTTTTGGTTTTCTCTGTGTAATGGTCATGTGTTAATTTGCCTTTACATTTTGCATTCACATTAACATACTTTTTCAGCTCAGACCTAGTTTCTTATTTTGTTAGAATGTCAGAAGGTTTAAAAATGTAGCAGCAATTTTTCATTTTTTCAAGGAAATTTAGAAAAAAATTTTTTAGGGATCTATTCAGTTTTGAAGTGGCTTTGGGGGACCTATATATTGGAAACTCCCCAAAGTGAAAACATTTTTAAAATATTACCCCTCAACATATTCAAAACTGCTGTAAAATAGTTTATTAACCCTTCAGACCTTTTCAAGAAGTACTGCAGAGTGGCAGTACAGGAATGAAAATTTTTATTGTTATCACCGAAATGTTGCTAATTTCTGAACAGGCTGTAAGGTTGTTACTTTGTCCATGAATTGCCATGGCAAGCATCAGGACTACACAATCATGGTATTAGGATACTGAGAGAGGAAATAGGGAGTCCCCACACTATGTTGACCATTTAGAAGCTGTGGTCAGTATTGACGGTAGCATCTAAGTGGTTAAATAGCTGCATTTTCACCAATTGGTGGATGCTATTTTTTATAAATCAGGTCAGCAAAAAGGCATATTGGTGGTCATTATGGTGTGAACAAAGTCAAAGGACTGAGACTGTGATTATGAAAGAAGCGATACATACATATGCTTCTCACAAAATTAGAATATCATCAAAAAGTTAATTTATTTCAGTTTTTCAATACAAAAAGTAAAACTCATATTATATAGAGTCATTACAAACAGAGTGATCTATTTCAAGCGTTTATTTCTGTTAATATTGAGGATTATGGCTTACATCCAAAGAAAACCCAAAAGTCATTATCTCAGTAACTTAGAATAGATTAGAACATCACTTTGAAAAATTATTTTAAAATCTGAAATATTGGCCTACTGAAATGTATGTTCAGTAAATGCACTCAATACTTGGTCGGGGCTCCTTTTGCATCAATTACTGCATCAATGTGGCGTGGCATGGAGGCAATCAGCCTTTGGTACTGCTGAGGTGTTATGGAAGCCCAGGTTGCTTTGATAGCAGCCTTCAGCTCATCTGTATTGTTTGGTCTGGTGTCTCATCTTCCTCTTGACAATACCCCATAGATTCTTTATGTGGTTAAGGTCAGGCGAGTTTGCTGGCCAAACAAGCATAGTGATACTGTTGTTTTTAAAACAGGTATTGGTACTTTTTGCAGTATGGAATGGTGCCAAGTCCTGCTGTAGAATTAAATTTCCACCTCCAAAAAGCTTGTCGGCAGAGGGAAGCATGAAGTGATCTAAAATTTCCTGGTAGACGACTGCGCTGACTTTGTTCTTGATAAAACACAGTGGACCTACACCAGCAGATGACATGGCTCCCCAGGCCATCACTGATTGTGGAAACTTCACAACCTCAAACAGCTTGGATTGTGTGCCTCTCCATTCTTCCTCCAGAGCCTGGGACCTTGATTTCCAAATGAAATGCAAAATTTACTTTCATCTGAAAACAACACCTTGGACCAATGAGCAACAGTCCAGTTCTTTTTCTCCTTGGCCCAGGTCAGACACTTCTGGTGTTGTCTATTGGCCATGAGTGGCTTGACACAAGGAATGCAACACTTGTATCCCATGTCCTGAATACGTCTGTATGCAGTGACTCTTGAAGCAATGACTCTAGCAGCAGTCCACTCCTTGTAAATCTCCCCAAAATTTTTGAATGGCCTTTTTCTTAACTATCCTTTTAAGGCTGCGGTTATCCCGATTGCTTGTGCATCTTTTTCTACCACGCTTTTTCTTTCCACTCAACTTTCCATTCATTTGCTTGGATACAACACTGTGAACAGCCAGCTTCTATAGCAATGACCTTTTGTGACTTTCCCTCCTTGTGGAGTGTGTCAATGACTGCCTTCTGGACATCTGTCAAGTCAGCAGTCTTCCCCATGATTGTGGAACCTACTGAAGCAGACAAGGGTATGCCACACTAAACGAGATCGCAAACGAGATAGCAAACGAGATCACTAAAACGTCACTATTTTGCAATCTCGTTAGCGACTTAGCTGTGTGTGGCATGTAGCAACTATGTGGCCCCTGCTGTGATGTCGCTGATCGTTCACTAGAGTTCTGGACCGTTTTTTGATCATTGGCGTCCCGCTGGTGAGCCTATATCGCTGTGTTTGGCACCTTTTGCGAACGACCTCGTTTGTGACGCATATGGGTTTAGCGTCACGGAGTGGATCGCAATATCTGTAAGTTCTCTTTTGCGTCACAGAGAGGATCGCAGCAGTTGCAAAGCAGGCTAGCAGGACGCAGAGAGCAGGAGCAATGCTGGAAATTCCTATGAATCAGAAGCGCTCAGTACATGCTAATGAGATCCTAACGACCGCGAAAGTCGTTAAAGAGATCGCTGACCGCTGATGAGTCGTTTATGAGATCTCCTGTTTGGCAGCTACTAGCGACCTAAAAGAGATTTCACAAACGATCTCATTAGCTTGCATCGCTATTGAGATCGCTAACGAGATCACTAAGTGTGGCAGTACCTTAAGGGGCCTTTTAACACTTAGGAAACCTTTGCAGGTGTTTGTTGTTAATTATTCTAATTTTCTGAGATAATGACTTTTGGGTTTTCATTGGCTGTAAGCCATAGTCATCAACATTAACAGAAATAAACACTTGAAATAGATCACTTTGTTTTTAATGACTCTATATAATATATGAGTTTCAATTTTTGTATTTGAAGAACTGAAACAAATTAACTTTTTGATGATATTATAATTTTGTGAGAAGCACCTGTATGTAATATGTTAAACAAAACAAGGGCGGACATGCTATTGATGCAATTTGGGCAGCTGCACAGAGGTCCAAGAAATAATGGGGCTTACTTCTACCTCCGATACTGATGGAATTGTGCATTATGATGAGCTATTGGACTGCAATGGGCCGATAAGTTGTTCTTGTCCACAAGTCATCATCTATCTGTGTCCCTTAAGCAAAATATATGCATTGGAATGAGGAACATTTTTTAACAAACACATCTATACACATTGGCAAGAATACTTTCCTAAGTGTGAAAGACTACAGAACTATTTGCAAGTGAATTAGATATTTTTTTATTTTGCTCACGTATATGCCACTCAGCGCCATTAACTCCACAGTGCTTTAAAGAGATTAGATGTATAATATAATGATACAAACTATATCTGCAGTTGGCTTCCTTTCACAACTTTTAACATTTTTTTCTGTATCTTGTTTATATTATTGTGCTCTTTCAGGAGCTTTATTCTGTTCAATCTCAATACATTAAATTAAAGAGTAACTATTAGAGATGAGTGAACTTGTTCGGAAAACGTTCACCAATCTCAAATTCAGCACAAATGTTGCACAATCAGATTCATGTTCGGATTCGTGAGCTTTTTTCCTAAAAATCATCAAAAGTCAGCCAAAGTTCAGTAAGTGACTGAGTTCACTTAGAGCTCTTTCAGATGTCAGTGTTTCCAGTAGCAGCATGGGCCGCAAAAGCGTCCCACACACGTGAACACTGATGACACACAGATGACATCCCTGTGTCATCAATATGACACGTACCAGTGCCTGGGAATCAGCGGTACTGTTCGCGCTGTTCCCCTCTGCTGGGTGCTGAAGAAGACAGCACACATCACTGTCCCTTGCTTGTGCTGCGATCAGCGCTAGCAAAGGACAATGTTGAGAGTTGTATTCCACTGTTAACAGTGAGAGCTGTGGGTTTGATGTCACCTTTGTATTGTCTGGTGACATCAAGCACATGGCTTTAAAATGGAGAGCCATCTATAAGGCACCAGGTTTTGCTTCAGGTTTTGTCACTGTGAGTATGATTTAATTTAGATTAATTAAAGGAATCTGTGTCATTATTTCAATTAACCCCTTTCCGACATCGTGCGTACATTTACCATGATATTGGACTCCTTCCCTTTGATGTGGGCTCCGGCGGTGAGCCCACATCTTTTCCGGGACATGTCAGCTGTTTTGAACAGAACAATTCGTGATCCACTCACGGCAATTAACCCATTAAATGCCGCTGTCAAATGCGTTTCAGGCAATCGTGCTGGAAATCCGCCCACCGGAGATCCACATCACGTGATCGATGGGTCCCCGTTGGGTTGGCATGACAGACACAAAAATGATTTTTTAGCCCCCATTTTTTATTTTTCCAAGGGTAACAGGAGAAATTTGACCCCCACATTTGTTGTTCAATTTGTCCTGAGTACTCTGATGCCCCATATGTGGGGGTAAACCACTGTTTGGGCGAACGACAGAGCTCAGAAGGGAGGGAGCACCGTTTGACTTTTTGAATGCGAAATTGGCTGAAATCAATGGTGGCACCATGTCACATTTGGAGACCCCATGATGTAACTAAACAGTGGAAACCCCCTAATTCTAACTCCAACCCTAACCCCAACACACCCCTTACCCTAATCCCAACCCTAACCATAACCCTAATCACAACCCTAACCCCAACACACCCCTAACCCTAATCCCAACCCTAACCACAAACCTAACACTAATCCCAGCCTTAGCCATAACCCTAACCACAAACCTCACCCAACACACCCTTAACCATAATACCAATCCTAACCCTAATCCCAACCATAATACCAACCCTAACCCTAAAACTTTAGCCCAACTCACTTTAGCCTAACCCTAACCCTAAAACTTTAGCCCAGCTCACTTTAGCCTAACCCTAAAACTAAAACTTTAGCTTAACTCACTTTAGCCTAACCCAACCTAAGCCTAAAACTTTAGCCCACCTCACTTTAGCCTAACCCTAATGGAAAAATGGAAATAAATATATTTTCTTTATTTTATTATTTTTCCCTAACTAAGGGGGTGATAAAGGGGGGTTTATTTACTATTTTTTTTATTTTGATCACTGTAATAGCTTTTATCACAGTGACCAAAATGAACCAATAGGAAAAATCTTCCTATTGTTGCCGGGTGCCAGCTGGCAGATCGCGGCGGGTGCACTGCGCATGTGCCTGCCATTTTCTGACCGGAAAAAGATGGCGGTGCCCACCGGAGGATGCAGGAGGGCCCGAGGACCACCGGGAGGTACGGGGGGAGCTGGGAAAGTATTTCTCTCTCCTCTGATGTGCGAAAATCCGACTCTGGGGTGCACTATACACTTTTTCCACAGTGCTGTTAATTAACGGCGCTGTGGTTTAAGTAGCCTTAACTTCCGACGTTAAAAGGCGTATCAGCAGTCGTTAAAAGGTTAAAGTAGAAACAGATTATTGAACAAATGTAAACAAGATATTCAACATTTAGCCTCCCTTGACAGAACAATACAACTATAATCGTGCTGTATTACAATAATAGAGCAAGTGGAAAATGGAAATTCTTGATGCAATAACGCAACTATTCCACAACGAAGGTGAACTACTACAGTCATGGACAAAAGTTTTGAGAATATATATCAAAAAACTGACCGGCACATCCAAACATAGATCCAGTGTGAACAGGTGCTAAACCTAAAGTCACCAACTCATATACATACAAGAAAAAAGGTAGCACACTGTAGCGCTGTAGCTTGCAAACACGAAATATGAAAATATGAAAAATGAATTGCATCACTGCCTTAGAAATATGAAAAATTGAGAAGTCTTAGCGCATAAGATGGCCAAATTATGTGAGCCTGATAGCCACGTCAAGGCTCTTCTCGTATATCAGGTCCTAACTAATGCCAATCCTCACTTAGAAAAGTCTGTCTGCATGGGAACATATGAATCCTCTCTTCAGACTAAAATCTACATCTCTGTGGAGGGGTAATGAACCTAGTGTAATTAAAAAGCCTGTGACCTGAGCACTCCACCTGTTTGAGCTACAGCGCTACAGTGTGCTACCTTTTTTTCTTGTATGTATATGAGTTGGTGACTTTAGGTTTAGCACCTGTTCACACTGGATCTATGTTTGGATGTGCCGGTCAGTTTTTTGATATGTATTCATTTACCTTCTACCTGAGCACTCCACCTGTTGGTCACAGGCTTTTTAATTACACTAGGTTCATTACCCCTCCACAGAGATGTAGATTTTAGTCTGAAGAGAGGATTCATATGTTCCCATGCAGACAGACTTTTCTAAGTGAGGATTGGCATTAGTTAGGACCTGATATACGAGAAGAGCCTTGACGTGGCTATCAGGCTCACATAATTTGGCCATCTTATGCGCTAAGACTTCTCAATTTTTCATATTTCTAAGGCAGTGATGCAATTCATTTTTCATATTTTCATATTTCGTGTTTGCAAGCTACAGCGCTACAGTGTGCTACCTTTTTTTCTTGTATGTATATGAGTTGGTGACTTTAGGTTTAGCACCTGTTCACACTGGATCTATGTTTGGATGTGCCGGTCAGTTTTTTGATATGTATTCATTACCTTCTACCTGAGCACTCCACCTGTTGGTCACAGGCTTTTAATTACACTAGTTCATTACCCCTCCACAGAGATGTAGATTTTAGTCTGAAGAGAGGATTCATATGTTCCATGCAGACAGACTTTTCTAAGTGAGGATTGGCATTAGTTAGGACCTGATATACGAAAGAGCCTTGACGTGGCTATCAGGCTCACATAATTTGGCCATCTTATGCGCTAAGACTTCTCAATTTTTCATATTTCTAAGGCAGTGATGCAATTCATTTTTCATATTTCATATTTCTGTTTGCAGTACAGCGCTACAGTGTGCTACCTTTTTTTCTGTGTAAATGATTGTGACTTATTAGCACTGTTCACACGGATCTATGTTTGATGGCGGTCAGTTTTTTGATATGTATTCATTTACCTTCTACCGGGCCCCACTCCACCTGTTGTACAGGCTTTTTAATACACTAGTTATTACCCAACAGAGATGTAGATTTAGTCTGAAAAGATATATGTTCCATGAGACAGACTTATTAATGAGATTGGCATAGTTAGGACTGATAACGTAGAGACCTTACTGTATCAGGTACTAATTGCCATCTATGGCTGCTCTAATTTTCATATTCTAAGCGTGAGCAATAATTTTTAATTCTATCTGTTGAGCTACAGCGCTACAGTGTGCACCTTTTTTTCTTGTAGTAATGAGTTGGTGACTTTAGGTTAGCACCTGTTCACACTGGATCTATGTTGGATGTGCCGGTCAGTTTTTGATATGTATTCATTTACCTTCTACCTGAGCACTCCACCTGTTGGCACAGGCTTTTTAATTACACTAGGTTCATTCCCCTCCACAGAGATGTAGATTTTAGTCTGAAGGGTCAAGTCCGGAAGATTCTATGGATGGCTATTAGACTATAACAAAACTTCGTGGCTAAGGCTCCAAATTTGGCATCAGCCAAGATTCTCAATTTTTTTCTAAGGCAGTGAGATCTTCATTTCTATCTGTGCAAGCTACGCCCAGTGTGTACTTTTCTTGTATGTTGAGTGTGACTTTAGGTTTGCTTTCACTGGATCTATGTTGGATGTGCGCATTTGATGTATATTTATTACTGAGACTCCCCTTTGGTCACAGGCTTTTAATTACACTAGTCATTACCCACTGTAATTTAGTCTAAGAAATTGTTATGCAGACAGACTTTCTAAGTGAGGATTGGCATTAGTGACTGATATACGAGAAGAGCCTGCGTGCTATCAGGCTCACATAATTTGGCCATCTTATGCGCTAGACTTCTCAATTTTTCATATTCTAGAGTGTGCAATCATTTTCTATTTCATATTTGTGTTGCAGCTACAGCGCTACAGTGTGCTACCTTTTTTTCTTGTATGTATATGAGTTGGTGACTTTAGTTACACTGTTCACATGTCTATGTTTGGATGTGCCGGTCTTTTGATGTATTCATTTACCTTCTACCTGAGCACCCACCTGTTGGTCACAGGCTTTTTAATTACACTAGGTTCATTACCCTCCACAGAGATTAGATTTTAGTCTGAAGAGAGGTTCATATGTTCCATGCAGACAGACTTTTCTAAGTGAGGATTGGCATTAGTTAGGACCTGATATACGAGAAGAGCCTTGACGTGGCTATCAGGCTCACATAATTTGGCCATCTTATGCGCTAAGACTTCTCATTTTTCATATTTCTAAGGCAGTGATGCAATTCATTTTTCATATTTTCATATTTCGTGTTTGCAAGCTACAGCGCTACAGTGTGCTACCTTTTTTTCTTGTATGTATATGAGTTGGTGACTTTAGGTTTAGCACCTGTTCACACTGGATCTATGTTTGGATGTGCCGGTCAGTTTTTTGATATGTATTCATTTACCTTCTACCTGAGCACTCCACCTGTTGGTCACAGGCTTTTTAATTACACTAGGTTCATTACCCCTCCACGGAGATGTAGATTTTAGTCTGAAGAGAGGATTCATATGTTCCCATGCAGACAGACTTTTCTAAGTGAGGATTGGCATTAGTTAGGACCTGATATACGAGAAGAGCCTTGACGTGGCTATCAGGCTCACATAATTTGGCCATCTTATGCGCTAAGACTTCTCAATTTTTCATATTTCTAAGGCAGTGATGCAATTCATTTTTCATATTTTCATATTTCGTGTTTGCAAGCTACAGCGCTACAGTGTGCTACCTTTTTTTCTTGTATGTATATGAGTTGGTGACTTTAGGTTTAGCACCTGTTCACACTGGATCTATGTTTGGATGTGCCGGTCAGTTTTTTGATATGTATTCATTTACCTTCTACCTGAGCACTCCACCTGTTGGTCACAGGCTTTTTAATTACACTAGGTTCATTACCCCTCCACAGAGATGTAGATTTTAGTCTGAAGAGAGGATTCATATGTTCCCATGCAGACAGACTTTTCTAAGTGAGGATTGGCATTAGTTAGGACCTGATATACGAGAAGAGCCTTGACGTGGCTATCAGGCTCACATAATTTGGCCATCTTATGCGCTAAGACTTCTCAATTTTTCATATTTCTAAGGCAGTGATGCAATTCATTTTTCATATTTTCATATTTCGTGTTTGCAAGCTACAGCGCTACAGTGTGCTACCTTTTTTCTTGTTTTAAAAGTTTTGAGAATGACACAAATATAAATTTTTACAAAGTCTACTGCTTCCCTTTTTCTAATGGCAATTTGCATATACTCCAGAATGTTATAAAGAGTGATCAGCTTAACAGCAATTACTTGCAAAGTCAATATTTGGCTAGAAAATGAACTTTATCCCCCAAAACACATTTCAACATCATTGCAGCCCTGCCTTAAAAGGACCAGCTAACCTCTTTTCAGTGATTGCTCCATTAACACAGGTGTGGGTGTTGATGAGAACATGGCTGGAGATCAATCTGTCATGATTAAGTAAGACTGATACCACTGGACACTTTAAAAGGAGGCTGGTGCTTGGCATCATTGTTTCTCTTCTGTAAACCATGGTTATTTCTAAAGAAACACGTGCAGTCATCATTGCAATGCACAAAAATGGCCTAACAGGGAAGAGTATCGCAGCTAGAAAGATTGCACCTCAGTCAACAATCTATCACATCATCAAGAACTTCAAGTAGAGAGGTTCCATTGTTGCCAAAAAGGCTCCAGGGCGCCCAAGAAAGACCAGCAAGCACCAGGACCATCTCTTAAAAGTGTTTCAGCTGCGGGATCGGGCTGCCAGCAGTGCAGAGCTTGCTCAGGAATGGCAGCAGGCAGGTGTTAGTGCATCTGCACACACTGTGAGGTGGAGACTCTTGGAGCAAGGCCTGGTCTCAAGGAGGGCAGCAAAGAAGCCACTTCTCTCCAGAAAAAAACATCATGGACAGACTGATATTCTGCAAAAGGTACAGGCAGTGGACTGCTGAGGACTGGGGTAAAGTTATTTTCTTCAATTAATCCCCTTTTCGATTGTTTGGGACATCAGGAAAACGCCTCATTCGGAGAAGGCAAGGTGAGCGCTACCACCGGTCTTGTCTCATGCCAACTGTTAAGCATCCTGAAACCATTCAAGTGTGGGGTTGCTTCTCAGCCAAGGGAATCGGCTCTCTCACAGTCTTACCTAAAAACACAGCCATGAATAAAGAATGGTACCAGAATGTCCTCCAAGAGCAACTTCTCCCAACCCTCCAAGAGAAGTTTGGCAATCAACAATGCCTTTTCCAGCATGATGGAGCACCTTGCCATAAAGCAAAGGTGATAACTAAATGGCTCAGGGAACAAAACATAGAGATTTTGGGTCCATGGCCTGGAAACTCCCCAGATCTTAATCCCATTGAGAACTTGTGGTCAATCATCAAGAGACGGGTGGACAAACAAAAACCTAAAAATTCTGACAAAATGAAAGCATTGATTGTGCAAGAATGGACTGCTATCAGTCAGGATTTGGTCCAGAAGTTGATTGAGAGCATGCCAGGGAGAATTGCAGAGGTCCTGAAAAAGAAGGGTCAACACTGCAAATATTGACTTGCTGCATTAACTCATTCTAACTGTCAATATAAGCTTTTGTTACTCTTATGTTTGCAATTATATTTCTGTCTGTGATAAAAACATCTGTCAAACACACACATAAAAACCAGAGGGCAGCAGATCATGTGAAAATATAATATTTGTGTCATTCTCAAAACTTTTGGCCATGAATGGGAACAGGATTAATTGTCCAATGTCTGATGCCAGACACCTTCAAACATCAACTACCTGCTGGTGATCATCAGTGATAAACAAAAACCAAGAATAAAAATGAAGGATTTTTATTTTTAAAGGAGTCTCTGTGCCCATATGTGAATTGTGAATCTCTCTTATTACAGTCTCCAAGTTCTGTTGTTGTCATAAGAGATTAATCTTAAATGCAGGTGGTTGGATGACTGCTGCTGATGACCCTGAGGATTTAGAGACTGCTTTTAAGATAGTATCAGGATCAACTTCAGCTGGAGGATTTTAAGCAGCACTGGAGCAGGAGGAGAAGGTGGAGGTTCTTCTTGATTCACCTTCCTTCTTTGATGGGGTGTTACTAAAGGTACTGTCACACTAAGCGATCGCACCAGCGATCACGACAATGACACGACCTGGCAGAGATCGTTTGTACATCGCTATGAGGTCGCTGGAAGCTTCCAAACAGGAAGATCTCATAAACGACACATCAGTGATCAGCAATCTTTATAACGACCTCGGCGGTCATTGTGACCTGTCACACAGCATGTATTGTTAAAGATTGAGCACAACCTTTTCCATACCCCTCAGCACAGATTGGTGGTCACTGTATGTCATATGTCACAGCTCTCGCTTAGTGATTGGACGTCCGCATCATAAAAGCCTACGTATTAGCGCTCCCTTCCATTGTTCTCGAGCGCAAGTGGTTCATACGAATTTCCAGCATCGTTCCATACTGCGTCCTGCTAGCCTTCTGCTTTGCAGCTACTGCGATCCAGTCTGTGCCGCTATTGTGTTTGCCCCGGATTCATTTTTTCAGGATCCCAAAAATGTCTTGTATAATGGCAAAGATGAAGCGCTGTAGCGACTCTGACAGGATCGCAAAACCCCCACACATGATAGTATCCTCGCAACAACACACAAAGGACTAGATGTTGTGGCCACCAATCGGAGCTGAGGGGCGTTAAAACCTAGTCCCGCCTGCGACGCTGACATATGAGTCGCCAACGAGGTCGCTCATAAAGGGTGTCAAACTCAGCGATTCAGGCTCACCAGCGGGACGCCAACGATCAAAAAACGGTCCAGAACGTTCGTGCACGATCAGCGACATCGCAGTAGGGGCCACATCGCTGCTACATGTCACAAACAGTGACATCGCTGACGACGTCGCTGCTTCATAAAATCGCTGTCGCTTAAGCGATATCGCTAGCGATCTCGCCTAGTGTGACAGTACCTTTAATCTGAGAAGTATGGGATGGTCTGATTTTATAACATTACCATTCAAAGGAAGATTGCATTTCATTGGTTGTCCATCTAGGTATCTGCTGTTGGATTTTTTGTAGGCACCAACTGCATCTTCCTTTCTTACAAACACAACCTCTGCAAGTCAAGAACTCAACAAGCAGGTGTGCTTCAAAGCACCTCATACACAGAAAAAGCTACACGATATCTTCCTCAGTGACTCTTGGATGCAAATTATTAATGGTCATTTTTGTGCCTTCAAAAGGGCAAAAGACAAACTCTTTAGGAGTGGGCACTACTGATTAACTGGCCTCCTTTGTGGCAAGTGTCTGTGACACGTTGGTTATAGCCTTTGTGTGCAATAAAGGTGGCGAAGTCTCATGATGAGGAGACATGAGAGCTGTGTATGCATCATTCTGTACCACTTACTAAGAGGTAAAGTTTGGCCAAAAGGAAAATAATTTACAGACATTCACTGCCTTTTTTGCACATTGTGGGCAGCTGTCATCTTCATCTTGTTGGTGGGAATTTGCAAAGTTACATGTCGTCCTCAAAACCATCATCGTCCATATATTGTAATGAGCAAATCTGTTGTTTCACAGGTTCGGGGTTAACTACGTTTATTGCCATTCCTTTAACAGTGTTTGTTACACCAGAACAAATCTTGGATGTGAAATGTGGATGTTCTTGGTAATATGTATGAGTGAAGATGAAGAACCTTGTTGCACGGGTGTGTTGATAGTTACGGCCGGTGCACTCCTCTTTAAACTTTATTTTGCATGAGCATCCAGCAGTTTGTTTGGTTTAACTCCAACTGTGATCTGCTGCTTTCTACAATTAAACATCTCACGAGCATCTTGCACTGTACCTTTTATACGGACATGTGCGTCTTTGGCAACCTATTTCTCACGGGCATCTTTTAGGCCAAGCTTCAGAAGCACATCTGTTACACCTATGTTCTGACGGGCATCAAACGCATTCTGGTAATTGGTGGTGGGTAGGGTTGAGCATTCCGATACTGCAAATATCGGGTATCGGCCGATATTGGCTGTATCGGAATTCCGATTCCGAGTTCCGATATTTTCGACTTATCGGATACCGGAATCGGGATTGTCACTGTCACTGTCAGTGTCCGTCGGTCGGGTCTGTCAGGAGTCAGCGGCACTTACCTGGCAGAAGATCTCCGGCGGTCACGTCCTGGACTGCTTCATGGCCGCAATCTTCTTTCCCCGGCGGTCACATGCAGTTTCTCGCGATAACTGCAGTGACTGCTGGGTAACCCCGGCCGTAAAGCAGTCAGTCCGATGACGTCACCGCCGGGGAAGCAGGTAATCAGCTGTGCTGCGTCTCGATGACAGGCTCTGCCTGTCATTGCGATGTAGCAGAGTTGGATCGTCGTGGGACTGTCGTTATGGACTGCGTCGGACAGGTGGTATACTGTTGGTTTTTTTTTTTTCTTTTTTTACAGGAGATCGATGGCGTCGCAGGAATGAGTGTACAATAAAATTAATGAAAACTGTGTTGTCTCTTTTATTTCATTAAAATACTTTTTTCTTGCTTTGTCTTTTTTTTATACATTTAATACTTTGGGATTAATAATGGATCGGTGTCTTATTGACACCTCTCCATTATTAACCGGGCTTATTGTCACCGTGCAATCAACGGTGACATTAACCCCTTATTACCCCGCTTGCCACCGCTACAGGGCAAGTGGGAAGAGCCGGGTAAAGTGCCACAATTGGCACATCTTTTGATGCGCCAAATGTGGGGCTGCTGTAGCCTGGTATTATCAGGCTGTTGAGGGCCAAAATCCATGGGCCTTGACAGTCTTTTAATACCAGGCCGCAGCAGTCTGCATTTTACTTGGCTGGTTAACAAAAATAGGGGGGATCCCCACGCCGTTTTTTTTTCGAGGGGATCCCCTATTTTTGTTAACCAGCCAAGCTAAGCAGACTGCTGTGGCCTGGTATTATCAGGCTGGCAAGGTCCATGGATATTGGATCCTTACCAGCCTGAAAAACCAGGCCTCAGCGGTCTGCTTCATCTGGCTGGTTAACAAAAATAGGGGGGACCCCACGCCAATTTTTTTCGAGGGGATCCCCTATTTTTGTTAATCAGCCAAGATATGCAGACTGCTGTGGCCTGGTATTATCAGGCTGGCAAGGTCCATGGATCTTGGCTCCTTAACAGCCTGAAAATCCAGGCCTCAGCGGTCTGCTTCATCTGGCTGGTTAACAAAAATAGGGGGGACCCCACGCCAATTTTTTTCGAGGGATCCCCTATTTTTGTTAATCAGCCAAGATATGCAGACTGCTGTGGCCTAGTATTATCAGGCTGGCAAGGTCCATGGATCTTGGCTCCTTAACAGCCTGAAAATCCAGGCCTCAGCGGTCTGCTTCATCTGGCTGGTTAACAAAAATAGGGGGGACCCCACGCCATTTTTTTTTCGAAGGGAACACCTATTTTTGTTAATCAGTTCCCTCTGACATCACTGATTGTGTCCCTGGCTGACCTGAAGTGAAAGTGGAAAGCAATCAATTAAGCTTTCCACTTAAGGGCCCGTCTCACATAGCGATATCGCTACCGAGATCGCTGCTGAGTCACTAGTTTTGTGACGCAGCAGCGAGCTCACCAGCGATATCGCTGTGTGTGACATTCAGCGACGATCAGCCCCCCTGCCGGGAATCGCTGATCGTCGCTGAAATGTCAGGACCTTTTTTTGATCGCTGGTTTCCCGCTGACAGGCACACATCGCTGCGTGTGACAGGCGGGAGACCAGCGATCCGCTGGTAACCAAGGTACACAGCGGGTTTCCAGGCGCGGGGCTGTGCCTAGAAATCCGCTGTGTACCTTGGATACCAGCGCCCTGATGCAGGGAGCTGGTATCCAAGGTACACAGCGGGTTCCAAGCGCTGCACGGTGCCTGGAAACCCGCTGTGTACCTTGGTTACCAGCGGATCGCTGGTCTCCCGCCTGTCACACGCAGCGATGCGTGCCTGTCAGAGGGAAACCAGCGATCAAAAAAAGGTCCTGACATTTCTGCGACGATCAGCGATACCCGGCAGGGGGGCTGATCGTCGCTGAATGTCACACACAGCGATATCGCTGGTGAGCTCGCTGCTGCGTCACAAAACTAGTGACTCAGCAGCGATCTCGGTAGCGATATCGCTATGTGAGACGGGCCCTTAAGCGATGTTACCCGCAGTGTCGCTGTCCCAGATCGCTGCCTGAGCTGCCTGTTTGGCAGCTCAGCAGCGATCATGTAGCGATACACCAGCGATCCTGACAAGTGCATATCGTTGTCGGGATCACTGGTGTATCGTTATGTGACACCCAGCCTTTACTCTCCTGTCAGGCAGGAGAGGAACTCATTCATTTGGGGTTTACTGTGAGGCTGCAGCATTAGCTGCGGTCCCTGTAGTAAACATTAACCCTTTCTGAAGGATTACACCGTGGGACCTGACTGTTCATGGGATAGGTAAGAAAATTTTAGTTTTGTCATTTAAAATTTTGCATAATACAGGAAATTGTATTTTGCCAGTTAAAATCAAAACGATGGATCACAAAAACATAACCCTTAATATAAAAATGAATTTTTAATTAAAGGACTGTGTTGTGTTTTATCTTTTATTTCAATTGCAATAAGAGATTAATCTTAAATAGGTTTGGGTTAATTGACAGCTGCTCAACCTATTAAACTGCTGTATTACAGGTCACTTCATAGCTGGTGGATTTAACCCCATGTAGCAGAGATGGATTCTGTTCACCTCCCTTGATGGGGCAATGGATGACCAGGGCAAGTGCAGAAAGACGATCTAATATAGTTTGTCATTCCTTGGGTCGCTGGGCCAGGATGTTATAAGACACTCAGTGTCGGGGCAAATTTAATACCCTCTGGCGGTCATTGTTATCTGTCCACCACAGGGCTATTGTTAAAATTGGGGGACCTTTTATTCAGCAATTTGTCACTGATATTCATATGTCACATGTCATGAATTTGTGGACACCGCATATATAACTAGATTTTTAGGCTTTCATGTTCTCGACCATGGTTCATAGTAATTTGCCGCTATTTCCATATGCGCTGCTTTCTGCTTGCAAGCTACTGAAACACAGTCTGGTGCCGCTTTTTTGCCCCTTTCTATTTTTCGGACCCAAAAATCGCTATGTTGGCAAAATTTTACACTGTAGCGATTTGACAGGATGCAAAATCCGATAGCCAAAAACAAAGTCTGATTTTTGGACAACGAATTTGACAGGGCGTTAAATAATCCCGCTACTGGCGTGAAATTTTCGCCAACAGTCTATTAAATGGTTGTCAAACTAGATTAGCCACAGGGACGCCAACGACAATATAAACCCTAGAACAAGTGTCATTTCACGTCGAGTGGACACCGTACATGCAAAAATGACATTCGCTGTACATATGCTTAAATTGTCTTTAGCGATTCGCTAGCGATATCGTATTGCACAGAACCTTTAAAATCGAGAGTATGTGGCAAAAATTCACATTCCAGGAGGGGTTAATTAAGGTGGTATTTTCGTAGCACAAAAGATCTTTTTTTACAAACAAACTTTAACCACCGTGTTAAAACCTCATACAAGTGTCGAAATTTCATGACCATATGCAATTTAATGGTTTTTGTGCCTAAACAATAGCAAACTCTAGGATAATAGCTCCTTCGGTTTACATTTACCCTTGTATACAAGGTCAATTCATGATAACGGGTAGCTTATGTCTTTTCACTTGAAGGCCGGTATTTAAACCCCTGCATTGAATGGGGAGCGTGATTTATCTTGTGGTAATTGCAATTAAAACCTATACTCATATATTGAAATACAAATCTGTTTTTCACAGGACGGTTAATATTATTCATTTAACATGTTTTCTTATTGATGGTGTTTGTATTTATGAGTAAGGAAGAATGGAGGGTGTATTTTTATTATTGCTAAATATTTTTGGTTCCCAAACTTACTGGGACTTTCCATTATCTATCGGCATCTGCCGATATTTTATCGGATATCGGCGCTTACCATTCTCCGATTTCCGAACTTCAGGATATCTGAACAGTATCGCATCAAACTCTTAGGTGGTGGGTAAACGATTAATCATTGTAGGCTGGATCCTGTATCTTATACCTCCCATAGCCTCCTTGTAATCAATCCTGTACATTCCCATTCCTGCCGTCCCCATGACCCTATTACTGATCACTTCATCCAAGGACCCGTCTGCCCATATTTCTGAGAAAAACCTGCATCTTCCCACCAGCAACTGTGTAGAAACCATGTTATTGTTTGCAAGGGTGTTTATGATGGCCGTAAAAAATTTTTTTTACACAGTATGTTGATGTGTACCCACCAGGGGGAATTGTTTGTCAGCCCATAAATTTAGTGTATGGGCATTACAACTATAGGGGATCCGCACCTTTAAAATGGGAAAACATTTTTTGGAGGCTATCCTCCACATTTCTTCCTTGGGGGATTGGAGTGTGTGCAAATTTTGGGCAGGCCTTCTATTCAATCCATGAGCAAACTTTAGATGACTTTAAAAAAACATAATAATTGCAACTGTGTTTGCATGTGGCCATCCAGTACGTGGGTTTAAAGACTTATTGTGGTGCGTGTAACTTTGGTGGAGTGCAGGCCTTGCATTCAATGCATAAGCAAACAGCATGGGAGTACAAATGAATAATGGTAACTATGGTTGCATGTGGCCATCCAGTACGTGGCTTCAAAGGCTTATTGTGGTGCGTGTAACTTTGGCGCAGGGCAGG
Source organism: Oophaga sylvatica (assembly GCA_033576555.1). Taxonomy (NCBI): domain Eukaryota; kingdom Metazoa; phylum Chordata; class Amphibia; order Anura; family Dendrobatidae; genus Oophaga; species Oophaga sylvatica. Next base: position 347,969,411 of record JARQOD010000006.1, read on the forward strand.
CCTTGCATTCATGCATAAGAAAACAGTATGGGAGTACCAAAGAATATTGGGAACTATGTTTGCATGTGGCCATCCAGTATGTGGCTTCAAAGACTTATTGGGGTGCATGTAACGTTGGTGCAGGGCAGGCCTTGCATGCAATGCATAAGCTTACAGTATGGAGTACCAAATGAATACTGGGAACTATGGTTGCATGTGGCCATCCAGTACGTGGCTTCAAAGACTTGTTGTGGTGCATGCAACTTTGGTGCAGGGAAGGACTTCATTCAATGCATAAGCAAACAGTATGGGAGTACCAAATGAATACTGGGAACTATGGTTGCATGTGGTCATCCATGATGTCTGTTCAATGGTTGTTGGGGTGCGTCCAAATTTTAGCCAGCCCTGCCACTCACTGCATACGCAATAACAGTATAAGAGACCCAATGTTTAATAATGGGAACAACAAAGCATAGCCGGCTGATGGCTCTCTGAGAATAGTGAGGGCCGACAGCTGTCCCTCTAAAAATATACTTAGTGACTTTCAGAGTCCCTCCTTCATAAATGAAACAGGATGAGTCTGATTATGTGTCACACACCACATGGCAAAAGAAGGTTGTAAACTGTTAAAATGACATTTCCCAGTGAATGCATTTGTCTTGGTTGAAAGCAATTCTAAAGTTGCAAAACACATCAAAAATTCTATGTGTGAACATAGCCCGAGTGGTGGAGGAACATTTTTGTTTTTGATTAATTAATTTGCCCTATATAAAAGTCATTAAACCTGGAAGGGATGGTCCTTAACATATTTCGCAGGAAAATCCATTTTGAATTAGTTTTTGTATGTTTTTTGGTGTGCCTGTAAAAATGGCGTAAGACTCTTACAACATTGTTCATAGCTGTGACCTGGGAGTCAGAAATGCTTCCAGGGGCATTCCCCATGATGTTCCCATGTCATTTGAGCAGTGTTTCCATCATTTTTAGAAGTTTTTAGACTTTAAAAGGACCCCCGGGGGGGTCACGGTAATAATACTCGGTTTTCCCTAGACTTACATTGGGCTCGTTGCTCGGGTCGAATACCCGAGTATTCCAATTTGCTCGACCCAAGCAATGAGCACCCGAGCAGTTTAGTACTCGCTCATCACTAGTATGGACCCCACGTCTCCCCTGATGTGCCCCATGCAAAGACTCCTGTCTTAACAAGAACAGTACCTAAATGATACCTGATATTTGTCAAACCCCACACACATAACCTATTTGTAATGCATTTTGGCCCTTTATTAGTGGCCTCTTAAGGGGAATAATGGAGGTTTGGGGTAAATAAACAATGGATAGCAAAACTGGCCCTCAGTGTTGCCAAATGAACTCTACTACCCTTAGTCATACACAGGATAGGGTTAATTTGGCAGCACTGAGGGCCAGTTTTAGACGCCCTATATCAGGCCTAGTGACACTGCATGGCTCTATAAATATATATGCACTCTCTCCATCCAGTATGAAGTGTCACAGAGCTGTGCAACGGCATCAGTGTACCGAGCTGGGTGGCGCCTGTCCATTTATATTCCCTGATGATGTCAGACTGCCAGCCAATCACACTAATGCCACAACCAAGATGGCTATGGTATTACAGTGACTCTCAGGCAAGCCCCACATGCTTATTGGCTGTGTAACAAGCGCCAAAGATGCAGGGTGGGGGGATTCGAGTTTTATATCGAGCACCGCCCTTTACTCACTGAATAACGAGCGCATTCGAGCACCGTAATACTCAAGTGAACTGAGTATCACCGATCATGTTCGCTAATCCCTAGTGGGTACAATTACTCCAAATAAACAGCTCACAATGTAACAAAAAGGATATATTTTATAATACCTCTTGGGCAGTCAGCAGCTTTCAAAAGGAACATACTATATAATTTTGATGTTATATTCACCTACCAACAGATGAATGAGTGATGACATTTTCACTGATTTTGGTCCACAGCATGCACCATAGACTTCAATACAGAGCTGAATTCTCTAAGGAAATCTATGATATGTGCAAAAATGAATAGCATATAATGGCTGGGAATCAGAGAATCAGGGTTCCCAATGGTTGAATTTACACCTTTAAGGGAAATCCTTCACCATGTTTGACCTGTCTAAACTATTAATATGGGCATATAAGTTATAGACTGCTATAAAAAGTCCTTCCAGTTTGCCTCATATCAGATGCCTTGTTGTTGATAAATCATATTTTATCACCTTATGTAAATAGCCTCTTCAAGGCTAGGGTTGGATCAATCATGCTTTGGGGTTGTGTTGCAGCTAAGGCACAGTGATCATTTCACGGGTAGTGGGAAGAATGGATGCAATGAAATTTTAACAAATTTTTGATGCAAACAGGACACCATCTGTAAAAAAGCTGAAGTTGAAAAGAGGATGTCTTCTACAAATGGATAATAACCCTAAACACAAGTCAAAATCCACAATAGACTACCTCAAAAGACATAAGCTGAAGGTTTTACAACAGCACTCACAATCTCCTGATCTGAACATCATTAAAAATCTTTGGTTAGACCTCAAAATAGCAGTGCATGCAAGAAAACCCAGGAATGTCACAGAACTGGAATAATATTCCAAGGAAAAATGGATTAATATTCCTCAAATAAGAATTGAAAGACTTTGTCTGGCTACAAAAAGCGTTTACAACCTGTGATACTTTCAAAAGGGAGTGCAACTAGGTACTATCCATGCAGGGTGCCCAAACTTTTGCTGCAGGCCATTTTCCTTTTTGTAATTTTTAAAATATAAAAGATTAAAATATGTATATTGTTTTGCCTAAAATACAAAGGAAATGTGTGATCTTTAACTTTAAGCATTTTAGAGATCATCTCATCTTAATTGTTCACAATAACAATAATTTTCACCATGGGTGCCCAAACTTTTACATGCCACTGTATCAATAGCATATATCCATTCATATAGGCCATACAGTACACACTTATAGTAAATATGGAAGAAGATAATAGGATGTATTTAAGTACAATGACTTACTGTAAATAGTGTGAGCCCATGAAAGATATATACAGCTACATACAAATATGTATATGCTGTATACACAACTATCTGACTATGCTGGTAAATTACTGCAGTGCACGGAGATATATGAAAGACTGTTGCCAATAAGTGATATTATATTAAATGAAAGTCATGTAAGTAACTGAATATACATGATGTTAAGTATACCTGTATGGGAGCCAGCTGGAATTGCCACAAGGATGCGCCCACCCCAACGCAAATTTCGGCATCTGTCTTCATCAGGGGCTGTAATAATGTTGTAATAAGTAATGAAAATGTTTTATCTACTGATGTATTCTATGTATTTTTCTCTGCAATTTTACCTTCCCAAGCCAATAAACTAATGAAGAAATAATTAAATTAGTTGACTTTTTACAAAACACCTACACTGTTGGTAGTTCGTGGCAAAAAAATTCCACTTTGTATTTTTTGTCTGATTATTTTGATCCAACAACTACTTTCTCAGTCCTGCAGAAAAGTGTTATGATTTGGTAGCTGAGGAGAGCAGGCAAAAACGGCAATACACCAGAGAGGTTGGAATCTACTGGATTGCAGTACCCTGACTAACCACCACAACTAAAGGCAGCCGTGGAGCGTTCCTACGTTGGTCCTAGACGCCTCGTCACAGCCTGAGAGGTTAACTACACCTAAAGATAGAAAGAGGAAAACTATCTGCCGCGGAGCAGATCCCCAAAGAACATAGGAAGCCCCCAAACATGTAATGGCAAACGTTGGAGCTCAATCTACCTGGACAGAAAAGGATAGGAAGGACACTTACTGCAATCCAAAAAACCCTAAAAAATACCAACTTTACTAATTGCAAAAACACCTGAGATCACACGACCTCTACCACCTAAATTAGTTCTCTGGTGTCACAAAACTAAGCCGCAGCCACTGAAAAAACTGGAAAAGGCAAATGAACAAATAACAGTGGCTCAGATAAACTGAGAGGAGCACAAGCCCCCGGAGGGGACCTGGCTGACCTCCACAGAAGTGCAGGGAACAATGCAAAAAGCAAGCACAAAAATAAAAGCAGAAAATATCTTATCTGATAGCAGAAGATGCAGGCAAGACTCAGCAAGCTTCCAAGAGAACCAGGAACCACAGTTGAGACAAGAACAATTGAAGACCGGCAACCATGATGGGAGGGAACCTCCCTTATATAAGACCAATCTGTAACTCCTGATTGCCAATCCTCATTGAATGGTTCAGTACTGTTTGTAATCACCAGAGGGAGCTTCTGCTCAGAATTCATTTCTAACACATTCACAACAGAAAAGGTAGTTTTATACCCATTCATGACCAATGATGTATATTTACGTCCTCAGCCATGTCCCTGCCTTTGATGATGATTCCGGCTCTGAGCCCACATCTTTCCTTTCACTTTATGGCTGATTTAATCAGCCATCAAGTGGCTCAAACAGCTGCGGGAGGACTTGATATCCACCCATGGCTGTTAACAAGTTAAATGCTCTCAATCACATATAGTGGCTTTTAGCAAGAGCCGGCCAGCCCATTGGCGCCTCTGTCACTTGATCGCGGGGCGCGGATGTGTTGCCATGACAGCCAGAACATCTGTAGAAGACCGCTGTGCCTGTCATTGTGAATCTCCTGTGATTGCCAGCTTGTGATTGGCGTTTATAGGAGATCGTGATTTTTGCTATAAACACCATGTTCCAAATTATTGTGCAAGTGATATTTTTCTCTGACTTTCCTATGTGGTCGGTGCAAATGACAGTCAATCTAATAAAAGTCATCGCCCATTAGAGTATACATCGAATTTTATTGAAGAAACCTCCCAATGATAACAGTATAATCTCCAAAATGAATAAAAACTCAAAATGCACTGTTCCAAATTATTAGGCACAGTAGAATTTCTAAACATTTGATATGTTATAAAGAACTGAAAATGCTCATTTGTGGAATTTGCAGCATTAGGAGGTCACATTCACTGAACAAAAAAGCTACTTAACTCCAAAACATCCTAACAGGCCAAGTTACATGTTAACATAGATAGAGATGATTTTGCTCCTGAAGGCACGTTTCTGCTTTTTATACCATGGAAGTAAGTTGTCAGTCAGAAACTCTATATACAGTGCCTACAAGTAGTATTCAACCCCCTGCAGATTTAGCTGGTTTGATAAGATGCAAATAAGTTAGAGCCTTCAAACTGCAAACGAGAGTAGGATTTATTAACAGAAGCATAAATCTTACAAAACAAAAAGTTATGTTGCTCAGTTGAATTTTATTAAATTTTAAACATAAAAGTGTGGGTCAATTATTATACAACCCCTATGTTTAATATTTCGTGGAATAACCCTTGTTTGCAATTACAGCTAATAATCGTCTTTTATAAGACCTGATCAGGCCGGCACAGGTCTGTGGCGTTATCTTGGCCGACTCCTCCATGCAGATCTTCTCCAAGTTATCTAGGTTCTTTGGGTGTCTCATGTGGACTTTAATCTTGAGCTCCTTCCACAAGTTTTCAATTGGGTTAAGGTCAGGAGACTGACTAGGCCACTCCAACACCTTGACTTTCTCCCTCTTGAACCAGGCCTTGGTTTTCTTGGCTGTGTGCTTTGGGTCGTTGTCTTGTTGGAAGATGAAATTACGACCCATCTTAAGATCCTTGATGGAGGAGCGGAGGTTCTTGGCCAAAATCTCCAGGTAGGCCGTGCTATCCATCCTCCCATGGATGCGGACCAGATGGCCAGGCCCCTTGGCTGAGAAACAGCCCCACAGCATGATGCTGCCACCACCATGCTTGACTGTAGGGATGGCATTCTTGGGGTCGTATGCAGTGCCATCCAGTCTCCAAACGTCACATGTGTGGTTGGCACCAAAGATCTCGATCTTGGTCTCATCAGACCATAGAACCTTGAACCAGTCTGTCTCAGAGTCCTCCAAGTGATCATGAACAAACTGTAGACGAGCCTTGACATGACGCTTTGAAAGTAAAGGTACCTTACGGGCTCGTCTGGAACGGAGACCATTGCGGTGGAGTACGTTACTTATGGTATTGACTGAAACCAATGTCCCCACTGCCATGAGATCTTCCCGGAGCTCCTTCCTTGTTGTCCTTGGGTTAGCCTTGACTCTTCGGACAAGCCTGGCCTCGGCACGGGAGGAAACTTTCAAAGGCTGTCCAGGCCGTGGAAGGCTAACAGTAGTTCCATAAGCCTTCCACTTACGGATGATGCTCCCAACAGTGGAGACAGGTAGGGCCAACTCCTTGGAAAGGGTTTTGAACCCCATGCCAGCCTTGTGACCCTCCATGATCTTGTCTCTGATGGCCTTGGAATGCTCCTTTGTCTTTCCCATGTTGACCATGTATGAGTGCTGTTCACAAGTTTGGGAGGGTCTTAAATAGTCAGAAAAGGCTGGCAAAAGAGATCATTAATCCACACATGTGAAGCTCATTATTCTTGGTGCCTGAACTACTTCTTAATACTTTAGGGAGACCAAACAGAATTCTTGTGGTTTGAGGGGTTGAATAATAAATGACACTCTGAATTAACTTTTAACGTTTTTTAAAAAAAAAAAAAAAAATTAAAACAAAAATTTTTGCTGCAGTGCATTTCCCACTTCCAGGCTGATCTACAGTACAAATGTCACAATGCCAAGTTAATTCCGCATGTGTCAACCAGCTAAATCTGCAGGGGGTTGAATACTACTTGTAGGCACTGTACTTTGCAGAGGTCATTTTCACACCTTCAGGAACCTTAATCGGCCCTACCAGCTGTTTCACCATGATTCCGCTCCAAAACATGACTCCTCCACCTCCTTGCTGATGTCGCAGCCTTGTTGGGACATGGTGGCACTCCACCAACCATCCACCACTCCATCCATCTGGACCATCCAGGGTTACTCGACACTCATCAGTAAACAAGACTATTTGAAAATTAGTCTTCATGTATGTCTGGGCCCACTGCAACTGTTTCTGCTTGTGAGCACTGTTAAGGGTGGCTGAATAGTTGGTTTATGCACCACAGCAAGCCTTTGAAGGATCCCACACCTTGAAGTTCTAGGGATTCCAGAGGCACCAGCAGCTTCAAATATATGTTTGCTGGTTTATAATGGCTTTTTAGCAGCTGCTCTCTTAATCCGATGAACTTGCCTGGCAGAAACCTTCCTCATTCTGCCTTTATCAGCACGAACACGTCTGTGCTCAGAATCAGCCACAAATCTCTTAACAATACGATGATAACACTTAAGTTTTCAGGAAATATCTAATGTTTTCATCCCTTGACCATGGCATTGCACTATTTGATGCTTTTCAGCAGCAGAGAGATCCTTTTTCTTTCCCATGTTACTTGAAAACTCTGGTCTGCTTAATAGTGTGGAACATCCAGTTTTCCTTTTATTGGGCTCACATGGCAAACTAATTATCACAGGTATCTGAGATTGATTTCAGTGACCAAAGAACCCTGAGACACAATACCATCAATGGGTTTCATTTACAAAAAACAAAACAAAAAATGCTATGACACTTAAAACCAATTTGCATAATAATTTGGAGCATGGTGTATAGCAGGGCTGTAGCTCTGCTATGTATAGCACAAGCGATCAGGCGATCGCTGCTTCAAGTCTCCTTAGGGGACTGTTAAATAAAGTCAAAAGTGAAAAATAAAGTTTTAAAAATATAAAAAAATTAAAAAACACAAACGTTTAAACTACCCCCTTTTGCTCCATTAAAAATAAAATAATAAGAAAAAAAATACAGATATTTAGCATCGCTGTATTCAGAAATGTACGATCTATCAAAATATAAAATAAATTAATCTGATCGGTAAGCAACGAATACATGTACATTTAATCAATTTTTACATTATGTTCCTAAATATACCATTGTTGTACTGTTTCTTTCTACATTAAGTTAATGGGTGTTGTAAATTTTGAAATTTTGAAACACTGATTAGTTATTAAATTTAATAATTCGTATTACATTACATTGATGATCCAAAATAACCCCAAATATCTCCTAAATGAACAAAAAATGCTCCAATAATAAAGATATAAAACGGCCAGTTTCATTTTTTAGAGACAACAAAAACCTTCATGCAAATAATGTGCATTTACATAGCAAGTAATTTAGATAGTTGGCATAATTTAAAATTCATAGGAAGAAATGAAGGGAATTTTAGAGCTAAATAATAAAATTATTATTTAAATAAAGATTAGTATAGGAAATATAAAGCAAACTTTCTCAAGACAAAGCAGACTTTAAAAGGGACACTCATCCACTCCACATAGAGAATATTAAAATGATTTGAAATTATTCTGAACCATTTACAACCAATCAGAGTGAACTATAAAAGACCCCTTGCTCTGAATCAGTTAGAGCCAGCTGGTGCTAATGAGTGCCTAGTCTTGTTAGGGTTTTTTGTAATTAATTGTGGCCTACATCGTAGAGGAGAACAGAAGATTGATGGTGTTGTATCTTGCAGGTGGGGTTAAATATTAGGTTTTGCTCAGACTATTTATTATTGTTTAACTCGTGCAACAATGATATTTTAAAATAAAATTCAATGTACAATCCTTGAATTTTCTCAATTACATTTTACTTCTTGAATGATCTAAATGTAAATTGGTTCAATGGATCATTTTCCAATTATATGGGGACATTACGGTTGAATGTAGATGGTATAATTTATCCAATTATAAACAACTCTAATTACTTTATATCATACGAAGACAAGCTGAAATTATCAACTGCAGTCACAATATCGGTCAAGGGTCACAGATCTTTACTGTATGTTCAAAGAAGCACTTGAATTTTATTACTCAGTGTGTGTGGTGTGAGCAAACTCATGCTCTTGCCCTTATAAAAAAAAATACCTGCAATTATAAAACTGATTTAGGATCATTTTGGGCATGCTGTACTAACAAATTATAAAAATTACTTTATGCTTTTATATTACATACAGTATTTAGGCATTTTCTTTTGGAGTTCTGGAGCAAAATATGCACATGTAGGTAGCATTAACCTGATAATGACCAATCATGGTTTATTTACAGTGCTTGGTCCTGGGCTTTAACCTTGCAACATTGTAAATTTATAGTGTATGGTTAAAGTTCCTAATCCTTCCATCTAGCTGTAAGAGCCAAAGACCCTGGGAAGAAAATAAAGTGATTTATCACTTCTTTTGTCTTCTCTTTTTCTAGCTATATAGTGCTCATTGAGCGCTATGCAACACTATGCCAATGCTTTTGTTGGATCTGGTGATAATATGTTTGCCCTAGCCCTATCTGATATATCAAAACTGCTGGGTCCTAGCAGACCCAAGTCAGCTTTATTGGTGACTTCAGTCACTATAGTGGGCAGTTTACCGCTGCAACTGGGGTCCTATTGCTACCACACTTATAGAGGAAAGAATTAGCACTGAAGCAAAAAAAAAGTTCTTCCCCAGAGATCTTTTATGATTTTTTGTGGGAAAAGAATATATATAAAAAAAAATGCAGATGTAAAACATCTGGAAAAATAAATATATAAAACAAATCTCTTATTTTTCATTTTATTGCATAAATATAACAAAAGAACGCAAAAACCTAGACATTAGTCATGCACACAACTGAGATAAACTGAAGAAATAATTCAATATGTTTTTTGATGTGAAACTTGAACAGCATGTGTACATATATATATTATATATATATATATATATATATATATATTTATATCCTGGGGAAAATAAGTGTTTCATACACTGCAGATTTTGCAAGTTTTCCTACCTACAAGGAATGGAGAGGTCTGTAATTTTTATCATAGGTACATTTCAACTGTGACAGACAGAATCTAAAAATAAAAAAAATCACATTGTATGATTTTGTTATAATAATTTGCAGTTTATTATGTGAAATGTGTATTTGGTACAATATAAAAACAGAAGTTAATATTTAGTACATGAACCTTTGTTTGCAGTTACAGAGGTTAGATATTTCCTGTAGTTCTTGACCAAGATAGCACACATTGCACCAGGAATTTTGGCCCACTCCTTTGTTATGATTCGGTAACCGAGGAGGATAACAGAAAAAATAGGCTAGGCAACCAGACACCCAGAGAGGTTGGTAACTTAGCAGATTGCAGACCCCTAAACTGACAACACAACTAGAATTAGCCGTGGGACGTACCTACGATGACCTAGACGCCTCGACACCGCCAAAGAGTTAACTAAACCTAAAGAGAGAAAGGGGAAAGCTAACTGCCCTAGAGTAGAGCCCCAAAGTAATAGATAGCACCCAAACATATATTGCCGGTAAGTCAGATGAAGCACAAACACAGACAGAAAATAAAGTAACCAAATGCTGGGGCCCAAACTGTCAAAATAGAACAGAACAGAAAAGGATACTCTCTGCAATCAGCAAAAACCTTAATAAAAATTCCAACACGTCTGAAATTCAAAAATACTGAGGCCATACAACCTCACCCCACTATATCAGAACTCTGGTGTGAACAGGATGCAAAACAGCAGGTACTGAAATAACAGAGAACTAAAATACAGGAAAGACTAACATAATCTGTGGCAAAGAAAACAGAGTCCAGCACGGGCCTCAGCCGGGGAACCCGGCTTAACTCACACAGCAAGGCAGAGAACAGAAAAAGCAAAAGGGAACAAAATGCCACAGAAATAAACAGCCAAAGAACTTATCTGAAAGATGCAGGACACAGCAGGGAGCAAGCAGACTTCCAAATGGCTCAGGAAGAAAGCAAATCACCGCAAGAATCATGGGAAGGCTGCTCACTTAAATCTCCCCAGTCAGTAACACCTGATTTCCAATCATCCCCCTCAGGTGGGAGACTTCTGTTAGCCAGGGCAGCTTCATTATCAGCAACAACCACCAGAGGGAGCCCAAACTCAGAAGTCAGATTGAAAGTGTTCACAACACTCCTCCATAAATATCTTCTCCAGATATTTCAGGTTTTGGTGTTGTCACTGGGCAACATTAAGTTTCAGCTCACTCCAAAGATTTTCTATTGGTTTGAGGTCTGGACTGGCTAGGCCACTCCAGGACCTTGTAATGCTTCTTACGGAGCCACTCATTAGTTTCCCTGTTTGTGTGTTTCTGGTCATTGTCATGCTGGAAAATTCAGCCATGACCCATCTTTAATGCTCTTAGTGAGGGAAGGAGATTGTTGTCCAAAATCTCACAATACGTGATTCCATCCAAACTCTCTTCAGTATGGTGCAGTCGTCCTGTCCCCTTTGCAGAGAATCACCCTTAAAGTATGATGTTTCCCTCACCATGCTTCACGGTTGGCATGCTGCTCTTGAGGTTGCACTTATCCTTCTTCTTCTTCCAAACACGTCGAGTGGAGCTGATACCAAAAAGTTCAATATTAGTCTCATCTAACCACATGACCTTTTCACATGCATCCTCTGCATCATCCAGCTGGTCAATGGCAAACTTCAAATGGTCCTGGACAAGTTTGCTGAAGTTTACGTGCACCTAAGTGACATCTGCATGGATGAGTGCCTAATCCATTTCAAGGGGAGTCTCAAATTCTAGCAATACCTGCCCAGTAGGCTCTACAAACTGTGTGAGAGTACCTCAACGTACACCCACAAGTTTACATTTTATGAAGGGAAGGACACCCGGATTGAACCCCCTGAATGCCCACCTGTCCTGGGAGTGAGTGGGAAAATTGTGTGGGATTTGGTGCACCCACTGCATGAGCTACCTCAGCTTGTGGTACTGTCTGCAAAAATCAGATAGGCCTTCCTAAGACACTAATTGGTCAACTGCTCAGAAAAGGGAGAACAGAGCCCATAGTAGCGACAACATGCTGGTAGTCAAATATAACGATCAGGGGATGTCCTTTTCTTGACCTCCATATATGATGATGGCAGCACCCCCAGCATTGTACTTCTATGCAGGTCTGCAGACCACACTGTGTACTGGGGTACAACAAGAACATGGTGGGAGTTGGTCTCTATGATCAAGTACTCCAGCCATACAATGCCATGAGAAAAGTCAAGGTGTGGTACAAGAAGGTGGCCATGCACATCGTACATATGGAAATGTACAACGCTTTTGAGCTATCATGATGTGCAGGCCAGACCGCTACTTCATACCTTCAGTTCCAGGAGGTAGTGATCAAAGCCCTAATCTTTGGAGATCAGCAAGGAGCGGGCCCCAGTACTTCCAGAACTAAAGGTGCTTATATTGTACCAGGCCAACATTCCCCGGGAGGTCCCTCAAGCCACAAAAAAAGGAATGTCTTAAAAGAGGTGCCGAGTGTGAGAGGGATACATAAGAACACCAATTATGAATGCGACCCCTTTCTCCATCAAACCTGGCGTACGCATAAAATAAAGCTTCCATCTGTACCACACATCCAATTCTTAGACTAACAAATTAATTTATAACTTACACAACTCATGTATGTCAACTTGACATACACTACACAACTCAAGTATGCGAACCTAATAACACTACACAACTCACGAATGCCAATCTGATGCACTTTACACTACTCTTGTATACCAACCTAATGCACTCTACACAACTAACATATGCCACAAAATTATAAAATTCACATGCCAGAAAACAGTAGATCAGTCCCAAAATGGGGTAATTTCTGGTGCAATCTACTGTTTAGGCACATCAGATGCTCTCCAAACATGATCTGATGCCCTCAGACCATTCTATCAAAGACTGCACTCCAAAAGGTCACTCCTTCCCTTCAGCCCACTTTCTCTTGTTATCCTTGTGAAAATAAAAAATTTAGGGCTTAAAGATAATTTTTGTGGAAAAAAAATTGTTTTTTATTTTAGACTCTATGTTGTAAACTTCTGTGCAGCACCTTGGGTTTCAAAGTGCTCAGCACACATCTAGATAAGTGCCTTGAGGGGTCTAGTTTTCAAAATTGGGTCACTTGTGGGGAGTTTCCACTGTTTAGTCACATCTGAGGCTCACCAAATGTGACATGGTGTCCACTCCCAATTCAAGCCAATTTTGTGCTCAAAAAGCCAAACACTGCTCCTTCCCTTCTGAGCCCTGTGAAGCGCCTTGGGGTCAAAGTGTATACCACAAATCAAGGCAAGTTCATTGAGGGGTCTAGTTTCCAAAATATTGTCACTTGTGGGGAGTTTCCACTGTTTAGGCATATCAGGGGCTCTGTAAATACGAGATGGCGTCCGCTAATTATTCCAGCAAATTTTGAATTCAAAAAGTCAAATGGAGCCTTTCCTTCTGAGCCCTGCTGTGTGTCCAAACAGTGCTTTCCCCCCATATATGGGGTATCTGAATGCTCAGGAGAAATTGCCCAACAAATTTTGGGGTCCATATTTTCCTGTTATTCTTGAAAAAAAAAATGGATCTAAAATAAATTCTTTTCTAAAAAAAGTTAAATATTATTTTTTTCCTTCCATACCTGAAAAGTTAATAAAATTCTTGAATGTGGTTTTGAGCACCTTGAGGAGTGCAGTTTTTAGAATGGTGTCACTTTTGGGTATGTTCTGTCATGTAGACCCCTCAAAATCACTTCAAATGTAATGTGGATTCTAAAAAAATGGTTTTGTAAATTTTGCTGGAAAAATGAGAAATCGCTAGTCAACATTTAACCATCATAAATTCCTAACAACAAAAATTGTTTAAAAAATTGTGCTGATGTAAAGTAGACATGTGGAAAATGTTATTTATTACCCTATTTTTCGGACTATAAGACACACCGGACTATAAGACGCACCCAGGTTTTAGAGGTGGAAAATAGGGAAAAAGATATTTGAAGCAAAAAATGTGGTAAAATATTTAATGACATAAATCACATACTATTATATGTGGTGTTATTCTATATAATAGTATGTTAATATGTTGGAAGCTGCGGGACCAGTGTGGTGTCTGTAAAGTACTATGTGAAGACGCTGGAGGGTGAGTATAAGAATGGGGGCACAGGGCTTATATTTAAAGCACCACTCCAGCACTGAAAAATAACACTGGAGTGCTGCTTTAAGATCCCATGAGAGAACTATAACTCCCAGCATGTCCTGCAGATCCTATGGCATGCTGGGAGTTATAGTCCACCACAGGATGGCAGAGTGATTTTTTATGTGCTGTATTTACTAACCTTTTAATTAATTTTTTCTTGTACAGTGTGTCTGCAGGACCTGTGATGACATCATGAAGAGGCAGGGCTTTGTGTATTCATGCTCCAGCCCGCCCTCTTCATGTCATCACAGGTCCTCCACAGGAGCATTCAGCATCGCATCAGCACAGCCCCAGGCTGTCAGGTATGCGATGCCTCCTGCTGCACTCTGCTCCTGTCACCTCCTTCTCCTTCCAACACACATCTCCCGGCTGCTGCAGGAATCAGGCGCTGGGGAACCATGTGGCTCTGTTATTTGCTGCTCCCCGCTCACTGCTCAGATGATAGATGGGCGGGGAAGCGGACAATGAATATTCACTGCACTTAATTATCGGGACCAGTGGTTTCCCCAGCGCTGGATTCCTGCAGCGGAGGGGATATTTTCCTGCATCCTGCGATCCCACTCCACCGCTGCCCCCTGCCCCCTCCCCACGTTACATTCCGACCATAAGACGCACCCACACTTTCCTCCCAAATTTGGAGGAAAAAAAGTGCGTCTTATGGTCCGAAAAATACGGTAACTATTTTGTGTGACATATCTCTCTGATTTAAGGACATAAGAATTCAAAGTTTGAAAACTGCATAATTTTCCAAATTTTTGCAAAATATTCATTTTTTTCACTAATAAGTGCAAGTCATATTGGAGAAATGTTATCACTATCATGAAGTACAATATGTCACAAAAAAATAATCTCAGAATCAGTGGAATCCATTGAACCGTTCCAGAGTTATCACCTCATGAAGTGACAGTGGTCAGAATTGTAAAATTTGGCCTGCTCATGAAGGTGAAGACAAGCTTGGGGTGGTAAACGGGTTAAGGACAGTTGGAGCATCTGCAATTTGCTTCAAATGTAATAGCTGCAAATTGATATTTTCTGGAAAAATTCACCAAACCGATTTGAATTTCAAAAGATTCAATAATTTCTAATGAGCTAGTAAGTATAGAATAATTTGATATTTTATCACATTTGCTGCATATTTTTTCTTTATTTTTTCTAAGGCTGGATAAATTCTTTATGGATTTTTTTTAAGTGAACTATTAAAAAAAATTAAAAAGAAAGTTTTATAACATTAGTGATGAGCGAATAGTGGAACATTCGGATTTGGGAAAATCGGCACAGATATTTTTAATATCTGTGTATTCGTACTGAATAACGGATCCAATTCCAGACAATGGGAAAGCCGAATATTTTTCTGCTGGATCCAAGAAACAGGTCTGGGGGCATGAGAAAAAAGCTGACATGGATGGGATAGATAGATATAGATGAAAAGCAGGCAACTCATCTGCTGCGTACAGTAAAATCATAGCGTGACAAGTTAGAATAAAATAGAATAGATATATACACATAGAATAGATATATAGATGTCAGTGACACACACATATACGGTATATATATATATATATGTATATATGTTACATATATTTAGCTAAGAAAAGCTGGCAATTCAGAAGCCACGTAGTGTAAAATCACAGCAGGAGCCGACAGGATAGAATAGATGGATTACATGGATTAGATAGATATATAGATGTCAGTGACACACACATATATACAGTTGTGCTCAAAAGTTTATATACCCCAGCAGAATTTTTGTTTTCTTGGCCTTTTTTCAAAGAATATGAATGATAACACCAAAACTTTGTCTCCACTCATGGTTAGTGGTTGGGTGAAGCCATTTATTGTCAAACTACTGTGTTTTCTCTTTTTAAATATCTTCTCACAGCTGTATACTTAGCCTTTACTGGCTATTAAAGTACAGGACCCCAAAAAATGACTTAGGGTCCCCTATAATAAATAACCAGCAAAAGCTATGTAGACAGCTGCATGCTGATATTAATAGCCTAGGAAGGTGTGATGGATACCGCCTCTGCCAGGCTAAAAACATCAGCTCTCAGCCACCCCAGAAAAGGGGCATCTCTAAGATGTGCCAATTCTGGCACTTAGCCTCATTCTTCCCATTTGCCCAAGAGCAGTGACATGTGGGGTGATAGTTGAGGTAGACGATGTCACATTTGTATTGCTAGGTGACATCAAGCCCTGAAGTTAGTAATGGAGAGGCATCAGTAAGACGCCCCCATTTCTTACCCCATAGTCATATCATATAAAAACACAAACACCCAGAAAAAGGTCCTTTAATTGAAAGAATGACCCAAACTCCTGTAAGGTTTTACTCACTCGGCTGCTTCAGAGGCAAATCAGGAGACACTTTCTTATGCAAAAAGTCCGTAGGTTTATTACATCATAAACCATAGTACCGTACAATTCATATCTTCAATGTTTCAGCTCCTGCCTGGAGCCTCACTCCTCAGTCACAGAGACCTCTCTGTCATGTCCCGCCGGGACACATAGAAGCCTGTCCACATGGGTAGACTCCCACACACTCTCTCAGGTGCCAAACAAACTCCATTACATAGGTGTAACCCCACCCACAGATGAGGTCAGGATCACATGGTTAGGTCACCTGGTCATGACCTCATCACAGGTCCTTTACCACAACACACAACCACATACAGGTTTTATCTTAGGTATTCAGACACATACCCCTTGGGTGGGTTTGTAGGTGACTGGACCCACCCAGCTCTCCTAGTCACCTGGAAGCCTCCCAATATATAGTACAACTCTCAGCAATAGATCTGCTGAACCAAAACATATCCAGGCTTCCATCACAGGGCCACCCACCTCTGCATACATAACGTCCATCCATCACATGCCTCCATGCATATCCCGAGGAGCCTACACAGTGCCCCCTAGCTGCATCAGGGGTCACTACACCACATACCTCCCCCCTCTGTTCAAACTTGTGGGGTTGAACACTTGTTACCCGACCAGAGATCCTTCTCGGTCGTCTCTGCCAGTCAAACCGTCTGGCTAAGTTGGGCCCTCTGTCAGACCACCCGCCTCCCCAGCGGTCATACGGCGTCGCAATTCCCTTGCACCCATACGTCCTGTCTGGTCTAAGTCCTTTTATTTCGTCCACTACAGGTTCTCTTGCTTAGGTCACTCATCACTGAGCTAACTGAGGCATCACTATTTCTACCTCTTCCATCAGGCGCTCTTCGCCTCTCAACACTACGGATTGAAGGTGGCGGCCATCTTCTTTCCATTTCCTGCAGCTCTCTATTGACCTGCTCCCTCTCCAGTCGTAGCTGCTCTACTTCTCTCAAGTATGACACACGATACTCCAGGAGCATCCGGATATTCCCAAGGCTCTCCCTGGATCCGACAACGAGGAATAGGACCATCCCATCTTCACCTCTGACCTGGACTTCGTCATCAGCCGGAATCCTGACTCTCGTCACACCGGACTTATTCACCATCTCCTGCATCACTTTCCCAAGTCTTCCGATGACTTTCTTCACCAGACCTCTGGGCACTTGAATGATGTCTTCCACCAAGCCAAGCTGATTTTGCGTCTTTCTTGCTTGCTCCAGACGTCGAGCGGCTTCTTTATTTCTCAATAGGATCACCTGTTTCGTGCGGAGACAATGTAGGTGCATGTCCCTCAGGATAGCCACTCGCTTCAGTGTGACTTCCTTAGTCAACAGTATGACTAACTGTTTCATCTCTGGCACCCAGTTCACACTGCATGCTTCTACTGCCTTTCTAAAGGCCTCATGCACCTCCTCAATGGCACACACTTCTCGCCTGTCTTCGGGTATCTCTATTACACACTTGAAAACCGACCCGTCACCTTCTTGGACAGACTGTTGGACCTCCTCATCCTGAGCGTTAGTACAGTTTTCCAAGACATCGCTCTCCCTTGTGTATCCATCTGCATGGCACTTCTGCTGGATTTCTTCTCCCGTGGATTTCTGGAGCTGAGCACTAGTCTCCTCCTTTATCTTGAGCTCTCTGAGAACTCTATCTCGCTCTTCTGCCAAGCCGCGACAATCTTCCTCCCTCCGGAGAAGCTCCTGCTGATGCTTCTCTTGGGCCTCTCTGAGCTTAGAGACTTCCTTCTCCAGCTCCTCCACTTTATGCTCAATCACTTGTCTTAGGACCCTTTCTCGCTCGACTGTCTCTTTCACTGACTCTTTAAGCAGCTCCATCTCATGGTCCTGCTCTCTTTTAGCAAGCACATGTCGCACCATTACCTCTTCAATTACATTTTCAGATGGGCTTTCTTGCCCACCCACACTCTGCTTCTTCAGAGTTCCGCCTGTTCCAGCATCCGCAGCTTCAACTGTCTCATGACTCCCGGTAACTTCAGAGAGCTCCAACTCTGCCTCCTTATCAAGGACAGTCACCTGACCGGTACCTGACCCTGACTCTTCCTCATCATTTCTTTTCTTAGAGGATGTAGCCTGTCCCGCCTTTCCGTGGCCCCTGCGGCGAGAGGACGATCGGCCATTTTTACTTGGCTCCACCTTACTGCACTCGCTTTCCCTTGCAGTCCAGTCACAGTCTGCATAGGAGTCACTCCCACTCCCCCTGTCATCCTGGAACAGCACGTCCCCACCTAGACAGGTGTCAGACCCCTGCGCTGGAGCTAAACCGTTTCCCACGGTCACACATCTCGTCACCTCCAAGTCCCCGAGTTGGTCTGACCCACACTTTCTTCTGGTCACCTGGGGCTCGGGACTATCGCTATTAGGGGTTACCTCCTTTTCACACTTCACATGACAAGGAACCACTACAGCCGCCTGCTGTGATGGGGCTCCCTTAGAGTCATTCCGTCTCTCCTCTGAGCAACCCCACACTTCATCAACCTCCCATGTATTTTCAAAAAATACAAAGTTCCGTTTCCTCTCATAGGGGTACAATACATTCGGTGGTATACCATCTTGATCCTCGACACTTGTGGACATCTCAAGCATCACCCTGTCTACCAAATAGTCCACAATGAGCCCGTGGATGCAGCACACCTGGACCTTTTTCTCGGTCAGACAGAGAACTAGCGGAGTTCCTTTCAGAGTCACCTGACTATTTGAGTCCAACTGTCCAGAGACTCCTTCCCTATGTAACATTACCGTACACACCTGTGGGCTGTTATCAAACGGGAAGTCTATGCCACATGCGGAATATGTATAACACCCACACCGCTGTTCCTCAGATATGTCCACTGAGGAAACCGGTGCCACCCCTTTTTGGGACACCACCCCCTTTTGATTTTTCGCCCCCTTTTGGGACTCCGCCCCCTTCCGGGCCACCATCCAATTTGGGTTACCACCCCCTTTTGGGCAACTGGTTTGATTTGGGCTACCACCCCCTTTGAGACTCCGCCCCCTTTTGGGCCACCATCCCAATTTGGGGTTGCCGCCCCCCTTTTGGGACTCCTCCCCCTCTAGGGACACCACCCAACACTGGGGTACACATCACGGCTCTTACAGGCCCCAGTCCACACAGTACCCTTAGACAGTGACTTTCACTTAGGGGTGTACTGGCCCTTTAAGAGTTTGTGTGCCTTGGTTCACACTGTCCTTTTTTACCACACCAGCTCCTGCTGGTACTGCCACCACCCGCCAGCACCTCCGGCTGCCGCGCACAAGCCGCTGCTGCCACTGCAGCTCTTGCTGCTGCAGAACCTCTTGCTGCAACAGTCACTGTAGCTCCTGCTACCACAAGTCTCTGCACGCTGCGCTGTCTTGCCGCTTGTCACCTTCGTGACCCCACGAGTCACAGCCAGCCGCTTGTCACCTTCATGACTCCTCCGAGCCACAGCAAACACCTCACACGTGTTCCAGAAAAAAAAAACAGTTTCTCATTGACCCATCAGCACAACACAGACTCCTGTCTGTCACACTCTCAGCCAGAGAGATTTTCCAGACACCTCTTCTCCCAGAGATATCCCACAAAGGAAAAAAAAACAGTCTTTCACTGACCCGTCAGTACAACACAGACTCCTGTCTGTTACACTCTCGGCCAGAGAGATTTTCTGGACACCTCCTCTCCCAGAGACATCCCACAAAGGAAAAAAAAACAATCTCTCACTGACCCGTCAGTACACCACAGACTCCTGTCTGTTACCTGTTGGCCACGCAGGTTTCCGGACACCTCCTCTGAGGTATCCTCTCAGCATGCTTTTTCTCCATTTTCAATGACCCCGGTCAACATAACACAGACTCCTGTCTGTCACCACTGCTTAACAGCTTCTTCAGATACCTCATATCAGAGGCACCCCATAAACAAAAACACAGTTTATTCGTGACCACTGGTCACACTCACGGTTTTCACAGACCGTCCGTTCCTCCTCTGGTTCCTGATTCCCAGTCCTGCAACATGTGCTCCTTGGGTCGCTGCCAGCATTCCATCCACCAATTGTAAGGTTTTACTCACTCGGCTGCTTCAGAGGCAAATCAGGAGACACTTTCTTATGCAAAAAATCCGTAGGTTTATTACATCATAAACCATAGTACCGTACAATTCATATCTTCAATGTTTCTGCTCCTGCCTGGAGCCTCACTCCTCAGTCACAGAGACCTCTCTGTCATGTCCCGCCGGGACACATAGAAGCCTGTCCACACGGGTCGACTCCCACACACTCTCTCAGGTGCCAAACAAACTCCATTACATAGGTGTAACCCCACCCACAGATGAAGTCAGGATCACATGGTTAGGTTACCTGGTCATGACCTCATCACAGGTCCTTTACCACAACACACAACCACATACAGGTTTTATCTTAGGTATTCAGACACATACCCCTTGGGGGGGTTTGTAGGTGACTGGACCCACCCAGCTCTCCTAGTCACCTGGAAGCCTCCCAATATATAGTACAACTCTCAGCAATAGATCTGCTGAACCAAAACATATCCAAGCTTCCATCACAGGGCCACCCACCTCTGCGATACATAACGTCCATCCATCACATGCCTCTATGCATATCCCGAGGAGCCTACACAGTGCCCCCTAGCTGCATCAGGGGTCACTACACCACACTCCTTTAATAAATCTTAATTAAACCATACTTATGACATCGCCCATTCCTCTGACGCCATTATCTTCTGCAAAAGAGTTAAAATAAAAAAACACAAGACAATACAGAAGACTGAAATAATTCTGTAAAAAGCAAATCAAGACAGCAAAGATTGAGGCAGAGAGACTCATTGCCAGAGAAAGTAAAAATAATCCCAAAATATTCTTTAACTACATAAATAGCAAGAAACTAAAAAATGATAGTGTTGGTCCCCTTAAAAATAGTCTGGGTGAAATGGTGGATGAGGATGAGGAAAAAGCCAATATGCTAAATGACTTTTTTTCAACTGTATTTACACAAGAAAATCCCATGACAGATAACATGATCAGTGATAAAAAAATTTCTCCATTAAATGTCACCTGCTTAACCCAGCAGGAAGTGCGGCGGCGTCTAAAAATCACTAAAATTGACAAATCCCCGGGCCCGGATGGGATACACCCCCGAGTACTGCAGGAATTAAGTACAGTTATAGTACAGTTATAGATAGACCATTATTTTTATTTTTAATCTTTAAAGATTCAATAATAACGGGTCTGTACCACAGGACTGGCGTATAGCAAATGTGGTGCCAATATTCAAAAAGGGGGCAAAAACTGAACCTGGAAATTATAGGCCAGTGAGCTTAACATCTACTGTGGGTAAAATCCTGGAGGGTTTTTTAAGGGATACTATATTGGAGTATCTGAGGCTGAATAACCTCATGACTAGTGTTGAGCGATACGATAATGCAAATATCGGCTATCGGCCGATATTAGCTCTATCGGCTTTCGATAATTCGTTTCGATATTTTCGTCTTATCGAATACCGGAATCGGATTTGTCACTGTCACTGTGAGTGTCCGTCGGTCGGGTCTGTCAGGAGTCAGCGGCACTTACCTGACAGAAGATCTCCGGCGGTCACGTCCTGGACTGCTTGATGGCCGCCATTATCTTCTCCCTGGCGGTCACATGCAGTTTTTTCGCGATAACTGTAGTGACTGCAGGGTAATCCCGGCCGTAAAGCAATCAGTCCGATGACGTCACCGCCGGGGAAGCAGGTAATCAGCTGTGCTGCGCCGGGATGACAGGCTCTGCCTGTCATTCTGATGTAGCAGAGCTGGATCGTCGTGGGACACTCGTTACTATGGACTGCGTCGGTCAGGTGGTATACTTTTTTTTTTTTTTCATTTTTTTACAGGAGATCGATGGCGTCGCAGCAGGATGAGACAGTAATAAAAGAAATGAAAACTGTGTTTTTTTTTTTTTTATTAAATTAAAAAATTTTTTTGGAACATTCACCCGTCCGGGTACATAAACAATTTAACTATTTATTTACATACAGGGACCCTGTCCGGGTTATTTAGACTTCTTTGGCTGGCCTCTTCCAGGTACCACCTGGTACTCTTCTGGTGCTTGCCAAACATCCGAGGCACCAAGGACCACCAGGACCTGATGACGTCGTGTGGCCTGTACAGTCAAGTCGTGACCCGCTATCTGGGTCTGTGTGGCCACCTCTTTCATCTCTCTCCGGGTCTGGAGCCCTATGTCACGGACTGTACGAACCCCAGGGGGCCTAACAGGCGCCGGGTACGGGCCACGTATCGATATCATGTCGATGGGTGGGTCTGCTGAGGAGACCACTGAGGGAGGCTGGGGAGATTTACGGCGTGGGGTGGGCACTTTTGCAGAGGCCTGGATGTGGGAGGCTGAAGGCTTCGAGGGTCTCACAGGTTCCTGACACACTGGGGAGTAGGGGTCGCACCTGGTAACATTTAGGGCGTGCCACCCATTGTAACCCCAGTGTCGGGTGTAAGTCACCAAGTCTCCTGGCAACAAGTCCCTCCTCGGGTGTCCTTCTGGGAGGTGAGCCTCCACGTCCCGCCGGGTCACAAAGACTTCTAAATAAAGTCCAGGCTCCTTGATGAAGCCCCACCCACCTTTCAATTTAAAGTTCCGTACTGCAGCCTTACGCCGCGGCTCACTCAGGGTTCCTTTTCCTTTCTCATCCGGTCCTTATCTGCCCGGTCCTTCTCCAGGTGACGTTGGCGAAGTTTTAGGGTTTCTCGCTGCTCCCTTTGTCGCTCTGCTTCCTTCTCCCAACGTCTCCACTCTTCCTCCTGACGCCGATTGTAATTCTCCTCCACCAGTTGCTCCATGTCTCCACCATCAAACTGCAGCTTACAGTGTCCGGTTTGCGGCAGCTCTCCTGTCGCCCCCCAGTCCTGGCGGCGCTCCCCTGCGGAGGAAGCAGACGGCTCTAAATCAGATGACAGTCGGGGCTCCGGTACAGGCAGGTAGTGCTCTGGTGCCTGCGCGGCCTCCTCCATGAGGACGGGTGTCGCTTCTTCTGTCTCAGCGACCGGGGCAGACAGCGGGATTTGGGGTGCTGCTGACGGTGCTGCGGTTTTTGCAGGAACGGGTGCCTCCACTGCGACAACGTCAACCGGATCACATTGCAAGGGCTCCTCTACTATAACGGGTGCCTCACCTTCCGGTACAGACACTTCAGGTAAGAGGGATTGGCGCCGCTCCAAGTTTATTTTTAGGGCACGCCAGCTGGCTTCCATCCTGGCGACCTCCTCCCGGTGCCGGGCCAGGCCTCTCAGGGTATCCTCCGCTTCTTGCAGCGTAGGAGGGTTTACAGGCCGGGTGCCCAACGGTGATTCCGTGGCGATCGGGTCGCTTCCGTGGGGGGAGAGCTCTGACTGCTCCATCCCTTCCCACTTCTGCTCATCGTGTCCATTAGCCATCTCTGCCAAGTCACATGTGTCATATCTGGAGAGGGCCCCTCTTTTGTAGGGAGGCGGGACCTTATCACACTGAGGAGGATGAGGAGGCGGAACTCCAGAGCTGTGGGGCACGATGTTACATTGCAGTACCATTTACAGTGGGCGGCCATCGTTTTCACGCCACTGAGTGAGTGACACCCACGAAGAGCACGCCCTTCTTCTTCACCAGTGCCTCGTCGTGACGCAGATATGGCGGAAAAATGGCAAATACATTCTCTGATGATTTTAGCAATTCTCAAGCACAAAACCAGTGCAATTCAGGCACACAGGACTCGCTTATAGCGAGCTACAGAATCCTGTTCGTGACGCCCAAGTTGAGTCGCACAGAGCCAGAGGTTTTCGGGGTACTCGGCACTGAGCCCGTCGACTTCTATGGGGTATGTCACGTCTTTACCCGGCAATTGAATTAGAGTCGATTTTACTATGTAGAAGTGTATAAACTATAAATATATGTATATATATATGTCACAATGACATGTATATATATATATATATATATATATATATATATGTATTCTATGTGTGTATATTTTGTGTTTACAACGAAAGAAAGGGTTTTTTTTTGTTGCGATATTTTGTTCCCATAGACTTACATGGGACTTCCGGTATCGAAATCGGATATCGACGATATTTAGTGCTATCGGCGATACAATTTCGATACAATATTTTTAGATATCGAGCAATATCGCTCAACACTACTCATGACACAGTATCAGCATGGGTTTACGAGGGACCGTTCTTGTCAGACTAATCTGATAAGCTTTTATGAAGGGGTAAGTTCAGGCCTGGACCAAGGGAATGCAGTGGACATGGTGTTCATGGACTTCTCAAAAGCTTTTGATACAGTGCCACACAAAAGGTTGATACATAAAATGAGAACAATGGGGATAGGGGAAAATTTGTGTAAGTGGGTTAAAACTGGCTCATGGATAAAAACAGAGGGGGTTATTAATGGAGCACACTCGGACTGGGTCACGGTTAGCAGTGGGGTACCACAGGGGTCAGTATTGGGGCCGCTTCTCTTTAACATATTTATTAATGACCTTGTAGGGGGCATACAGAGTAGTATTTCAATATTTACAGATGACACTAAACTCTGCAGGGTAATAAATACAGAGGAGGATAATTTTATATTACAGGAGGATTTATGTAAACTAGAAGCTTGGGCTGATAAATGGCAAATGAGCTTTAATGGGGATAAATGTAAGGTCATGCACTTGGGTAGAACAAATAAGATGTATAATTATGTGCTTAATTGTAAAACACTGGGCAAAACTGTCACTGAAAAAGACCTGGGTGTATGGGTGGACGACAAACTCACATTTAGTGACCAATGTCAGGCAGCTGCTGCCAAAGCAAATAAAATAATGGGATGCATTAAAAGAGGCATAGATGCTCATGAGGAGAACATAATTTTACCTCTATACAAGTCACTGGTGCGACCACACTTAGAATACTGTGTGCAGTTCTGGTCTCCGGTGTATAAGAAAGACATAGCTGAACTGGAGCATGTGCAGAGAAGAGCGACCAAGGTTATTAGAGAACTGGGGGGTCTGCAATACCAAGACAGGTTATTACACTTAGGGTTATTTAGTTTGGAAAAACGAAGGCTTAGGGGTGATCTTATTACAATGTATAAATATATGAGGGGACAGTACAAAGACCTTTCTAATGATCTTTTTACTCTTAGACCTGTGACGGGGACAAGGGGGCATCCTCTACGTCTGGAGGAAAGAAGGTTTAGTCATAATCACAGACGCAGATTCTTTACTGTAAGAGCAGTGAGACTATGGAACTCTCTGCTGTCTAATGTTGTAATGAGTGAATCCTTACTAAAATTTAAGAAGGGACTGGACGCCTTTCTTGAAAAGTATAATATTACAGGCTATATTCACTAGTTTTCTAGATACTGCGTTGATCCAGGGAGCTAGTCTGATTGCCGTATGTGGAGTCGGGAAGGAATTTTTTCCCCAATGTGAAGCTTACTGTTTGCCACTTGGGTTTTTTTTGCCTTCCTCTGGATCAACATGTTAGGGCAGGTTAGGATAGGATATGGGTTGAACTAGATGGACTTAAAGTCTTCCTTCAACCTTAATAACTATGTTACTATGTTACTATGTTACAATATTCCTCACCTTTCCTCAAAGCAGATGATAATCCATTTGTCCCATGATAGGTCTAACTCTGCTACATCTAGACGGCAGGCTGCATGGTTGCATGATGCGACCAAACAGCCTGCTATCCAGCAGAGACACTCCCGGTGCCATCAAAAAGGTCCTGGGAGTTCACAGCCAATGAATTCACTTCATGTTTCTGACATCAGCATGAGCGCCGTGGGAAATTGACCCCCTTAGCTTAAAAATAGCAGCCCGCGACTGCGCAGAAAAAGCATATCTACTTGATGCACCAATTCTGGTGCTTTGCCTGGCTCTTCCCACTTGACTTGTAGCAGTGGCAAGTGGGGTTCATATTTGTGGAGTTGATGTCACCTTTGTATTGTCAGGTGACATCAAGCCAATGGATTACTAATCAAGTCCATGGATCACAGCTGCGCGCTCACTCTGTCTTCTTACAGCAAGGGAACCGTGGCTGTCTGACCATTGGTGATGATTTCACCGCCATTCAGAAGCGGTGTTTGTAGCGCTGTCATGTGACAATCACCCGGTGTTCAGGCAGCCATTCATAGAAATGCCACACTAAAGATGGTGCCGGCATTACTGTGATTGGCAAGCAGATAAAGGGCCAAACATGCTGAGTGGGTAACTTGAATATACCAAGGCAAAAAGCAAATTACTCACTGAGAAATGAATAGCCCGAATACAGTACTATTCGTGCTAGTAACAAATAGTGCTGAATATATTCACTCAATACTAAACATTATATAACATTCAGGATTTTTTTGTAACATACCTTAATGAAATAATGGAAGATATGCAATTGTGACCAGCTTAAAGAGGACCTTTCACTAAATTTTTCATGGTGAGCTGGACAAAGGATGTAGTGCAGAGTGAAATAAAACTTTTCTTTTCTTCTTAGTTTTGCCTCTCTATTAAGGTGATATTAGCAATCAAAGCAGGGCTGGGACAAGGTATTTTTTGCCCTGGGCAGATGAAGCTGATGGCACATCTCCCACATGAACACTCAGCCCTCGTGTAATGGAATGGATGAGAGACTACAGTAACAAGACCCCTAATGCACTCCACCCTTGATGGGTTAGGTAACAAGCTCTGACGACCACTTCCTCTGGAATTGTTACCTGTTTCACCCAAAAATACCAGCAACGATAATAAAATTGGTGTACTTTAGAGGTGTGGCTCAACAGGAAGTGTGCTTTCATAGTTAAATGTGAAATCATTGATTGCTTGCTAAATTTACCATTTACACGATACCATGGAAAAATAGCGATATTCATCCCTGACATCCTATATTTTAAATGTCCAACCCAAAGGACAGCCATGGAAACTAATATTGCTTAACTATAATGTGGACTGTTTGGTTTTAGTTGCAGTGTGCAGCATTTGGTGGTTACACCAATGAAAGTTAATCAGACCCTATTTTAAAGGGATACGTGTGATGGTTTTTATATTTGTCATACAATAAGAAAGTTGATAATGTTTCTGGTGCTACGTTCCTGTATGGATAGTGGTTCTGTTTACATATTGATGTACTGATGGTGGGTTTGGTCTTGTATTCCTGTACTGATGGTTGTTGTGGTGACATTTTCATGTAGTGATGGTTGTTTATGTGCTGTATTCATGTACTATTGATGGCTCTGGTGATGAATTCATGTAGTGATGATGGTTCTCATGCTGAATATATTACTAGAACAATCATCAGTACATTAATTTGAAACCAAAATCATCCTCAGTATATGGCATCATCACCAGAGCCATCAAATGTACATAAAAACAACACCAGAACCATCATCAGTAAATTAATAGGTCACTAGAATCACCATCAGTACATGAATACATCATCAGAGCCACCATCAGAAGATAAATGCATCACCAGATCCACTATCAGTACATTAATGAATCACCAGAACCTCCATTAGTGCATGAATATGTTACAAGAATCAATGAGAGTATATAAATACATCACCAATACCATCATCAGTACATGAATACATCACCAGAATCACCATCAGTTCTTGAATACATCACCAGAATCACCATCAGTACATGAATACATCACAAAGCTTAGTACAGCAATCAATTGTAATGCCAAGACAGGCCCATATACATTTGTATCTCATGAACCTAGAACTCCCAGTATGTCCTTAACAATAGTAAGGAGATGCTGGCAGTTATTGTTATCAGTCATTATCAGACTGTGGTCCATAGAGGAACCACAGTACTGATGAGACATAGTCCGTATCAACAAGTAAACTTTTACATCCAAGTACTTTATTGGTGACATTTTCTCTGATTGAGTAGTTTCTTTTTGTCCTCATCTTGTTCAGATGCCATGGTGACTTTTCACATCCACAGCTCTTCTCTGCAGGCTTCCCTTTTCTCCGGTCTTCTGCAACACATCCTCACACGGTGCCTTTAAAAATAGGAGTGTTATTAACCCCTTAATGACCAAGCCATTTTGTAGGTTAAAGACCAGGCCAATTTTTACAATTCTGACCACTGTCTCTTTATGAGGTTATAACTCTGGAACGCTTCTACGGATCTTGGCGATTCTGAGATGTTTTCTCGTGACATATTGTACTTCATGATAGTGGTAAAATTTCTTCAATATAACTTGCGTTTTTTTATGAAAAAAATGGAAATATGGCAAAAATTTTGAAAATTTTGCAATTTTCAAACTTTTAATTTTTATGCCATTAAATCAGAGAGATATGTCACAAAAATTAGTTAATAAATAACATTTCCCACATGTCTACTTTACATCAGCACAATTTTGGAACCAAAATTTTTTTTGTTACGAAGTTATAAGTGTTAAAAGTTGACCAGCAATTTCTCATTTTTCCAACAAAATTTACAAAACCATTTTTTTAGGGACCACCTCACATTTGAAGTGAATTTGAGGGGTCAATATGACAGAAAATACCCAAAAGTGACACCATTCTAAAAACTGCACCCCTCAACGTGTTCAAAGCCACATTCAAGAAGTTTATTAACCCTTTAGGTACTTCACAAGAATTGAAGCAATGTGGAAGGAAAAAATTAACATTTAACTTTTTTTCCCAAAATTTTTCTTTCGACACAATTTTTTAAAATTTTTTCAAAGGTATCAGGAGAAAATGAACCACAATATTTGTTGTACAATTTCTCCAGAGTACACCGATATACCATGTGTGGGGGTAAACCACTATTTGGGCGCATGGCAGAGCTCGGAATGGAAGCAGCGCCATTTGACTTTTTTGGCTGGAATTGAGATTGGACGCCATGTCGCATTTGGAGAGTCCCTGTGTGCCTAAACAGTGGAAACCCCCCACAAGTGACCCATTTTGGAAACTGGACCCCTCAAGGAACTCATCTAAATGTGTTGTGAGAGCTTTTAACCCCAAGGGCTTCACAGAAGGTTATAACGTAGAGCCGTAAAATTAAAAAATCATATTTTTTCCACAAAAATGATCTTTTCATCCCAATTATTATTTTCCAAAGGATAAAAGGACCCCAAAAGTTATTGGGCAATTAGTCCTGAGTACGCTGATACCCCATATGTGGGGGTAAACCACTATTTGGGCACATGGCAGAGCTCGGAAGGGAAGCAGCGCCATTTGACTTTTTTGGCTGGAATTGAGATTGGACGCCATGTCGATTTGGAGAGTCCCTGTGTGCCTAAACAGTGGAAACCCCCCACAAGTGACCCCATTTTGGAAACTAGACCCCCCAAGGAACTTATCTAAATGTGTTGTGAGAGCTTTTAACCCCCAAGCGCTTCACAGAAGGTTATAACGTAGAGCCGTAAATTAAAAAATCATATTTTTTCCACAAAAATAATTTTTTCATCCCAATTTTTATTTTCCAAAGGATAAAAGGACCCCAAAATTTATTGTGCAATTGTCCTGAGTACGCTGATACCCCATAGTGGGGGTAAACCACTATTTGGCGCATGGCAGAGCTCGGAAGGGAAGCAGCGCCATTTTGACTTTTTGGCTGGAATTGGATTGGATGCATGTCTATTTGGAGAGTCCCTGTGTGCCTAAACAGTAGGAAACCCCCCACAAGTGACCCATTTTGGAAACTAGACCCCCAAGGAACTTATCTAGATGTGTGGTGAGACTTTGAACCCCAAGGCTTCACAGAAGGTTATAAAGTAGAGCCGTAAAATAAAAAATCATATTTTTTTCCACAAAAATAATCTTTTCACCCCAAATTTTTATTTTCAAATGGTAACAGGACCCCAAAAGTATTGTGCAATTTGTCCTGAGTACGTGATACCCATATGTGGGGGGGAAACCACTATTTTGACGCATGGCAGAGCTCGAAAGGGAAGTAGCGCCTTTTTCAAATGCAGACTTTGATGGAATGGTCTGTGGGTGTCATGTCACGTTTGGATAGCCCCTGATGTGCCTAAACAGTGAAACCCCCACAAGTGACTCCATTTTGGAAACTAGACCCCCAAGGAACTTTTCTAGATGTGTGGTGAGCACTTTGAACCCCCAAGTGCTTCACAGAAGTTTATAACGTAGAGCCGTGAAAATAAAAAAATCATATTGTTTTCCACAAAAATAATCTTTTTGCCCCAAATTTTTATTTTTATAATGGTAACAGGAGAAATAGGACCCCAAAAGCTATTGTGCAATTTGTCCTGAGTACGCTGATATCCCATATGTGGGGGGGAACCACTATTTTGACGCATGGCAGAGATCGGAAGGGAAGGAGCACCGTTTTTAAATGCAGACTTTGATGGAATGGTCTGCGGGTGTCATGTCGCGCTTGGAGAGCCCCTGATGTGCCTAAACAGTAGAAACCCCCACACAAATGACCCCATTTTGCAAACTAGACCCCCCAAGGAACTTATCTAGATGTGTGGTCAGCACTTTGAACCCCCAAGGGCTTCACAGAAGTTTATAACGTAGAGCCGTGAAAATAAAAAAAATCATATTTTTTTCCACAAAAATGACCTTTTTGCCCCCAAATTTTTTATTTTATAAAGGTAACAGGAGAAATAGGACCTCAAAAGCTATTGTGCATTTTGTCCTGAATACGCTGATACCCCATATGCGGGGGGGAACCACTGTGATCGCCTTACTGCGATCTTTGGGAGGCACAATGAACAAATCTACCAAAGGTGAAGAATTGGTTTTCTTTTTTACGCCGTTCCTCGTGTGGTATTAGTGATTAGGCGACTTTATTCCTCGATCGGTGCGATTACAGCGATACCAGATTTATACCCTTTTTTCATGTTTAGCTTCTGTCACACTCTAAAAGATGCTTTTTTTTGGAATAATTTTTTGTAAGAATTTTTTGCATCGCCGTATTTTGAGAGCTATAATTTTTCCATATTTCGGCCGACAGAGTTATCTGTGGGCTTATTTTTTGCGGGACGAGCTGACGTATTTATTGGTACCATATTCGGGCACATAACGTTTTTTGATCGCTTCCTATTCCGATTTTTGTGGAAGCAGAATGAACAAAAACCAGCAATTCAGGAATTGTTTTTTTTTTTTTTCCTCCGTTCCGCGTGTGGTAAAATTGACTAAAGCGTTTTATTCTTCGGGTCACTACGATTACAGCGATACCTCATTTATATATTTTTTTATGTTTTGGCGTTTTTTACACAATAAAGAATTTTATAGAAAAAATAATTATTTTTGCATCAGTTTATTCCGCGAGCTATAACTTTTTTATTTTTTCGCTGATGATGCTATATAGCGGCTTGTTTTTTGCGGGACAAGATGACATTTTCAGCGGTACCATGATATATCTGACTTTTTGATGCGTGTTATTGCACTTTTTCCAAGCGGTATAATGATACCGCTTGGAAAAAGTATAATTTACTACTTTTTTGTGTTTTTTTTTTTACGGCTTTCACTGAAGGGGTTAACTAGGGTTAATGCTTTTATAGATGGGATTTTTACGGACATGGCGATACCTAACATGTGTATTTTTTTTGTTTTTTATTTTTTTTATTACATAAAAATGTGTATTTTTTAGGGGATTTTTTTAAATTATTTTTTAATATTTTTTTTTCAATTTTTTTTTAAAAAATGATTTTTTTCAACTTGTCCCTTTATGGGACTTTCACTTTTTTTACTTTTGATTGCAGTTACAATGCATTGCAATGCTCTGGCATTGCAATGCATTGCAACTATAGTGGAAGCTGCTGTGACATGATCACAGCAGCTTCCCGTAGCTAAATGACCCGGAGGTTGTCATGACAACCCCCGGGTCATCAAGGCAGAGATCGGGCCCTGCGATTACATCGCTGGGACGCTGATCTGAGGCAGAGGGAGCTCCCGACCCTCTGCCTCCCCCCGAGCTCTGTGATCGCGCTGGATCGCAGCAGTCAGGGGGTTAACAGCCAGGGGCGGTGGGGGCTCCGCTCCTGGCTGTCAGTGCAGGAAGCCTGGCCACTGCAGCGCCGGCTCCTGCACTGATCGCGCTGGAGAAGCTGAAATTTCAGCTTCTCCTGCGCGATCGCTGCTGTGTTTGGTCAGTCAGATTGACTGACCAATCACAGCGCTGTGAGTGCGGGGACCGACAGCAAAGGTCCCCGCACCGCTTGCCGTGCCTGTCAGCTGTCTGTGACAGCTGTCGGCACTGATCTACCACTGCGTGTTTACACGCAGTGGTAGATCAAAGGCATGACGTGCAGAGTCCGTCCTGGTGCCGGAACTGGCACCTTGCCATGACGGACTCTGCACGTCAGTGGACATTAAGGGGTTAAAATAGCCTCTGCATAAAAATATTTGTACATATTATGACTTAAATAAGCCTCCTATGGTATATGGCCTCCACACTGTTTGTTCTTATGAGCTACATCTGCCACACCGTCAGCATTAATGAGGTATTACTGCTCACTGTCTAACATTATTAGCTATAACCCCCCCACTGTCTGCCATTATCAGTTATAAACACCACACCGTATGCCCCGATGAACTACGGCCTATACCATGGCTATCCCCCCTCCACTGTTTTCCCTTACACTCTCTATAGCTCCACACTGTCCTCTCATCATGCTAACATCTCTCTATTCTGGGCCCCAATTTTACGCTACCTCCTGTCCATGTTCATACTGTGCCCTTTTTTCACACTATAGGACATCTTGCTCATCATGTTGTCCTCTCTAAACTGTACCCCCTCTTCACATGTCCTCCTACACAGTCGCCAGAGCCGACCACACAGTATAATATCCACGACAGCCTCCAATATACACTATGATGTCCATCACAGCCCCCCATGCATTATGATGTCTTCCGCAGCCCCCATTTTATAGTATGATGGTCCCCACAGCCTCCCATACAGTATTATGTCCCCCAGTCATTGATACAGTATAATAATGCCACGGCCCCTTATTCCCCTTATATACAGTATAATGTCCCCCACAGCACCCCACTCAGTTTGATATCTAACACAGTCTCCCAATATACAGTATAATATCCACAGTAGCCCCAATATACACTATGATGTCCTTCACAGCCTCCAATGCAGTATGATATCCACCACAGACTCCCATTATATAGTATGATGGCCCCATAGCACCCCAAGCAGTATTCCGCTCCAAATACATTATAATTGCCCCACAGATCCTTATATACAGTTTGATGTCCCCCACAGCATCACACACACCTATACAGTATGGTCACCACAGCCCCCAATATAAGGTCCCCAATAGCACCAATACAGTATGGTCACTCTTTTGTTATATCCCCATAGCCAGCACCTCTTGGAATGTCCCCACAGGCCCTAGGTATAATAGCCTCCATTCATTAGGAAAATAATTTAATAAATTTAAAAAAAGCTTATGCCCACCTAATCCAGGCTCCCTGTCCAGCGCAGCTCCATCTCCTTTTCCATATGGTGTAGCAGTGGGCGCTGGACAGTGCATTGACGTCACTGCACTGCAACTTCTGATGTCCTTTGCATGCGCCGTTGTTCCTAGTCTAGCAGAGAGTTAATTACAGCTCCTTTCATCCTGTGCTGGACAGCACAGACAACAGTTATATTCATGTCTTACAGACGTGAATAAAATTGAGTGCAAGTAAGGAGCGACAGCTGTGGCACAGGCAGCGAGAGGACTAAGCAGTGTCCATGACTGACACTGCTCCCCTATGTGCCCACGCCCCGGCCGTTACTGTGCTGAACATCTGCTGGAAGAAGGTGATGGGTGGCTGCGTAATTACATCTCTCAAACTGAGAATTCTGCTCTAAGCTATCATGGAGGCATGGCCTTCAAACCTTTCAGTGTTGCTGCCTGCATATGATTGGTCAGAATCATACAGGGAGAAGAAGTACACACCCCAGTGAAATTCTCTGATAACACCCACCTGGAAATAACAAACATTAACTCACTTGAGACAAAATACTTTTATTGCTAATATCTCCACAACAGATAGGTGTCACGCTGTCTCTGTATACAGGAGGACCGGGGTCTATACTGACCCTAAGCTGGGGTCCTGACTAATCCCTCTACCTGGAGGTACTGTTGATGGTACAGAGGTCCAGGCCGCCAGCGTAACCCTATCTCCTGTGAATCCCTAACCACTGTAATCTAGTCCTGAGAAGGACCCTGATTACCACCACAGGGAACAGGAATGTAACTGCCTTCACACACAGTATAAGACGAACGAGACAGTACAAGGGGTAAAATAAAAGACCACCTTGCATACAAAACTATCACTACAGAGGGAACACCAACGGGTAAGGAGATAAATAATAAAGCGAGGAGAGGAGAAAACCACAACAGGTACTCTTAGCTTTAGACTTCTCAAAACGATCCGCTCTGCTGGTCTGCATGAATGCTTTCACCGACACTTCCCCAGCAGACAGGCAGGTATATGAAGGAAACCAATTACCACAACATTAATTGCAGCTGAGCGAGGCTGGTCTAGTCCAGCACAGAGAGAGGAAGAATTAACTCCCTCAGTGCCGAAAAACACCCAGCACCAGAACCTCAGCTGTGAGAAGTCAGGGTGTGCAATCGCGACGATCTTCGCAGCGACACACCCGTGACAGTACCCCCCTTCTACGAGGGGCCTCCGGACCCTCAGGGCCGGGTTTATCTGGGTGAGTAGTGTGGAAGGCCCGAACCAATCGGTCTGCGTTAATATCCGACGCAGAAACCCACGTCCTCTCCTCAGGACCATACCCCCTCCAATGAACAAGGTACTGAAGGGACCGGCGATTCAGACGTGAATCGATGACTCTCGACGCCTGGAACTCCAAGTTACCATTCACCACCACAGGAGGAGGAGGTAAAGGTAAAGGTATCACCGGCGCCACATACCTCTTAAGCAACGATCTGTGGAACACATTATGAATTTTAAATGTAGGAGGGAGGTCAAGACGGAATGCAACCGGATTAATTATAGCACTGATCTTGTATGGCCCGATGAACCTGGGACCCAGTTTCCAGGAGGGAACCTTAAGTTTTATATTTTTGGTAGACAACCATACCAGATCGTTCACACTTAGGTCCGGACCAGACACTCTCCTCCTATCAGCCATACGTTTGTATCGGTTCCCCATAGTACACAGATTATTCAGCACTCCTCTCCACACTGAAGCAAGTGACGACGAAAATCGTTCCTCCTCAGGAACCCCAGAAGAGCCCCCCCTATTGAAAGTACAAAACTGGGGGTGAAAACCATATGCCCCAAAAAACAGGGACTTACCAGTGGACTTGCTCCGCCTATTATTCAGAGCAAACTCCGCCAGAGGCAAGAAAGAAGCCCAGTCCTCCTGGTTCTCTGACACAAAACACCGGAGATATGTCTCCAAGCTCTGGTTCAGACGCTCAGTCTGACCATTGGTCTGCGGGTGAAAAGCCGATGAAAATGACAACTGCATCCCCCGCCGTGTACAAAATGCTTTCCAGAATTTGGACACAAACTGAGACCCCCGATCCGACACCACATCGGAGGGTACCCCGTGAAGCCTTACAATCTCCCCAATAAACACCTGCGCAAGAGTTTTAGAATTAGGAAGAGCAGGAAGAGCGATAAAATGTGCCATCTTGCTGAACCTGTCCACTACAACGAGTATGACTGTTTTACCCGAAGATGGCGGGAGGTCCGTAATGAAGTCCATAGACAGATGAGTCCACGGACGCTCCGGATCTTCAAAGGTAAGAGGGTCCCCGACGGACGGGTATGTGGGGTCTTAGAGCGCGCACAAACCTCGCAGGACGCGACAAAAGTTACCACCTCCTTATGTAAGTTAGGCCACCAAAACCGACGCGAGAGGAGATCCTCAGTTGCTTTACTCCCTGGGTGTCCTGCCAAAGCTGAATTATGGTGTGCCTCGATCACCTTTTGTCGCAACTGATTTGGAACAAACAGTCTCCCTGGAGGTCCTACAGGGCGCCCCCTGAGCCTCCAATACCTCCTCCTCAAGCTCAGAGCATACTGCCGACACCACCACCCCCTCCTGAAGGACCGGAACCGGGTCCTCCGTATTCCCAACCCCTGGGAAACAGCGAGATAAGGCATCCGCCTTAACATTTTTTGAGCCAGGACGATATGTGACGACAAAATTAAACCTGGTAAAAAACAACGACCACCTAGCTTGTCTGGGATTCAGACGTTTAGCGGACTCTAAATGTAGCAGGTTTTTGTGATCGGTAATGACGGTGACCGGGTGAACTGCCCCCTCCAAAAAATGACGCCACTCCTCAAAAGCCAACTTAATGGCCAAGAGTTCCCTATTGCCGACATCATAATTCCTCTCAGCGGACGACAATTTTTTAGAGAAGAAGGCGCACGGATGCCATTTACCAGGGGACGAACCTTGTGACAATACTGCTCCCACCCCTACCTCCGAAGCGTCCACCTCAACAATGAACTGCTGTGACGCATCAGGTTGAATAAGTATGGGTGCTGAAGCAAAACATTTTTTCAAAGAGGAAAACGCTTGACAAGCCTTGTCAGACCACTTTGAAAAATCCGTCCCTTTTTTAGTCATGTCTGTGAGAGGTTTAACTATGGACGAAAAATTACGAATGAACTTCCGGTAGTAGTTAGCAAACCCCAGGAAACGTTGTAATGCCTTAAGATCCTCTGGCAGATCCCACCAAGAACTGCCCGCACTTTCCCAGGGTCCATACGAAAACCGGATGCTGACACCAGGAACCCTAAAAACTGAAGTTCCTGTACGGCGAACACACACTTCTCCCATTTGGCGTACAGTTTATTATTCCGCAAGATCTGTAACACCTGTCTAACATGCTCCTGATGAGACACAAGATCTGGCGAGTAAATTAAGATATCATCCAGATATATGACCACAAACTGTCCCATTAGGTGGTGAAAGATGTCATTTACAAAGTGTTGAAACACCGCCGGGGCAATACTCAGACCAAATGGCATGACAAGGTTCTCATAATGCCCCTCCGGAGTGTTAAACGCCGTCTTCCACTCATCCCCCTCCTTCATCCTAATCAGATTGTATGCCCACTGAGATCCAACTTAGAGAACCATTTGGCACCCACGATCTGATTGAAGAGATCGGGAATAAGTGGGAGCGGATACGGATCTCGGACCGTAATCCGATTAAGCTCACGGAAATCCAGGCAAGGGCGTAGGCCTCCATCTTTTTTCTTCACAAAGAAGAACCCGCGGCCACCGGGGAAGATGAAGGTCTAATATGCCCCTTAGCCAGACTCTCTGAAATATAATCCTTCATGGCCTGTCTCTCAGGACCAGAAAGCTTATACAACCTAGATTTCGGTAACTTGGCCCCAGGGAGCAAGTCAACAGAACAGTCATACTCGCGATGAGGAGGTAGTTCTTGACACCATTTTTCCGAGAATACATCCTCAAAGTCCACCAGAAATGGAGGTAAGGCCCTAGGAGCGACCGCACCAATGACCGTATTCATGCAGTTTTTATTACAGAAATCGCTCCATTGGGTTATCTCTCTGGATTGCCAATTAATAACCGGGTTATGCTTAGTTAGCCAAGGCAGGCCCAGCACTATAGGAGTGGGAAGACCCTCCAACACATAACAAGACAACAGTTCTTTATGTAGCGCCCCCACTTAAAGATCTATGTTATGCACTGCTTGCACAAAACTTCCCTGACCGAGAGGTCTGGCGTCGATCGAGAATTTGGGGACGGGTTTAGCCAACCCACTCAATCGCATACCTTAAACCTGGGCAAAGCGAGCATCCACCAGATTAACCCCGGCCCCACTATCCAGAAGAACAGATATCCTCTCAGTTTTCGCACCCACCACCACCTCTGCCGGTACGAGAAACTGAGACGAACTTAGGGACAAATACTTACTCCCAGATTGCTGTCCACCACACAATCTGGGATCAATAGTTTTCCGGCGACTTCTCACTCTGCAAAGGACGGGATGGACACCCCCTAATAAAATGTCCCTTTTTTCCACAGAAGAAACAACTTCTTGTTTTGTGGTGCCCCACCGATCCCCTCCCCCGGAATGATGTCCCTCCTAATTGCATAGGCTCCTCTGGACTGACCAGGGGAACCTCCGTATAAGGGACCCTTGAGGAAGGTGGAGTCATCACAGGGGGCGAAGTTACCCCGCACCTCTCCCGAAGACGTCTGTCAATACGAATAGCAAGGGCCATAGCGGCTTCCGGTGTCGTGGAAGGGTCATACTGCGCCAACACATCTTTTAATTTGTCAGATAAACCTTGACAAAACTGGCTCCTAAGAGCCGGGTCATTCCACTGGGTGTCCGTGGCCCACCTACGGAACTCCGAACAGAATTCCTCTGCCGGACGATCTCCCTGCTGTATCTTACGTAACTTAGTTTCAGCAAGGGAGACCCGATCCGGGTCATCATATACAAGACCCAGAGCTGCGAAAAATCTATCCACTGACTGGAGAGCCGGGGAGCCCGGGGGAAGAGAGAACGCCCAGGATTGGGGGTCCCCTTGTAGGAGTGAGATGACAATTCCCACCCTTTGATCTTCACTCCCAGATGACTGAGGTCGCAGCCGAAAGTACAATTTACATGCCTCCCGGAAAGCAAAAAATTTGTTCCGCCCTCCAGTGAACCTGTACGGAGAGCTACTTTAGGTTCAGGTCTGGTCTGCTCCGGGGGGTACAAAACCTTGGACTTAACGTCCCTCAGCTCCATGGACAAACTCTGCAACTGCTGAGCTAGACTGGCTACTGGATCCATGGTGGCTGGGGAGAATCTTTAGTGTGGTCGGTGAAAATGTCACTCTGTCTCTGTATACAGGAGGACCGGGGTCTATGCTGACCCTAAGCTGGGGTCCTGACTAATCCCTCTACCTGGAGGTATGTTGATGGTAGAGAGGTCCAGGCCGCCAGCGTAACCCTATCTCCTGTGAATCCCTAACCACTGTAATCTAGTCCTGAGAAGGACCCTGATTACCACCACAGGGAACAGGAAGGTAACTGCCTTCACACACAGTATAAGACGAACGAGACAGTACAAGGGGGTAAAATAAAAACCACCTTGCATACAAAACTATCACTACAGAGGGAACACCAACGGGTAAGGAGATAAATAATAAAGCGAGGAGAGGAGAAAACCACAACAGGTACTCTTAGCTTTAGACTTCTCAAAACGATCCGCTCTGCTGGTCTGCATGAATGCTTTCACCGACACTTCCCCAGCAGACAGGCAGGTATATGAAGGAAACCAATTACCACAACATTAATTGCAGCTGAGCGAGGCTGGTCTAGTCCAGCACAAGAGAGGAAGAATTAACTCCCTCAGTGCCGAAAAACACCCAGCACCAGAACCTCAGCTGTGAGAAGTCAGGTGTGCAATCGCGACAATCTTCGCAGCGACACACCCGTGACAATAGGTTAAACAATAAATAAAAATGGATTTATTCTGCTCTGCAGCTACTATGACATCCAGTGCCTAGTACAACATGGAAAATTTAGTTAAATGTCCTCTTAAAGGCCTCATGCATGACAGAGAACTTTGCATAGTGCTTGAATCGCAGCTCATTGTGGTTGTACAGCTCTTCAGTATGGAGCAATTGGGTCTTTGGGTGCTGCTGTAACTTGCTTTATTGAGCGCTGTTTGTACATAGCTGTTCTCCTCTAGCTTAGTACCTTTGATTTTACTGCCCAAAGACTCAGCCTACACTACTAAGTACATCTGATGACATAATGTTTTTTCCCATAGCTGTATATCCAGAGATAAGCATAATATGTCAATTCAATTTATGTAAAATTTTATGAAGTTCACAAACCATAATGAATTTGAACAATTTGAAAATAACAAAAAAATTCCCTCAGCATTTTACACATTGCTGAAAACTGCATAAGCCACAGAAGGCTCACTTGACATCCAGCCAATCAGAAGGAACGGTCACAGTTTGCATAAAAGCTAAGGCATAGAAAATACATAACCATTGGTCAAATACTCCTGACAGCAATATGTTGTACAACTGCAGCAGTGAAGAAGATGAGGGTAGCAGTCTAAGAATGAATACAGAGATTCAATTGATATGACAAAGGAGAGACATGAGAGGTGTCAGTGTGTCTGTCTTTCTGCTGCTTTTGAATTGAAATGACTTTTTTGTTTATTCATAATGCACTAGAAGGCAGAAGAAAGACAGCTCAATACTGTATAAAGAAAAAATTCTTTTTGAGAAGGGGGCATAATTGTTTTTAAAAAATGCAAAAGAAATTCCCC
Source organism: Oophaga sylvatica (assembly GCA_033576555.1). Classification (NCBI taxonomy): domain Eukaryota; kingdom Metazoa; phylum Chordata; class Amphibia; order Anura; family Dendrobatidae; genus Oophaga; species Oophaga sylvatica. The sequence goes on from JARQOD010000006.1 coordinate 348,009,987, forward strand.
AAAATCCAGATATTTAACTGCAACTGTCTACCTCAAAAACGGTGTGTGTAGCAAACAATATTTTTTGCACACCTGTTTTATTAGGCAAATTATACATACTTACATTGCATGCCAATAAAGTGCCCTGTTGCAGGTTGTGGCTTTTGGAAATGTACCTATCTAATAGAGGTGATCAAATCAATTTGATGCAAATCAAATTCAAATTGATTTTCATGATATTCTCAGGTCCTGGTGATTTCGATCAATTTGTGCTATAGCTTGCAAGCACAAAATATGAAAAATGAATTGCATCACTGTCTTTGAAATATGAAAAATTGAGAAGGCTTAGCGCATAAAATGGGCAATTTATGTGTACCTGGAAGCCACGTTAAGGCGCTCCTTATATTCCAGGTCCTAACTAATGCCAATCCTCGCTTAGAAAAGTCTGTCTGTATGGGAACATATGAATCCTCTCTCTAGACTGAAATCTTCATCTCTGTGGAGGGTTAATGGCCCTCGTATAATTAAAACGCCTGTGACCAGCAGGTGGAGTGCTCAGGCAGAAGGTAAATGAATACATATCAAAAAAATGACCGGCACATCCAAAAATAGACCTAATGTGAACAGATGCTAAACCTAGAGTCACCAACTCATGTACACTCAAGAAAAAAAGGAAGCACATTGCAGCGCTATAGCTTGCAAACACGAAATATGAAAAATGAATTGCATCACTGTCTTAGAAATATGAAAAATTGAGAAGGCTTAGCGCATAAAATGGCCAATTTATGTGTACCTGGAAGCCACGTTAAGGCGCTTTTCGTATTCCAGGTCCTAACTAATGCCAATCCTCGCTTAGAAAAGTCTATCTGTATGGGAACATATGAAACCTCTCTCTAGACTGAAATCTACATCTCTGTGTAGGGTTTTTTTTTCTTGAGTGTACATGAGTTGGTGACTCTAGGTTTAGCACCTGTTCACATTAGGTCTGTTTTTGGATGTGCCGGTCAGTTTTTTGATATGTATTCGATCAATTTGTGGTTCTAGTTATGGGAATCATCAAAAATGCCCTATTTATACATTGCAGAAAATTGCATAAGTCACAAAAGGTCTAGATGACTTTTGGTGCTACAGCTCACGTTTCCCCGTATTGCCTTGTCTTGCAGTACAGATCCACCCTTATTCATTCGATCTGCAGTACCTGGCAGCGGCCATTACATGCTTGATGGAGCATTGGTACTTAGCTCTGCAATTGTTAACATCCAGCTACCACGAGCACCAAGTAAAGCTGATTGGTGGTGCTATCAATTGCCAGACCACTGCCAATCTGATATTAATGACATATCCTTTGGATAGGTCATCAAAATTAAAGTACTAAAGGAATCCTTTAATTTCTTTGTATAGCCAGCAATGAACACAGTCATAAAAGTAAAATAGGTTGCATTTTTAATGAAACCCAATTGCAAGAAGTATTTTTGGCCCAATATACATGCAAATAAGTAAAAAAATGTATCCAGAAGTGTCCATATCCTTTAAAGAGGATGCATACTTATTTCTGCTTTCTCTTTCCTCTTGACATTGCCAGTGGAGTACAGCCTTCATAAACATTAGAGCAGAGCACAGCATGTTTGATGAAGGGAAAGTTGACTAAGGAAATAGTCTAAAGAATTATTTTGTCAACTGCTATAAAATGTGCCTGGCCACCTCTAGAAACGGCCTACTTTTCCATTGATACCAGATCCAATTGTGCTTATTAGTACTTTTACTTACTATGTTTTTGTAATTTTCACTATTAAAGTGTGTTTGTATATCAGACCAATGACAAATTAAATTTTTCGATTTATTCGTTTTATTTACATTACATAAGCAAATGCCAAGTGAGTTCCTTTTAAGGTGAATTTTAGAATTTAAATATATTACATAGTGTTAGAGATAAGTGAATATTGTGAAATGGAATTTTATTTCAATAGAATACTACTGTCACGTTACTGGCGATACTGGACTGGAGGCCAGTGGCCGGAGCAGCGATGCACAGGTGACCGGACCGTGGAAAGACTTCTGGAGGTGCAGTATATGGCGGTGGAAGTTCACTGTGTCAGCAGATGCCAGGGCCTGCCCGAGCACGGGCCGGCCAAGATCACACTCAAGCACCAAGTCCGTTTAAATGATAGAAGGTTTGAGGTAGGAACAGCAGGTTTCCACAAGAGACAGGAAGATGCCAGCAAAACACCTTCCAGATCAGGAGCTCAGATAATGCTTCACTCAGTTAGACTGAGCACCACAATATACTCAGCAACAGGAAGCTGCACTGGCCAGTATATATAGCAGGTCCAATCAGACTTAATCAGGGCGAGAACAATCAGCAGGGCAGGTGATGATCTCTATCCAATCAGTTTCAATCAAGGCGGGGACAATCAGCAAAGCAGGTGATGATCTCTATCCCAGACAAAGTTCATATGGTTTTCAGGCTGAAGTTATACAAGTTCCAAATAGCTCCACAGCAAAGGAACAGACCAGCAAGCCCAGGCTCACAGGTTCAAATCCTGACAATTACAAACATCCACATTCACCATAATGCTGATTTTTTGTAATTAGCTTCTGTGCAGATTCAGCAAAATAACGATTACTGATATTTATCAGAACTGTAAAAGGTCTTCAAAAGGTAAAAAATATTTATATTACAACTCACTGATCACCGTTCTTGCCCCTCCAATTCTCACCATCACCCATATAGTCAGTGTTGCATCTTCTGATCGCTGCTTTGAGATCTGAAATCCCCTGGCCTCTAATGCTTGGCTTTCCGGCTCTGATAATACCAGGGATAGTTCTGCATATGCGCATGCCAGGTTATGTCGCATGTCATGACATCACGATTTTTCTTGTACTTATGTAGAACCTTTCCAGGAACATTAATGGAAGTAGTGATGAGCGAGTATGTTCTTAGTCGGGTTTCCCCGAACATGCTCGGGTGTTCTCCGAGTAATTGAAAGTGCTCGGAGATTTAGTTTGTGTCGCCGCAGCTGCATGATTTGCGGCTGCTGGACAGCCTGATTACATATGGGGATTGCCTGTTTGTTAGGAAATCCCCACATGTATTCAGGCTGTCTAGCAGCCGCAAATCATGCAGCTGCGGAAACACAAACTTAATCTCCGAGCACACCCAAATACTTGGAGAACACCCGAGCATGCTCGGGAAAACCCGAGTAAGAAGTATACTCCCTCATCACTAGTCAGAAGTCCCTGCCTATCGTTAGAGGTCCAGAGCTTTCAGTGCTCATGGCGATGATAAGAAGATGGGCCAAGGAATGGATGGGGAATGGGGAGGAGCAGAGGGGCCAGAGAGGTGAACGGTAAGGTAAGTATAAGGATTTATATATTTTCTTGATCTTACTTTTATTATGTTGTGAGGTCTTTAGAGACCAAATGTCATAATAAAGGACATTATATTCATAGAGTATAAGTTCTCTGTGAATTGAATTTCCCGGAAATTCGTTGTGAATTCAAGGTTGAATATTGCCTGATCTGCTCACCTCTTGGCATTATATTAAACAAACAGAAAAGTAAAAAAAAGTATAACAGAAAAGTAAATAAAGATTTAGAAGAGAGAATGACTTATTCTAATAAATCTAACTTTGGGTTTAAAGATCAGTCACACGCATTCTGGTTTCCATTGTCCGCTACCTAGACTTGTGTGTTAAAATGTCTTAAATACAGCAGTAATTTCAATGACATGTGCAAGATCATTTGCTGGGTTTAACTTTCTCCTGATTTACTTGACAAAGCATCTTTCACAAAGCCCGAGGCTTCTCTATAATTACCATAACCGCATTCACAGGCCATTCACTGCTGATAATGCCAACACCTTGCATAGGAAAAAAAGGTGCTTGTTGTTCCCACTCTAGAGCAAATTCAAGTGATCTTAAGCCCAATCTGCCATACTTTCTTTTTTGTGCTTTTTTTCCCCTTTTCTAAACCATGGGGCAGTGAAATAGTTAATACAAATGGATTTATAATTTGCTTTGGGGGCCAGTTTCTTCTCCTTATTTATTAGCCCAGCTGATGGGGCAGATTTGATGAGGCACTTCTGGAATAATTGAGTCATCACACAAAGAAGGCTGCTAGCATTCAGAGTGGTTTTATCAGCAGCAAGCAGGCCTGATTACTGACAATTACACTCTGATCCGGTGATGGAGGAGAAAGAGCCAACGAGTGGGAAATGTCCATGTTTCTATCCAGGAATAATTTCTACATTCATTTTACATGCTAAGTGTTTCCTATCTCTGCATAATAAACTGTAAACAGGAATAGATGGTACAATGTCCCTTAATATTTCCTGGTAATGAAGACACAAATGTACAGTGAGTGCTGATAAATATAGATGAAACATAAGCTATTCTCCTAGTCTGTATTGTTACCTTTAAAATAAATGTATTTTCAGAGTAAAACATAATCAAAGCTAATGCACAAAAAATGACAGGAGATTGAAGCTGTCCTTGTAACTACATGGAAAGTTTGTGAAAGTCCTGTTTATCATTGCTGCTTTATAGACCTACTCGCTGAAGGTGATAGCCCAAAAACCAAATCATTTTTCCCCCCTGCAATAAACAACTGGACAAGTACCGCTTTGATTAAGCAAATAAATGAAAGCAACAATGGTGACCACTGTTGACATCTCTGTAAGACAAACACAGCTCAGCGTCGAAATGAAAAGCAAGACAGCTGGCATTGAACGATTTCATTAGGATGAATTATTCTCCCCTTTCATTCTTTCAAAAGAGAGGCTTTCTTTCTACAGTTAGTGAAACATTAAAATTGCACTAATTGTTATGAGTTCTATCACACAGCACGAACTGTTATGTGCTGGAGAAAGCACTGTGGCTTTATCGTTAATTTTTCCTTTTAATACTTTATTCCTATATTGAAATGCTCACAATGATTTTTGTTAGTGGCTGGCACGGTACAATGGAAAAATTTAATATCTCTTAATTTTGTTTTGAAACCTCAGTGCCCTCTTTTCTTTTATTCTTTACGTTTTTGTTTAGTTTTTTATCCAGCTTTACATGGCCCACAAGGCACTCTTTTACTCTAATATGTTACTATTGTTTTTCTTTGCATTCAATAGAATATAGAAAACAATAGTTACATCTATTAATATTAATAGCAATGACTGGTTGTATGTGTTGCTGAATGGAATTCCATTATCTGCTTCTTTTTGACTGGTAGAATGGTCACTTTTATTTTTGCATTGCTCTGAAAATATAATAATACCTATTTAATGTTTGTTTTTTGCTTTAATTGCCTAGTCTTTGCCTTAATCGCCTATATTTACTTAGTTTCATTTTTATAAGTCAATTCCACTTTGAAATTGATTGCATATTGATGGTTATGTGCCATAAATTTATTTTTGAATAGTTAAATAAAACAATCTTTTTTTCTAGAATAGATCCTTCAAGGGGTGAAAATATGATCAATAGTACTTTGGGGTTCTTCATATAGTGTAGATGTGGTTTTACATTATTTCAGTTAAGATTGAGGAATATTCCTATTCTACGTCAGAGATGTAGATTCCAGATGACTCCTTATTGCAACCATATGTAGGAGAGGTGTCTGCGCATGCATGTGTTCCCCTCAATTAATGTCTGAATACATTTTGGAGATAGTCAACGAACTTTGACTTCAGCGGTCATAGCTAGATAAAAGCATGAGCACCTCACCACCTTTTCTTAGCTGGATAGGTTAACCAACCAGCCATCTGGGAGCCCCATTACTCAGAGATATTATGGTCTCTGACGTAAGCAGTGCTTACAATTCCTGATTGGCCAACATAAGTGGGAACATAAGGCCTGAAACAATGTTACCCAAAATCAGACTGAAGTCTACTTGGTGAATGGCACCTGCTGGACAGACTGTTCTGCTTAACTGGTTGAGATCAAAAGAGGGCAGAGTGGTTGGTATTGCAAATTATTCTGTTTGAGGTAAAATATTGTTTAGGATAGTGAGAAAAATACATAAGCGCTCACAGCCTCAGCAAAAAAGAAAGAAAAAGAAAGCTCTAAAACATTGGACAAATACTCCAGACAGTAAAGTATTGTACACTTGCAACACTGAACATGATGAAAGTAATATTCTGAGGAAAATACGGTGATCCAATTGATAAGGGAGGGAGAGAGACAGGGAAGGTCAGACTAACTATGATTGATCTGTCTTACTGCTTTTGAATTACAATTACACTTTTTTTTTTCATTCTTAATGCCCTAGGAAGCAGAAGCAAGACTTTTACAAGAAAGCAAAGGCAATAGACAGAGTAGTGTAAGACAAAAAATACCACAGCTAAGAATGTGGTGTCTTACTGTGCAAAAACATGGTTGATCATACTACAGCTCCTTGTCAGGGGAGGAACCAAACAGAGCATTCAGACAGGACAAAACGGGATCTCAGCTGATTCTTTTTGTGAGGTAAAAAAATTTCCCTACAATACACAATACAATACTTTACCTCAAAACAGAATAATTTGCAATACCATACTGCAATGTCTGTATCCTCTCTTCTGCTTCCTCCCCTGTCCAAGGGCTGTGATAAGTTCAGACCAGGTTCCTGCAACATCAGACACAGCCAACACACAGTACACAGCAGGGGCACATTGATAAGAAGAACATTTTATTTAAACACATCCAATTCTGGAACTTAATTTATTTCAATTATTCATGGGACATCCGCTTTAAATGACTGATCATCTTATTTACTTTACTGCAGTCAATGTAAAAAAGTCTACACAACCCTTTCAAAATGCTAGGTTTTTGTCATGTAAGAAATCATATTAAGAAGACTCATTTAAGAAGACCCCTTTCTGTCTTTAACTCCTTCCCTACCTTGGGTGTTTTTTTTCCATTTTTGATTTTCTGTTGTATGCTCCCCTTCTTCCCAGAGGCATAACTTTTTATTTTTCCATCAATACGGCCATGTGAGGGCTTGATTTTTAAGGACTGAGTTGTAATTTTGAACAACACTATTGGTTTTGCAATATAGTGTACTGGAAAGCTGGAAAGAAATTCAAAGTGCCTTGAAATTGCAAAAAAAGTGAAATTCCACAATTTTTGGGGGTTGTTTTTTATCATGTTTACTAAATGCTAAACTGACCTGCCATTATGATTCTCAAGGTCATTATGAGTTTGTAGATACCAAACATGTATAGGTTCTTTTTTATTTAAGTGGTGAAAAAAAAATCCCCCCCCAAGAAAAGTCGCCATTTTCTGAGACTCAAAGCATCTCCATTTTTTGTGATCTGGGTCTGTATGAGGGCTTATTTTTTGCATGCCAGGCTGAAGTTTTTATTTATATCATTTTGGTGTACATAACATCTTTTGATCGCCAATTATTGCATTCTAATGCAATGTTGCAGCGACCAAAAAAATGTAAAACTGGCATTTTGATTTTTGTTCTCGTAATGCCGTTTACCGATTAGGTTAATTCTTTTTATATATTGATAGAGCAGGCGATTCTAAACACAGTGATAACATATGTGTTTTTTTTGTTTTATTTGAATGGGCGAATGGGGGGTGATTTAAACTTTCATATTTTTTTAATATTTTTAAAAAATTTTTATTACTTTTCACTTGCTTCAAGTGTCTCCATGGGAGACTAGAAGCTGCAATCATCTGATCACCTGTGCTACACATAGCAGGGCTTCAGCATACAGACCCTCTGTTGTCAATACAACCCATTGGTGACCCACGGTCATGTGACATGGGCGTCGATGGGTGGGATTTTTGAAGCGCTTCCTTGGCTTTTTAACTATTTTGTTACATTACAACCTGTGTTTAAATATTTTTGCAATCCGATTTGTGTGTGATGCATCAGGACTAAATAGTCTATGTTGATGTGAAGTGAAGTGAGAAAAATATAGAGATAATTTAAATTTATATATTCACCCCATTTGCGATGAAGCCCCTAACAATTTCTGGTGCAAGCAATTGCCTTAATAAGTCCCCTCAAAGTGTCACATGGTCTGTCACTACATACACACCTTTTTTCAAAGGCTACAGAGTCTGCAATACCAGTAAACAAGAGTCAACACTAACCAAACAACACCATGAAGACAAAGGAGATCTCCAAGCAAGTCAGGGACAAAATTGTTGAGAAGTACAAGCCAGGGTTGGGTTATAAAACAATATCTCAATCTCTGATGTTTCACCAGAGCACCATCAAATACATTATCATTACATGGAAAGAATACGGTACCAAAACAAACCTGCCAATAGTAGGTCACCCACCAAAACTCTCAGATCGGGCAAGGAGGACATTAATCAGAGAGGCAGCATAGAGACCAAAGGTAACCCTGAAAATAAGGAGCTGCAGATTTCCCAAGCAGAGATTAGAGTATCGGTCCATAGGACCACAATAAACCGTACACTCCATAGAGGTGGCCTTTATGGGAGAGTGGGCAGAAAAAAAGCCTTTATTTACAAAGATTGTAAGGCTCGTTTCCAGTTTGCCAAAAGACATTGATGGAGAAACGTTGTACTTTATGGACCTAGGTCTTTTTTAACCTACATAACTATGTAACTATGTGGGAGACTCCGCAAGTGTATGGAGGAAGGTGCTGTGGGCAGATGAGACCAAAATTTAACTTTTTCTGGCCACCAAGGTAAACGCTATTTCTGATACAATACTAACACAGCTCATGAACCCAAGAACACTATCCCCACAGTGAAACATGGTGATGGCAGTATCATGCTTTGGGGATGTTTTTTGGCAGCAGGGACAGTAAAATTGGTCTGGCTTAAGGAGAAGCTGGATGGTGCGAAATACAGGGATATTCTTGAGCAAAATCTGTTTTAGTTTATCAGTGATTTGAGATGCGGATGGTGGTTCACCTTACAACAAGGAAATGACCAAAAGCATACTGATAAAGCAACAGTCGAGTGGTTAAGGGGAAATGTGTAAATGTACTGGAGTGGCCTGGTCAAAGTCCAGGCCTTAATTCCATTGAGAATCTGTGGTAAGACTTAAAGATTTCACCAGAAGAATCCATCTAACGTGAAGGAATTGGACCCGTTTTGCCTTGAGGAATGGGCAAAAATTCCAGTGGCAAGATGAGGAAAGCTCATAGAGACTAATCCAAAGCGACTTGCAGCTGTAATTGTTGCAAAAGGAGGCTCTACAAAGTACTACTGACTTCAGGGGTGAATAATTATGCACATTGAAGTTTTCAGTGATTTTGTCCTACTTGATGCTTGCTTCACAAAAATATGAAAACTAAATGTTTACAGTTGTAGGCATATTCTTTACATGAACTGATGTAAACCCTCAAAAACCAGTGAAATTCCAGGTTGTGAGGTAGTAAAACACAAAAAATGCCAAGGGGCTGAATACTTTCGCAAGCCACTGTACCCAAAAAGACTGAATGCTGTCAAAAATTCAAAAGGTACTTTAACAAAGTATTAGTTCAAGGTTGTGCATGTTTATGCAACCACATTATTTTAGGTTTTTATTTTTCTTTGTCCACACAAAAAGATTTTTTTTAAGTGGTACTGTACAAGTTGTTGGCGATTTTTAAGGTGGAAAATTTCTGAAAAAATTCTTCATGGTATGCTTAGCCTATATGACAAAAACCCATCATTTTAACATGGGTAGAAATAAATTTCACAATTGGATGTGTAAAAAAAGAAATATTCCTGTGCTGAGATAATCTTATAAATGTGCCCTTGCTATGTACTGAGTAATGGTTGTATCAGCGACATGGTCTGAACGTACAATATTTCCTGGGCAGGGAAGAAAGTAAAAGAGTATACAGACAGGACCGCAGGGAATCACAGAAAAAATAGCTGCATTCCTATGCTGTAGTGTCTTTATACTCTTTTGCTTCCTTCCATGCCCAGGAGATGTGGTATGATCAGACTATGTTCCTGTACGGTCAGACACATCCATTACACCGCACATATCAGGGACACATATATAAGATTATCTCAGTGCAGGAACATTATTTTTATTCCAAGATCTGTTAATTAAAATGTAGTTTGTGGGACTACTCCTTTAAGTCTCCATTGGTGTATGTTCATACAGATGCTGTAGTTTATTACCACACATTATAGATACATATTGGAGTAATGCTTACTAATAAAGTAGTGTAATTATTAAATGTCTCTGAATGTTTTATGATAACAACATTTTATAGATATCTGTGGATGCAGGCCATGTCTAGAGTCCATATGAATGAGATGTCTTTAGATAAGCATTCTCCTTAACAGTTTATAGTGTCAATAAGACAAAACTATGTGTGGCATTTCATAATATCAATGGCCACTTTGGCATGGTAAATGACTTAAAGGGAATCTGTCACTCCATTTTGGCTATATCAGATAAAGATATGCCAGAATAGTGCGGTCCGGTCCGGAGGGCGGTGTTTTTTGCTTCCTCCCCCCCGCTCCTCGGCTTCTCTTGCTTAGGTCCTCCTGTGCATGGCACAGATGGCGTAGTGTTCCCGCGATTGCACGTTTTAAAATCCCCCCGCGCCTGTGCAGTGTGCTTTGCCCAACAGTGGGCAAAGCATAAAATCATTACAGCGCATGCGCAACTATTTTCGGTCACTTTCCTTGCCCCGGAAGTCATCCAAGGCAAGCAGGAAACTGACCGAAAATACCACAAACGGACCACGGAGAAAGCAAAAAACACCGCCCTCCAGACCGGACCACCCAGATTAGCATACAGAAAACCGAACTTTACAAAGGTATTTGGGCATGAAAATGGGGGTGTCAGGATACATGATAGATACCGATAGGTTACTTATGGGATGCACTATTCAGGCATATCTTTATCTGATATAGCCAAAATGGGGTGACAGATTCCCTTTAATATACTAATCTAGTCTAATTATTTGTTAAGATAAGTCTGACTTAATTATTAAAGTTCACTACATTAGCAGTTGGTATAATTGATTTGTAGGTCAGTAACTTTGTAATGTTTTAGAATCTCTGTTTAACCCCTTTCCGACATCGGGCGTAATAGTATACCGATGTCAGAATCCCTTCCTTTGATGTGGGCTCCGGCACTGAGTCCACATTTTTCCCGGCACATGTCAGCTGTTTTGAACAGCTGACATGTGCCTCTAACACCTGCGGGTGGAATCTCAATCCACCCTTGGCTGTTACCTTTAACTAGTTAAATACCAATGTCAATCTCTGACAGCGGCATTTAACACACGCTTCTGGAAAACGCGCCGGAAATCCCCCTCATCCGTGACCCCTACACGTGATTGTGGGTCACCGATGGGTGAGTGGCCGGTGGTCAGTGCCCTTGGAGAATATGAAAGCATGCAAAGTGAATAAAAGTTTTTAAAAATATAAAAAAATATAAAAGCTCAAATCACCCCCCTTTTGTCCCATTGAAAATAAAACAATAAAAAATCAAACATACACATATTTGGTATCACCGTATTCAGAATCACCCTATCTATAATATAAAAAAGAATTATCCCGATCGCTAAACGATGTATTGAGAAAAAATATCAAAACGCCAGAATTACGTTTTTTGGTTGCCGCAACATTGCATTAAAATGCAATAATGGGCGATAAAAAGATTGTATCTGCACCAAAGTAGTATCATTAAAAAATGTCAGCTTGGCACACAAAAAATAAGCCCTCACCCAACCCGAGATCACGAAAAATGGAGTTGCTACGGGTATCGGAAAATGGCACAATTTTTATTTTTTGTAACGAATTTTGTAATTTTTTTCACCACTTAAATGAAAGTGAACATAGACATGTCTATGTACTTGTAGTAGAAAGAAAACAATGCACGAGGACCAGCGGCGGATACCGCGTCCCTCCCACAGCATACAGCGGAGACCAGACTTAGAACTCTCACCCAGATACTCACCTTTAACCCCTACATCAGGGCTTACTTTGGAGATCTACCTGATCCCACCAGTATCTACTGCTTACCTTTGAATTGGGTATTTCTACCCTCTCCCAGTACTTAATGTGGCTGATGAAGGTCCGGAATTTAGGACCGAAATGTTTCACTACCGTGGACTACAATAAATATTTACCCTTTTCGCTAAGTTGAGTGCCGAGTTCTCTTTTTATTATGTACTTGTAGTGGCCTGGAAAATCATATTGGCAAGTCAGTTTCAACATATAAAGAACATGGTAAAAAAAACTGTGGGATTGCACTTTTTTTGCAATTTCACCGAACTTGGAATTTTTCCCCATTTTACAGTACATGATATGTAAAAACCAATGGTTTCATTCAAAAGTGCAACTCGTCCTGCAAGCAACAAGCTCTCACATGGCCATTTTGACCAAAAAATAAGTTGAAAAAAGTTATGGCTCTGAGAAGAAGGGAGCAAAAAATTAAAATGCAAAATCAAAAATACCTCTGGTCATTAAGGGGTTAATTTGCATGTTCATTATGATTTGTTTTTATAGTTTACTAGTGTTCCATTAATTCTAACTTAAATACCTAGATCAACAACCATGCCGACCTACAGGAATGTTGCAGCATTCTGCTTCGGTTTGCTTTTCCATTATTTGAATGTAAAATAGCAAATAGTTCTATCATAATCAGTTACTAAGGATACTTTGATGGCCCTAGTAATGGAAGAATGTGTTAAATCACATTGAATTGGACAAAGCAAACTGGAGTAGAAATAAGTGGCATTTCAGAACATTTGGACACATTTCAAACAGCAGATTGATTTGAAAACATTTAAAAATTGTCTAGACCCATACATCGTTCCAAGAGCTATGTAGTGCCATGTGAAATTACAAAATGTCCAACTAAGTTTTAATCATTAACTGCATTGTATTCAGTTTAACTATTACAAGCACAAACTGAGTTTACTTAAAGTGTAACTAACTATAACTAATACTTACAAGTATCTTTTCAGAATAAATTGTGTATACATGAGGAAAAACTCAGTTTTTGATTATTATATGTCTTGTATCCTGCATTTTCACTATTCCCCATCTCCAATTTGCAGTTTACTTTGAGTTGTAGACATAAATAGCTGTGAGCTTTCCTCCCATAAACAGCACAGGACACAGATAAATGGATTCCTGTTCTTCATCCCTTGGAACAAAGACTGAAACAGCATCAGCGTGGAGAAAATTATACAGATGTACAAGGCAGTGTATATGGGAATCCAAATCTCTCTAGTGAGGTAAAAGACTTGTTAGAAAGCTCAGCGCAATCTTTTGTGTCTCACTCTGCTTGTTTTTTTACTATGCTTCTCACTCCTTTTCCCCCTCCTCTATCCATGGATTGTAATAAGATGTGTAGCCTGAAGCCTTAAGGTACTGCCACACTAAACGTTCCCGCTAATGATCACGATAACGACGCTATCGTTGGTGTGATCGTTTTAAGGTCGCTAGTAGCGGCCAAACTGGACGATCTCATTAACGATGCATCAGCGGTTAGCGATCTCTTTAACGACTTTGGCGGTCGTTGGGACGTGCCACACTGCATGTACTGTGAAAGATCACGACCTCGATAGGCGTGACTGAGCGCAACGTTTTGCACGCCCCTCATCACAGATTGGTGGTCACTATTTATCTCATAGATATTTATCACAGCTCTCCCGCTTTGTGATTGGATGACCGCGTCATAAAAGACGACGTATCAGCACTCCTCTCCATTGCTCTCGAGCAGAAGCGGTTCTTTCAAATCTCCAGCATCGTTCCAGTGTGTCCTGCTAGCCTTTGTAGCTACTGCGATTCAGTTTGCGCCACTATTGAGGTTGCTGCGTTCCTGTCTACGGCGTTGGGGTTTTTGCGATCCAGTCTGTGGCGTTACATCCTCTGCGATCCAGTTTGTGACGCTAGTTTGTTTCCCTATTTTCTTTTTTTTGTTCAAAATCACAACCAAGTTTTGTAAGGTAGGTATTTTTTTTGTCACATTTAATTTTTATTTTTTCTTTAATTTTACAGATCCATTTTTAGATCTCTGCTGTTGTTAACCATTGTCGTCCATCAATTTTTTTTTGCCATTGTTTTGTTCTGGCATTTTGTGATCCCTGCTGTTTTTAGCGTAATTGTTCATCTATGATTTTTTATTTTTTTTGCCATTGTTTTGTTCTGGCACGCCCACCACCACCATTTTATGATCCCAGCTCTGTCAATGTTTACTCCAGCTGCGCCCACAACCACCATGTTATGTTCCCTGCTGTGTTCTATGTTGTAGGCTATGTAAGCATTTTATTTAACCATTCTGGCATTCTCACATAATCATTTTTTTATTACAGATGGCTGATAAGCAGGAATTTTTGCGGGAGTTTATCGAGCTGTACCGCTCAATGCCGTGCCTGTGGAAAATAAAGTCGGCTGATTACTGTAACAGGTTGAAAAAGAAGGACGCGTACCAAAAACTGGTGGAGCTCTGCAAGAACCGTTACCCAGATGAACCGGCGGATGAGTCATCGGTGAAAAAAACGCATTCAGGCCCTCCGCACAGTGTACAAAAAAGAGCTCAATAAAGTAATAAATTCTACCAAATCTGGAGCGGGGGCCGAAGATGTTTATGTCCCCCAACTGTGGTACTTTGATCTGTTCGCTTTTACAAGGGACCAAGAAGTACCCAGACAAGGGACATTCATGTCGGATCTAGACCCAGTGATCCAGCCGGACAGCCCTGTCATACATGTAAGTACCTTTGTATTACAACACATTTTAATGTACATGCCAAAGTGGACTTAAATTTAAAAAATATTATTGTGAAATGTAGATAAAATGGCAGAATTTATCCTTCATGTACTGATAATTTATGTAGCTCAACGGTTGAGGCCTATCCATTTACAAGTGTCGTTTTCACATTTTTGCTGTATACGGGTGTTATAGTGTGAAGATAAATTTCTTTGTCTTTACAAGTGTCGTTTTCACATTTTTGCTGTATACGGGTGTTATAGTGTGAAGATTAATTTCTTTGTCTTTGTGATTTACCATTTGTTTTTTGTTCATGCAGGACACAGAAGAGGCTGTCTGCACACCTCCAACTGAAGAAGACAGCATGGTGTTGATCCACGATGAAGAAGAGCCACCATCCTCATCTGTGCGGCGCCGGCTTTCACTTTCAGGAAGGAAAAGGAAGGCTCCCACCACCTCCACCACCTCGGCTACTCCTGAATTGGTGGAAATTGCGAAAAAAGTGCTTACGGCAGAAAAAGACCAAACTAAAATAACAGGGTTTGCATACTTCGCTAATGAGAAGCTCCCTACACTGGATCCTGTTCAGCGGCTTCATGCAGAGAGACTCATGTTTGAGGTACTGACTCAAGCGTCTTTTGGAAACCTGGATAACAGATATGTCGTCATGCCAAGACCGCAGTACCAGGACTACTCATGGCCGCACAATCCTGTGCCGAACCCAATTGGGCAAAATCCTGCAAACCCAAACGGTGCTCCCCCTTATTTTTATTCACGCAGAGGCAGCGTGGTAATGGCAATTACGATCCATCTTACCAGCAGTTGTAGTTTTTAAAATGTTTTACAAAAGTTTTTTTTGTTGTTTAAATTTTTTTACATTGATACCTTTTTTAATAAAAATCTTATTTATCTAATGAATTGTGGTCTTTTCTTATGTGATGTCAACTATTAAAATGTTCTATTTTTATTACATCTACTTGTCACACATGGGGTCATGGGACTACCAGCTTCATAGGTGTTCCATCATAGGGAAAAAATGAAATTAAAAAAATTTCAAAAATTAACATGTCTTTTAAAGGCCCCTGGTCACACTAGCGCTAAAACCTTATACTAAAAAATAATACACCACACCTGCATAGATTAACGTAAAATAGAAAATATATATTTTTGTCATATATATATATTTTTTTTAAATAACTCATATTTAAATAAAAACAAAAAACAGTAACATAATAAAATAAAAAATTATATACAAAATATTAACAAAATAAAAATAATTAAAAAAAAAAATTAATGAGGGCCCCGGAGTCCAGGAAATGCCCTCTCCAGCATCACCCCGTGTTGATGCAGAGCTCCCATGGCACTTTGCAGCGCTGCCACCGCTGTTTGCATGCCGCCACAGCGCTGCTCATTGCCGCCATCAGCCGGCGGTGTGACAGGAACAGGTCCTGGGCAGTTGGGATTTCTGTGGAGGTAAAGGTAACAGTTAACCAGGGAATTCTGTTGCAACATCAACATGTACATGTTAGTTTGTTAACACTTACGGTTTTCCTCAGAGGAACCGCTGACCGCCCACCCAGAACCTGTTGCTCCGCCGGCTAGGGAAAAAAAAGAAAAAAAAATTATATCACAACAATCATTACACATAAGACCTTACAAAGTTCTCAAACTTGTCTGAAGCTTATATAATGTGCGTAAATTACCTGATGGGGAGCCTGCATCCGTGTCACGGGATGATGCTGAGAGAATCCATTTCCAGGGAAAGGGCTGGAACCCACCGAATCAGGAGGGGGGGTTGCTGCCGGAGAAGGGGTTGAAGGGTTGGAGAGGTGTGGTGATGATGGTGGTGGAGGGGTAGCCGGGGGAAGGAGATGGAGGTGGAGGGGTAGCTGGGGACGGTGGAGCCGCAGCAGCTGGTGAAGGTGGTGCTGTAAATAAAATATACAATTCAGTCAAATAATCCTTCTACTAACCCCGTTACTGCCAGTACTTCCATCTATGCCGTAAACCCCCTCACGACTGATACTCCCTTCACTGCCTGCCCCATCACTACTGGTACTCCCATCACTACTCGTCCTCCCGTTACTGCCAGTACTTCCATCTATGCCTGTAAACTCCCTCACGACTGGCACTCCCTTCACTGCCTGCCCTATCACTGCTGGTACTCCCATCACTACTGGTCCTCCCGTTACTGCCAGTACTTCCATCTATGCCTGTAAACCCCCTCACGACTGGTACTCCCATCACTGCCTTGGCCCATCACTGCCGGTACTCCCATCACTGCGGGTGCATTGATATAGGTAGATAAGGCTACTTTCACACTTGCGTTTTTTTGCGCAGTGCAACTTGCGCTATTGGACGCATGCGCAATGTTCCCCTATCTTTAACATGGCGGACGCAGGGTCTAGCGCTTGCACGCGTTCATGTGCGTTTGTCGTGCGCTGCGCATTTTCCCGGTGTGCGCCCATACGCGCTAGACGCTACATGTTGCATTTTTTTTTCCGGTCAAAAAAGACAGAGATGATTGAGACAGAGTGATGGAGACAGATGATAGAGCCAGAGATGATGGAGACAGAGATGATAGAAATGTGACACATAGACAACGCATGCCCCAAAAAAACCCAAGTGTGAAAGTAGCCTAACCCACAAAACATAACCTCTCCAGATACCCTCATCAATACTCACTCAGAGGCCTTCGTAGCTGGGCCCGGATGCTGGCGACCCTATCGCGTGAGCGGTATCGCAGGTCCGCCAGCTTCTTGCGGATCTGTGCTCTGGTCCGCCGCACATTGAAGCGCCTTTCCAGGCCCCGCCGGATTCTCTGCAGGCATACCCTTTTGTGGCGCATTGGATGCGCCACAGGTAGCCTGCAGTAATAATCCCAACGGTCCGTTTTTTTTAATTAAAAAACGGACCTCCTCGTCCGACCATTTAGGCCCGCTCTGTCTCGCCCGTCTCGCCGCCATTGCCGCCATTACAAACAACAGCGCATTGGGCGACGCCAGCGCCATGACGTCACAGCGTGCGCACGTTACGTGCGGCCGCACCGCGACGCAAAACGGTTTTGCGATTGAAAAGTGACCGCAGCAGCCATGCGCCAGCCAAGCACAGATATGAGATGCTGTTGCGATCGCAATACCACTGTTCCAAGCTAGGCGATCACAATGGCATATCATGTCTTTATGGCTGGGGCTCGTGACAATCTTCACCTTGCAAATCACAATGGCTTTGCATATCTGTATGCATATCTGTATAGCTGCAGTGTGTGAGTAGTCACATTGCAATCACAATGGCGTTGCATATCTGTATGGCTGGGGCTCGAGAATCTTCACCTTGCAAATCACAGTGACTTCACATATGTGTATGCATATCTGTATAGCTGGAGCTCGTGAGGTCACATTGCGATCACAATGGCTTTGCATATCTGTATGCATATCTGTATAGCTGCAGTGTGTGAGTAGTCACATTGCGATCACAATGGCTCACATATCTGTATGGCTGGGGCTCGCGAATCTTCACCTTGCAATCACAATGGCTTTGCATATCTATGCATATCTGTGTAGCTGGAGCTCGTGAGAAGTCACATTGCGATCACAATGGCGTCGCATATCTGTATGGCTGGGGCTCGCGAATTTTCACCTTGCAATCACAATGGCTTTGCATATCTGTATGCATATCTGTATAGCTGGAGCTCGTGAGGTCACATTGCGATCTCAATGGCGTCGCATATCTGTGAATAGCTGTGATTCCCTGGTGAATGTTGACCTTTACCTCCCAAGAATTTTCAAATATATTTATAACAATTTGTTAATCTTTCATATATGACTAAAATGTATATATTATATATTAAACTTTATATATGCAGCTGTGGTGTATTATCTGTTATATTTAATTATAATGTTTGAACGCTAGTGAACCATAGGCCCTTAAAATAATTGTAAATATTTGAAACTTTTTTCTTTATTTTTTTAACAATTAACTTCTATGACTGATGGTACTCCCATGACCATGTGTGTGACAAGTAGATACAATGTAAAACAAAAAATAGACAACAAAAAAGCCTTTGAAAAGATTTTAAAAACTGCAGCTGCTGGTAACATGTCTCTTTGCCATCCCCATTACTCCCTCCCCACATCTCACCCATCATTAGCCCTTCTCCCATATTGGTAAAATAATTGAAAAAAAACACGAATGCATTTTTAAAATAAAATTTTTTTATTATAAAAACATTGTTAAAAAAAGGGTAAAGTAAAACATTATCAAAATCAAACTAGACCTGATGCTGCCAACTCACTGCACCAGGCCCATTAAAGTATTTGCAGTACTTGTCTCGGCCGGCCTTCGCATCGTCCTTGCTCCTGCCTTGATTGACAGGTTGAAGGCCTGCAATAGCGGGATCATTGTCACGCCATTCTCCGAGCACCACGTCACCATTGCTGTCCGAGTCCATGAAGCCTGGCGGACTGTAAGTACCAGCATCGCGTTTGCGTAGAAAATTGTGCAGCACACAACAGGCCAACACCACAGAGTCTATCGTTTCCAGCTTCATGTTGATTGGAGTGTGGAAAACCCTGAAGCAGTTGGCCATTATGCCGAAGGCATTCTCAACAACGCGCCGTGCCCTAGACAGTCTGTAGTTAAAAATCCGCCTTTCCCCTGTCAAAGTCTTTTGTGGATATGGTTTCACAAGATGCTCATGAAGGGGGAAGGCTTCATCGCCCACAAACACAAAGTTTAGGTTGGCGGTGGTGTCCATGTTGGTTGGCAAGTTAAGTTTATTATTAAACAACCGTTCACCAAAAGTTGTGTGCTCCAACATTAACGTCAATAAATTCATAATTGGCATTAACAAGGGCCATGAGGATCACGCTGAAGTAGCCCTTGTAGTTATGAAAAAAGGATCCGCTTTTGGATGGTTGCGTGATCCGCACATGTTTGCCATCCAAGGCACCACCACAGTTTGGGAACTGCCAAATCCTTTCAAAATCAGAGGCAATAATTTGCCATTCCGCCACTGATTTGGGAAAATAGTAGTAGAAAATGAACTCGGCACTCAACTTTAGTATAGTGAGAATAAAGATTTTTATTCACAGTAGTAACACGAAACGTTTCGGTCCTATATCATGGACCTTCATCAGTCACAGATAGAGTTGAGCGATACTTTCCGATATGCTAAAGTATCGGAATCGGAATGGTATCGCCGATATCACTAAAATATCGGCGATACCCGATACCGATACCGGAAGTCCCATGTAAGTCTATGGGAACAAAATATCGCAACTAAAAAAACCCCATTCTTTCCTTGTAAACACTAAATATACACACATAGAATACATATATATATATATACATGTCATTGTGACATATATATATACATATATGTATAGTTTATACACTTCTACATAGTAAAATATCCTTTGATTCAATTGCCGGGTAAAGCCGGCTTCAGTGAAAAGACAGAAGCACCCGACATGAAATGACACTTGGTGTACATAGGGTTAAACATTTCTTTTCATGTCCTTTGCTATCTAATTTGCACAAACAATTAAATCAGACTATGTGTGCAAAATTTCACACCTCTAGGGGTTAATTAAAGGTGTAAATTCGTTGTAAAAAAAACGGACTTTTTTGCTACGAATTTACACCTTTAATTAACCCCTAGAGGTGTGAAATTTTGCACACATAGTCTGATTTAATTGTTTGTGCAAATTAGATAGCAAAGGACATGAAAAGACATGGTTAACCCTATGTACACCAAGTGTCATTTCATGTCGGGTTCTGCATTTTCACAAAAGCCGGCAATTGAATTAGCGGCTATTATACTATGTAGAAGTGTATGAAATACAAATATAAATATATATATATATGTGTCACAAATTCAATGACATGTATATATATATATGAGGTGTAAAATTGCTGAAAAAAAATGCGTGGGCTCCCGCCCTATTTTCGCAACCAGACAGACAAAGCCAGTGAGTGGGGGCAGATAATAATAGCCCAGAGAGGGACCATTATTTTTGCCCCCCCCCGGCTACTAACATCTGCCCCCAGACACCCCAGGAAAGACAAATCTATAATTAGATTCGCCCTTTCTGGCACTTTGCCCGTCTATTCCCATTGCCCTGTAGCGGTGGCGAATGGGTTAATATGGGGTTAAAGCCACCTTGCTATTGAAAGGTGACCTTAAGCCAGGTTAATAATTGAGAGCTGTCAATTAGACAACTATCAATTATTAATCCTATTGCATGAAATAAAAATAAAACACACACACTTTAATTAAAAATCATTTTAATGAAATAAAGACACATGTTTTTGACCATCTTTTATTTTACTGCAAAAACCATTTCCTGTAATAAAAATAAAATAAAAAAGCAAAATTATTCTTACCTATCCCATGCACAGTCAGGTCCCACGGTGTAATCCTTCAGAAAGGGTTAATGTTTACTGCAGGGACCGCAGCTAATGCTGCAGCCTCACAGTAAACCCCAAATGAATGAGTTCCTCTCCTGCCTGACAGGAGAGTAAAGGCTGGGTGTCACATAACGATACACCAGCGATCCCGACAACGATATGCACTTGTCAGGATCGCTGGTGTATCGCTACATGATCGCTGCTGAGCTGCCAAACAGGCAGCTCAGGCAGCGATCTGGGACAGCGACACTGCGGGTAACATCGCTTAAGGGCCCGTCTCACATAGCGATATCGCTACCGAGATCGCTGCTGAGTCACTAGTTTTGTGACGCAGCAGCGAGCTCACCAGCGATATCGCTGTGTGTGACATTCAGCGACGATCAGCCCCCCTGCCGGGTATCGCTGATCGTCGCAGAAATGTCAGGACCTTTTTTTGATCGCTGGTTTCCCTCTGACAGGCACGCATCGCTGCGTGTGACAGGCGGGAAACCAGCGATCAAAGGTCCTGACATTTCAGCGACGATCAGCGATACCCGGCAGGGGGGCTGATCGTCGCTGAATGTCACACACAGCGATATCGCTGGTGAGCTCGCTGCTGCGTCACAAAACTAGTGACTCAGCAGCGATCTCGGTAGCGATATCGCTATGTGAGACGGGCCCTTAAGTGGAAAGCTTAATTGATTGCTTTCCACTTTCACTTCAGGTCAGCCAGGGACACAATCAGTGACGTCAGAGGGAACTGATTAACAAAAATAGGGGTTCCCTTCGAAAAAAAAATGGCGTGGGGTCCCCCCTATTTTTGTTAACCAGCCAGATGAAGCAGACCGCTGAGGCCTGGATTTTCAGGCTGTTAAGGAGCCAAGATCCATGGACCTTGCCAGCCTGATAATACCAGGCCACAGCAGTCTGCATATCTTGGCTGATTAACAAAAATAGGGGATCCCCTCGAAAAAAATTAGCGTGGGGTCCCCCCTATTTTTGTTAACCAGCCAGATGAAGCAGACCGCTGAGGCCTGGTTTTTCAGGCTGGTAAGGATCCAATATCCATGGACCTTGCAAGCCTGATAATACCAGGCCACAGCAGTCTGCTTAGCTTGGCTGGTTAACAAAAATAGGGGATCCCCTCGAAAAAAAAACGGCGTGGGGATCCCCCCTATTTTTGTTAACCAGCCAAGTAAAATGCAGACTGCTGCGGCCTGGTATTAAAAGACTGTCAAGGCCCATGGATTTTGGCCCTCAACAGCCTGATAATACCAGGCTACAGCAGCCCCACATTTGGCGCATCAAAAGATGTGCCAATTGTGGCACTTTACCCGGCTCTTCCCACTTGCCCTGTAGCGGTGGCAAGCGGGGTAATAAGGGGTTATTGTCACCGTTGATTGCACGGTGACAATAAGCCCGGTTAATAATGGAGAGGTGTCAATAAGACACCGATCCATTATTAATCCCAAAGTTATTAAATGTGTAAAAAAAAGACAAAGCAAGAAAAAAGTATTTTAATGAAATAAAAGAGACAACACAGTTTTCATTTCTTTTATTATACACTCATTCCTGCGACGCCATCGATCTCCTGTAAAAAAAGAAAAAAAACAAACCAACAGTATACCACCTGTCCGACGCAGTCCATAGTAACGATTGTCCCACGACGATCCAACTCTGCTACATCGCAATGACAGGCAGAGCCTGTCATTGCAACGCAGCACAGCTGATTACCTGCTTCCCCGGCGGTGACGTCATCGGACTGACTGCTTTACGGCCGGGATTACCCAGCAGTCACTGCAGTTATCGCGAGAAACTGCATGTGACCGCTGGGGAGAAGAGGATGGCGGCCATGAAGCAGTCCAGGACGTGACCGCCGGAGATCTTCTGCCAGGTAAGTGCCGCTGACTCCTGACAGACCCGACAGACGGACACTGACAGTGACAGTGACAATCCCGATTCCGGTATCCGATAAGACGAAAATATCGGAACTCGGAATCGGAATTCCGATACAGCTAATATCGGCCGATACCCGATATTTGCAGTATCGGAATGCTCAACACTAGTCACAGATACTACTGGGAAGGGGGTTGATCCACATAGGGAAGAAAGAAAGGGCTGAATATAGCCTGTGTTGGTGGGGTGAGATGAGGAAGAGGACAATGCCTCTATTGCACTAGTAACCTGTTGTGAAGGAGTCCGGTAGTGAGGATAGGTCTCTGCATTGGACGCGGTGTCCACCGCTAGTCTGAGTCAGACCCACCAACACAGGCTATATCCAGCCCTTTCTTTCTTCCCTATGTGGATCAACCCCCTTCCCAGTAGTATCTGTGACTGATGAAGGTCCATGATATAGGACCGAAACGTTTCGTGTTACTACTGTGAATAAAAATCTTTATTCTCACTATACTAAAGTTGAGTGCCGAGTTCATTTTCTATTAGATACGGTTTGGGAACCTACTCTGGCACCTTCTTGGTTGTGCACACGGTTATTTTTTCATATGATTTGGGAAAAGGCATGTAGCTCCGTAAACTGCGGACGATGGCGTTGCATGTCTCCGGAATTAGTTCTCCAAGCAGCGATCGAGAAATTGCAGCAGAATATTGCAAATCCTTCATTGAACGTCCGGTTGCCAGAAATCGCAGCGTTACTGCCAAACGTTCCTCTGCTGAAACAGCTGCACGCATCCGGGTATCCTGCCGTTCAATGAGTGGCCTCACACATTCCAGTAGGAGCTTGAATGAATCCTCCGACATCCGTAGATAATTCCGGAAATCCTGCGGATTCTTCTCCTGCAACTCCCTCACTAGATGCATGTGGGAGAATTTGGACCTCTGCTCCAGCCATTCTCTGGTCCACATGCGACGCTTTCGCTTGGAGCGCCTCTCTTCCACCCGCGCCTCTTCTTGTCGATCTGCCTCCATACATAGTGCAACTGGCACAATCACACGCTCCGCGGTGGACAGGTTCATTATGTGCAACCTGTACGGTAAAGAAAAGTTAATTACTAATTAATTACTATTAATAAAGTGTTTAAACAAAATAAAATAAAGAATAAAATAAAAAATATATAAAAAAAAAATAAATTAAACTTTTCAGTTAACATTTAATATACAGTTTACAAATGTCTAAAATGGTGGGGGGGTGTAAAATAAATAAAGCAGACAAAAAAAAAAAAAAAATAAGGTCAGGGGTGTAAAATAAATAAAGCAGACGAAAAAAAAAAAATAAGGTCAGGGGTGTAAAATAAATAAAGCAGACGAAAAAAAAAAAAATAAAGTTAAAAACCATTATCAAACAACATCACAAACAATATTTACCTTGAATCCAAATATCCCGAAGATCCAAATCCAAAAGGGGATGGATGGTGCTCTAGCGACTCAGACAGGATCGCAAAAACCCACCACTGCGCCACAAACAGGATTGCAAAACTCCGCCACACGATACTATCCTTGCAACAACGCACAAAGAGTCACCCATAAAGTGCTCTGGAAACAATGGATGGGGGCGCAGTTATTTTAGCTGAGGTGATGTTGTGGTCACCAATCGGAGCTGTAGGGCGTTAACGAAAGAAAACAAAGTCCCGCCTGCGCCGCTGACTAATGCGTCGTCAACGAGGTCGCACATCGTTCACAAAAGGTGCCAAACACAGCGATTCAGGCTCACCAGCGGGACGCCAACGATCAAAATACGGTCCAGAACTCTAGTGAATGATCAACGAGATCACAGCAGGGGCCACGTCGTTGCTACATGCCACACACAACTACGTCGCTAACGAGATCGCTAAATAGTGACGTATTTTAGCGATCTCGTTAGCGATCTTGTTTAGTGTGGCATACCCTTTACTCTGCTGTCAGTCAGTCCATTTTGTCTTGAATTATTTTTTCAGAGCTGAGTTCAGGAGGCAGGGAAAAAAAATAGGTGGCTCATAAGTGAGAAAAAAGCTGAATTCTCTAACCAGATTTATTGCTATAATCGCTTATATTAATGACTTTTGCAAAGTTTACTGAAAATACTGTTTAGTTTTAAAGGGATTGTTCACTACTCAGACAGCAACTTCTCAAGCCAAATGTTTGTCTCCAATAAAATAGTAACGCATACCAAAACTCTGGTGCCGGCACTGTTCCAGTAGTGTCGGCAGTGTCTTTCCTTGGGATCGTGTGACATTGTTACGTCACTCGATTCCTGCAGCCAATCAGCAGCCACTTCACTCTTGCAGCCTTTGGTCAAATCACATACATCCGAAGGAAGTGAGAGCTGCTGGTCTCTCACTTCCTCAGGATGTATTTAGTATATCCGAAGATGTGGAGAGTGAAGCCAGCTCTGACTGGCCACAGGGATTGCCTGATGTAGCAATGTAATGCCATCTCTGAGAGAGACAGTGCCGACACCTATAGAAAAGTGCCAGCTCCGAAGATGAGTATAAGTGGTATTAATTTATGAGTGGAAGACTTAAGGATTCGTGGACAACTCCCTTAACTTCACATTTCAAGAATACTAGAAGGAATAACACTTTAATAACATAGAATAAGCTGTGGTATAGCATTTCTACTGTATATTTTAAAATTAAAGTATTTTTGCTCATAACAGAGAGCACCTTAATAACATGTGATGTTTATGTATTCCACATATTGGGGGGTGGCGGTAGTGTTTGGTGTGAGATAAGGAGTAGTGACCATTTTTTCACCTAATGATGATAACTCTAATCCCATCAGTTTAACCTATAGCTTCCAAGTTGTTAGATTGTGGAGAGGCTCCCTCCATCATCCTTTTGTCCCCACAACACTGCTATAAAACAAATGATTTCAGGTTTGTCAAGTCCATTAATAAGATAAAAAAATATAATAAAATCTTATTTCCCTGGAAAACTGAAATAAAAAATAATTAAAATTGTTTATACCCCAATTGATGCAAGTAAAGACTAGAGCTTGCACTGTAAAAACAAACTTTGACACAGTTCTATCAACATAAAATGAAAAAGCAATTTCAATATGTTGAAGAAAACTACATTTTCAATTTTGTAAATGTTTAATATTTTGAAAACATAGTAAAACATTGAAAACTATGTAAGGCAAATTTGATATGACTGTAATAATAAAGTTAATGTAATTTTTTAAAATGAATACCGGAAAAACAGAATCCAAAAGACAATGGTGGAATAGATTTTTTTTCAATACCATGCAAAAAAAGATCTAACTTTTTCAATACAATTAAAAATAGTTTCATTCAAAACTGCACGTACAGTCATGGCCAAAAGTTTTGAGAATGACACAAATATTAATTTTTACAAAGTCTACTGCTTCACTTTTTCTAATGGCAATTTGCATATACTCCAGAATGTTATAAAGAGTGATCAGCTTAGCAGCAATTACTTGCAATGTCAATATTTGGCTAGAAAATGAACTTTATCCCCCAAAACACATTTCAACATCATTGCAGCCCTGCCTTAAAAGGACCAGCTAACCTCTTTTCAGTGATTGCTCCATTAACACAGGTGTGGGTGTTGATGAGGACATGGCTGGAGATTAATCTGTCATGATTAAGTAAGAATGAGACCACTGGACACTTTAAAAGGAGGTTGGTGCTTGGCATCATTGTTTCTTTTCTGTTAACCATGGTTATCTCTAAAGAAATACGTGCAGTCATCATTGCAATGCACAAAAATGGCCTGACAGGGAAGAGTATCGCAGCTAGAAAGATTGCACCTCAGTCAACAATCTATCGCATCATCAAGAACTTCAAGGAGAGAGGTTCCATTGTTGCCAAAAAGGCTCCAGGGCGCCCAAGAAAGACCAGCAAGCGCCAGGACCATCTCTTAAAAGTGTTTCAGCTGAGGGATCGGGCTACCAGCAGTGCAGAGCTTGCTCAGGAATGGCAGCAGACAGGTGTGAGTGCATCTGCACGCACTGTGAGGCGGAGACTCTTGGAGCAAGGCCTGGTCTCAAGGAGGGCAGCAAAGAAGCCACTTCTCTCCAGAAAAAACATCATGGACAGACTGATATTCTGCAAAAGGTACAGGCAGTAGACTGCTGAGGACTGGGGTAAAGTTATTTTCTCTGATGAATCCCCTTTTCGATTGTTTGGGACATCAGGAAAACGCCTCATTCGGAGAAGACAAGGTGAGCGCTACCACCAGTCTTGTCTCATGCCAACTGTTAAGCATCCTGAAACCATTCATGTGTGGGGTTGCTTCTCAGCCAAGGGAATCGGCTCTCTCACAGTCTTGCCTAAAAACACAGCCATGAATAAAGAATGGTACCAGAATGTCCTCCAAGAGCAACTTCTCCCAACCCTCCAAGAACAGTTTGGCGATCAACAATGCCTTTTCCAGCATGATGGAGCGCCTTGCCATAAAGCAAAGGTGATAACTAAATGGCTCAGGGAACAAAACATAGCGATTTTGGGTCCATGGCCTGGAAACTCCCCAGATCTTAATCCCATTGAGAACTTGTGGTCATTCATCAAGAGACGAGTGGACAAACAAAAACCTAAAAATTCTGACAAATGAAAGCATTGATTGTGCAAGAATGGACTGCTATCAGTCAGGATTTGGTCCTGAAGTTGATTGAGAGCATGCCAGGGAGAATTGCAGAGGTCCTGAAGAAGAAGGGTCAACACTGCAAATATTGACTTGCTGCATTAACTCATTCTAACTGTCAATATAAGCTTTTGTTACTCATATGTTTGCAATTATATTTCTGTCTGTGATAAAAACATCTGTCAAACACACACATAAAAACCAGAGGGCAGCAGATCATGTGAAAATATAATATTTGTGTCATTCTCAAAACTTTTGGCCATGACCGTATTGCTGGAAAAACTACCAAGCTGCCATTTAGCAATGTTTGCTGAAAAATTTAAAAAATATTTATGGGTCTTTGAATAAAGAGAGGATAAAACAAAAAAATATATTACTGAGACACCAATGGATAAAAAAGTGCAATTATATGTCAAAATTGAAATGCAATGCTTCAGTTTGAACTGCAAAGTTATACAACATCCTCCTGAAAGATTTGGCAATGGTTGAAATCATGGATAAATGTAATAAATGGCTACTAATGCAAACTGCTAGTCAAGGGATTTTTTACTTTCCTTTTGATAAACTTGATATTTTCTCTTCATGAGACAGTTAGATTAGAAATACACTGAGAAAACTCTTATTCTGGTGGATCTGGATTTTCCATATAATACATGGTCATCTATACAATTTTATAGTCATCATCATTTTAAAGGAAGGTTGTCTTTAAAAGGACAACCCATTTATTATTATTTCCAGTATTACATGCATTATGAACAATGATAATGTTTGATTTGGCACTCCAAATAATAATGACGAAAATGTTTTAATTGTTGCAGCCCAAAATACTACATGTATTTGTCACGATTGGCTGCAGCCGCCGAGAAGCGGCCCAGCCCATAATCGCCTCCACGCTGACCGACCACCATGGCATGGGGCGGGCGTCCCCCGGGCACGCAATATGGACCTTCCATACCGCAGATTGGGACCCGGGCCTACCCGAACTAGGGAAGGGCAGAGACCAGAGTTCTGTGGCAGCTGAGCATGTGGACAAGGAAGAGACACGTAGAACTTGATTACACCGCACAACTTCAGGTATAGGGAAGTAAAGATTACTAAAGTAAATAAGTGAAAACACACAGTACATAAATCAAACATGACTATGCAAGGCTCCCGATTCCACACCTTCCAGAAGGGTACCACCCAGAGGACTCCAAGGTACCAACGGATCACCGCGGCACACATAGGTGGTACATCAGGACACAGGTATGACATCAGGGTACACTAGGTCATCAGAACGTAGACAGGACACATGAGGACATCAGGATCACAAACTCAGGAACACGAACTGGACCTCAGGAACAGGACACAGGAACATGGAATCAGGAACACGAACTGGACATCAGGAACACGGACTGGATCTCAGTAACATGAACCGGACATCAGGAGACTGGACATCAGGAACACAGACTGGATCTCAGGAACATGGACCGGACATCAGGAACACGGAATCAGGAACATGGAATCAGGAACATGGATCGGACATCAGGAACACGGACTGGATCCCAGGAACTCGGACCTGACATCAGGAAACTGGACATCAGGAACACAGACTGGATCTCAGGAACATGGACCGGACATCAGGAACACGGAATCAGGAACACGGACAGGACATCAGGAACATGGACTGGACATCAGGAACACGGACTGGATCACAAGACCAACACTGACATCGGACTACGGACATCTGGCAACGATCGGCAGGCTCCAGGCATCAGGCAGGGAAGGATCGGATCCGGACATCTGGAAGTGATCTAAAAAGGAACCCAAGCAGTCTGGTGCAAGCCCTGTCAGGCTCAACTGGAGCCGGCCAGGGATTGCACCAAAAACAAGCAGGGCACAGAGTAACAGAAACTCAGCACACCCACACCGGACTCCTCCTTCCAAGATGAACCCAGGTTGTATCAAAGGAAGTCAGTTAGCAAAAGATCACAGTCACTGGGCACAGGGTTCAGGACACAGAAGGACTTTAGGAACATAACACAGCAGACACAGTTCAGACAGTCAGGTACAGGATAGGCGAGCCTGGAATTACTGCCTCCAGGACAGGCGCAGGGACGGGTACAGGATCAGGAATTCAAGCCTAGAATTACCGCCTCCAGGATAAGCGAGCCTGGAATTACCGCCTCCAGGATAGGCGCAGGGACGGGTACAGGATCAGGGATTCAAGCCTAGAAATACCACCTCCAGGATAGGCGCAGGGACAGGTACAGGAACACACAACACACATGGCAAGATTCAGAAGCTATGTGAGTAGCTAAGGTCCCGCCCATAGGGCAGGGATCCTTTATATATGAGCTGCCCCTCAGCAATTGGCTGGGAACAGCATTTCAAGTACACACACGAACCCTGATAAAAGCAGGGCAGATGTGGCCCACGCACCCTATGCAGCCAAACACAATTCAGCACAGCAAGGGCACCTGGAAATGGCTGCAGCCTAAACACATGTAGTAAGTCATGCACCACTGCAGAGGACCTTGACCTACGGGTAGCTTCCACAGCAATAGCCAGGGACCGCACATGCGGGTGGGCATGCAGCACAGCGGAGACACCCACGCATGCATGGCTACGCAGCGGAGCTGGGAACTGAGCAGCATCCATACAGGTAATGGATAACAGTATCCCAGCTCAATTAGGGGGAAAAGGAGCAAAGGGTTAAAGCACAGACATGCATTGTCACGCCGACAACCAAGTACAGACAGAACAGCGTGACAGTATGACATTAGGGTCCTATAATGCAGGTAGACTTTCATCAGATGCACCATGATAAGTAGGTGTACAATCTGGTAGCACAGTGGATCTCTAGTAGGTCAGTCAGCATATGAAGCCGTGAATGCCGATGGAGGACCAGGAATTATTGCACATGGGTTTGACAATAGTTCCTGCTACCTCTGTGAGGCAACATGTGCTGCCTGACCTGCAAGAAAGTCGATTGACTACCAAATTGCACACCTACTTACTATGGTATGTCTAACAAAGATCTGCATTATGAGACCATTATGTCATATTTGTATTTTTTGGATTGCGACAATTAAAACTCTTCCAGCTTACTTTTTGGAGTGCCAAGTTCTTTTCACATTTTTTTTTACAGCCGGTTACCCTACTGAAGCACCATGAGTCATTGTTAATGCTGTATATCCACCTTATCACGATAATGTTAGATTTGTTTATTACAGACAGAAATTCTTTCAGAAAAGCAATCAATGTTCTTGTAACTGCCGAGGGAAAATCATTCGACATCTGAGGAGATACAAATTTATGCTTATTTCCTCTCCTGAGGTAGACCAGTTATGTAAAAAAATTGAGTCAATCCCTATGGATATACAATAATCACAGCCGTCTAGAGTGGCCATGCTCAAAGAGCCACAATGTGACAAGGTAATACATTGTTTATGAATTTCTGAATTCTACAAATCATTAACATCTAGGCTATATCATGGACAGTGGAGCTAAACAGTAGACCTCACAGGTTTAAGAATGTGAGGATATCAGGAAAATTAGAACCAAACATTGACTTAAAAATTGGGACATTACAGAGGTAGACATCTATAGCCAGAAGTAAGATATATAAGTAATACAGCTAGAAATGGTGAAATAAAGTTTTGAAATTTGGATCAAGGGCAGACATGCCTTGTGTGCAAAACTTTAGCTACAACACACTTGTTTTATCACTCAGCAGGCTCCTGCGTACGCTTTGTTTTTTCCTGGTGTAGACAGAGTACATTGTAAAGGAGGGGCCCTACAGTCCTTTGCATTCGGTCAGTTTTTAAGGCTTTTTAATATTAGTTTTTTTGATGCAGCATATTTTTTGCTGTGTCCAAAATGCTGTGTTGTACAGTACAAGCACAGTGGATGGGATTAATAGAAATCCCATGCTCACTGTGCTTCCTTTTTATGCTGGGTAAAATCACCTGATGTATGGGTTTCTGAGTCTCAGCATGTCAATTTTTTTGGGGGGAACGTTCAGTTTCTGTGTGGAACTTCCCTATAGACTTACATTAGATGCAGAAAATCCGCAGTTAAAAAAAAGCAAAAGGCACATGTGTTGAAAGTGAATTTATGCAGATGTTTTTAGCCTGGTGTAACTTAATAAATAAATAAATAATTTTAAAAAATGACTTTGTGTTCCCTCAATTTTCAATAACAAGCCAAGGTAAAGCACACAGCTGCAGGCTTATATTATCAGGATGGGAAGGTTCCTGGTTACTGGGCCTGCCTGAGCTTAAAAATGCAAGCCTGCAGCCACTCTAGAATTGGTGCATCACATTAGATGCCCAAATTCTGGCACTTTGCCAGCTCTTCCCAATTGCCCTGATGTAGTGGCAATTGGGGTATTGGTTTATGGCGTTGATGACAGCTGTGATTTTTCAATCACTTCCTATAACCATTAACAAGCTTCTTACATCTCTCAACTGGAATTTTTGAACACTCTTTTCTTGCAAACTGCTCCAGATCTCTTATATTTGAAGGGTGCCTTCTCCCAACAGCATTTTTAAGATTTCTCAACAGGTTTTCAATAGGATTTAGATCAGGACTCATGGCTGACCATTTTAGAGCTCTCAAGTGCTTTGTTTCCATCCATTTCTTGGTACTTCTTAAAGTATGTGTGGGGTCATTGTCCCGCTAGAAGACCCATGACCTAGGATGCAAACCCAGCTTTCTGTCACTAAATCCATTGGTAGTCTTCATATTTCAAGATGCCTTGCATACAGTCAAGACACCCAGTGCAGTGCCAGAGGCAGCAAAACAACCCCAAAACCTCTTTGAATCTCTGCCATTTTTGACTGTAGGTAATGTGCCCTTTTATTTGTAGGCCTCATTCCGTTTTCGGTAAACAGTAGAATGACGTGCTTTATCAAAAAGCTCTGGGATCCTCCTGGGTCTTCTCCCATGGAGTTTCATTTAATTCAAATGTCGATGGATAGTTCGTGATGACGCTGATGCACCCTGAGCCTGCAGGACAGCTTGAAATTTCTTTGAAACTTGATTGGGGCTCCTCATCCACCATCCAGACTGTCCTGCACTGCAACCTTTTATCAATTTTTCTCTGCCATCCACTTCAAGGGAGATTAGCTACAGTGCCATTGGTTGTAAACTTCTTGGCTATGTTGCACACCATGAACAAATGAACATCAAGATTTCTGGAGATGGACTTGTAACCTTGAGATTGTTGATATTTTTTAACAATTTTGGTTCTCAAGTCCTCAGACAGTTTTCTTCTCTTTCTGTTCTCCATGATTAGTGTGGCACACACAGACACACAATGAAAAGATTTAGTCAACTTCTCCCCTTTAATCTGGTTTCAGATGTGATTTTTATATTGCCCATACCTGTTACTTGCCATAGGTGAGCTTGAACGAGCATCACATGCTTGAAACAAAGTTGTTTACCCACTATTTTGGAAAGGTGCTAACAATTTTGGCTAGCCAATATTTGGGGTTTTGGAAATGATGTCCAAAATGCCTTTTTTCTCAGTTTCTTTGTGTTGTTCCAATACACACAAGGGAATTAAACATGTGTGCATAAGGGGCACAATAAAGAGGAAGCAGTAGTCTCTGCAGAGGCCCTTTGCTGCCTTTGTCAGACTCGGATGGAAAGCTTTGTGGCACTAATGCTAGAAACTTCCTTCTATATGTCTACTTTTCAGAACATCACTTTACAAAATAATTCATGAAATCTATTTTCTCAGATATCATTTCATGCTGATATATTGTTTGAGATGTATGCAGTGATGTAAAGGCTGAAAAATACTTTTTTGGCATGTTTTTGTTGCGAAGTACTGGCAAAAAGCTAAAACTTGTTAATAAATGTTTGGATTAGAGTTATTATTGTGCCAAATGTATGACCCATTGAAGCGTAATCAGCACAAAATGGCCGCTGTTCATCCTGCTCTCCACACTTCTCGCCAGCTTCATGTCTTTAAACAGATGAAATAAAAGTCTTTTAACAGGAACGATGAGTACCACCTTCTTTTTCTTTATCAAGTGTATGGGTTGTGTGCCTATATATATGGGCTATGTGAGGGCTCATACTATATATAGGTTGCTATGTGAGGGGTTCATACTGTATATAGGAGGCTATGTGGGGGTTAACACTGTATATAGAGAGTTATGTGGGGGCTCATAATGTATATAGGGGGTTATGAGAGGGTTCGTACTGTATATAGGAGGCTATGTGCAAAATCATACTGTACATAGAGGTTTATATAAGGGCTCATACTATATATAAGATGCAATGTGCATGCGCATATTGAGTATAGTAGGCTATGTGAGGACTCATGCTGTTTATAGGAGGCTATGTGCAGGTTCATAGTGTACATAGAGGCTTATGTGGGGGCTCATACCATATATAAGAGTCTATGTGAGTGATCATACTGTATATAAAAGGCTATGTGGGGGCTCATATTGTATAAAGGGGCAATGTGTGAGCCCATACTGTAAATAGGAGGCTATGTGTGTGCTCATACTGTATATAGGAAGCTACTTGAGGGCTCATACTGTATATAGGAGGCAATGTGTGGGCTCATGCTGTATATAGGAGGCTATGTTGGGGATTATACTGTATATAGGAGCCAATGTGAGGGCTCATACTGCAAATAGGAGGCTTTGTGGGGACTCATACTGTATATAGGAGGCTATATGGTGGCTTAAACGGTGTGTAGGAGATTATATGGGCACTCATACTTTATATAGGAGGCTATGTGCAGGCTCATTCTGTATATACGAGCCTATGTGAGGGATCATACTGTATAAAGGAGGTTATGTGCAGGCTCATATGTATATATATATATATATATAAAATTGAATGTGTGTATGTGTGTATCACCAACCAATCACGGAGTATCTTACATTTAACCAGAGCTGTTTAAAAGAAGCTGAGCTGTGATTGGTTGCTATGAGCAACAATTTTCCTTGCAACCAATCCTTAAGCATCTTTCATTTCACCAGAGCTGTTTGATAGAAGCTGAGCTGTGATTGGTTGCTATGAGCAACAGTTTTCTCACTCCACGACAACACCTCAGCTGACACTGACCAGGTGGGAGAAATTGCATTCCTGGGAACATAAGCTCCCAACCATTGTCTGCCCCCCAGACAGAAGCAGAGAGCACATGATAGAAATGAATCACACGCTCCCGTACCCATATCCCCATCACACATCATCCATCCCATAGGCACATCTTCCCTCTTAAAGGGATCCCCGGTATGGAAATGAGGGCTAATCCACTCTGAGCTCTGATTCTCACCCTATGCTTCTATTAAGGGGATCATTGGTATGGAAGTCAGAGCAAATCCATCCAGTGCTTTGGTTCTGATGCCAGGCCTCTCTGAAAGGGATCCCCTGTATGGAAGTTATGGCGGCTGTGACGGGATGATGTGGGATATTAGGGGGAGGAGTCCGGTGGCTCTGGCTGATGGGATGATGTGGGATATTAGGGGTAGTAATCCAGTGGCTCTGACAGGATGATGTGGGATATTAGTAGTCCGGTGGCTCTGGCTGATGGGATGATGTGGGATATTAGGGGGAGTAGTCCGGTGGCTCTGACAGGATGATGTGGGATATTAGTAGTCCGGTGGCTCTGGCTGATGTGGGATATTAGGAGGAGTAGTCCGGTGGCTCTGGCTGATGGGATGATTTGGGATATTAGTAGTCCGGTGGCTCTGGCTGATGGGATGATGTGGGATATTTGGGGGAGTAGTCCGGTGGCTCTGACAGGATGATGTGGGATCT
Source organism: Oophaga sylvatica (assembly GCA_033576555.1). NCBI lineage: Eukaryota > Metazoa > Chordata > Amphibia > Anura > Dendrobatidae > Oophaga > Oophaga sylvatica. The sequence continues at coordinate 348,045,295 of JARQOD010000006.1, forward strand.
TAGTAGTCCGGTAGCTCTGGCTGACGAGATGATGTGGGATATTAGGGGTAGTAGTCCTGTGGCTCTGGCTGACGGGACGATGTGGGATATTAGGGGTAGTAGTCTGGCGGCTGTGAAGGGATGATGTGGGATATTATGGGAAGTAGTCTGGCGGCTGTGACGGGATGATGTGGGATATTAGGGGTAGTAGTCCGGTGACTCTGGCTGACGGGACGATGTGGGATATTAGGGGTAGTAGTCTGGTGGCTCTGGCTGACGGGATGATGTGGGATATTAGGGGTAGTAGTCCAGTGGCTCTGACAGGATGATGTGCGATATTAGTAGTCCGGTGGCTCTGGCTGATGGGATAATGTGGGATATTAGGGGAGTAGTCCGGTGGCTCTGACAGGATGATGTGGGATATTAGTAGTCCGGTGGCTCTGGCTGATGGGATGATGTGGGATATTAGTAGTCCGGTAGCTTTGGCTGATGGGATGATGTGGGATATTAGGGGTAGTAGTCTGGTGGCGCTGACAGGATGATGTGGGATATTAGGGGTAGTAGTCTGGCGGCTGTGAAGGGATGATGTGGGATATTATGGGGAGTAATCTGGCGGCTGTGACGGGATGATGTGGGATATTAGGGGTAGTAGTCCGGTGACTCTGGCTGACTGGACGATGTGGGATATTAGGGGTAGTAGTCCGGTGGCTCTGACAGAATGATGTGGGATATTAGTTGTCCGGTGACTCTGGCTGACGGGATTGTGTGGTATACTATAGTGAATGTTACTATGCGTAGTGGGCTATACACTCAGCTTTATATATAGAGATATAATCATTATAATTTGTTATAACTAACCGTAGTTAGTTACTATGCCCGGGCAGCGCCGGCTCTTCAGCTAGTACTGTATATAGGAGGCTATGTGCTGGCTCATACTGTATATAGGAGCCTTTGTAGCAGTTCATAGGGTATATATGAGGCTATGTGCAGGATCATACTGTACATAGAGGCTTATGTGGGAGCTCATACTATATATAAGAGGCAATGTGCGGGCTCATTCTGAAAATAGGAGGCTATGTGAGGACTCATGCTTTTTATAGGAGGCGATGTGGTGGCTTATACTGTATATAAGAGTCTATGTGAGGGCTCATACTGTATATAGGAGGCTATGTGAGGGCTCATATGTATATAGGAGGCTATACGTGGGCTCAAGGCATTTTTATTACTTACTGCAAAGTCAAAAGTGTACATACGTCTCATTAGTATTTGGTACCATTGACCTTAAACTGATTGACTTGGGTCAAATATTTGAGATATCCCTTCACAAGCTTCTCACAATAGTTGGTCAGAATATGAGCACATTCTTCCTGACAAAAGTGGTGTAACTGATTCAGGTTTATAGCTTGCCTTGCTCATACCTGCCTTTACAGCTTTGCCTATACATTTTCAATAGAATTGAGATCATGTCTTTGTGATGACCACTCCAAAACATTGACTTTGTTTTTCTTAAGCCACTTTGCTACCATTTTGGCAGTATGCTTTGGTTAATTGTCCATTTGGAAGACCCATTTCCACCAAAGCTTTAACTTCCTCTCTGATGTCTTGAGATATTGCTTCAGTATTGCCACATAATCTTCTTTTCTCATAATGCCATCTATTTTGTGAAGTGCACCAGTCCCTCCTGCAGCAAAGCAACCCCACAACATGATCCTGCCACCCCGTGCTTCACAGTTAGGGCTCATACTCACATGCGAGGAAAGCGTCCGATGCTCGCATGTGAAATCCCAGCTCTGGCGACGGCACTCGGGAGTGGAGTGAGCGGCTGCATATAAATACATGCAGCTGCGCACTCCACTCCCGAGTGCCAGCGCCAGAGCTGGGATTTCACATGCGAGCATCGGACACTTTCCTCGCATGTGAGTATGAGCCCTTAGGATGGTGTTCTTAGGCTTCCAAGATTCTCCCTTTTTCCTCTAAAGGTAACGATGGTTACTATGCCCAAAAAGTTTTATTTTAGTTTCTTTGGACTACTGGACATATATCCAAAAATTAAAGTCTTTGTTCCTGTGTGCATTTGCAAACATTAATCTGGCTAAAATAAAAAAATGTTTCTTTGGAGTAATGGCTTCTTCCTGGCAGAGTGGCCCCTCGGTCCATGTTGATACAGTACTTGTTTCACTGTGGATATTGACACAATCTTACCAGCTTCTGCATCATCTTCACAATGTCCTTTGCTTTTGTCATTATGTTGATATGCACATGTTGGACCAAAACACGTCTTGGACACAGAACCCGTCTCCTTCCTGAGCAGACTGGTGGCTGGACATTCCCATCTTGTTTGTTCTTGCGTATAATTGTTTCTCTAGATGAACAAAGCACCTTCAGATATATTGAAATTGTACCCAAGGATGAGCCAGACTTGTGTAAGTCCATAATTCTCTTCCTGTTATCTTGGCTGATTTCTTGAGACTTTCACATGATGCTACACAAAGAAGCAGTGGGTTTCAAGTGTGCATTAAAATACATCCACAGGGTGTGTCTCAGGTGTTGCCAAAAATACTATCAGAAACTATCAAACACATGGCATCATCATATGGGCAGTCCAGATTTGTTTAAAGGCATAGTAATCTTAGTGTGTGTAAATTTTGACTTTACAGTAAGTAATAAAAATTTATTAAAACATTTTCTCTCACTCATTATTCTGGCATTTGGCAAATATTAATAATTATGGTCATTCTAATTGACCTAAAACGTCAAAGGTTTGTGAAAGGTTTATTCTGATTTCATGTCAGATATTGAAAAAAACATGCATATGTGTCTTTTTATATAGTTTATGTAAACTTCTGATTTAACCCCTTCATGACCCAGCCTATTTTGACCTAAATGACCTGGCCATTTTTTGCAATTCTGACCAGTGTCCCTTTATGAGGTAATAACTCAGGAACGCTTTAACGGATCCTAGCGATTCTGAGAATGTTTTTTCGTGACATATTGGGCTTCATGTTAGTGGTAAATTTAGGTCGATAATTTTTGCGTTTATTTGTGAAAAAAATGGAACTTTGGCCAAAATTTTGAAAATTTCGCAATTTTCAAATTTTGAATTTTTATTCTGTTAAACCAGAGAGTTATGTGACACAAAATAGTTAATAAATAACATTTCCCACATGTCTACTTTACATCAGCACAATTTTGGGAACAACATTTTTTTTTGTTAGGAAGTTATAAGGGTTAAAAGTTGACCAGCGATTTCTCATTTTTACAGCAAAATTTACAAAACCATTTTTTTTAGGGACCATCTCACATTTGAAGTCACTTTGAGGGGTCTATATGGCAGAAAATACCCAAAATTGACACCATTATAAAAACTGCACCCTCAAGCTACTCAAACCTACATTCAAGAAGATTATTAACCCTTCAGGTGCTTCACAGAAACTAAAGCAACGTGGAAGGAAAAAATGGACATTTTAATTTTTCCAACAAAATTTTCTTTTAGCATCAATTTTTTCATTTTTGCATGGGCAACAGGATAAAATGGACCCTAAAATTTGTTGGGCAATTTCTCCTGAGTACACAGATACCTCATATGTGGTCATAAACCACTGTTTGGGCGCACGGCAGGGCTCAGAAGGGAAGGAGCGCCATTTGACTTTTTGAATAGAAAATATGCTGGAATATTTAGCGGTTGCCATGTCGCATTTGGAGAGTCCCTGTGTGCCTAAACATTGGAGCTCCCCCACAAGTGACCCCATTTTGGAAACTAGACCCCCCCAAGGAACTTATCTAGATGCAGAGTGAGCACTTTGAACCCCACGTGCTTCACAAATTGATCCGTAAAAAAAAGAAAGTACTTTTTTTTTCACAAAAATTTCTTTTAGCCTCAGTTTTTTCATTTTCACATGGGCAACAGGATAAAATGGATCCTAAAATGTTGGGCAATTTCTCCTGAGTACACAGATACCTCATATGTGGTCATAAACCACTGTTTGGGCGCACGGCAGAGCTCAGAAGGGAAGGAGCGCCATTTGACTTTTTGAATGGAAAATATGCTGGAATATTTAGCGGTTGCCATGTCGCATTTGGAGAGTCCCTGTGTGCCTAAACATTGGAGCTCCCCACAAGTGACCCCATTTTGGAAACTAGACCCCCCCAAGGAACTTATCTAGATGCAGAGTGAGCACTTTGAACTCCCAGGTGCTTCACAAATTGATCCGTAAAAAAAAGAAAGTACTTTTTTTTTCACAAAAAATTTCTTTTAGCCTCAGTTTTTTCATTTTCACATGGGCAACAGTATAAAATGGATCCTAAAATTTGTTGGGCAATTTCTCCTGAGTACACCGATACCTCATATGTGGTCATAAACCACTGTTTGGGCGCACGGCAGGGCTCAGAAGGGAAGGAGCGCCATTTGACTTTTTGAATGGAAAATATGCTGGAATATTTAGCGGATGCCATGTCACATTTGGAGAGTCCTTGTGTGCCTAAACATTGGAGCTCCCCCACAAGTGACCCCATTTTGGAAACTAGACCCCCCAAGGAACTTATCTAGATGCAGAGTGAGCACTTTGAACCCCCAAGTGCTTCACAAATTGATCCATAAAAAAAAGAAAGTACTTTTTTTTTTCACAAAAATGTTCTTTTAGCCTCAGTTTTTTCATTTTCACATGGGCAACAGTATAAATTGGATCCTAAAATTTGTTGGGCAATTTCTCCTGAGTACACAGATACCACATATGTGGTCATAAACCACTGTTTGGGCGCACGGCAGGGCTCAGAAGGGAAGGAGCGCCATTTGACTTTTTGAATGGAAAATTAGCTCCAGTCGTTAGCGGACATCATGTCATGTTTGGAGAGCCCCTGTATGCCTAAAGTTTGGAGCTCCCCCACAAATGACCCCATTTTGGAAACTAGACCCCCTAAGAAAATTATGCAGATGCACAGTGAGCACTTTGAACCCCAGGTGCTTCACAAAAGTTTATAACGCAGAGCCGTGAAAATAAAAAATCATTTTTTTTTCTCAAAAAATGATTATTTAGCCCCATATTTTTTATTTTCACAATGGTTACAGGAGAAATTGGACCCCAAAAGTTGTTGTCTAATTTGTCCTAAGTACGCTAGTACCTCACATGTGGGGGAGAACCACTGTTTGGGCACACGTCAGGGCTTGGAAGGGATGTAGTGACGCTTTGAAATGTCGACTTGATGGAATGGTCTGCGGGCGGGCAGAGCCCCTGATGTGCCTAAACAGTAGAAACCCCCCACAAGTGACCACATTTTGTAAACTAGACCCCTCAAGGAACTTAACTAGATGTGTGGTGAGCACCTTGAACCCCCACGTGCTTCACAGAAGTTTGTAATGCAGAGCCGTGAAAATAAAAAATCATTTTTTTCCTCAAAAACTGATTTTTTTTTAACCCGCAATTTTTTATTTTCACAAGGGTAACAGGAGAAATTGGACCACAAAAGTTGTTGTACAGTTTGTCCTGAGTACACTGGTACCCCATATGTGGGGGGGAACCACTGTTTTGGCGCATGGGAGAGCACAGAAGGGAAGGAGCGCCATTTTGGAATGCAGACTTGATGGAATGTTCTGTGGGCGTCATGTTGCGTTTGCAGAGCCCCTGATGTGCCTAAACAGTAGAAACCCCCCACAAGTGACCCCATTTTGGAAACTAGACCCCCAAAGGAGCTTATCTAGATGTGTAGTGAGCACTTTGAACCCCCAAGGGCTACACAGAAGTTTATAACGCTGGGCCATAAAAATAAAAAAATCATATTTTTTCCACAAACATGATCTTTTAGTCCCCAATTTTTTTATTTTCCCAAGGGTAACAGGAGAAATTAGACCTCAAAAGTTGTTGTCCAATTTGTCCTGAGTACGCTGATATCCCATATGTGGGAGAAAACTACTGTATGGGCACACTTCGGAGCTCGGAAGGGAAGTAGTGACGTTTTGAAATGCCGACTTGATGGAATGGTCTGCGGGCGTCATGTTACGTTTGCAGAGTCCCTGATGTGCCTAAACAGTATAAACTCCCCACAAGTGACCCCATTTTGGAAACTAGACCCCGCAAGGAACTTATCTAGATGTGTTGGTGAGCACTTTGAACCCCCAAGTTCTTCACAGAAGTTTATAACGCAGAGCCGTGAAAATAAAAAATCATTTTTTTTCCACAAAAATAACTTTTTTAGTTACCAATTTTTTTTTCCCAACAGTAACAGGAGAAATTAGACCCCCTAAGTTGTTGTGCAATCTTTCCCGAGTACGCTGATACCCCATATGTGGGGGTAAACCACTGTTTGGGCACACGTCGGGGCTTGGAATAAAGGGAGCACTGTTTGACTTTTTGAACGCAAAATTTGCAGGAATAAATGGTGGCGCCATGTCGCGTATGGAGACCCCCTGATGTACCTAAATAGTGGAAACCCCTCAATTCTAACTCCAACCTAACCCAACACACCCCTAACCCCAACCCTAACCCTACACACCCCTAACCCTAATACAAACCCTAACCATAACCCTAACCCCAACACACCCCTAACCCTAATCCCAACTCTAACCATAAACCTAACCACAAGCCTAACCCTAATCCCAACCCTAACCCCAAAACACCCCTAACGCTTTTCCCAACCCTAACCCTAATCCCAACCCTAACCCTAATTCCAACCCTAACCCTAATTCCAACCCTAACCCTAATTCCAACCCTTACCCTGGTTCTAACCCTAACCCTAGTTCTAACCCTAAGGCTGGGTTCATATTGCGTTTTACCAGCCCGTTCAACACGTAGCGTTGACGGGCTGGTAACGGTATAGCATAACGCGATCGCGTTATGCTATACCCGCTAGTGCAGAGGAATCAGCGATGATTCATCTGTGCTAGCGGTTATGGAGCCCAGACACTGCAGCCTGCGTCCAAGGCTCCGTCACTGAATGACGACACGTCGCAAACGCATGCCGCTTCATGGCATGCGTTGCGATGCGCACACAAATGGGGTGAATGGCAGCGTTAACGGACTGCGTTAAACCGCGTTATACCGCGGTGAAACGCAGTCCATCTAACGGACTGCCATAATGCAATATGAACCCAGCCTGACCCTAAGGCCCCGTGCACACATTGCGGATTCACTTGCAGATTTTTCTAAAATCCGCAGGTAAAACGACCTGCCTTTTACCTGCGTATTTAGCGCTGATTTGCTGCGGTTTTTCTCTGCGGTTTTACGCCTATAATGGAATAGGTGTAAAATCGCTGCGGAATCCGCACAAAGAATTGACATGCTGCGGATTTAAAACTGCAGCAAATCTGCGCTGAAAAATCTGCAGCATGTGCACAGCGTTTTTTTTTACCATTTATTTGCATTGTACTGTACATGGTTTCTGGATCTGCTGTGAATCCGCAGCGCCAAATCCCTGCGGATCCGCAGCAAAATCAGCTGCGGATCAGCAGCGAAATCAGCTGCGGATTAGCAGCGAAATCCGCTGCGGATCAGCAGCGAAATCAGCTGCGGATCAGCAGCGAAATCAGCTGCGGATCCGCAGCAAAATCCGCAACGTGTGCACAGGGCCTAATAGGAAAAAAAAAAAATTCTTTATTATTTGTCCCTACCTATGACAGGGGGGGTTCACTTACTTTTTTTTATTTTGATCACTGTGACAGTTTATCACAGTGATCAAAATACATTTTTTGACTATGCAGGGCACACTGCGCATGCGCCCGCCATTTTCCAAGATGGCGGCGCCCATGAAGAATCCCGGGCAGCCGCCGGGAAGGATCCAGGGACATCGGTGGACCGGGAGAGGTGAGTATGGGGGTCGGAAGTGAGGGGGGGGGATCGGAAGGTGGGGGCAGCGGAGGCCAGGACGAGGGGAGCTTTTAGTGACGGCGGTGACCGACCGCTGCCATCTTTCGGTGGCGGCGGCCGATCGCCGCCGTGAATCCGTGTGGGGGGGTCAGGGCTCGGTGTCCAGCCATGGCAGATGCTATTGCAGCATCGGCCATGGCTGGATTGTAATATTTCACCAATTATATTGATGAAATATTACAGATTGCTCTGATTGGCTGTTTCACTTTTAACAGCCAATCAGAGCGATCGTGGCCACGGGGGGGTTAAGCCAACCCCCCTGTGGTGAAGCACAAAGGGTTCTGTGCCGGCGGGTCGGGTGACCTTTCAGTGACCCCGGTCACCCTGCCCGCAGGGACGCGATCCTTTCATGACGCCACATAGGCGTCATGGGTCGGATTGGCACTGACTTTCATGACGCCTACGTGGCGTCATGGGTCGGTAAGGGGTTAAACTGTATATTGGTAGTCAATGTCCATAGAAACATGGTTATGAGGTATTTGGGTTTTTAAGTTAACTAAATAAAGAGAGAATTTTTAAAGTTTTTTTTAGTTATGGTTTACATGTATAAGATCCCCATAGGTTTATTGCTTTGGTTGTTGATTGAGTGAGCTATGTGGGAGCTCATACTGTATATAAGGGATGCAAGCATGCTAAATTCTGCTCAATTTTATGTCATACAATTAACATTAAAAAAATATATAATTAATATGTTAATAATAATATTGAGCAAAATTCATTTCACCCTATTGCTTCGGCCTCCACTATAGTCACAGTCTCTCATTTGGCCCCTTGGGAAAATTAGTCTTCCATCCCTACTTTATTATGTATAGCACTATGTTATGTATAATGCGTGCCATTATCTCTGTCATTTTCTATCTTACAATGTGCATCAGAGCACCTGTGTGTTACTCACATAACCTATCACATGATCTATCAAAGGGGATCCTGTCACATGTCACGTGATACACCAGATACCTCGGGGGCCCACGCCTTTCAAACTATCCAGCACCCTGGCTACTCTTAATACGCTCCTGATTATGAGCCAGGTGCCCCAGTACAACATCAATATCTGACCTCACAAAAACTCTTATAAATGTATGATAATATCACAGAAAATAATAATAATAATAATAATAATAAACACCCTTCTTTTGTAAAGTACATAATTTAAAAAAAATAAGTGCTGCTAATTATCTTACTGATTACTTTATTGCTGACTTATAAATTCTGTTCTTGATCGACATTACACCATTTGACCTTTCCCCACTTCAATTACGTATATCTGAGTGAGGTTACGCTCACACTGGCGAATAGCCAGCCTATAACTCGGTCAAGTGATAGCCGATATCCAAGGGTAGCTTTGTGTCCCCCAGAATGTGCATAGAAACACATTAAGACAGCTGTAGTTCATTGCAGTCACAGATGTGGCTGTGATTGCAGTGCAAAATAAAAGTAAGTCTGATCTTGGGCAAGCTAATTGCCCAAGGCAGATTTAAGAGCACTTGGCATGGGTTTTTATTTTTGGCGCGAACTACAGGATGGTAGTGGTGCAGTTCGCTCCCTCCAGGCCGAGTCTTACAAGTGGCCCATGGATACAGATCTCATTTAAAAAAAACCTGCAGCAAAGGGTTGGGTGTGTCAGTCTTGCAGAACAGGTGGCTCTGCAAAGCTCAGCCTGTGTGAAGAAACATGGATCTAAGCGAAGCCAAAAAGCCTGGCACCCCTCAGCATAGCACGGTGGTGCAGTCGCCCACAGCAACCGGTCTCGGATACGGATTGTCTTGATTCCCGGCTGCGATCCGGAGGATCTAATGTGCTGTTTACTTTGTAAGTTCTGGACATTAAAACACATTTGTTTTTGAACTTTCTTGGGTCACTGCCTGTCTGTCACACCGCACCAAGCCTGCTGCACTACATATGGTTGGATAATGCGGGCATTGTGAACTGAGGCATACTCCAAGATGTGCTGCATGTCCGTGATTAAGCGTGCAACGCTACAGGTCAAGCCTGCTGAAAAAATGGAGGAAATACTCAAGCAGTTGTCCCTCATGCAGCATCTGCAGTTTCAGCGGCAACAGCAAGAGCACTGACAGCAAGAGCAGCGGCAACTACTAGAGCAATGGCAGCAGGAGCAGCTTCAATTGCAGAAGCACAATTGCCAGCTGCAGCAGAAATTGAATGAGCTGATCCTGCAACAGATTGCAGTTCTGCGAGAGATGTCCACAAAAGTGACCACGTTCCGTTCGGAGACCCGATACAAAGTCCGGTCAGTGCTGAGGAAGATGAGTCCTGAGGACGATTCGAAGGATTTACTCACCGTGTTTGAATGCACAGCAGGGCGAGAAAGTCTGCCGATGACCCAGTGGGCTTAAGTGGTGGCACCCTTCCTGATGGGAGATGCCCAGAAGGCCTAACTGGATCTCAGTCGGGATGATGCACTGGACTATGAGAAGCTGAGAAGTGAGATCCTTGAATGACTGTGGGTTAATACATATGTGCGGGCTTAGCGGGTGTACCAGTGGTACTTTGTGGAGTCTCACCCCACCAGGTCTCAGGCATATGACTTGCTGCAGCTGGTAAAAAAAATGGCTTCAGCCTCAGACCTTAACCTCATTCCAGATGGTAGAGAGGGTGGTGATCGACTGGCTGGTGAGGGCCCTGCCAGCAGCCATACAGTGTTTGGTGGGGCAATGGGACCTAGACACTCTGGACCAGGTGGTTGGACTGGTGGAGCGATATGCGGCCACTCTGTACTTTATATGGGACACTACTCCACTTCGGCTGTCACGTCGGGCACCGCCAGCCCAGGAGACTGAGAAAAGTTCACGATCCTCTGTTGGGGCTAATCAGAACTGAGCCCCTACTGAGGAGATACCCTGAAGTAAGGGTGGCAAAAGTCCCGTTTCCCCTAAACTGGTCCCGAGGTCCAGTCGTGCTGCTGTTATTAGGTATTAGCGGTTCCAAGGGCCTGGACATGTGGCTGCCAACTGCCCCCTGACGGCTGAACCTAAGGACTGCAGGTTCTGTATGTTCACCCAGCCAGTCTGCACTGCAACTACAGGCACTGCCAGCAGTGAACCCTAACTGTGCCAGGTACTCATCAACGGGTACAAAATGGAGGCTCTCTTGGACTCGGGGAGCTTAGTATCTCTGGTCCATGGGTCTCTTGTTGCTGGTAACAAGCCCAATGGACAGAAAGTGGGGATGGTGTGTATACATGGGAACTCCGAGAGTACCCGACTATGGAGGTTACTTTTTCCACACCATGTGGAGAAATAAAACAAGTGGTGGGAGTGGTGAAGACCCTTCCATATGGGATTGTGTTGGTAAGAGGCTTTCCCTTGTTCTGGCCCCTGTGGGAGACCAGGGTTTAATCTCACAAAGTAAATGTTATTCTGGGTGCTGAGCCCGAAGCTGCTGAGTCGGGGATACCTGCCATAGGGGTCGCCAACCTAGGGACAGAGTGTAACTCCGATAGGTTTCCCCTAGAGGTATTGGCAGGAGAGACCAAGGAGACTCCACTGATCCCCGAGCTGGAAGTGTCCCCCTGTAAGTTCGGGAAAGCTCAGATCCAGGATCCCACTCTGGCCCGGGCACAAGAAATGGTGATGGAAATAAATGGAGTGGCTCAGCAACTGGGTGCGGAGGCAGTTTCCCCCAGCATGGCTATCCACCAGGCTTTGTTATACAGGGTGGATAAAATCTGGGATGAAGTGGTGGAACAACTGGTAGTGCCCCAATCCTACCATCAGGCGGTGCTCAAGATGGCTCATACCCACATACAACACTTTTGTTTTTGGCCTGGGATTTATGCTGAGGTCCAGAGGTATTGTGAGTCCTGTCCCGAGGGCCAACTTGCCACACCCACTGCACATTTCCAGTTTGGATCATTTGGATCTAGTGGGGCTTATAGTGAAATCCGCCCATGGCCATTAACATATTTTGGTCATAGTGAACTGCAGCACACTGTACCCAGACGCGATACCTCTCCGCCACACCTCGGCAAAACAGCCCTCGAGCTGTTTGCAATGTTTTGTCACCTCACAGATCAGGGGACTACTTTTATGTCCAAGGTGAACAAGTAGCTATGTAAGCTGCTCTGGATCAAACAGCCATGCACGTCGGTATACCACCTGCAAACTGACGGGTTAGTTGAGAGGTTTAACAAGATCCTTAAGTCCATGCTTAAAAAGATAGTCTCCAAGGATGGGAGAGACTGGGACATGTTATTTCCCTATCTAATGTTTGCTATCTGAGAGGTACCACAGGCGTCCACTGGTTTCTCACCGTTTGAGCTATTTTATGGCAAGCATCTGAGGGGGTTGCTCGATGTAGCTAAGGAGATGTGGGAACAGGAGCCAACTCCGCATCAGAGTGTCATCGAGCACGTGGCAAGCATGTAGGACCAAATTGCAGGCCCTTAATAAAGGAGAATTTGATGGATGCCCAGGCAGCGCAGAACCGCATGTATAATAAAAGAGCCAAGGTCAGGACCTTTAAAGAAGGAGACCGGGTGTTGGTACTTATGCCTACCGCAGAGACTAAACTCATGGACAAGTGGCAAGGGCCATATGAGATACTGGGGAAGGTGGGAGAAGTAAATTATAGAGTGTAACAACCCGGAAAGAGGAAACCAGAACAACTGTACCATGTAAACCTGCTAAAAGCCTGGAAGGACTATTACTATGTTGTCTTTTAGATTACATAGGGCTCCGGCCGTATTCCAGAGGCTGATGGATATAGAATTAGAGCCTCATTGGAAGTATGTGTCGGCATATTTAGATGACATTGTCATCTTTAGTACCAACTGGAATAACCACCTGTCCCAGGTACAAGCAGTGCTGGATTCTCTCAGAATCGTGGGATTAACAGCGAACCCGATAAAATGTGCGGTGGGATTCACTGAAGCCCAGTACTTAGGATATGTGAATGGCCACGGGGTTATCAAACCCCAAATAAACAAGGTTTAGGATATCCAAAACTGGCCTAAGCCGTTATGTACCAAACAGGTGAGGGTTTTCCTCGGCATCATTGGGTACTACCGCCGATTTATACCCAATTTTGCTGGGAGATCGGCAACCTAATTTACCTGTTAAAAGGTAAGAAGTCAGTTATGATCCGATGGAATCCTCAGGCGCAGGAAGCATTCCAGTCCCTGAAGTCGGCGTTGTGTGGACAGCCGGTCCTCATCAGTCCCAACTTCAAGGAAACATTTATCATGCAGACAGATGCCTCAGAGGTAGGTCTAGGAGCAGTACTATCACAAGAGGTGAACGGGGATGAACACCTAATCATCTACTTCAGCAGGAAACTGACCCCAGCAGGGAAAAATTATAGCATAGTGGAGAAGGAGTGCTTGGCAATTAAGTGGGCCTTGGAGTCCCTATGCTATTATTTGCTCGGGCGTCAGTTTCAATTGATAATGATTCCGAGCCATTCACCCTTTGTCTGGATGAGCAATGCAAAAGAGAGGAATGCTCGGGTCACCAGATGGTTCCTGTCCCTACAAAACTTTAGCTTCTCAGTGGAACATCGGGCGGGTAAGTAGCAGGGAAATGTGGATGCCCTGTCATGGACCCCCTGTATGGTGACAAATGTTCAACCCCACAAGATTGAACAGAGGGGGGTATATGAGGCAGTGACAGGTGTTATATGTGAGGGTCGCTATGTGTCCCCCAGGATGTGCATAAAAGAGTATTAAGTCTGCTGGAGTGAATTGCAGTCACAGATATAGCTGTGATTGCAGTGCAAAATAAAAGTAAGTATGGTCTTGGGCAAGCTATTTGCCCCAAGCAGATTTAAGAAGACCCGGTGTTATGCGCTTGGTTGCAGCAACTTTATTGTATAATGGATTGCAACCGAACACGGGATCCGCGATGCAGTTTATAGTCACTGCTGCCGAACACTCCTAGAGAATGGGGGTCAAACTGACAACAGAAATCTAACATTAGATCTCGCCTGTGTTACTTCACACTAGGGGAGATGTAGAATTGGCACTATCTCCGTTAACGTCATGGGAGATGTGCTATCGACTGGCGTAGATGTAGCCCTATTAATGGCACAGAAGCCACTTGCCAGATATTAGGTTTGCACTATGTGCTGCAAGCTGGTATAGACGTAGCCCTGTTGACTGAACAGAAGCTACGTGCCAGCCACTAGGAAGTGCGTGCGACTAACGCCAGGCGTACGTGCTACAAGCCGACGTGAGACCGGACTGTGCAACTCTCTGTTCAGCTTGGCAGGTGATGCCTAGGTTACGCACCCCACAGTCTGCTCAGGGTGTATAGCTACCCTATATTCGTAGCAAGACTGCGCCACATTGGCCACCTGCCTGGAATAAGCTAAACCTGCCTGAAGGACCTGTGCTAATTAGCCGAGCGTACTCTGGCATCGGCAGGTCCCGGAGAGAAAAGCTAGAGAGCACATGGAGCCCAGATTCTGGCACGTCCACAGAAGAGCACTGCCTATATTAGTATGATCTGACCACGCCGCGGACAGGCAAGCTATTTATGGGCTAAGCTCCGCCCCAAGCCATCTTGTCAATCGCATCATCGGTGACATCATCCGTGACCAATCAGACGGTGCCAGGTCAGAGGATCAGCTGACATTAACCACCAATCATGGCTTGCCATGTCACGGACATGCTCAGTGCAGGCATTTCTGGACTTAGGCTTACAAGAACCTTTTCCTGTTCTGCAACCTAGGTTTAAGGCTACCTCAAGAATGGTAATGACTCTTGTTCGAACTGGCATTTCTCCAGCTTGCAATACAGAGAATTTGCATGCAAACGTTCAAAAACTCTGCGAACATCCTCTCTGTGTGTGGAGAGGTCCAGGGAAAAGATCAGGATATCGTCAAGATATACTACCACGGAGGACAGTAGCAAATCTCGAAAGATGTCGTTGAAGAAATCCTGAAAAACGGTGGGGGCATTGCATAACCCAAAGGGCATGACGAGATACTCGTAGTGCCCATCATGAGTATTAAAAGCCGTCTTCCACTCATCGCCCTCACGGATCCGTATAAGATTATATGCCCTATGCAGATCCAATTTTGTAAAAATCTTAGCCCCTCGCAACCTGTCGAACAACTCAGAAATCAGAGGCAGAGGATATTTGTTCTTAATGGTGATGGCATTTAATCCTCTGTAATCTATGCATGGCCGTAGGTCACCTCCTTTCTTCTGGATGAAGAAAAACCCCGCTCCAGTAGGAGAGACCGATTTCCTGATAAACCCCTGAGCCAGGTTCTCCTTGATGTAATCGGACATGGCCTGGGTCTCGGGGACAGACAGGAGGTAAACTCTACCGCGAGGAGGCTCTGATCCGGGGATCAAATCTATAGTGCAGTCATAGGGTCGGTGGGCAGGCAAGGTCTCTGCAGCTTTTTTAGAAAAAACGTCTGCAAAACTCCAATACTGCCTGGAAGTGCCTCCAGACTGGCCGGCGGTTCTAAGTCCACCTTCCGGGTTGATGCCACCATACACTGGGTAGCACATCTCTCACCCCATGAATAAACTGTCCCCGTGTTCCAGTTTATATGTGGATTGTGAGAACGTAGCAATGGAAGACCCAATAGCACCTTATAAAATCCACCGGGAAGAATAAGGATCGAGATATCCTCCCGGTGACCCTGAGGAAACAACATGGTGAGGGGGATAGACTGGTGGGTGATTTGTGTGTTTAACATGGAACCGTTGACTACCCTGATGTTTATCGGTCTGGACAGTAACTCCATAGGAACGGCGTGCTTCTGGGCAAAGGTTGATGACAAAAAATTGCCATCAGCCCCAGAATCCACCACTGCCTTGGCAGCAACCGTGGTTGTTCTGAAGATCAACGTCACCTTATAGGCTAGTCTGGAAGAAGAAGTCTCTGAGTCTAACACACCTCCTCCAATGGTGGTTGGACACTCTCGTTCTCCCGCCCGCTTGGAACCCTTATTATTGGGATACTCCAAGAGATGCGTAGGACGGGAATGAGGGAACCATTTCCTGGTCAGGGATATATCCATTGGCTCCGGTTCCATGTCTGGGACCACGGATTCGGAAATAGGTTTAGAAAATGACTGTGCCAACGGAAACCGAGGTTTAGAGACCTTCAGCTCCATCTTGC
Organism: Oophaga sylvatica; assembly: GCA_033576555.1. NCBI lineage: Eukaryota > Metazoa > Chordata > Amphibia > Anura > Dendrobatidae > Oophaga > Oophaga sylvatica. Next base: position 348,061,226 of record JARQOD010000006.1, read on the forward strand.
TTTCTGCATGACCTAAATCTATTCGGTTGGCGAGGGTCATTAACTCTTCCAGGGAGGTTGGAATCTCCCTGGTGGCTAGAGCATCTTTTATATGCCCAGCCAAACCCTTCCAGAACACCGGAATTAGCGATGGTTCAGACCAATCCAGTTCTGCCGCTAATATCCTGAACTGGACGGCATAATGACTGGTGGTGGTCGAACCTTGCACTAATGTGAGCAGCTTAAGATCCGTATCATGTGTAACCTGAGGACCGAGGAACACACTTTTTAGGGTTCTCAGAAAGAGACCCACATTGGCTACTACCGGGTCACTCCATTCCTATAGAGAAGTAGCCCACTCCAAGGTATTGCGGGTAAGTAATAGGATAATGAAACCCACTTTAGCCCTTTCGGTGGGGAACCATGCCTCCATCATTTCTAGCTGAATGGAGCATTGATTAATAAACCCCCTGCAGGATTTACTGTCACCAGAAAATTTTTCCGGCAGAGTAAAATGCGATAATGACACTTTAGCAGCTACCGCAGCTTTCACAGCAGCAGAGTTTACGAGATTTGCTGCTTGTGCGGCAGCCTGAGTAGCTACTGCAGTGAGATCAGCAACTGGAGTGACCTGCTCCAGAGACCTAAGTCTGGCCTCTAGGTGCTGAACGTAGCGCTGCAGCTGCTGGTTGTCAGCCATGGTCGGCTAGACCCTGGTGGTCAGATACTGTTGCGCGCTCGGTTGCAACAACTTTATTGTATAATGGATTGCAACCGAACACGGGGTCCGCAATGCAGTTTATAGTCACTGCTGCCGAATACCACTAGAGAATGAGGGTCAAACTGACAACAGAAATCTAACATTAGATCTCGCCTGTGTTACTTCACAATAGGGGAGATGTAGAATTGGCTAACGTCACGGGAGATGTGCTATCGACTGGCGTAGATGTAGCCCTGTTCATGGCACAGAAGCCACTTGCCAGATATTAGGTTTGCACTATGTGCTGCAAGCTACGTGCCAGCCGCTAGGAAGTGCGTGCGACTAACGCCAGGCGTATGTGCTACCAGCCGGTGTGAGACCGGACTGAGCAACTCTCTGTTCAGCTTGGCAGGTGATGCCCAGGTTACGCGCCCCACAGTCTGCTCAGGGTTTATAGCTACCTATATTCGTAGCAAGACTGCGCCACATTGGCTACCTGCCTGGCATAAGCTAAACCTGCCTGAAGGACCTGTGCTAATTAGCCGAGCGTACTCTGGCATCGGCAGGTCCGGAGAGCAAAGCTAGAGAGCACGTGTAGCCCAGATTCTGGCACATCCACACAAGACCACTGCCTATATTAGAATGATCTGACTGTGTCACGCCGCGGACAGACAAGCTATTTATGAGCTAAGCTCTGCCCCCAGCCATCTTGTCAATCGCATCATCGGTGACATCATCCGTGACCAATCAGACGGTGCCAGGTCAGAGGATCAGCTGACATTAACCACCAATCATGGCTTGCCATGTCACGGACATGCTCAGTTAAGGCATTTCTGGTCTTAGGCTTACAAGAGCCTTTTCCTGTTCTGTAACCTAGGTTTAAGGCTACTATGAACAATGACCCAAGTAACTATTTGTGCCTCTCGGGTATTGGCTAGATGTTGGGAACGACTGTGAAGCTGAGCAGCATCTTCCTCGGCTGGGTCTGGATGGGAGACCTCAGATCCCGCCGTTGCCCGATGCCTAACACCCTGCATGGGCTTTTATTTTTGGAGCGAACTACAGGATTGTAGTGGTTCAGTTTGCTCCCTCCAAGCCAGGTCTTACAATTGGCCAATGGCCACAGATCTTATTTAAAAAAACTCTGCAGCAAAGGCTTGGGTGTGTCAGTCTTGGTTTGCAAACTTGCAGAGCAGGTGGCACTGCAAAGCTCAGCATGTGTGAAGAAACACTAAGCCAAGCGAAGCCAAAAGGTCTGGCACCACTCAGTGTAGCACGGTGGTGCAGTCGCCCACAGTAACCGGTCTCGGATGTGGATTATCTTGATTCCCGGCTGTGATCTGGAGTATACAATGTGCTGTTTACTTTGAAAGTTCTGGACATTAAAACACATTTGTTTTTTAATTTTCCTGGGTCACTGCCTGTCTTTCACACTGCACCAACCCCCCAGCACTATGTACCCCATTCCATATATATTCCCCCATCCATGTATATGTTTCCCCATTCTTGTATATGCTCCCCCAATCCATTTACATGCTCCCCCAATCTATGTACAGTACAGACCAAAAGTTTGGACACACCTTCTCATTCAAGAACCTAGAATATAAGACATATTTTCAGTTGTTTCACACTTTTTTGTTAAGTATATAATTCCACATGTGTTAATTCATAGTTTTGATGCCTTCAGTGTGAATGTACAATTTTCATAGTCATGAAAATACAGAAAAATCTTTGAATGAGAAGGTGTGTCCAAACTTTTGGTCTGTACTGTATATGCTCCCCAAATCCATATATATGCTCTTCAATCCTTGTATATGCTCCACCATCCTTGTATCTGCTCCCCATCCTTATATATGCTTCACCAATTCATGTATATGCTCCCCATCCTTGTATATTACCCCGATCAATGTATCTGCCCCTTCATCCTTGTATATGCTCCCCCATATTTGTATATCCTCCACCAATCTATGTAAATGCTATCCAATTCAATATATATACTACTCCAATCCATGTATATGCTCCCCTATCCTTGTATATGCTCCCCCATTTTGTATATGCTACCCTGTTCCATGTATATGCTACCCCAATCCATGTATATGCCCCATCCATGTATATGTTCCTCCATCCTTGTATATGCCCCCATTCATGTATATGCTCTACCATCCTTGTATATGCTCCCCCAATCAGTGCATATGCCCTCCATTCTTGTATATGCTCCCTCATACTTGCATATGCCACCCATCCTCTTATATATGCCCCCCATTCTGGTATATATGCCTCCATTCTGGTATATGTCTCTCATCCTGCCAGCGCCACTGTTGCTCACCGCATAAAAGAAAAAACACAATGAACACTCCTTCTCACCATCCTTCCCCTGCTCCGCCGCGTCATATTCAGAAGCGTCCAAGTGACGGGTACGCATGACGTCACTGCCATGCGTCCAGACCTGGCAAGTTAGTGCGATGCAATACACTTTAGCTGGATGTGTGTCCAAGTATGCCGAACCAGCTGAAGTAGGAGCTGGCGTTGCGTGCCCACAGGTTGGGCTCTGCATGCCCTCTCTAGCACGTGTGCCATAGGTTCTCCATCACTGGTCTAGCTTATCCAATCAGAGGGGCTATGACATAATAAGTGAAGTTCGGCTAAGGAACACCAGTTTTGGCTTGTACAGAGCAGGAATAGGCTGTCAGAGCTCACAGCTCATTCCACAAAGGGATAGAAAAAGTCCTAATCTGATTGTTGTATGTTACTGCAGTGGTAGTCTCAGGTTGTGACAAATAATCCAAAGATTAAAGTCTTATATAGGGAAAGGTTGTGCCTGCATAGTCACTCTTTGGTACTGTGAATTGATTGATCTGAGATACATTGCAATAGCACCTTAATAGCAGCCTTTTTTATGGTTCATACACCACAAACAAAGAGGGCATTTTAATATCCCTTGGTCCTAATTTTGCTTTTAAACCTAAATCCTGAAATCAAGGCTTGTGTGTCAGAGAAGGTATGCTTTCTGACTTATAAGACAGGCAAGACAGTTTTTTTAAGACAAAAGAAATAGCTCAGTAATCAAGAACTTTAAACAAAGCTGTCTACAATACAAAGTGTGTATGTTATAAGCGAATGTGCAAAAAATCCAAATGTGACAGAATTAAAAAAGTTTAATACCACAATAGTTTTTTGCTTTTTTTAATCACACTGTTCAATATATAGTAAAAAGATTTCCGAGGTCAAAGCCAGGAGGGTAAGTCTAAACAGAGGGAAGAAACAGGCGTAGTCAGGTAACGGTCCAACATCAAAATACCAGGAAGATTGTGGATCAGAACAAAGGACGGTTGGTTAGAATGGTCAGAAAGAGGTCCAAGGTAAGGCAATGAAAGATCAGCAAGCAAAGCACTAGGCACAGAAAAAAACAACTACACTTAGCTGATACTACGTATTACAGACATCTGGGACTAACAGCCCAGCAAAGTAGCCAAGCAATCACCTGGGTCAATGAACACCTGGAGACAGCCAGCACCTCCCAGTCTCATATTGGATGTCCGAACTGAAAATCACAGTACTGACAGTTTCAATATGCTCCTGTACTAGATTAGAAGACTGAGACATCAGTAACTGCATCCTAGACACACTGAGGGGTGGAATAATGACAGTATCCCCTCTTATAGTGGGGCCACTGGACTCCCAGGTTTCTCAGGAAATTGTAGTCGGAATGCCTTGACTAACTGCTTGGCCTTCACATCTCAAGCTGGGACCCAGGACTCTTGCCGCATCCCCTCCAGTGGATGAGGTATTGGAGGGAATTTTGGACCCTAAGAGAATACACATCCCTCTGAACCTCATACTCCAAGCCACTGTCAACAGACAGCAAAGGAGATGGGGATGAGGGAAACACCGCTGAAGGGACAAACTCCTTTAATTGGTACTTATGGAACATGTTAGCGATGCGAATGAATGAAGGAAACTTTAATCTGAATGCCACTGGATTGACCAGGATCTCATATCGATAAATAAACTTTGGACCCAACTTCACCGATTCACTGATGGCACTTTAAGTTTAAAATTCCTAGATGACAACCAAACCTTATCCCCAATCTTAAAAACAGGACCCACCAAAAGTCTTCTATCGACCTTCTGTTTTTAGTGAATCGGAGCAATCCCAATATTCTTTTGAACCTTCATCCAGACATCCCCAAGTCTCTGCACATTGATCTCAACACCAGGACATTCAGAACTAATCCTAGAAAATTCACCAAAATAGAGATGGAAATCATAATTACAGAAAAAGGGTGATGTTCCAGTAGACTGATTTACTCAACTGTTAAAGGTAAACTCAGTGAGAGGTAAAAACGAGGACCAGTCCTCCTGCTGAGCTGCCACAAAGCACCTTAAAATTTGTTTCAAAGATTGATTTAAGATTGATTTGTCCTCTCAGTCGTACCATTAGTTTCAGGATGGTAAGCAGATGAAAATGACAATTCAATGACAATTCAAACGTCAGTGACAAGTCAATCCCAAGTTTACCACAAAAGGTTCTCCAGAATTTACGTACAAATTTCACTCCCCTATCAGACACAATATTAAGAGGGATCCCATGAAACCTTACAATATGAGAAATAAACAACCTGGAGAGTGTTTCTGTATTGGATAAATCCTTACAAAAGAACAAAATGGGCTTGTTTGCTGAATTGGTCAACATCATCCCAGATAGCAGTTTTCCCACCAGACAGAGGTAAATCCGTGATCAAATCAATAAACAAATGAGTCCATAGTTTTTCCAGAATTGACAATAGAGCCAATTCCTCAGCTGGACGATTATGACAGAATTTAGTGCTTCCCCAGATTTCACAAGCAGATACAAAATCGTTAATATCATTAGGCATGGACGGCCACTAAAAAAGTCTAGCAATGGCTTACCATGTAGCAGTGACCTCGGGATGACCATTCAAGACGAAATCATGAAACTCCTGTAACAAATACAATCTTAGGTACACAGGCACAAATAATTTGGAGCCTGGAGTAGCGGAAGGAGCCAACGACTGGACTTTACGGATGCCCTTTTCCAACTATGAGGTTACCATAGAAACAACAATATTAGGAATAATGTAGGATTCAGGTTCTGGAGGAGAAAACTAAATCGAGACTACGAGGTGCATCAGCTTTCACATTTTTTTTTACCCTGGCCTGAATGTGATCGAAAAATTAAACCTAGATCAAAACAAGGACCATCTGGCCAGTCTAGGAATTAGCCGTTTTGCTGATTCAATGTAAGCTAGATTCTTGTGATCAGTGACCACACTAACTGGATGAACTGCTTCCTCCGAAAAATGTCTCCATTCCTCAAAGATCAGTTAAACAGCAAGTAGCTCACGATTCCCAACATCATAATTTCTTTCGGCAGATGAGAATTTTTTAGAAAAAAAAGCACATGGACGCAGGTTAGTCAAAGTTTTGGGCCCCTGCGATAAAACTGCCCCTAGTCTGATCTCTGAAGCATCCACCTTCACAATAAATGGTTCTTGGAGATCGATTAGAGATCAGAATGAGAGCAGACATGAAATACTCTTTTAACTTTTTTAAATCTCTGAGAGCACCTGGTGAGTGGTGACCCCCTTACATGTAAGGTCAGTAAGAGGTTTAGCAATATGAGAAAAACTCTTCATAAATTTCTTATAATAGTTGGTGAAACCCAGAAAATGTTGCAAATCTTTAACATTACGAAGTTGAGTTCAATAAATTATGGCCTGCAACTTCTCAGGGTCAATCTTAAACTCTTCTGTTGGCAAGATAAACCCCAAGAATAAAATTTCCTGAACAGAAAAAATACATTTCTCTAATTTAGCAAACAAAGAGCTCTCCCTTTGTAACACAACACGAATATGTTCCTGGTAGTGATGAGCGAATGTGCTCCCATAAAGTGTTATTAAAGCATGCTTGGGTGCTAATTAAGTGTCTTCGGCGTGCTCAAATAATATGTTCGATTCATCGCACCTGCATGACTCCCAGCTGCTCGACAGCCTCAACTCATGCAAGGATTGCCTAACAAACAGGCAATCCATGCATGTGTTGCGGTTGTCAAACAGCTGTAAGACATGCAGATGCGGTGACTTGAACATATTATTTGAGTATGCCGAAGACACTCGGTTAGCACCTGAGCATGCTTGGGTAACACCTTATCAGATTACATTTGCTCATCACTAGTTTCTGGTGAAAGTTGAAATCGAGTGAGAAAATTAGAATATGAATCCAGGTAAATCACAATATAGCTTCCAATGCAATCAGAAAAAGTATAATTCATAAAATTTTGAAAAACAGCAGGGGCATTGGATAACCCAAATGGCATGACAACATTTTTAGATAGACCATTAGAAGTTAAGAACGCTGTTTTCCACTCATCACTCTTCCAGATACATATAAAATTGTAAGCCCTCTAAGATCAAGTTTAGAAAACCACCTGGCCCCCAGAAGCTGATTATATAGGTTGGGGATGAGTGGAAGTGGGTAAGTGTTTTTAACCGTGATTTTGTTTAGTTCTCGGATATTGAGGCAAGGACGGAGACTCTCTTCTTTCTTTTTCGCAAAGAAAAATCTGGCAGCTACAAGGGAGGAGGAAGGACGGATATGAACCTTCCATACACTTTCGTTAACATATTCTTTCATAGCAGTCTGTTCAGGCCTAGACAATTGTAAAGGCGAGCTTTAAGTAATTTGGCATTAGGGACAAGATTAATAACACAATCATAAGGATGATAAGGAGGTAGTATCTCTGCCAGATTTTAGACTTTTTTTTTGCAACAATTGAGTGTCCATTTAACAATCTCTTTCTGACACTAATTAATAATGTGAATATGCAACAATAGAAACCCCAGTACAAACCCAGCAGGTAAAACATCCAAAACAAAACAGGAGATGGATTCAAAGTGGAGTGCGCCCATTTGGAGCATGAGATCCACCGTTAACCCCTTAGCCAAATTCCAGTTTAATGGTGGCTTGTCAAGGGCAAAGATTTGAATGGGTTTTTCTAAACTATCTGTCCCTAATCTTAACTTCAGAACCAGTCCTGTGTCAATAAAGTTAGCAGCAGACCTACAGTCAATGAACTGCAATCTTGATAACGCTTCGTTCTTGAAGGATAACACTGTATCTATTATTACTTTATCAGAGAAAGAAAAAAGTACTTGGGAGTCTGGGTGACCTCCTTGGCCAACACCCAGACTCAGTTTTCCCAACGGTTTGCTTTCCTGAGGATGAGTTGGAAAATTCTTGAGAAAGTACAGAGTCCAACATGTTTTTTTTATGTTTTTTTTCCCAAAACACGAAGACTGGCAATTCTAACATCCAATGGCTCAACCTCCGGTAAATGGATCTTCTCTGGGAAGTAAAATGGGCAGCCTGTTGTTCACCACATCTCACTGATTCTGCTGTTCATATGTATGGCCTGGATCATGTCCTCCACCAAAGAATAATGGGCATCATGAAGGACTAGGGTATCCTTATGAGTTTTGTAAAGGCCTTTGTAGAACTGGCATCTGAGAGCTGCATTGTTCCACAGAACTTCAGTGGATCACTGCCAGAGCTCAGTGCAGTAGTCATCAGCTGTTATCTGACCCTGCAATGGATATTGTGATGACTCTAGACTCTGGAATTCCTTAGCCAGATCCTGATTCATCTGCATAAAACTTGCCACTTGGTCACTAAGCATTTGAACAGGATCCATACTGGCGAAAAAAAAAAACGTACAGGCCAGATATATTGTGACCATGAGTCACTTCTCACGGACAAGCTATGAGTTGGAATAATCAAGGAGTCCTATGTCAAAAGCCAGGAGGGTACATCATTAACACAGGGAAGAGACAAAGGTGTAGTCAAATAATGTACCGTCATCAAAATACCAGAAAGATACTGGATCAGAACAAAGGAGTTAGACAGATTGCCAAAACGAGGTCCAAGTTCAAGAAAAAAAAATCATCAAGCAAAACACTAGGCACAGAGAAAACCAACTACATTTACCTGAAGCTACTTCTGGCAGAGGTCTGAGACTAACAGCCCAGCTAAGTTGCCAAGCAATCACCTGGGACAATGGACACCTGGAAAAAGCCAGCACCTCCCAGTCTCCGATTGGACGAGCTGTCAATCAAAACACAGACAGCTCAACATGCCCCTGCACCAGAAGGGACACTGAGGTGTTAATCAAAGTACTGACAGCTTCAGCACGCCCCTGTACCAGATTGGACGGCTGAGCAATCAGTAACTGCATCCCAGACACACTGAGGGGTGAAATCATGACACTTCAGCTGATGTTTTTATTGATACTATTTTGGGGTGTATACATTGTTTTTATTTTATCGCCTGTTATTTCAATTTTTTTTCAGGGGTTGAAAAAGTGTTATTCTGGCATTTTGATTTTTTTCTCATCACACCATTTACCTGTCAGGCTAATTAATTTTAGATTTTGATAGATTGGACTTTTAAGGATGTAGCAATACCAATTATGTGTTTATTTTTTGTTTATTTTTAATGTGGGAAAAGAGTGGTGATTTGAATTTTTATATATTTTTTATTTTTCAAACCATTATGATCACTTTCTATTGTATTTTTGAGTAAAATTAAGGAACTTAAACTGATCGCTTGTACTATACACATCAATGCTACAGAACTGTTGTATATAGCGAAAATCAATCTTCCATGAAACACAGCCATGGTATGGCTTTTACAGCAACACTGTCATGATAAACAGACCCCTGGCCGTCATGGCCACCCATCAGCACATTCCAATGGGAACATGGAAATGCAGATGGATGCAAAGAATGATGTGTCCCCCTGCTGGCTCACAGTAAATGCCACTGTCAGAGATTGACAGTGGCATTGACAGGTTAACAGGCACGGGCAGAGCTCCGCTTCACCCGCACCTGTAGAAGCAGATGATGGCTGAATATCACAGCTATCATTTGCTGAGAAAGATGTGGGCACTGCTTGTGAGTAGTGATGAGCGAATTTGTTCGGAAAACGATCGCCAAACATAAATTCAGCACGAATATGGCACATTTGGATTCATGATCGGAAAAACAAGGAAAATTTTATAAAATTGAGAAAAATCGGAAACATTCTGTAAAAAGTGCAGGAATATATTTGTGTTGCCACAAAAGTATTTCCATCACTTTGACTATGATAATGGTGGTGTATCATGAGCATGGGGCACGTGTTTGATGAGGGTGAGGGGGTTTACAGAACTCAGAGGCGTGGTTTTCTTGTAAACAGTTTTTTTTTTCCCTAACTTTATATGTACACATTGCAGCTAGCCAATCAGGCTGCAATAAACTTCCGCAATGTCCTAACACAACGGCTTGTGTCATTGGCTGCTGAAATCACATGTCCCTCTCTATATAAAGAGCGGACATCTTGTTTTAGCACCATTTTGACACTGTAACAGCGCATAGATGCTGCTCCTTATGGTGACAGTGATAGCATCTAGATTTTAGCTAGTTAGCTCGTCAGTTGTTTCTTACTGAGAAAGTTTAGCTAGGTAGTGTTCTGTGTAGCTCTGAAATTGACCTTCCACCAATTTATTTATTTATTTTTTTGTCATTACTGAGGTCCACAAACAAAGACAGCAGGGCACATTTCATAAAAGTGTGTTGTGCACTGCTTCTATTGTGCTCCATGCACGAGTATAGCATTCTAAATCTCATTTTTTCACTAGCTAAAAGTGAAACAGCCTGCCATATCCCAATTCGTCATTTAGTGCTGTGGTGACATAGTTCTGTGATTTGAGCTGTTGTACTTGAAGAAATATTTCTTGAGGGCAGTTGCTAGTGTGATTCACCATGCCATATCTCACTTTGTCATTTAGTGGTGGTGAAATTCCACATTGTGCATAGCACATTAAAAAATATTATTTTTTTCGGTTGCTGAACGTGATAAAGCCTGCCATATATGATATGGTGATATAAAGCTGTCTGCAGACCTACCGCACATTAGAGAAAAATTATAATTTTTTCTGTTGCTAAACGTGATACAGCCCGCTTTATCACAAACTGTATTTTTGTGGCAGTGAAATCGTTGTGTGTGCAGAGCTGTTGCACATAGAAAAAACAACATTTATGGGGTTTTACAATTGTGATACAGCAGGCTAAATCCGAATTTGAAATTGTTTGGAGCAAATCTTCTAGATTATACAGGCAGACACTAAAAAAAAAATTCTTCTGTTTTAACATCGTACAGTAGGGACATCTCACTTTCATATTGTTTGTAGCATCTAGTCTGTTATAGAGGCTTCATTCACAGCTCCCCCCAAAATTCTTGTGTTACTAACGTCATACAATAGGGGAGATCGAATTTTAAAATTGTATGGAGCATATCTTCTTTGTTATACAGGCCTCATCCACACTCATACAATTTTATCTTCTGTGACTAACATGATTCAGCATGCCATATTTCACCTTGTCATTTACTACAACTGAAATTCAGCTGTTTGCAGAGCTGGTGCAGAGTTCAAAATCTAATTTTTTTGTTGTTAATACTGTGCTCCTACCACACAATCTGAGCAACCTGACTGGGAAAAAGGCTGTGGTGTTAGGGGGATTGGGCTTGGTATTCAAGGTGTACATGGGGTAGGTGGTAATGTTTGTGAAAGCACCATTGAACCAACAGCATCACATCCTATGCAAAGACAACCGACAATTTCTGTTACTGGATGGGCTACGCCACTACATTTTTTTGGCAGACACACAGTGGTACGCCTTGTTGATGAGGCCCAGAAAGAACACATGCTTGAGTGGATGGCAAGCGCAGCTTCAAGTGGCCTCTGCTCCTTTTCCTCCACCTCAACATCACACCCAGTACAGTCCACAGAAATTCCCCCCGAGTCCCAACTCTATAACTGTACATCTGACTGTACTGAACTACAGATGGGTGAGTCTGACGACCTGTTCACACGTTCTATGCCATGGTCATCAGAAATGTACTCAAAAGCTTCACAGAGTCAAGAGGAGGAAATCTGCACCGATGCCCAAAATTTTTTTAGATTGGATCCAGGGCATGACGAAGTAGGAACCCTCGTCACCAGATGTTAACCCCAGGGGGGAGATGATCCTGATGAGACTCAGATATCTGAGGCTTACACTGACTGTACTGTGCTATCAGGGCAGGAAGAAGAGGAGGGTAACTCCAAGGGCGAGGAATGTGATAACACAGAGGATGATGATGATGTGGTAGATCCCAGTTGGTGTGAATACAGAGGCACACAGCTGAATAGGTCATCTGAGGAGGAAGACGAAGAGGTTACATTGCACCATACGTTACACACATAATGATGCAGGCACAACGAGCAATGCATCCTCAACCACAACTGTGGCTGTGACGAGCAGCATCTGTGGGTCTGCAGCTCACAGCGGTGACAAGGGTTGCCTAGCCTGGGCAAATTTTGACACTGCAAAGGATGAGCCAACTCACGTAATCTATCAACTTTGCAAAAAAAACTGAGTGGAGGTAAAAGGTGCAATAATTTGACTACTACATGTATGAACCTTCACATGCACAATTAACATGCCTTACTCTGGGAATCCCACTGCGCTAAAATGTTGACTAGCGAACCTCAACAACCATCAGCCGCTCCATCAATTGCATCTGCTGCTTCATTCTGTGCCTTGACTAAATCTATGTCTGCTAGGGAGCATTTCACCACAGACACTTGGACGAGTAAGCATGGCCAAGGGCATAACATCGCTGACTGGGCACTGGTGACTTTGGTGACTGTGAGGACAGGTGCTGCTACACAAATTTTGGACTCCCCAAGGCTTGCAGGACAAACCTCTATATTTAACACTTCTTCCACTGTTTCTGCCTCCTCCTCTATCTCCTCTAGGGCCTCCACCTGCGCCCTCAACCTCTGTCTTAATGAGACACGCATTCCAACAGTGCAAAGCGAATCCACACCACCTCCATCCATGTTGCACAGCCAGGGCTCATCGCAATCTGGCAGTATTAAAATTAATATGCCTTGGAGATTGCTGTCATTCAGCTGGACAGCTCATTAGACCGAGTTTGAGTAATGGCGAGCTACCCTGAATATGCATCCAGGGAAGGCAGTGTCTGATAATGGTGCAAATCTTGAGGCAGCCCTACAGCAAGGGAAGCTCACACATGTGCCTTACATGGCTCACTCCCTGAACCTGGTGGTATAGCATTTTCTCCCTCATTATCCTTGCCTCAGTGGGGTGCTGCAGAAAGCACTGAAGCTGTGGGCTCACTTCCGCCATTCGCACCCCTCAGGTAATCAGCTTGCTTCGATACAGAGGTCTTTGTTCATGCCAGTTAACAGGTTGATATGCGAAGTGCCGACACGGCGGAAATCCACTCTGCACATGTTGCAGCAACTGTGGCAGCATCAACAAGTCCTGACGCAGTATGTCATGTCATATAGCCAGGGTCAATGCACTACGGATGTGATGCATATCATGTTTATGGAGTGGGCACAGATTAAGGACCTCTGCACTCTTCAGCACAGTTTCAAAATGGGCTCTAAGATGGTTAGCGCTGATGATGCCATCATCAGCATCACTATTCTGCTCATCTATATGCTTTAGCAGACTTTGAATACTCTGTGGGAGGAGATGGTGGTCCCAGAGGAAGAGAAGGAAGCAGAGGGGGATGTGGAAGGGATAATAATGTCTCAAAGTCCCAGACTGTCGTCACACAGGCAGGTGCCAAGTGAGGGTGGATTACTGTGATCGAGGGGGGCTACTGATAACAGACAAATTGTTAGTGAATGTGCAAGATCCAAGGAACCAATGGAGGAGGAAGAGGTGATGGGCAAGCAATTGTCAGGAAGTGAAGAGGATAATCATCCCCTCTCTTGTTCGTGGTTGGCAGGAGGGGACAGAGGAAACAAGCAATAGTGTTACCCATTCATCAACACAGCATGAGCTTGGACCTCATGGTAGAGCCTGACATATAAGTGCTTTCTTGTTGTACTATCTGCAACATAATCCCCATTTAGTTATGATAAGAAATAGTGCTGATTACTGGATTGACATTATGTTAGATCCACGTTATAAAACCAAATTGTGCCAGATGCTTCCCACCCTGCAAAGGGACCCACAAATGCAGGAGTATTGAAAAATGCTTTTACACAACCTTAAAAGAGATTTTCACCAAGACAGCAGTGAAGCACACAGTGCGCATTGCAGCTCTAGACTTTCAACGTCCGGCACGTTAGTTCTTCAACACCAAAACATGTGCAGTAGCAGCAGTAGTGTAAGTGGAAGAAGCAATTTCTGTGAGGCTTTTGACACTTTTTTTAGACCAGCTTGTGCACCAGCACAACAGAGTCTAAGTCTTACATGTGGTGAACGAATGGAGAGGATGGTGCAGGAGTATCTGGAACTGAATATTAATACCATCAGGGAGGGTTTGGACCCTTTCAGATTTTGGTCTTCCAAATGGATGAGTGGCCTGAGCTCACCTTATATGCCTTGGAGGTTTTATCATGCCTAGCAGCCAGCATTCTCTCAGAACTTGTCTTAAGAGCTGCTGGTGGTATCCTGATGGATAAGTGCAGCCGACTGTCCCCTGAAAGAGTAGACCGCCTAGCTGTCATCAAGATGAGCAAGTCATTGATCTCTAAGGACTTTTGCACACCAATCGCAGACTGTGCAGACTAGGCGATGTTGCATTTTTTAGTATGCTGCATTAATATTGAGTAATTGCACTCTGTGATATCTTTAGTGTGGCTTCAGTCACTGCTGCTGCTGCCACTGCAGATGTTAACACAAATTTGTGGAAATGTGATCAGTCATGGTTGGTCTACATCTGATGGGTTGGCTGTAGTGGAAGATGTGTTGGTCCCTATTACACTGTTTATACTCTCGTGAAATTTATGCTACTTCGGTGGTGTCAGGTCCTCATTTTTTTAAATTTAAAAAGTCTTGGCTGGGTGTCCATCAGCTGGGTTGGGTGTAGTGGAAGACCTGTTGGTCCCTATTATACTATTTATACAGTGGTGAAATTGATGCCACTTTGGTGGCATCTGCCAATAATTTTTGGAAACTTTAACACTCCTGGTTGGGTGTCCATCTGCTGGGCTTGGTGTAGTGGAAGACCTGTCCATTATACTATTTCTATTCTCGTGAAATTGATGCCACTTTGGTGGTGTCAGGCCCTCATTATTTGAAATTTGAAAACTCCTGATTTGGTCTACATCTGCTGGGTTAGGTGTGGTGGAAGACTTGTCAAGTCCTATTATACTATGTATACTGTAGTGAAAATGATGTCACTTTGTTGGTGTCTCCCACTAATTTTTTAAATGTGAAATCTCCTGGTTTGATGTCCATCTGCTGGGTTGGATGTAGTAGAAAACCTGTTGGTCCCTATTATAATATTTCTACTGCTGTGAAATTGATGGCACTTTGTTGTTATTTGCCACTAATTTTTGTAAATGTGTAGACTCCTGGTTTGGTCTCCTTCATGTGCGTTGCCTGTAGCAGTAGGCCTCTGAGACTGTCAGGCCTCCACTTCATTGGAGTCAACTACCCATGTTACTACTATCCTTAGATTTTTCTGACAATGGAAGTCTACGAAACTGATATTTGTGCCACCTGAGTGTGGCTCAGCATGACAGCTGGTTGAGCTGTTGTTTATTGTATCAGGGCTCCCAGCACAGCAGGCCTACATGGATCCCTCACCCACCTCCTCTAACTTTGACGTTCAGTTGAAAGCTGTAAATGCTGGCCCAGACCAGGATACCTCATGCATGGCTGATTGCTGAAGTGCAATGCTACAATTTGTACTATGGGTGAATTGAGGCCATTTTTCTGGTGTCTGTTCCTCATTTGATGTGTTTTGGCAGCTTTTGGGACCATTAGAAAGTGTTGTGCATGCGTTTGTTTTTGCCTCCCATTGACTTGCATGGTGTTCGGCAAATATTTGACGAATAGATCCGCGAATATTGCAAATTTAGCGATCGTAATTCGAACCAAACATTGAAATATTTGCTCTTCTCTACTTGTAAGCCTGCATTAAAGTCAGGTAGCCAGCATATGAAGTAATTGTAAATCGTATATTAGCAAAGGGATAAAAGACTAAATTTTACAGTTTTGATAACTGAATTCTGTTTGGGTCCAGTCTTAATCTCTTACTAATACACTGTTTCCAAGTCGTTTAGCAATGACTTGCGCAGTGTTGGACATTGATTATAAAAGGTACATCGCAGATCTGAAAAGTTTCTTGCCCAAGGCTAATGTTATAACTATACGTAACCTTCAAAAAAAAGTTTTTAGTCATAAAAAGTATTGGAAAATCCAGCATATCAATGGCAAAAAAAAACAATTTCTGAAAGTGTTGACCAAACTGTTTTTTTTTAAATACATTGATCGCACCTCGACCTATTCTCTCTTCATATTTAATTTGGCAACAATCAGGTTCTTGAGTGAGCTTGCCATAACAGGGATTTATTTTCTTGATTTCCATAAGAAGTGGTTGCTAATAATAATTTCTGGAAAAAGACACAAAATCCCAGCCTGCTTAAGGCTATGGTTCCACGGTCCGGAACATAGCGCTTTTGACGGAGCGGAAATTCCGCTCCGTCTAAGCCCCGCCCCCTTTCTGACGCGCGCTCTTTCCGGAGGTGATCAGGACACCTCCGGAACACCTCCGGAAAGAACGCAGGGCTACATAGCCCTGTGTAATATTCTGTTGCGGCGACGCACCGTCGCCGCAATACGCGAGGACATGCTGCGGTCTAAAAAGACGCGCCGCATGTCCGTTTAACGCAGGTTTGCCACCTGCGTATTGTTACGCATAGTGGAGACGGGATTTCTTGAAATCCCCTCCACTATGCTGTAACATCTGACGCTGCGTGTTTGGCGCTGCACCACGCACAGCGCCAAACACGCAGCGTTTCCTGACCGTGGAAACTCACCCTTATAGGTAAAAAATGGGCTCTGGTGAAAAGCAAATTAAATGACACTGTTACAGGTGGTTTCCATGTATACTATTTACTGCATAGCCCCACCTTCATCAGAAAGGTAACAGACAGGAGTCTGGTAAAATGTGTCCAATGCCAGATATTAAGAATTCCTATTTTGTACGCTTACTTTATACTGATCTTTTTTACATGTACCTGAAAGTGAATTATCAATGACAGTCTTTTTTTAAGAATCAGTGGTTTAACACTAATTTCTAATCAGATCCTACAGAAAGGAACAGCCCGCATGGCAGCTGTACTTTTCCCAGGGTTAATTACCTTTCACTGCTCTCTACTAATGAGTCAGCTGTTCCTGTCATTACACAACTACACTGTGTTCATCTCTAGCTGTCACTGTGGACAAACACAGTCCCTATATCCTTGTTTGCAGAGTGCCCATGTTTGTAGTGCAAAGATTTTGCAGATTGACCACTGTCTGGATGTTTTTTTTATCTCTAGAAACATTATGCTGATTGTCCGTGTCTATCTGTATGCCTTTAATAATGTGTTGCTCAATGTGGTGGTAAGCAGGTTCTTATTATTAATAATTATTAGACATATTTATTCTGTGAGAACAATGACTTTTGTAGTTAGTAGAGAATGTAGAGCATACTGCAGGATATGACAATATTGTATGTCCAGCTAAAAGCTCTTGTTTCTGTGTCATTCAAAGGTAGAAATCAAGAATTTGAACCATCAGAAATTTTCAAGTGCAATGTGTTAGGATGTTACATGGTGAAAGGGAATGTGTTGTGATTTTGTATTAATAATAATTAATATAATCAATTATTTTTAATACAAAATGAAATGTTGTGTTTTAAAAAAAATGTATTTGTTATTTTTTTCTGCAGCTGCTGGGGCTGTAATTTTTATTTTTATTTTGTGCTATGTATGTAAGTGTCTGAGCACAACATTTACACACCACAAATATGGCAGCCCCTGTACATAGGAGCCTGCAATTGGTGCCCCATGCATTTCCTACATTGTGGCTGCCTCCAGTTATGAATGGGGCATGCCTCCTGGACCGTCCAGTTCTTAGCTGTGGGGGGAACCAGGCACCATTTTGTTGTAGCTGACACTGACATAACAGGGCCATGTTATGAATGTGCTAGAGATGGTTTCTGAGCAGAGGCTCCCTCTGGTGGTTACAGACAGTACTGAACCTTTCAGCGAGGAATGGCAATCTGGGTTCACTGACTGGTCTGATATAAGGGAGGTTCCCTCCCATGATGGTTGCCGGTGATCAATTGTTCTTGTCTCAATTGTGGTTCCTGGTTCATTTGGAAGTTTGCTGAGTCTTGCCTGCATCTTCTGCTTTCAGATAAGATATTTTCTGCTTTTATTTTTGTGCTTGCTTTTTGCATTGCTCCCTGCTCTTCTGTGGAGGTCAGCCAGGTCCCCTCCGGGGGGCTTGTGCTCCTCTCAGTTTATCTGCAGCCATTGTTATTTGTTCATTTTCTTTTACCTGTTTTTTCAGTGGCTGCGGCTTGGTTTTGTTCACACTGAGATCTGATTTAGTGGGTGGCGAGATCGTGTGATCTCAGTATTTTTGTAATCAGAATTGTTGGATTTTTGTAGGGTTTTCTGGGTTGCAGAAAGTAATCTTTCCTGTCCTATCCTATTTAGTCAGCTTGTGGCCCCAGCGTTTGCTCATTCTATTTTCTGTCTGTGTTCGTGCTTTCTTCTTGTCTAACCGCCATTACATGTTTGGGGGTTTCCTATTTTCTTTGGGGATCTGCTCCGGGGCAGATAGCTTTCATCTTTCTGCCTTTAGGTGTAGTTATCTCTCAGGCTGTGACGAGGCGTCTAGGATCAACGTAGGAACGCTCCACGGCTACCTCTAGCTGTGTGGTTAGTTTAGGAATCTGCAACCCATTAGTTACCAACATCTCAGGTGTTCGGCTGCCCGGCTGTTGTTCCTGTCCTCCTCAGCTACCTAACATAACAGCCATGTATATAATCACATCATATTTGATACAACTCGCAGAGCAATTCCCAGGCTTTGCAGGAAATTGTCTATTGATAGTATTATGCATGGGGGGCATATAAAAGTCTTGGAGTCTCATAACAAACATGCAAATGGTGTAGGTTTCTTTTAGCAGTGCAGGGGTTAGTCTGCTCAGTTGAGAGCTCTTGGAAGCTTTCCTGCATTAAGGCTCTGAGTTTTTTACTGTTAGCCACTCCCATCTCCTTTATAATATGGGCCCTGACTAGCACTCATTGCCAAGATAGCTTATGCTGCATGGTTAGGGGATGGTGGTTTGTGGTTGTTGTTTGAGAAGGAATTTTGCAGAGTTATTTGAGACTGTTGCTACGAAAGACTGTTGCACATGAGAAAAGAGACATAATGAATCCAAAGAACTACAGTATACTACATTTCTAATTGGAGGTATTTGCTAATATTTTTATTATTATTGCACCTACTGCATTTTGGGATAGGATCTTGGAGATGGGAATACTGTATATACTCGAGTATAAGCCGACTCGAGTATAAACCGACCCCCAAATTTTGCCACAAAAAATTGGGAAAATGTATTGACTCCAGTATAAGCCTAGGGTGGGAACTGCAGCAGCTACTGGTAAATTTCAAACATAAAAATAGATGCCAATAAAAGCAAAATTAATTGAGACATCAGTAGGTTAAATGTTTTTGAATATCCATATTTAATCAGGAGCCCCATATAATGCTCCATACAGTTCATGATGGCCCCATAAGATGCTCCATACAAAATACGCCCCATATAATGCTGCACAAAGGTTAATAATGGCCCCATAAGATGCTCCATAGATTATGCCCCATATACTGCTCCATAAAGGTTATGCCCCATGAGATGCTCCATAGATTATGCCCCATATGCTGCTCCATAAAGGTAATGACCCCATAAGATGCTCCATAGAATGGGCCCCATATGCTGCTCCATAAAGGTTATGGCTCCATAAGATGCTCCATAGAATGGGCCCCATATGCTGCTCCATAAAAGTTATGGCCCCATAAGATGCCCCATAGAATATGCCCCATATGCTGCTGCTGCGAATAAAAAAAAAAGACATACTAACCTCTTGTCGCTGGGGGCCAGGTGCCGGTGTCATCGTTGGCTCAGGCCCCTGGCACCTGCAATATTCACCTGTCCCCGTTCCACCACTTCGCGCCGCTGTGTCTTCCGGGTCCTCTGGCTGTGAATGTTCAGGCAGAGGGCATGCACTAACCACGTCATCGCGTCCTCTGACCTGAACGTCACAGCCAGAGGACGAGAGGACAGAGCGGTGCTCAGCGGTGGACCTGGGACAGGTGAATATAGCATGACTCCCCCGTCCTTCATGTCATATCCATCCCCCTGGCGCGTCTCTGCAGCCGCTGCTTCTCCCATTGTCTCCGGCGCTGCAGCTCTTCCTTCCTTCAGCGGTCACATGGTACAGCTCATTAAAGTCATGAATATGCGCATATTCATGATTTTAATGAGCGGTACCACGTGAAAACAGGGGGAAATGAAGAAATTTCAACCCAGGCAGTTGAGGCAACAATGTAGAAATTTATTAAATGTTGATACAAAAATGTAAAAATAGCACAAGCATCAAATACAAAAATAAAAAGGAAGCATGAACACCACCAACTAATATCCAATACCCAGGTGTTTTAAAGAAATAAAATCAGGTAAATATACACATAGTACATAAAGTATACAATACTGATAATATGATGGTCCACAATAGTAAAAAAATATATGTGCAACCCTAAAACATAATATCAAAAGGTGTAATGCAATGAGTGCAAAAATATGAAAAACTATAAATATATATGCAGGAACCACTCAATTATGCAAACAATATAGTGCCAATGTAAATTTACATTATAGTTTTACATTGGCACTATATTGTTTGCATAATTGAGTGGTTCCTGCATATATATTTATAGTTTTTCATATTTTTGCACTCATTGCATTACACCTTTTGATATTATGTTTTAGGGTTGCACATATATTTTTTTACTATTGTGGACCATCATATTATCAGTATTGTATACTTTATGTACTATGTGTATATTTACCTGATTTTATTTCTTTAAAACACCTGGGTATTGGATATTAGTTGGTGGTGTTCATGCTTCCTTTTTATTTTTGTATTTGATGCTTGTGCTATTTTTACATTTTTGTATCAACATTTAATAAATTTCTACATTGATGCCTCAACTGCCTGGGTTGAAGTTTCTTCATTTCCCCCTGTTTCTTTTGCACTTGGGTGTCCGTTTTATATTTTAGGCTGGTTTTGCCATCCACACTTTGAACTGGGATTCAGTTTTTTATGTGTAATTTTATTTTATAGAATAATTTTATCATTATTTTCTATTATTTTTATAATTTTTTTACACTGTGCTGCATCTCATTTCTGTTGAGTTCATCAATTTTACAAATCTGGTAATGTCAGCAATGTTTCTCATTTGTATAGGCCATAGTTTAATGCTTTCTATCACTGTATACAGTGGTCACAATTTGATCCAGAGATTCTTTCTTTATTGAATTACAAGCAGGCATACTGTATGTACAGCCCTCCTCTCATCTATGTTGTCCTGCATTGATCTGCTACAAGTGGTCTCCCCTTCCCTGGCAGACCTCCTCTTAGCATTCTGCTTGAAGAGTTTCCTCCACATCAAGCAGCTGGTGAGCACTGCACATTGGCATCTACTAGAATTGTACTGACACTTAGCCTGGCACTAATATATATTGGTCCCACCTTGAATGGAGCTCATATGGCACACAACACTGCTGTGTCCACACATCTGACTTGTGACCTAAACCAACCAGTCTACCCACTGGTCACATAACACATCAGTTAAAGAAATAGTATTTTCATCATGTATAATTACATTTATTATACATTTCCTGCAATTAAAGCTTATTCAGCTCATTAAACAGAACTATTGCAAGTTGTCTACCTGGCTCACTACAACTTATAATGGCCTTTTATAGGCACAAAGCCTAAGGTGGCCACCAGTTCTTAAAAAGCCAGCATCAAATTTTTCTGAAATCTTGGAAGAACAGTGACTTGCCAATAAAGTAACCTGTAAATTAGGCTTCCAGTTACATTATTGGTTTACAACAGTTCAAGAATACATCTGTTAAGGGAGCTATGTTCGTGCTTAGAGGATTCTTCTCCCTTAAGAACTTTAGTGTAAATAATTCCAGGAGAAAGTACTGTGTTATAAATGGATTGTTCAGAAACACTGATTTAGAATGTCTCACTATGTACAATCCCTTCATAACGGAGTAAATGCAGTTCATCAGCTCCCAGTTCACACCCCAACACTTCAGGCAAACAGCTGATCTTTCTAGGAGATGCAGCAGTCGGCCAAACCAAAGTAATTAGCATAATTATTTGGATATACCAAAGTATGCAACCCCCTATTTTTGGTATAAAGATGCTAAAAAAAGAAACCATGAAAAAAATATGGGATTTCTGTTGAAAGCTTTATTTATGAAAATCCTGCCCATTGTTTATATACCCTGCATGACACTGGGGGGACATTTACACAGAAAGATGATCGTGCATAAGCATCCTCATCCTTAACAAAGTTCCACCATAATCTTGCCATGTAAAGAGGCTGCTAATCACCCCATGAATGGTCACAACACTCGTTCATCAGGTGAATAATCTTTTGTGCAGGACATCTTGTATAAAAAGAATCGCACAACCGAGAACCATGACAGTCTTTTTGCACTGAGCGATTTTTTTACAGGTCGCTCAGTGCACATCATTTCCTTCGGTATAGCGGTTATCAAATCGCCGCCGATCGATAAAATTTTAGTTCCACCAGTTAGTCCTTGTATATTTACCTTAATTTAAAAAGTACCGTATCCTACCAGCATTATTTAAATCCCTCACAACAAAATTATTCAACAAGGTCAATGTCTTGTTGAAGAAAATGGCACTGAGGAGCAGACTTGCATTCCACTTGGACAATTATCAATTTTTACTAATTTTCCCCGATAATGTTGGCACATTATTGTATCGTTGGTACCAGTCTGAGCTTACACTGAAATTATTAATATAAGCTGATGACTAATATCCACAGCTCATTATCCCATATATAATTTAACAAGAGCAAATCTGTAGTATGCTTTACTATGAGGGCACATTGACCTTTACATCAGCATGAATATGCTTTGTGGATTATAAGGCAAATGTCACAGAATAATATACAAAAAAATAAAGTTGAATCCATCTCTTTTCCCAGTGCAGAGGTCCATGTGCCATGCATAAGTATAAAGGCCTGAAATGTACATGTTAATAGTGCCATTAGCTAAGAAGAGCTAAATCCAAAGAAGTGAAATAAAATTTCAAATCACAAACTTTTAGGCTAGGTTTACATGTCTACGTTTCTAGATGTATGACTTATGCATCAGATGTATAAGTAAAAAACATATGGATGAGTTTTTAAACATCCGTTTATTAATTATTTTGTCTACCAGATTTAAAGTAGTTGTCCACTACAAGGACAATCTCTTCTTAAAGTAAATGTTCAGCCTTGATAAAATAATAAAGCCTATTCTCACCTCCCATGCCCCGTGGTGTTGGCACTTGCTCTCCCTGGGGCTGGATGCGGTTTGTCACACGTGACACCGGCAACCAATCAGTGAGTCATTGTCTCCGCCTTTGGACAAACTGAACATGAAGAGGAAGTCCAGGCTGCAGATGATCCTTGGCTTCATCTTCATGCTCAGTTTGCCCAAAGGTGGAGACAGTGACACCAGCACATGTCATTCCACCGCATCACAGCCCCAGGACCGCTAGTTCTGACACCGCTGGAACCGAGCCAGCATGGGAGGTGAGTATAGACTTTATTATTTTATTGGGGCCGAACATTTAGTTTAAGAAAGGGTTGCCCTAGTAGTGGACAACTCCTTTAATGGTACAGAAAGGAAAACACATACCTTTAGACATTAAAACATAATGATATACAATCCAATATGTTTTCCATTGAGAATATTGGAAAATAGAACAAATGCATTTTTCATGTTTTTGGTGATCTAAAAGGTGGATGATTACATTTTTTGCATATATTAAAAAAGAAACCTCAATCCCACTAAAATCTGACAAAACATTGTCAAAAAACATTTTTTTTTGCTACATTTTGCTACAATTTTTTACTTTTTCTAAGAATACTCTGCGATATACAACTCAAAACAGTTTTTTTTCAATTTGTGTGGACTGCACTGTACAAATGAGAACCTAGCCTTTCAATGATTTCTACAATACATTAGATACAGCATGAGCGCCATTTTTATCTCACCAAATTATGACCGTTGTCTGGAAGAAACTCATTGAACATGCAAAATGGTACATAATATACTGTATTTAATGTTTGAAAAAAAATCTGTAATATGCTCCCTAGAATTATAAGAGGACATGTTACCTAAATAACCTTACCCTAAGACGAATGTCACATATATCATATTATAGTTATTGTGTTAATTTACATATAATTGATTGCAATTTGCATTCACCGGGTTCATTACCTTTTGTTTAGCTTTAGCGTGAAACTTTTCATCTGAATTGAGAATGCTTCCTTTTTTTACTGTGCATAGAACTCGTGCCCAAATAGATAATTTCCCAATGATCATTATGGAAACTCAGATAATGTCTTTCCAAAAAAAAAAAGAAAAAATGGAATATGGAGTACTTTTTTTACAGCCACACACTAACAGCACAAACTCATTTTACAGGTCTGACATTCACCAGGTGACCTCTCTTGTTTGTCCCTACATGTTTTCCAAAATATAAAAGTGAAATAGAGTCCCAAGGGTACTGTACTTGAAAGGTTATGAGAGTTAGAGAATTTCACCCATGCCTGCCAAATCAGCAGATGGCTTGTGATTATAATTATATGCATCAATAAAACGAATAATCTTTACAAAATTTGAATTTCTACTAAAGTAAGGGATTTGGTAAGCAGATGCAACCGAATATATTTTCTTTAACCCTTTCTGTTGATTTCTGCAGCAAACATTATTTTTTTAACTTTATTTTGCAGCATTATCTTAATCATTATCAATTAACCGGGGACATTACGTTAATTCGCCATTCAAAGTTGTATCCGAGACAAATGAAGCAGAAATAAAACTTTAAAAAAATCTTCTTTCATAAAAACAGAAAACATAAAAGAATGGTGGTCATTGTTTTCATATTAGCAAAGAATCGCGCTATGCTTCATAACCCCACCAAATGTGATATTACTGCATTGTAGTAAATGAATGAATGCATTATCATTGTATATAATATAAGCAATCATCACACAATTGTGATTGCTCAAGTTCCTGAAAACAAACAGACTGCCAATGACAGAACAGGAGTCTCGTTAAAAGGGGGGGCAAAAACATGGCAGCTTTTGATTGCGCATTAGTTCAATAATATCTTTATACAAGTATAACTTTTAGATGTTGTGGACAATATATGATGGATATTATTCAAGGAAGGACATAACATGGCCTAATTTAACAGTTCATGTTTGTAACACCCGTGTCCCAAATTTTTCTACTGAATTTAGATTCCTGTTGAACCTATTGACATTCTCTTTTGGGATCAGAAAAAGATATACATCTTTCCTGTATCTTTTGGGATCAGACATTTGACAGTTGTCCCATATGTGCTTAGAAGTGTTGTCTGGTTAAAACAATCTGCATTATAGGTGATTACTTGCTAATCGGTGGGTGCTCAATCTGTGGGATGTGCACTGTTCAGAATTTTTATCTCGGCAGAAAACTTTTATCCCTCTTACAATATGGCGGGGCATGTCAAAGGATGGACTGCCACTCCATTTATTCTCTATAAGGCCGTCGGAAAAAGCTGCGGGCAGCTCAGCGTACCCATAAGGAATGAATGAAGCAGTGGTCATTATGCACACTGCTGCTCCTTTCTAAGGGGCCTAAAAGTTCCCCATTCTGTGAATTAGTGTGGATCCCAGTGGTCAGACCACCAGCGATCAACAAGTTATCACCCTTCCCAAGAATAGGTGATAACTTTTTTAACTGGCCAAGCTCTTTAACAGTCTAACTGGGATCAATGCTCTCAAAAAGAGGATTCCATCAAAAAGAGCTTATGATGTGTCTTAGATGCCTGTTAGAAGATCATGTTAAAGACCTTTGTGACCTCAAATCACCAATGATTTCCAGTATGATAGGGCATTATAATACACCTATTTTGCTCTGCTCTTTTTTATTTAAGCAGAAATACTTTAACTACCAGAAAAACAATTTATTTGCACTTATTCCCACTGAGGATGGCACTACTTTCAACTGTATGCACATCTGAAGACTCTGATACAACAAAAAAATATGTTGAAGTTGGGAGATATCTCTGTCATGCCATACTCTCTATCAGGCAATGGACATCAGCAGGACAGTAGAGGCAATGATATGCATTGGCATTATTGCACTACTTGCAGCAGGTTAATTAAGTCTCTGCATGTCTCTGTTGTGTCACTAACTCTGTATGGAGTAAAAAGGAGCAATTATTACTATAATTGTGGTTATTAGAGATGAGCAAAGACCCTGGTTCGAGGTCATGTCAGTGTTCTGTGGCCAACCGTTTGGGAGTCCTGCAAAGAAGCTCTTATTTGCTGGCATTCTGATTTTAGTACTGGTATGTTGTCATGCATGCATCACTCCACAATGATGACGTTACACCGAGCCAACAAATCAGAGGAGGTGCTGAGGATTCCAGCAGGTAGGAGGCATTTTACCAGGCTCCAGTCCAACTGCGATGGAATACTGGCATGGTCTCTGGACCATTAATTCGCTCATCTCTAGTAGTTATAAAAAATATTTTTATTGCGAGAAACTTAAATTTGTTTGTTTTAATATCTCATTTACATTAATGAGCAAATAGTACAGCAACAGACACAGCATTGGGGGACCAGCAGTGTAGACAAGTTTGTTTTTACCACAAGCATGCAAAGATGTATGAATTTGGAGTATAGAAAAATCCATGAAAACTTTTAAACATTTGAAATAGTCAAAGAGGGGCCAATAAGATTAGTTAAATGGCTGAGCCGTATTCACAGTCAGGAGACATCTGGATAACAATTAATGTAAAACGCCACAAATATCACAAAGCATTACAACCACAGAGTGGCTATGAATTTAGAACAGGAAGAATACAAAGGAGAGAAATTGAAATTGTATATTGACATATCTAAAGAACAATTCCAGAAGTAGATTACTATGCATGGAAACCAATTTTGGTTAGTTCTATGATGAGATTCTGTAGCAATACTAAGCTTACAATGAGACCACTATTGCATAATACACTTTCTCTGGCATATTTGTTTGTCCCAGAACATTACTTACGCAAAGAAAAATCTAGCTTTTCCTTCACCTGGAGCAAAAATTTAGTTTTGGTGCCCACTTGTATACACTACCTTAGCAGTTTGAGTGTTCAATATTTGACTCTGCTATACACAACTTAAGTGGTTCAAGTGTTCGTCATGCAGGGCCACCATCAGGAAGGATATGACTATCATTACTAGTGTATGGGGCCCAGTGAGCAGAAGCAAAGAGGGGGTCCAGACTGGGTGATACACACTGTGCAGCTTGCACTAAGGTAGCACAGCCGAGCCACTGTGTAAATGACCTGGCAGAATGCATGGCACACTGGGGCCCTAACTAATTACTTTAGGCAGGGCCCCTGTTTTATTAAGCCCCGAGGTCACAGTCAAAGTTGCCGCTGCTTACATTGTATGGCTGCAGCAGAGGGGCTAACATGCGTCTGACATCAGTGATGTCAGATGCTATCGGCTCGACCTCTGTTCCAAAGCTGCCAGTGTGCCCCAGGTCCTTGCAGCACATTATATGCAGGATGTGAGGGCCCATAAGAGATGAGGTGCACGCACCCTCCCACTCACCCATCCGACCTTCCATTCCCTCATCCGTTGGCCCAGCCACACGCCACTCTTCTTCTGCCTTCCTCTCTGCTCGTGCCTATTGAAGTTAGAGGCCACCTTTGTCTGCTGCCTGCAAACTACTACTAAGTTTATCCCTACTGACTGCTGCCTGTCTTATTGCCTGCTTTCCTGCAATAAGGTACAGTTGCCTGTTTTAAAGGGGATAGTCTAGTAACCTAATACTTATCCCCTGTACATAACATATGGCATAATTATTAGGGCAAGTTCATATGGCTAATCTTCAAGCAGAAGTTTGGCGCAGACAGCCATGCTGACATTCTGCTGAATATACATGTCTGCTGCTTTCTTATTGCCTCCCATTCATCTCTATGGGAGACAGCAAAGAGGATTGCAAAATGGTAGGTTTTAGCTAGTGATAAGCGAACGTGCTCGCCACTACTTGGTACTCGCCCAAGTATCACGGTACTCGGCGGGAACTCGGGTCTCCACCCAGCTTTTTTGGCGGTCTTTAGTGACTTAATCACGATGCAGGGATTGTCTGCCAGGCAATGAAAACGCCG
This sequence comes from Oophaga sylvatica, assembly GCA_033576555.1. Classification (NCBI taxonomy): domain Eukaryota; kingdom Metazoa; phylum Chordata; class Amphibia; order Anura; family Dendrobatidae; genus Oophaga; species Oophaga sylvatica. Next base: position 348,089,314 of record JARQOD010000006.1, read on the forward strand.
CAGCCATCTTTGTTGTGGTTGTGCAGTGATTGGCTGGCAGGACAGCATCATCAGGGGTATAAGAGACTGGAAGCTGCCCTGCTCGGCGCATTCAGCTCCGGATTTAGATAGTGTAGGGAGAGCTGCTGCTGAGATAGGGTCAGATTTGGGGATTTTTTTAGTCAGTGTGGGGTCTACATCCTAAAGTATTCAAATCCAGCTAAACCAACAGTCCTTCTAAGGACTAATTCCGGAGTATATAGGTTCCAGTGTTAGGTAGGCAGGGTAGTGTACGTCGCTCTATACATATCAGTGCAAGACCTGCAGGCACTGTATGTGTGTGTATATACATATCATTGCATACATCAAGAGGGTCCATTCCCTTCCTGTCTGCTGGTGCTGATGCTGCTACCTATAGGATATATTGACCGTATATACCTAACCCCAGGTCAAATTGGCTTGTAAAAAATTTTTGGCCAGGTTAAGAGAGCTAATTTTATTGCAAAGCAATCCAGAGCCCCCTCTTTTTTCTCCATTTGCTTTTTGACAGTGCACAATACAGCCAGATAATTTTCCTAGCACAGCGTGAAAATCCTGCAATTTTAAAGGGGTCCCAAAAATAACTTTTGAGTGCGCAGAGAAATATTAAATTTTTATGTGGTATGGTAGAATAAAATTTTGAGTGTCATACACAATTTCTTGACACCATTTTGCTGAAACCCCCAAAAAATACATAAAGGCCACATATTTTATAGTGCGGTATATCTGTGACACACCTCACCCATCCGTCTGCTAAGAATTTTGTTCATTTTAGCCCTAAATTCCATTTTTTTTGCTATCTGTCACTGCAGTTATATACAGCACATATACAGCACTATTACTAGCATAAAAATGAGCAAAAAAAATACATGTGCCAACAGATTTGTCAGCTGTGGTGATCTCGTGCCAGCTCATATATCTGCATGCTCCAAGTTTGCCCATTTTAGGCTGATTTTCAATTTTTTTCTTGTGTGTCACTCTAGTTATATACAGCACTATTTAGCCTACAAAAGAAAAAAAACAGGCCACAGAATTGTCAGTGTGGTATCTCCGTGCCAGATCATATATCTCATATATACAGCACTATGTTGCTTTGTTTAAAAAAACAGGCCAGATATTTTACAGTGTGGTATATCTGTGACACGCATCATACATTCGTGTGCTACAAATTTGGGCATTGTAGGCCTACCTATTCTTGTGTTTTTGCTGTCTGTTACGGTACTTAGTGGCACCAATTGGCTAAGCAAAAAACATTTGTAACTACAGTCCACATATTTTAAAGTGTGGTTTTCCCGCACACTTATCACATACAGTTTGCTCCCAATTCGGCCATTTGTAGTAACTTATATAATATTCTAGTCCATTTACAATGGGCAAGGCGCATGGCAAGGGACGGGGAAGTGGTTGTGATGGTCATGATGCATGTCGAGGCAGAGGCCGTGGGCAAGCTGAATTTGGGCCAACAAAAACACCCATATCGTCTTGCTGGACCTTAGTTTCCGAAGTCTCAGGGGACTACAGCAAGACAGCACTATTGAATCCAGAGCAGTGTAAAAAAAGGTTGTTGGTTGGATAGTCTATAATAATTCCAGTTACATGGCCACCACCACCAGCACCCTGTCTTACACACGGTAAAGTCTGAGTAGCTGTGAATCTGGCCCACATATTCCTTACCCTGATCCTCATTCCTCCCACCATGCTGAGTGCCCTGAGACAACTGATTCCACACTTGGACACTCCGAAAAGCTGTTCACTTTTCCATTTATATATTCAGACCTCTCGCCCGGTTCACTTGAAGTGGGGCAAGATGAGATTCCATGTAGCGTTGCCAAAATATTTGAGCAGCCACGGTCCAAAGAATGGACGACGATGAGACACATTTTCCAGAAAGTCAGTAGTAGGACCAGGGTGTGGAAATGGACGTTAAGGTGGTGGATGATATAGTAACTGACCCAACCTTGCAGGAGGACATGCAGATCGAGGACAGCAGCACACAGGGGGAGGGAGGCGTAGCATCCCTTCAGGCAGGAAGAAGCAGTCTGGTGGATGCAGACAGAAGGCAGGAAACCGTTCTCCGTTACACCAACATGATGGAAGTTGCCAGTCCAACTGTTAGGTCTTCCGAGTCTGTTTTTTTTTAAAGACTTTTTAAAATTTAAAAATTCAGGCCACATAATGAACATTCTGGTATTGCTGTCAGACGTCTGATGTATTTGTGGACCTAAAATTGTGGCAATTCAGACCTGCATTCCACTGTATTTGCTGTCTGTTACCCTAGTTTTCTGCACTATTTTTGGGTAAAAATACAGCCCAAATACTGAACAGTGTGGTATCTCGGTAAAAATACTTCTGTTTCAAGTTGTTATGGCTGCTTCATTACTGTCTTAAATGCTTCAACTACTACCACTACCATCATCTTCTGCCTAGAGTCTGTCACTGCGCAGATAGAAAGTCTGAGGAGCAGAGGGTGAATGCTTGGGTGGTGTTGTACTCTGTCTTTGGATTATGAAGGCGAAATGTTCTAGATGAAATCATGAATGGAAGAGCTTAAGGAAGTGCACATGAAAGAGCACGTGGCCAGGACTACTGTTGCCTGGTGTTCTTGGGCCGGATTCTGACAAGCCATCACCAACTAATACTGAACTTGTTGGATGATGATGTCAAAAAGGAGCCCATGCATTTTCTATAACAGAAGCTAGAGATTATGACATTTTGGCTGCATTTCAAGAGGTGTCAATTGTAGAGTGTGTTTATCGTAGATGTGACTTGTACACCACCACCCAAGATGCCACCTCTCCACCAACCGAAGTGCCGCACCCCCGAACTTCTGTCTCTTCCTCATTATTAGGGATGAGCGATATTGCCCGAAATGGTATCAGAATTCCGATTTCCGATATGGGAAGAATATCGGATATCGGAATTTCCGATTTCCGATATCAATGCAAGTCAATGGGAGAAAAAAATTGGAATTACAAAATGACCACTACAGTGCTATATAATGGATAAAATGGAGGGGAAACACCTCAGGATAATGGGGAAGGAGTTTGCAGAGGCAGAGGATCAAAAAAATCACTAGAAAAATGCACAGAGCGAAAACTGTAGCAGGAAAACTGGTCGCCATCTTCTTAACAGCAGTGTTTTTTCTTTGGGTTAGGATGAGTTGGGGTAGGGTTTATGGTTAGTAGGGTAAGGGTTAGGGTTAGAGCGAGCGTTGTCGAAACACGGTTTGGAGCAGGAGGTACCCGTGCCCTTGGGCACTCCCGAGAACCAGCTGGCGATGCTGGAACTCGGTTTACCCTTTGGGGGAGGCACCTGTGACCGCACTTCACTGCCACAAAAAAGCCGGCGTGACTGGATCCTGCCTCTTGTGCTTCTGCCTATAGGTGTTTGGCATCTGTCGTCTTTTTTTTCCACTTTGGTCTAACGAGGTACAGCTGGCGGTACTGTTGCCCAGAAACACCGCATGCTGTGTAAGTGGCAGTCACAGAAATGGGCACTAGCTGGCGGTACTAGAGCCAATGGAAAACAGTATGAGGTGAAAGAGTCAGTCACAGAACCAGGTGCTAGATGTTGGTAGTAGTAGAGGCCAGAGCACGGGCATAACAGATGACGCTGTGTGCAACATAGGCACATGACAGAGTATGCATACTGCTACCAACCATGCATGTAACCTGTGTACTGTGGCCCAGGGCAGCAAAAGTCACCAGAAATCCAGGCCTGGTTCATTTTTAGGAATGTAAGCCGGTCCACATTTGCAGCGGATAGTGTGGTACGTTGGTCTGTTAGTACATTGCCAGCTGCACTAAAGACGCATTCAGAAATCACACTGGCACCATGACAAGCCAGGACCTCCAAGGCATACTGGCTAAGCTTGGGCCATGTATCCAACTTGGAGACCCAAAACTTGAAGGGGGCAGATCCATCCTGAAGCCACTGACAGGGGTGAAGAGGTATTGTGACACCATGTCATGGTAACGCTGCCTCCTAGTGCATTGCACTGCCTGTGCTGATGGTGGCCAAACTGTTTGCGGGTTCAGAAACCATTGGAACAGGTTGGGTATACTGAACCTGTCAGTAGCAGATGTACTGCTTCTGCTACAGGCTTCTGAACGGATTCCGCTGGGCCTAGGACGCACTGAGGTGCCTGCTATGCGGTGGAAAAGAGTACATGAGTGAACTAACCAGTGCGTCTTGGTACTCCTGCATTTTACATGCCAGGTTCAACGGTGTAATTAGGCTTTCAAGGCTGTTCCGGTAATGTGGATCTAAGCGGGTGGCCACCAGTAGTCATTTGTGTGGAGAATACGAGCCACGCGTGGGTCTTTTCTCAGACACTGCAGCATGAAGTCACTCATGTGCTGAAGGCTGCCAACTGGCCATGCATCGCTGTCACCAGCTGGAGGAATGTGCTCTGGCTGCTCTGTGTCACCCCATCCACGCTCTATCTGGTGACTACTAGTAGAGCGCTGTGTACTTTCCTCCTCTAACTCATCCTCATAGTCCTACTCATCCTCCTCGCTTGCTGTGTCCTTCCTGGACCTTTGTGAGGCACCCACAGAGCTTTGTACCAACCGGGCCGATGAAGATTGCCTGGTTGGTGCAAGTGTCTCATCATACTCCTCCTCCTGAGAAACCTCATCCCTTAGTCCTTTAAGTGATGATTCTATAAGGCATATAAGGGAATAGTCAGGCTGAGTAGGGCAGCATCCGCGCTCACCATCACAGTGGAGTCTTCGAAGCACTTCAAAATGGTGCATATGTCCTTCATGGATGCACACTCAGTGGTTGTAAAGTGGGAGGGCTGAGATGTGTGTCGCCTAATTTGCGCCTACTGCAGCTGCAACTCTATAATTGCAGGTTGCTGCTCACACAGCCTCCGCAGCATATGCAAAGTCGAATTCCACCTGGTGGGGAGGTCAACAATGATGCGGTGCTCGGGCAGGCCCAATCTGCGCTGCATGGCTGAAAGACGCGATGCAGCCATGCTTGAACGCCGCAAGTGAGAGCACTCGTATCTGACTTTGTGCAGCAGCTCCTCAAGGTCAGGATAGTTCCTAAGGAAACTCTGCACCACCAAGTTTAGGACATGGGCAAGGCATGGAATGTGAGTCAGACCACCTAGGCCAGGAGCCGCGACCAGGTTTCGGCCGTTGTCACACACCACCATACCTGGCTGGAGGTTGAGCGGCGCAAGCCACATGTCACTCTACTCCTTGAGCTTGTTCCACAGCTCGGTTGCGGTGTGGCTAACATTACCCAGATAAACTAATTTCAACACGGCCTGTTGATGTTTGGCCGATGCAGTGCTGAAATCGGTTGTTGTGGTATGTCTGGGTGCAGGCGAGTCTGACGAGGAGTATGAGGAGGAGTCAATTTGTACGGAGGAGAGGCCTGCAATCCGTGGAGTTGGCAGGACCCGCGCACTTGCACTGTCTACTTCAGTTCCAGGCTCAACTACATTTACCCAATGGGCGATGATGGAAATGTAGTGTCTCTGGCCATGCTGACTGGCCCACGCATCTGTGGTCAGGTGGACCTTGCTACTAACTGCATTTTGTAGCGCATGCTTAATTTTACTCTCCACATGCTGTTGCAGGGCTGGGACGGCTTGCCTGCTGAAGTAGAAGCGGCTGGGAATGCTGTATTGTGGGATTGCAAACCCCAACATATCGATAAAGGCTGGCTTGCTCACCAGCCAGAATGGTAGCATTTCCACTGCAAGCAGTTTGGCAATGCGAGAATTCATGCCCTGTGCTCGTGGTGGTTTGCCGAGTACGGGCGCCTTTTCTCCCACACCTGTGTGACAGATGGCTGCACACTGGATTGGGAGTCTGAGGATGCCATCGATTGGGATACTGATGCTGACAAAGTACAGACAGTGTGCCGCCGTAGAACACTGCCTGCAGATGCACCCTGGCATTCTGGCGAGGAAGCGGGAGCAGCTGTTTGCGAGCTGGAGGAAGAGGTGGCCGCTGTGACTGAAGAGATGGAAGGTGGGGGACCAGCTGCAGGTGGCGAATCATCTTGGGTGTGATGCTGCCACTCCACAGGGTGCCTCTTCCTGACATGCGTCAACATATTGGTGGTATTAAGGTTGCTGACGTTCTTCCCTCTCCGCACAGTTTGTCGACAAAGCTTGCATCTGACTACTTTAACGTCATCTGCAACTTGGTCGAAAAAGGCTCATGCACCACAACTCTTGGGCGCACCGCTTGTGCGCTTTAAAAGAGCCCTGCTCCTAACGGGTGCTGAAGTTGAGGGAGCAGACAACCAATTTTTCCCTCTTCCTCTCCCACGTGGACGGCCACGCTGCGCCACACCTGCAGCTCTTCCTCTGAGCTAACCCTACTTGCTTGCTGCCCCTCAGCATGCCATGATGGGTCAAGGATCTCGTCATCCAATACACTTTCATCAGCAGAAACTGGCAGCTGAGTTTCATCATCATCTGCTGACTGGGGTCTGGTCACTGTGGGCACTGGTTCACCCTCCACTTCTTCCTCAAACGCACACAGTGGTTGCGCATCTGTGCACACTACCTCTTCTTCAGCTGCAGGAATGCTGTCTGGCTGGCACACAGATTCCAAACCAACAGATTCTGAGAAGAGATTAAGGTTGGCTCCTGGCCCTCTGAATGTATGGGCAATTTAGTGGGCGGTGAAGAAGCAGATGGCTGCTGCTCTTCAGTGGCCTGATCCGATGTGGTGGAGAGGTCCTGGGAGGATGCTGCGCTCATTGAGGTGGATGCCTGAGCTGCCATCCAACCAGCAATGGTTTCTACTTGATCCTCTCTTATCAGCCTATGCCCCTGTGCTCCTAACCAGCTGCGCATAAATGACTGCTGCCGGGTGAAAGTAGGTGCTGAGTGACTTGGGCCTGCTGCTTGCTCTGGATGTTGCACAATGTCTAGCTGCTGATGCACCTCTTCCGCGGCTGCCACTGGGTGGTCCCTTACTCCCTGCCTTCATCTCTATTGATGTATTCAGAATGGCAATTTCACTATAAGATTCGAGATCTCTCCCTATCTCTAACAGCAACCTATCCCTATATGCTTTCACAGTAGAGTGAGGCTGCTTAAAAATCCCTATATAGCTTTCACCAAAATGTACTGGATGGTGAAGCTACACTTTTAGGAAAAAATAGGGGAAGGGGATTTAAGGGATGAAAGAAAAGGCTGTGAAAAGGCAGTGAGACACACACCACACAGTGCTGCAGCAAGAGGAGCTGCAGCAGCTGCAGTGAATGTACCCTGCACTGTCTCACTAAGCACCTTACTGAGAGCCTTCACAGCACAAAAAATGAAACTGAGCAGGGTCAGTGAGGAAAAAGACTGCTTCTGTAACCACTGGGGCTGCTACAGTCACTGAAAAACAATTTTTTATCGCTATTAGATCTGAGATCTCTCCCTATCTCCAACAACAACCTATCCCTATCTGCTTTCACAGTAGAGGGAGGCTAAAATGGCAGACGTAGCCTTTTATACTGCCTGATCACACCATCCAGCCTGCCAATCGCAGCGCAGCCCCTAGCTAGCAAGTTTAGATGCCTCCTACCAAGCTTAGGGGAGTTACACAATGTTGTCAGCAATTCTTCAGCTCCTGATTGGCTCCACAGAGTGCTCAGAGACTGAAGGATTATGGGATTTTCGATTTCCGATGTGAAAAAAATATCGGAAACGGAAATCGGAATTCCGATATAGCAAATATCGGGCTGATTTCCGATATTTCAATATCGGAAAGCTCATCCCTACTCATTATCCACAGAATGTAAGTCCGCAAGGACAAGGTCCACTCCCTTATGTACCAGTCTGTCATTTTAAATTTGTTAACTGTAAACGATATCTATTACTTTGTATGTAACCCCTTCTCATGCACAGCACTATGGAATAAAAGTCGCTATATAACTAAATAATAATTATAATAATACTATATGGGTGTTTCAACTTGACAATCCATCCAACATGTTATTAAATCAAAATCTTGTTTTCCTGACAACTCTGTTCTGCAGTGCACTAACTATGTGAAATTGTTAGCTAAACCCCATTGGGTTGCAGCACAGTGTCATGTTGACTTCAGTCCCAAGATGTTATCTAGATCCCTAGTCTCACCTCTACTTTACAAGCATGATGAATTAATTGGAAAAGCACGTGTGTTATGAATGTGCTAGAGATGGTTTCTGAGCAGAGGCTCCCTCTGGTGGTTACAGACAGTACTGAACCTTTCAGCGAGGAGTGGCAATCTGGAATCACGGACTGGTCTGATATAAGGGAGGTTCCCTCCCATGATGGTTGCCGGTGATCAATTGTTCTTGTCTCAATTGTGGTTCCTGGTTCATTTGGAAGTTTGCTGGAGTCTTGCCTGCATCTCCTGCTTTCAGATAAGATATTTTTTGCTTTTCTTTTTGTGCTTGCTTTTTGCATTGTTTTCTGCATTTTTGGGAGGTCAGCCAGGTCCCCTCCTGGGGCCTGAGCTCCTCACAGTTTTTCTGCAGCACTGTTATTTGCTCATTGCTTTTTCATGTTTTTTTCAGCAGCTGCGGCATGGTTTTTGTTCACACTGATATCTGATTTAGTGGGTGGCGAGATCGTGTGATCTCAGTATTTTTGTAATCAGAATTGTTGGATTTTTGTAGGGTTTTCTGGTAATTCTCTCCTGTTCTATCCTAGTCAGCTTGTGGCCCCAGCATTTGCTCAGTCTATTTTCTGCCTGTGTTTGTGTTTTTCATCTTGTCTAACCGCCATTATATGTTTGGGGTTCCTATTTTCTTTGGGATCTGCTCCGGGGCAGATAGCTTTCATCTTTCTGCCTTTAGGTGTAGTTATCTCTCAGGCTGTGACAGGCGTCTAGGATCAACGTAGGAACGCTACCACGGCTACCTCTAGTGTGGTTATTTAGGAATCTGCAACCTAGGTCAGCCTCTCTGGTTATCCATTTTTGCTATTTCTCCTCAGTTACCGAAACAT
>JARQOD010000006.1:348098390-348312755 GCA_033576555.1 Oophaga sylvatica
TTGATGTTGCTTACTGGTTCCCATGAATTTTCCTCCGTGTCGTAGCCCTGCCATTTGATTAAATATTGCAAACGATTTCTGTGTATTCGGGAATCCAAGATCTTTTCCACCACAAACTGCTCCTGTCCGTCCACTTCAATTGCATCGGGAGGCGAAGGGGATCGTTCTGGAAATGGATTGGCTGTGGCGGCTTTCATCAACGACACATGAAACACAGGATGAATCTTCATTGATGTTGGTAGCTGTAGACGTACGGCCAATGGACTCACAATCTTACTGATTTTGTATGGTCCCACAAATTTTTGTCCTAATTTAGGAGAAGGAATCTTCAATTTCAAATTCTTAGTGGATAACCACACTCGATCTCCAATCCTAAACGTGGGAGTGGGTCTCCGATACCTGTCGGCCGCTTTTTTATATTTCTCCTGAGCTTCCTTTAGAGTGTCTTTCAGAACATTCAGATTTTGCTGTAGCAGAGAGATTCTTTCTGCGACTGCTGGTATTAATGGTGCCACAGGATTTTTGGGAAGGATGTTTGGGTGATATCCCAGATTTGCAAAAAATGGCGTCTGTTTCGTAGAGGCATTCTGTGAATTATTATATGAAAATTCCGCAAATGGCAGCAGATCCACCCAGTCGTCTTGCAGATGGCAAATATAACAATGAAGATACTGCTCCAGTGTCTGATTTGTACGTTCTGTCTGGCCGTTAGATTGCGGATGGTAAGCGGTTGACAATCGTACTTTGATGTCTAGTGCTGAGCATAAACTGCGCCAAAATTTAGATGTAAATTGCACACCTCGATCTGAAACGACTTCATCCGGCACTCCGTGGAGGCGAAAAACATTGCAAATTATCAGATCAGCTGTATCTTTTGCTGAAGGTAGACCTGAACACGGGATGAAATGCGCTGCTTTTGTAAGTCGATCCACTACTACCAGAATGGATGTATCATGCTCCTGTCAGCGCCAGCGAACTGCCACGGCTGAGCAGGGTGACTCACCCACACTGTGGAAGGGCCCGAGGTCAAATGCCGCAGGGGAGGTTCAGGCAGAGGGGACCTGAACAGCGTGGTGAGAGGGGACACTGAAGATAGCAGTAAGTAAAAGGACCTGCGATCATGTGACCACAGGGGGCGGGGCTTAGCGTCCTGCTGCTAGAGATGAATGCAGGACTTTACAGGGACCCTGGATTAGTAAAGAGGGAAACTCAGGTCAGACAGACGGGGTTCATACACAGAGAGGATGGCGCAGTACAGAAGGGGCGAGCAGAGAATAGTCACAACATAAGCCAGGAGTCATACACGGAGATAGCAATGCAGTACAGGAGGGATAAGCAGAGAGTTGTCAGGACAAAGGCCAGGGGTCATACACAAGATAGCAACGCAGTACAGGAGGGGCAGGAGAACTCGTAATGGGAACAGAACCAAGTCAAAACCAAGCAAGCATAAAGTAGCACAAGCACAAAGCACAGGGTCACACACACTCGGCCAAGGGTCAAAGTATAAGCGACAGGGAATGGCTCCACAATGAGGCTATAAGAAGCCTCCCAGAATCCCAAAATGAGGCCGTCCAGATTAACCTCTGAACTACCAAATCCCACAAACAAAGCAGCTCATGACAGTATGTCTTTCCTTTGGATTCTGGTAGATCTACAATAAAGTCCATTGAAATTGATCCCATGGTCGTGTTGGGATGGCGAGAGGCTGCAATAGTCCCATAGGGGATGCACGTGGAGTCTTATATCTGGCACAGATGTCACAGGAATTAACATACTTCTTCACGTCTTCTTGAAAGTTCGACCACCAAAAGAAACGTGACAAAAACTCCTGCGTTTTCTGTGTCCCTTTGTGTCCTGCAATTTTAGAATCGTGCACTAGTTGTAGGACTCTTAACCAAGCTGCTTCTGGTACATATAGTCGTCGACCATCAGTCCATACTTGATTTTTAAAAAACAGATGCACGTCCCTGATGGACGTGATAGAAACGAGTCTGTTTCGTATGCTGCCTTCAAATCTTCCAGCAAATCTCCATCATGTATTACTCCCAAGATCTTAGTATCTGCCACAATGGGTTTGGGTGTTGTTACAAGATTAGTTTCGCTTGAAAACATTCTGGATAATGCGTCTGCTTTCTTGTTACGGGAGCCTGGTCGATATGAAATTACAAAATTGAATTGATTCAAAAACAGACTCCAACAAGTCTGCCGAGGAGAGAGGCATTTTTCAGACCTGATAAACTCTAGATTGCGATGATCGGTCAACACCAAAATTTGTTGTGCAGCCCCTTGGAGATGATGTCTCCACTCTTTGAATGCTGATATGATGGCGAGCAATTCTTTATTTCCCACATCATAGTTCTTTTCGGCTACAGACATACGTTGTGAGAAAAATGCACATGGATGCAGCAACTTCTTTTCCCCTGTCCTCTGAGAAAGGATAGCGCCGACCGCACAGTCTGAAGCATCCACCTCGATGATAAAAGCCAATTCAGGGTCAGGATGGCGTAATATGGGAGCCGTTGTGAATTTCGTTTTTAAACGAGAGAACGCTTCTTGCGCTTGGGGTTTCCAGATGAATTTTGCTCCTTTTTTTGTTAATTGCATGATGGGTAACACGATTTCTGAAAAATTCTTAATAAAGCATCTGTAAAAGTTGACGAACCCCACAAAACGCTGAACTTCTTTCACATTTTTAGGGATAGGCCACTCGGTGATAGATTGCTTTTTCTTATCATCCATCCGTAATCCTTGAGGTGAAATGACGTATCCCAAGAACTGAATCTCTTCTCGATGGAATTCACATTTTTCTAATTTAATATATAATGAATTCTCCCTTAACCGTTGTAGCACTTGTCTTACGTGCGTCTGATGTTCCTCCATAGAGTTTGAAAAGATCAGGATGTCATCTAGAGAAACGACCATGAACTGATCCAACAGGTCTCGGAAAATATCATTTGCCAGGTGCTGGAAGGTAGCTGGAGCATTAGCGAGTCCGAAGGGCATCACTAGACTTTCAAAGTGTCCGTATCGGGTACGAAAGGCCGTTTTCCATTCATCTCCAGACTTTATACGTACTAAATTGTATGCCCCACGTAAATCTAACTTAGTGAAGATCTTCGCACTTTGTACTCTTTCTAGGAGTTCCGGGATCAACGGTAGAGGATAACGTTTTTTTACAGTGACTTTATTAAGCTCCCTGTAGTCCACTACTGGGCGTAATGTTCCATCCTTCTTCTTGACAAAGAATATAGGGGCTCCAGCGGGCGAGGATGATGGACGAATACATTTTTTGCTTAGGTTTTCATCAATAAATTCTTTAAGAGCCTTCAGTTCAGGACCCGCTAAAGGGTAGATAGTTCCAAACGGTATAGCCGCCCCGGGAGTAGTTCTATTTGGCAGTCGTATGGTCGATGCGGGGGAAGTGTATCCGCTCCCTTCTTGTCACAGACATCCAAGAAATCTTCGTACACCGCTGGTAGCTGAGGCAATTCTGGATTCTGAACTGCTTCTAATGTGGATTCGCTTGGAACCTCCGTCTGAACTTCCTTTTCGGGGAAACTGATCTTTTTCATCTCCCAATCGATGATAGGATTGTGCTTCTGCAACCAGGGCAAACCTAAAATGATGGGAAAATGTGGAGAAGAAATAATTAGGAATGTCAACATCTCACGATGCTGCGGCTCAATATAGATCTCCAAAGGTCCTGTCTCATGATCCACTGGCCCCGAATTCAGTGGAGATCCATCTACCGTCTCCATCACAATAGGTGAACGTCTTTTCTGCATATCTATGCCATGATTTTGAGCAAATGCAGAATCCATGAACATACCGCTGGCCCCAGAGTCGATCATGGCTGATGCAGTGATCCACTGGGAGTTAACCTTCAGTTTGATAGTTACAAAATAGTGGGATTCACGGCTCTCCTTCCTGGTAGGTAGAACTATGGATGATATGGACTGGATCTCATCTTTAGCATAATCAGTCTCTGAGACGAAAGACTCCTTGTCGGAAGAATCAGGATCCATTATAGCCGCCACCATTTTTCTTGAACGGTTTGTGGGACGACTTGGACAGTTAATAAGAAAATGTCCCACTTCCCCGCAGTACAGACAGATTCTCTTGAAATCTCTGTTCTCTTCGTTCTGCACTCGCTCGTCTCTGGATCGCATCCACTTGCATTGGCTCTAGTTCTGTATCTCGGACATTCCGGCTAGGCACTTCTTTAGTGACCGATGGCAGGGAGGAGTTATAAGAGTTAGTTGAACGATTCATGGAGGTCCACTTCTCTTGTCGTCGTTCAGACAGACGGGTGTCCACCCGGATGCAATGCTTGATGAAATCATCCAGATCCGAAGGGGTCTCTCCACGGGCAAGTTCGTCCTTTACTGCACTAGAAAGTCCTCTTTTAAAGAAAGATACTTTTGCTGCATTATTCCATTCAGTGTCAACGGCCCACCTCCTATACTCCATAGCATACTCTGCGATGGGGCGTTTGCCTTGTCGTAATGCCATCGACGTTGATTCAGCAGTAGCTGCACGGTTTGGGTCATCAAACATCTGCTGCATCGCTCGAATAAACTCGTTCAGATTGTCTAAACGTGCGTCCCGAGTCTCAATCAGAGGATTAGCCCAAGCGATTGCTTTGTGGGTTAACAGCATAATGATGCATAGCACCTTTGACCTATCAGTCGGAAACTGATTAGCATGTGTATCGAAGAACAGGTAACATTGATTCAAAAATCCACTAAATTTATCTCGATCACCGCCAAAACGAAAAGGTGGTAGCTTGGGGGGTGTGACAGACGCTGAGGCGGAAGCTTGTCCTTCTTGCTGGGTAATTTGAGCAGTCAACACTTGTACTGCATTCTGCAGATCTTGGATAGCTTGTTGGTGGTTCTGGACATTATGATCGCTTTGTGCAATAAATGCGTCCATCCGTGCTTTTCCATTCACCTGTTCGGTGTGCAAACTGGACATTGCACCCTGCAGTTTTCTGACACGTGTTTCCAAAGTTTCTGCTCCAGCAGCCTCCATTTTTGAGAGGCTGAGTATTCTGTCACGTTACTGGCGATACAGGACTGGAAGTCAGTGGCCGGAGCAGAAGTGTGCAGGTGAGCGGACCAAGGAAGGACTTCTGGAAGTGCTGTATATGGCGGTGGTGGTTCACTATGTTGGCAGAGGCCGGAGCCCGCCCGAGCACGGGCCGGCCGAGATCACACACAAGCACCAAGTCCGTTTAGATGAATAGAGTTGGAGGTAGGAACAGCAGGGTTTCCACAAGAGATAGGAAGATGTCAGCAGAACACCTTCCAGATCAGGAGCTCAGATAATGCTTCACTCAGTTAGACTGAGCACCACAATATACTCAGCAACAGGAAGCTGCACAGGGCCAGGTATATATAGCAGGTCCAATGAGTCTTAATCAGGGCGAGAACAATCAGCAGGGCAGGTGATGATCTCTATCCAATCAGTCTCAATCAGGGAGGGAACAATCAGCAGGGCAGGTGATGATCTCTATCCCAGACGAAGTTCATATGGTTTCAGGCTGAAGTTATTCAAGTTCCGAAATAGCTCCACAGCAAGGGAACAGACCAGCAAGCCATGGTTCACAGGTTCAAATCCTAACATATGGTGTCTGAAAAACATCAATTCTGATGTTTCAATTTATTCTCTCTTTCATTTACTGTATTAGTTAAATAATCTTAGATTTTCATAGATTGGACTTTTATGGACATGGTGATGCTGTTTATTTTTTTATTTCTTTATTTTTGAATTTTGGGGAAAAAGGGTGATTTAAGCTTAAATGGTTGTCCCCTATCAGTCAGTGTTCTACCCCAACTTCAGTCTGTTAAAAAATAAAGAACTGTGCTATACTCAACTTGCGCAGGTCCACTGACAAGTCTCCTCTGCTACCCCCATTATCTGACAAAGCCACTGAGCTACTGATTGGTTGTTGCACAGTTAACCCAAAGTAAGTTCTGCAGCCAATGCCAGATTGGGAGCTGTGGTGGAGATTTGCCAGTGGATGCAGGGAAGGGGAGTATAGTAATCTTTGTAAATTTGTAACCAACTGAAGCAAGGGCAGAACATTTTCTAATAAAGGACAACCCTTTTTAATTTACAACAAGAAATAGAAAAATTGAAAAACATATTTGGCATCACCTTCTCCATAAAAGTAAAATCTATGAAAATCTAAGATTAATTAGCCCAAACAGTAAAAGCTGTAAAGAGAAAATAAACTGAAATACCATTATTGACATTTTTTGGCAGTTTCCACAAAAATGCAAAAAACTGCATTTTTTTAAACAAACTGCAGATGGGGAAGGGAAGAACATTATTGAAAAGTGGATTATCCCTTGAATTTCTATTTTTTTTTTTAGATTTTTGAAACTAGGGAATCTACGATTGAATGTACTGAACCTTAATTGTTTGCTCTATATACTGCAATACTAGAGTAGCACAGTACATAGTAGGCGATGATCTGCCAAAGATCACAACTCATCAGCCCTCAGTGATCGCGAATATCACCCAGTGTACATGAATGCCACATGCCACTGTCATAATAAATGACCTTATTACAAACCATGCCCATATATGTACTGATGCTGATTTAATGTATCAAAGAAAAGATTAAGGCATGCTAATATGGATATAATGGTATGCGGACAATCGCAAAACAGATATAAACAATGAACAAAAAAAACGATCAATAAGTCCCAAGGTATGGTACAAAAATATATATTTTATTAATACACATTTAATAGAAGGGCAGGACAGGACAGTGATAGAGACTCATGCCAGTAAACACTAGTGGGAAGAAAGGACATACACTGGTGAAAATTGGCCAGGTAGTGTAGATAGAAGGAAAAGTGTCATAAATCACAAATGCTGCATTTCTGTATATATAAAATGCTGGCCAAAAATTGCTAATAGGCACAGATGGTTGTATAGAAAGAATTATTGTGCTATAGTGGTGATATCATGGGACGATAAATAACCATTAAAATCAAGTGACAACAATAATGGTCCAATATATCACTATTGCCCAAACATGACATGCATCACAAATGGATAGTTATAATAAACATCATTTCAAAGTACCGATATACCTGTTTGAACAGAGAGCAAAACACCAGGTGCGTCCGCCCCGACGCGCGTTTCGGCTGTAGTGCCTTTTTCAAGAAATTGAAGGTGGTATATAAGTGAGCAAACATCAGCGATCAGAGTCAGCTTTGATTGCTGCTGTCAGAGGAAGGTGCTGGCTGTATAACACTTTGGACAACTGCCCTGTATTAAGTGGGCTCAGCTCTTCAGGTCCTATGAATACACCCACATTTGAAGCATGATGCACATGTTTGTCACATGTCGGGAAGGGATTTTGTAAGGGTGGAAGGAAAGGTTTGTGGATAGTTTCCGCGCTTGCTGACAGTTAATGAGACATATATCCCAAGATGTAAAACAAAATGGTAGTTTATTTGATGCTTTTTAAAGTACAAATGACTTCTTCATCAGGAAAGACCCCAAGTTTACCTTGGAAGGAATTATGAACATAATTGTGTCAAAGAAAATGTAACTTGTGTTTTCCAAATGCTGCTCTTGCCATTTCCATGTAAAATTTGTTTATTACTTTTTGTTTTAAAATTTTTGACTTAAAGGGGTTTCCCACAAAGAACATTTATCACCTACCTACAGGACTATGAATAGACCATGACTTGGATGGTTTGTATGGAGTTGTAAATAAAGATGACTTCTGCCACTCCATACCATTCTAGTGCCTAACGACAATAACAAAACTTTTCAGGACCTTCATTTGAAATTACAGGGCAAAGATCGATTCTCACAATTTGGAGTAAATATTTTAACCATATCTAAGTAATATGTTACAAATGAAAGCAAATAAGAAAAAAGCAGATGCAGCAGCTGGAAATATGAGGGCTACATCATACTGCAGCGATAGGTAGCACCTACACTCCTTACATAACTTTCAAAGTGAATGGGAATGGCCATGCTAAGCAAATAGCTATTATCATAGTGTGTCATATTGGCAAGCGCTACATTTGTATTAAATTGATTTTCCATTACATTAATATAATAATAACACCACAATAAAAAAGTATCAGTTTTTACATATAATTCCTCCATTCTTAATGGTCGATAACAGGGAGCACAGAAACTTGTATGACTAAAGGGATGACAGCGGGGCTGAGCAAGCAGTGCTTTTTTTAAAATTTCATATCATCCGTGAATGTGAGCTGTGCCTGATATGTCCATAGAGATCTGTATACATATACATATTCCTTGTCCATGGGTAAGTTGTATCTAGACATTCTCCCGCTCCCTAAGCAGCTGAGGTCCTCATAATCCATGTCCAGGGATACAATGCTAGGAAATTAGAGCATGTCTAGTACTCATTTCTATGTATTTACCCCTGGAGAACCCCTATAATGATTTAATGTCTGCATCCCAGTAGTATAATTGTAAAACACAACATGTTTTTTTGTACTCACAAATATGAATTATTAACTTAAAAACATCAATTCTAATAAATGGAATTTATTATTTCTATTTTTTCCCAACAATTAAACTGACCAAGGAAAGTGGCCTGTTCAATGCAAATATTGTTATGTTTTCCAGTTGTCGGCTTTGCATTAAGAGTCAAGTGACATCTCTTGTGCTGTTGAATGATAGTTTATTATCTGTGTCCATCTCTTTGACCTTGACCAGATTACTTCATCATGTTCAAAGAAATTACATGATAATCTTTATAGACAGGTATACAAAGAATTCTTCATGACAATATTATATGATATGCTCATAAAGTAAGATCACAACAAACCAAGGTAACCTTGCAGTAATTTGAATATACAGCTCCGGCAAAAATTAAAAGACCACCTTCAAATGTTCAGTTTATCTGATTTTTCTCTTTATAGGTATATTTTTGAGTAAAATGTAAATTGCTCTTTTATTTTATAAACTACTGACAAGTCTCCGAATTTAAAGCAAAAAATTTTGTATTTATTTTCAGAAAATGAGAAATGGTCAAAGTAACAAAAAATGCAGTGCTTGCAGATCCCAAATAATGCTAAGAAAACAAGTTCATAATCATTTAGAAACAACAATACTAATGTTTTAACTCAGGAAGAGTTCATAAATCAATATTTTGTGGAATAACCATGATTTTTAATCACAGATTTTCTGCATCTTGGCATGCTTTCCCCCAGTCTTTCACACTGCTTTTGGGTGACCTTATGCTACTCTTGGTGCAAAAATTTAAGCAGTTCTTCTTTGTTTGATGGCTTGAGACTATCCATCTTCAACTTGATTACATTTCAGAGGTTTTCAATGGGGTTCAGGTCTGGAGATTGGGCTGGCCATGACAGGGATTTGATGTGGTGGTCCTTCATCCACACATTGATTGACCTAGCTGTGTGTCATGGCGCATTGCCCTGCTGGATAAACCAGTCCTCAGAGTTGGGGAACATTGCCTGAGCAGAAGGAATCAACTGTTTTTCCAGGATAACCTTGTATGCAGCTTGATTCCCAATTCCAGCCTTGCTGAAGCATCCCCAGATCCTCCACAAAATTTCACAGTTGGTGCAAGACACTGTGGCTTGTACGCCTCTCCAGGTCTCTGTCTAACCATTAGACGACAAGGTGTTGGGCAAAGCTGAAAATTAGACTCATCAGAGAAGATTACCTTACTCCAGTCCTCTATGTTCCAATCCTTATGGTCTTTGGCAAACTTCAGCCTTGCTCTCCTTTGCTTCTCATTGATGAAAGGCTTTTTTCTAGCTTTTTGTGACTTGAGCCCTGCCTCTAGGAGCCTGTTACGAACTGTTCTTGCCATGCACTTCACCCCAGCTGCCATTTGTCATTCCTTTTATAAGTCACTTGATGTCATCCTGCGGTTGCTGAGTGACAATCGAATAAGATGACGGTCATCCCGGTCAGTGGAGAGTCGTTTTTGCCCTCTGCCAGTCTGTAGCTTTGTTGTCCCCAATGTCTGTTGCTTGACCTTGTTGTAATGGACTGCCGTCTTAGACATTTTAAGGATGGAGACAGCATGACGCTCACTGTATCCATCTGCTAGTAAAGCCAGAATTGACCTTTTCTTTTCCTCACTCAAGACTTTTCTTTTCAACTCCATTGGCATGGTTAAGAGTTATTTTTTCATTCCTATTACTTTTGAGATATTACTAGCACTTTTTTTGCCATCCAGGTTGTCCTATTGCGAGAGGATTGTGAACACCACAGCAGTGTTTTTTACACTTTCCTTCGCTAAATAAGATTTGGTTCAGGTGATCACCTAATCAGAAGCACATTAAGTAGAATGAGGTGTACTCTGGTGGGAATTCAACTGACACTGGAATGGAATGGCTGTCAGATATGTAGAGAAGCTGATTTTTATAAAACTGTACAGTGGTCTTAATTTT
The DNA here is from genome assembly GCA_033576555.1 of Oophaga sylvatica. Lineage (NCBI taxonomy): Eukaryota > Metazoa > Chordata > Amphibia > Anura > Dendrobatidae > Oophaga > Oophaga sylvatica. The sequence goes on from JARQOD010000006.1 coordinate 348,108,824, forward strand.
TGCCAGAGCTGTATATGTCTATTCATTATAAGGGAAGCAGATACATCTATACTTTGCTATCCTTATAATTGTATACAACGCTTATATTATATTGTATTATATTATATTATATTAATTCATAGAAATGTGTTCATGCTATAATGTAATTATGAATACATAATGTGATGCAGAAGTGAGATAAATCACACAAATTAATATAACTCAATGCAAATGAAAGAGAAATTATCATAATGAGAAAAGTGATAAATGTAATAAATACATCTGAGAAATCAATTACTCTAACAGTAGTAGTAAAGACACAATGCATTGTAAGTAGTGGAAAAAAAAGTTTAGAATCTGGATATTTTATTAAAGCAACAAGAGAAAGTCCAGCTGCTTGAACATAAATCCTCTTTATTAGCACATGTCTAAAATCCAAATAACATCCATATCAGCTTGCACAATACAAAACACTGACTTGTTTCTGGTGCTTGATGCACCAGACACGCATCAATTTTTTGTCTTGTCCAAACCAATATGGATGTTATTTAACCAATATGGATGTTATTTAGATTTTAAACATGTAATAATAGAGAGGATTCATGTTCAAGCAGCTAGACTTTCTCTTGTTGTTTCAATACTACTCTTGTTTTGGCCGAAACACTTTCCATGCTTCACACTGGACTGGACAACTAATGAGCTGAACTTTTCTCTTTATTTGTCTTATTAAACCATCAATTGTCACTACCAATATTGAGTATGTTTTCCAAAATGACACACAGGCACATTTTATCACATGATGAATAGTATTATTCTACAGCTTTTAGAGGAAAGGAAAAAAGTTAATAATGTCACGGTTCCACCCCTCAGAGTGTCTGGGATGCAGTTATTGACAGCTCGTCTGTCCAAACCGATATAGGGGCGTGCTGAAGCTGTCAGTACTTTGATTGACAGCATGGCCATCCAAACTGGTTCAGAGAAGTGCTGAGCTGTCAGTATGTTGATTGACAGCTCGACTAGCCAATCTGTGACTGGGAGGCGTCGGCTGTCTCCAAGTGTTCACTATTCCTGGTGATTGCTATCCCTACTTAACTGAGCAGCTTCTCCCAGACCACTGCCAGACATACATTCATCTTGTGAGATTTGTGCTTTGTGCTCTCGTGTGCCTTGAGTTCCGTTTGCTTTAACTGTTGCCTGACCTTGGACTTTGTTCTGACCATCTGCCTGTTTAACCTCTTCAGCTCTGATCCGTTTCCTCCCGGTACTCTGACCTCGGAACGTTACATGACTACGCTTTTGTCTCTTCCTTCTGTTTATGACGTACCCTCCTGGCTTCTTACTGTGGACTCCTTGACCACTCTGACTCACGGCTTGGCAGTGAGAAGTGACTAGCATCACAGATAAGCTATGCTTTCCACCTATCCAAACGTGAGACTCAGGATTAATGGAGCAGGTGGCAGACAAGGGCACCATTTTGGAGGGCAAATTTTTTTTGTTTAAAAGACAAAAACAATGTTCTGCCTTTAATTGGGGTTTCCCCCCTTCATATCTGAATGTTACATCACTAGGATGGGATATCACTAGGATATGACATCGCATGTGATGGGCAGCCGCAAGGTCCTGAGAATGCAGTTCTGGAGTCCCTTCTAATTGTTGCTGACTGTGTAAGAACTACACCATGGAGATGTTCTACAGAGGATAGCCCTGGCCAATGTACAGACAAATACAGTGAAGGTGACACATTGATAATCCAGGGGTGAATTCCCCTCATTTTAACCATATTTTTTATGTAGGCACAATTTTTATGCCCAAGTAAAACTAATAATTTCAACTGGATCTGTTTTTTAACATTGAAGTCTATGGAATACATCATTATGATCTCCAGCGCACAGGATGCTGTGCGTGGGCAATCGTTGCTGGGTGTTCACTGATTCTGACAGAAACACGCGACACTGTGCGCTAGAAGCAGTGCCCGCACTGCTCCCGACACTTTAACCCAGTAAATGCTGTGATCGATATTGATTGAATCATTAAGAGGCATGTAGGGAGGAAGCCCCCTCTGCCCTTCGATTGGCAATGATGTTGCGGGGGCTCGATTGTGCTCATGGTGACCCGATGTCATCAAAACTACATCGGGCCACCAGAGCTAGCAAACGTGCTACACTATACTCAGATCATGGTGTAGCAAGTTTGTCTGTCAGTGCAGCGCTGACAGTTTAGAAAGCATTGCAATGCTACTGCATTGCTATGCTTTATAAATGATCAGACTACAAAAAGGTGAAAAGAAATTGTCAAAATATGTAGAAGAAAAAGCACAAAATAATTAAAAAAAATAAAAATATATTGTACCCATAAATAAGTATTTTTTATGAAAACAAAAAATAAAAAGTACACATAATTAAAATTGCCATGTCCGTAAAGACCCGACCTATAAAACTGTCCCCCTAGTTAACCTCTTAGTTGAAACCATAAAAAATAAAAAAAAATGCTTTCTTATCATACTGCCAAACAAAAAGTGGAATAAAACGTGGTAAAAAAGACAAATGGAAATAAATATGGTATCTCTGAAATGTCATTTTTTACCGCATAAAAACAAGCTGCCATACAGCTTCATCAGCAGAAAAATAAAAAAATTATAGCTCTTAGAATAAAGCGATGCAAAAATAATTATTTTAATTATAAAATAGTTTTTATTGTGTAAAAGTGCCAAAACATAAAAAAGATAGAAATGTGGTATAGCTGTAATCCTAGTGACCCAAGAATAAAGCTGCATAATCTATTTTACCACATGCGGAATGACATAAAGAAAAAAAAAATTCCTGAATTGCTGTTTGTTCATTCTGCCTCCCAAAAATCGGAATAGAAAACAATAAAAATGTAATGTAGCCAAAAATGGTACCAATAAAATGTCAACTTATCCCCCAAAAATCAAACCCTTACATGATTCTGTAGACCAAAATATGGGAAATTATAGCTATCTAAATATGGGGATTTAAAAAATAAAGCACCTTTTAGTGTGTGAAAGCAGCCAAACATAAAAACCCATATAAATCTGTAATCACACAGACCCAAAGAATAAAGTCGTCTATTCACTTTTTGAGGCAGTGACCGGTGTCATATGTGAGGGTCGCATGTGTCCCCCAGGACCTCAGGATGTGCTCAGAAGCATATTAGATCTGCTGGAGTACCTTGTGGTCACAGCAGGTTGTCACGAGGCAGAATAAAAGTAAGTGTGAACTTGGTCAAGTTATTTGACTAAGGAATTGTGCAGGTAAACCACGTCTCGGCTTTTATTTTTGAAATGGACTGCAGGAAGGTAGTGGGGCCAGTCTGTTTCCTCCAGCCCAGATCTTATAAGTGGCCCATGGCCATAGAGTCTGGAAGAAAGGAAAAAAAATCCCTGCAAGAGGGTTTTGGGTGGGTCAGTTTTGGTCTTGCTTGCAGACAGAGCAGTTGGTCTGCAGAGCACTCCTTGTGTGAGGCAACACAGGGGCAAGCAGAGCCAAAAGGTCTGGCATCCCTTGTGTACACAGCGCTGCGGTCGCTCACAGCAACTGGTCCTGGACTGTCTTTTGTTTTCCCAGCTGTGATCCGGTGGATACAGTGTGCTGTGCACTGTGTGAGTTTTTTGGACATTAAAAACATTTTGTTTTGAAGTTGCTTGGGTCACTGCCTCATCACTGCACAGCATGGATACCGATGCATTACAACGTATAGCACATGAGAAACAGTGTAAAAAAAAATAAAACCAATTCTTCACCTGTTGATTTGTTCATACTGCCTCCCAAATCTTGCAGTAAGGCTTTGCTCACATTTATCCTGCACTCTACGCTGAGTGCTTACACCAGGATTTCCATGTAAATCTCTGAAATACATGATTCGCATGGATCCTCCAGTGGAAGATTCCCTATAATAGGGAAGATGGAGACACTGTGGACGCAGTCTGACCTGTAATCCAGTGGTGTCAGTCTTTTCAGATGTGCATAAAAGTGCTGTCGGCCACAGTTTTGTGCACCTCTGAAAAAAAGGACAACATTGAACAGAAGCCAGACAGAGTACAGAGTAACTCTGCTGCCTCTTTATATTGAATAGCTCCCATGGGGGTTTCATCTGAATCACGTCCTTCAGAGTTAGATGGAAACCCTGATGTTTGTGCTCAGCATAGAGCACATGATAAATATGATCACAAATATTACGTAAAATGTTCCCAATCAAAGATTCAACTCAATCCACAAATAATTAATTAGCAGGGGCAGTAGTATTCAATCGAGAAGGTATGTGTTAGGGTTTGAGTTCCCAATGCTGCACAAGGGGAATCTCAAGCCATTCTCGCTGCGGTCTCCCATCCGTCTCCAGCCGCAGTGGAGCCTGCTCAGCAGAGACGTCGGTCCCAGTGTCTTGCCCATTCCAATACTGTGCAGAGACTTGCTGCTGCCCCTTCTGGATCTTCTATTATAGCCAGTGCTGGAGCAGACGTCTTTAGGATGAAGTCCTGCGTTTCCCCTTCTGAGCATGGCCAGGGTAAGATCTCTCATTGGAGATCAGGGGTCACATGTTCAGGTACTGCAGCAGCTCCTATTGGTCCGCCAGGAAGGTCCTAAAACTACATGTGTTTTGGAAGTTTCTCATTGGTCCTTTTTCTGGCAGGTCCTGTAGCTGTTACTATAAAAAGGTGGCATGGCTGGGCTGCCATGCGATAGTATCAAATCTGTTACGTGCTTGCGCAAGTGAGGTCATGTATGCATGTGGTTAGGTCTGGCTGAAATAAGCCCCTAGAATACCGGCACCTCCGGTGAGGAGATTGTATGCACGTGTTCAGGGCTCGGCTGAAAACGCCATTAGAATACCCGCTACTCCGGTGAGGAAATTGTTGCTTGTGTTCTGACTGCATGACCTCCGACTGCAATCTGCTTAGCAGTCATCTGTGTTCCCTGTGAGTCTAACAGGACACAGTCTTTTTCTCAGCGGCTCTGTGACGCAACAGGGTTCGCTTTATAACGCTGGTTCAGCGCCCTAGCGTTTTACTTTGCGGCTCACTGAAGCTAAGTGAGTTCGCACTTATCGCCATATAGCACTGTGGCATTCCCGTTAGCGGCTCTGCGGATTAACAGAGTTTGCACTAACTGCCACAGCGCGCTACGGCATTTATTTTAGCGGCTCTGCGGGATAACAGAGTTCGCTACTTTCGCCATCTTACTAGCAGCGGGCTTCGCCTGCACGGTGGACCCTGGGCTGCGAACGCACCTCTCTACAATATCTATTGGGTGCGTTCCGCAGACCCTAACATAATACTAGCGCCAGGGTCTGGCTAGTAAAATGGCGGACGACCAGCGTCTACGACAGTTCATCCAGCAGCTGGAGGGTAGGTTGGCGGCTCTCGAGCGCACAACCTCAGCTGTGGATGTGACCGCAGTCCCTGTTCAGGCTGCTAGCACAGCGGCAGCCAGTTTGCCCTCCAATGCCTCTGCCCCGACCTTGTCCCATCTCCTGCTTCCAGACAAGTTTTCTGGCGACGGCAAACATTGTCGGGGATTCGTGAGTCAGTGCTCTATACAACTCGAACTTCTGGCCGCACGTTTCCCCACAGAGCGGTCACAAGTGGGTTTCATAGTGTCACTTCTGTCGGGCAGAGCTTTGGAATGGGCAACGCCGCTGTGGGAGCGTGACAATCGCGTGGTGCGGAGTGCTCCTTGGTTTCTAGAGGCTCTCAAAAAGGTCTTTTTAGGCCCTCAGGTCACCCACGACTCAGCGCTCCAACTGCTGGCAATGTCACAGGGTTCGAGCTTGGTCAGTCAGTTTTCAGTCCAATTTCGAACTCTGGCCTCCGAGTTAGAGTGGCCGGATAACGTCCTTATACCAGTATACTGGAGAGGTCTGGCTGACCATGTAAAGGACGCCTTGGACACCAGGGATATTCCTACCTCAATGTAGAAGCTTATCTCCATATCTACCCGCATCGACCTTCGCTTTAACGAGCGGAGGTTGGAGCGGGCCCAGTGTAGACGGAGGTTTCGGCTAGCTCCCACCTTTGCCAAACCCCTAGAATCTCCCATTCAGGCGCCCGACTCCCCGGAGGTCATGGAGGTTGTTCGAACGGGACCTAAGTCTCGGCCCGTGGTTGTAACAATTGTCAGCAATTAGGACATTATGCCAATAGATGTCCCCAGTGATCCGCTCCACCGCCCCTATCACTGTCTTATTGACCTCTTGCCTGGAGCAGAACCTCCCCGGGGAAGGGTCTATCCTCTCTCCCTCCCGGAGACGGAGGCTATGTCCCAATACATTCAGGAAAATCTGGCAAGAGGGTTCATTAGGAAGTCAGTGTCACCTGCTGGGGCAGGGTTCTTCTTTGTGCAACAGAAGAACGGAGAATTACGACCTTGCATAGATTACAGGGGTCTTAACGCCATTACCGTTAAGAATAAATACCCGCTGCCTTTGATTTCTGAGCTCTTTGATAGGCTCCGGGGAGCAAGGGTATTTACCAAGTTAGACCTGCGGGGTGCTTACAACCTGATTCGCATCCACGAGGGGGACGAGTGGAAGACGGCTTTTAATACCAGGGATGGGCACTATGAATATCTGGTGATGCCCTTTGGGCTCTGTAATGCCCCAGCCGTTTTCCAAGACTTTGTTAATGACATCTTCCGGGATATGCTTTCCACCTCGGTCGTGGTCTATCTGGATGATATTCTCATCTTCTCTCCAGATATTGACTCCCACCGGAAAGATGTCTGCAGAGTCTTTGACCTCTTGCGGGCAAATTCCCTTTATGCAAAGTTGGAGAAATGCGTGTTTGAGCAGGAGTCTTTACCATTCCTGGGCTATATCATCTCCGCCCAGGGATTGGCTATGGATCCTGCCAAACTACAGGCTGTGATGGACTGGCAAGAACCCCATTCCCTTAAAGCGGTGCAGCGCTTTATGGGGTTCATTAATTATTATCGCCAGTTCATTCCCCATTTCTCAACTTTGGTAGCTCCCTTGGTAGCCCTCACCAAGAAGGGAGCAAATACCAAATTGTGGTCCGAAGAAGTCTCCAAGGCTTTCACCTCAATTAAGTCTCATTTTGCTAGCGCTCCCATCCTACACCGTCCTGATGTTGATAAGCCATTTATATTGGAGGTGGATGCCTCATCCGCTGGTGCTGGAGCAGTCCTCTTTCAAAAGGATGCTCAAGGTCGGAAGCATCCTTGCTTCTTCTTCTCCAAGACCTTCACACCAGCGGAGAGGAATTATTCCATCGGGGACAGGGAGTTGCTGGCAATGAAGTTGGCTTTCTCTGAGTGGAGACATCTGTTGGAGGGGCTCGCTTTCCCTTCCAGGTCTTCACCGACCACAAGAATTTGGTATATCTTCAGACAGCCCAGTGGCTTAATTCTCGTCAGGCCAGATGGTCCTTGTTCTTCTCCCAGTTTTATTTCACACTCCACTTTCTCTCGGGAGAGAAGAACGTTCGTGCCGACGCTCTCTCTCGCTCTGTGGTGTCCTCTGAGGAGGAGCCTCGGCTTATTGACCCCACAGAGAGCCTGAGAACAGTGGCCCCGGTTTTGCTAGAGTCTGTGCCCCCGGGCAAGACTTCTGTGCCTACCAATTTGCGACCGGAGGTACTCTCTTGGACACATTCGTCCAGGGTGGGTGGACACTTTGGGGCAAAGGGGACATCTGAGTTGCTGGCGAGGACATACTGATGGCCGCATATGGTCCATGACGTTGGGGACTATGTTCGGGCTGTGTCTCCTGCGCCAAGAATAAGTCTCCTCGACAACGGCCAGCTGGGTTACTTTACCCCTTGCCGGTTGCAGACAGGACCTGGGAGATGGTTGGGATGGACTTTGTGGTGGGCTTACCCAAGTCTCGGGGTTCCACCATCATTTGGGTAATCACCGACCATTTTTCCAAAATGGTGCATCTGGTGCCGCTACCACGGTTACCTTCTGCACGGGCTCTGGCAGCGTTGTTCGTTAGGCACATCTTCCGTCTACACGGCATGCCGGACAAAATTGTCAGTGACCGAGGTCCCCAGTTTGCGTCTCGGTTCTGAAGAGAGCTTTGTCGTCTACTCACTACTGAGCTAAATCTCTCTTCAGCATATCATCCCGAGACGAATGGGTTGGTAGAGAGGGCCAACCTGACCTTGGTTACCTATCTACGACATTTTGTCTCAGCCAGGCAGGATGACTGGGCATCCTTGCTACCATGGGCTGAGTTTGCACTAAACAATGCTGTGACTGACTCCACCGGACAGATTCCATTCCTCCTAAACTACGGTCAGCATCCACGGGTTCCGGTGCCCATGCCCATGTCTTCCGCCGACTCCAGGGTGGCAGACTGGGCTGTGGAGGCACGGGACATTTGGGACCGTACCCAGGATGCCATTCAGGCGTCCAAGGAGAGGATGAGGTCCTCCGCCGACGCATATCGGCGCCCCACTCCAACATTTGCTCCTGGGGACTTGGTGTGGCTCTCCACCCATAACATTATGCTGCGAGTTGAGTTCACTAAGTTGGCACCCCACTACCTGGGTCCTTTCAAAGTCCTCAAGTAGGTTAACCCTGTGGTATACCGTTTGGCTCTTCCACCACGCCTGGGTATTTCTGACACCTTTCACGTATCCCTCCTGAAACCCATGCTCATGTCCCGGTTTTCCGAGTCATCTGCTGGGACATCGGGTTCATCTACGGACGATCATGAGGTGAACACCATCGTAGGGTGTAAGGTGGTATGGGGCAAAAAGTTTTATTTGGTGGACTGGAGGGGCTATGGGCCTGAGGATAGGTCTTGGGAGCCTGCCGAGCATGTTCACGCTCCGCAGCTCATCGCTGCCTTTGAGCGCAGCGAGGCCCAGAGAAGGGGGGGCCCTAGGAGGGGGGTAATGTTAGGGTTCGAGTTCCCAATGCTGCACAAGGGGAATCTCGAGCCATTCCCGCTGTGGTCTCCCATCCATCTCTGGCCGCAGTGGAGCCTGCTCAGCAGAGACGTCGGTCCCAGCGTCTTGCCTATTCAATACTGTGCAGAGACTTGCTGCTGATCGTACACCCTACGATCTGGATCTTCTATTACAGCCAGTGCTGGAGCAGACGTCGTTAGGACGAAGTCCTGCGTTTCCCCTTCTGAGCATGCCCAGGGTAAGATCTCTCATTGGAGATCAGGGGTCACATGTTCAGGTACTGCAGCAGCTCCTATTGGTCCGCCAGGAAGGTCCTGAAACTACATGTGTTTTGGAACAGTTTCTCATTGGTCCTTTTTCTGGCAGGTCCTGTAGCTGTTACTATAAAAGGGTGGCATGGCTGGGCCGCCATGCGCTAGTATCAAATCTGTTACGTTCTTGCGCCAGTGAGGTCATGTATGCATGTGGTTAGGTCTGGCTGAAATAAGCCCCTAGAATACCGACACCTCCGGTGAGGAGATTGTATGCACGTGTTCAGTGCTCGGCTGAAAACGCCATTAGAATACCGGCTACTCCGGTGAACAGATTGTTGCTTGTGTTCTGACTGCATGACCTCCGACTGCAATCCGCTTAGCAGTCATCTGTGTTCCCTGTGAGTCTAACAGGACACAGTCTTTTTCTCAGCGGCTCTGTGACGCAACAGGGTTCGCTTTATAACGCTGGTTCGGCGCCCTAGCGTTTTACTTTGCGGCTCACTGAAGCTAAGTGAGTTCGCACTTATCGCCATATAGCGCTGTGGAATTCCCGTTAGCGGCTCTGCGGATTAACAGAGTTCGCACTAACTGCCACAGCGCGATACGGCTTTTATTTTAGCGACTCTGCGGGATAACAGAGTTCGCTACTTTCGCCATCTTACTAGCAGCGGGCTTCGCCTGCACGGTGGACCCCGGGCTGCGAACGCACCTCTCAACAATATCTATTGGGTGCGTTCCTCAGACCCTAACAGTATGTATAGAGCAGATTGAACAAATTAAAACTTAACTTTTAATACTTAGTTAAAAATGTACAGAGTGCCAAAAGTGCTATAAACTGCTAGTGCAAAACTCAAAAAGACAAAAAACAGTGCGAATAAAGCATAATTTTGACACTCTGTACATTTTTAACTAAGTATTAAAAGTTAAGTTTTAATTTGGTCAATCTGCTCAATCCACAAATAAGTCACCACTCAGGTCCTTCATGTCTCAATAGAAATATAGGGGCTTCAACGTTTCTGGTAGTACAAAGGTTCTGGAAATGCAAAATTGCTCCTAGCTCCCAAAACAAATTTATCAAATTCTGTGCTCCCAAATCCAAATGCCCCCTCACTTCTGAGCCACACACTGTGCCTAAACCGCAGTTAGAAGTCACATGTTTGGCATTTCTGTAGAGATGACAGTTTGCCTAATTTACGAGTTCATGAGCTGGGCATAATGTACAGGCACTACAATGTACTATGCACTAGAATGTACTGCTCACTACAATGTGCTGGTCACTACAACATCAGTTTGCAATTTTCACTCAGCAACATCCACTGCTGCTTGTTTCTGTAAAACACTTCTGGAGTCACAACACCTGTAGATAAATTCGCAAAGGAGTATAATTTCCAAAAATGTGTCATTTGAGGGGATTCTGCTTTTCTAGCACTTAGGAGTTCTGTATATGGAGTCCGCTATTCTAGGAAAATCTGCTCTCCAGTAAGCAAATATCACTTCATCCCTTCCGAGTCATGCTGTATGAATAAGCAGTACTGTACTGCCACATATGGGGTATTTCTACATTCAGTAGAAATTGTGGGACAACTTTTGGTGCTATTTTTACCCATTTCCCAGCGTGATAAGGTAGAACAAAATTTTTGAGGTAAAATGTAATTATTTTTTCTTCACTACCCAATGGTATAAAATTTTGTGACTCGCCCGTAGTGTCAATATGATCACTGCACCCCTAGATGAATTCATTGAGAGGGTTAGTTTATAAAATGATGTCTTTTATGGGGATTCTGCTGTTCTCGTGCCTCAAGGGCTCTGCCAATGTGACATGGCACTCTCAAACTAGTCCAGGGAGAACTATTTTATTGAAAAATAATTAAAAACAAGTTACTAGCAACACCTATGTGTTTTTTCAATAAATAAAGTTTTTATTACTTGGATGGTTGTGCTGGATCAGAATCCGCCCTCCTCCTACTTCCTAACATTGCCACTTTCATCAGCAGGATCAGTCCCCTCCAGTGAATTCCAATCAGAATTAATACTGTTTCCAGCGTGGTGAGCTGTACCTACCCTTCTTTTCTAAGATTAACCTGCATTTGTGTGTCAGAAATTTAGATGTGGATGAATTACACTAAGTCTGTACTGGCCTAAGTAAGTTAATAAAATATAATTATTATAATTTATTTAATACATCATTATGCCTTAAAGTTGTTGTTCACTACTTGAACAACCCTTTTTTAAATTAAACAGTTCCCCTATAAATGTGACTAACAGATACTCACCTCCTGTGCAAAAGTTGTTCCAGTAATGTCAGTGCAGCGCCTGTAGGAGTTTGTATGCCATTATCAGCGGACAATATTGGGCTGCTGCACTGACAAATGTCAGACAAGCATAAAAAGTAAAGGTGTAATAACCCAAAAGTTCCCTTGATTTTTTAGGCCGTAGGTTGATTTAGGCCTGGAGCTTATGGAACTGCAATGGTGGATGGAGAAAAAAATTGCTGTGTAGTCGCTGCAGTCAGATGAATTACAGAAATGCTAAAGTAAAACTTTTTTTTATTGAACATTGTACAGTAACTACAAATCTAAATGAGTCCCTTACTCAGTTACCAGCAGGTATGTTCCATGGGTCAGAAAGTAACAGTACATGGTCAATAAAGAAACACTTTCCTTGAGTTATTCTGCACCTATACAGCCATTTTTTTCTCCATCCACCTTCTAATTTCCTTATTACCCGACAGCAGCAACAGTTAGTCACTAATCTGTAAACTCAGTTGTTTTGCACTCAGCACAACACGTTAAGGTGACTAAGATACATCTGGTCGTCAACCCAACCCTTTTTCTAGGTGATGCGAGATGTGCACAGGTGTTTTTAATTTTAACAGTGCCAATGGAGCTGCATACACAGGAAGTCAATGTCCTCTATCAGGTGACACAATAATGTTACTGTACTTAACTGTATGTAGATGCTGACTTATATACACAGTACTGAACAAAACTTTTAAACAGGTGTAGAAAAATATGCTAGGGTCTTGGAGGACCCCAAAGGGGCTGGTCCAAGAACCTCAGTAAACCATTCAATTGGTAGTAGCAATGGGTGGTGTGTGCAAAGGGCAGGGACTTAATCAGTGAAAGCCTATGACTGTCACATACTTGGAATTTCTCGTTCATGGGGAAGAATTGCAATTAGTGTTGAGCATTCCGATACCGCAAGTATCGGGTATCGGCCGATATTCGCGTTATCGGAATTCCGATACTTAATTCCGATACTTTTTCCATATCGTATACCGGAATCGGAAGTTCCCATAATTCTTTGAGAGGCAATGTGATTTTAGTCAGCCAATGAGGAATCCTACGAAGTGTGGGCACATCCTGTAATGCTGCGGTCATCTTAACTAATGGCATGGCTGTGATTGGCTGCTGAAATGATGTCAGAATGCACTATAAAAGGCGCCGCCGCCATTTTAGCGTCACTGTGCTGTGAACTCAGTAAGGGACAGAACGCTACTCTGCTCACTCTGAGGGACAGTTAGATATTGCGATTTTGTGTACTACTGTGCTTGAGGCAGGCTAGTTTACCAACCGCTGTGTAAAGCTTCATTTTGCCAGTGTTGTTTTAACAGCTCTGTGCAAGGTGTGTGTGTGACAGTGCAGGTGACGCTGCAGTTTGCTCTGCATCCACCGCTGTTTGTAGGCATCTGCACGTGTCACTGACTCTTTTTTTTTAATTTTATTTAGTGGAATTGGTGCAGCTCCATTATATTAGAAAAAAATCAAATCTATTAGTGTGACGTGCTTCCATCCGTATACAATACATTGGTTGCAAACACTATAGAAGTACACAAAGGAGCTTTTCACAGATAGTGAATAGTTGTGTTTCAGTGTTCACTGCAGTCTGTGAGGTTTTGATTTTTTGAGTGCAGATTACGCTCCAGTTTGTACTTCAACCACTGCCGGTTGTAGTCTGCTGAGCGTGTGTCACTGCCTCATCCTTCACATTTTTCTCTAATTGGTGCTGCTCCATTTTAGTGGAAAAAAATCTAATCTATTAGTGTGACGCGCTTCCATCCGTATACAATACATTGGTTGCAAACACTATAGAAGTACACAAAGGAGCTTTTCACAGATAGTGAATAGTTGTGTTTCAGTGTTCACTGTAGTCTGTGAGCTTTTCATTTTGTGAGTGCAGATTACGCTCCAGTTTGTACTTCAACCACTGCCGGTTGTAGTCTGCTGAGCGTGTGTCACTGCCTCATCCTTCACATTTTTCTCTAATTGGTGCTGCTCCATTTTAGTGGAAAAAAATCTAATCTATTAGTGTGACGCGCTTCCATCCGTATACAATACATTGGTTGCAAACACTATAGAAGTACACAAAGGAGCTTTTCACAGATAGTGAATAGTTGTGTTTCAGTGTTCACTGTAGTCTGTGAGCTTTTCATTTTGTGAGTGCAGATTACGCTCCAGTTTGTACTTCAACCACTGCCGGTTGTAGTCTGCTGAGCGTGTGTCACTGCCTCATCCTTCACATTTTTCTCTAATTGGTGCTGCTCCATTTTAGTGGAAAAAAATCTAATCTATTAGTGTGACGCGCTTCCATCCGTATACAATACATTGGTTGCAAACACTATAGAAGTACACAAAGGAGCTTTTCACAGATAGTGAATAGTTGTGTTTCAGTGTTCACTGTAGTCTGTGAGCTTTTCATTTTGTGAGTGCAGATTACGCTCCAGTTTGTACTTCAACCACTGCCGGTTGTAGTCTGCTGAGCGTGTGTCACTGCCTCATCCTTCACATTTTTCTCTAATTGGTGCTGCTCCATTTTAGTGGAAAAAAATCTAATCTATTAGTGTGACGCGCTTCCATCCGTATACAATACATTGGTTGCAAACACTATAGAAGTACACAAAGGAGCTTTTCACAGATAGTGAATAGTTGTGTTTCAGTGTTCACTGTAGTCTGTGAGCTTTTCATTTTGTGAGTGCAGATTACGCTCCAGTTTGTACTTCAACCACTGCCGGTTGTAGTCTGCTGAGCGTGTGTCACTGCCTCATCCTTCACATTTTTCTCTAATTGGTGCTGCTCCATTTTAGTGGAAAAAAATCTAATCTATTAGTGTGACGCGCTTCCATCCGTATACAATACATTGGTTGCAAACACTATAGAAGTACACAAAGGAGCTTTTCACAGATAGTGAATAGTTGTGTTTCAGTGTTCACTGTAGTCTGTGAGCTTTTCATTTTGTGAGTGCAGATTACGCTCCAGTTTGTACTTCAACCACTGCCGGTTGTAGTCTGCTGAGCGTGTGTCACTGCCTCATCCTTCACATTTTTCTCTAATTGGTGCTGCTCCAAACACGACATGGCGTCCAGCCAATTCTGCGTTGAAAAAGTCAGACGGCGCTCCTTCCCTTCCAAACTCTGCCATGCACCCAAACAGTGGTTTACCCCCACATATGGGGTATCAGCGCACTCAGGACAAATTGCACAATAACTTTTGGAGTCTTGTTACCCTTGGAAAAATAAAAATTGGGGTGAAAAGATCATTTTTGTGGAAAAAATATGATTTTTAAATTTTACGGCTCTACGTTATAAACTTGTGTGAAGCACTTTGGGGTTCAAATTGCTCACCAAAGATCTAGAAAAGTTCCTTAGGGGGTCTAGTTTCCAAAATGGGTCATTTGTGGGGGCTTTCCACTGTTTAGGCACATCAGGGGCTCTCCAAATGCAAAATGGCATCCAATCTCAATTCCAGCCAATTTTGGTTGGAAAAAGTCAAATGGTGCTCCTTCCATTCCGAGCTCTGCAGTGCGCCCAAACAGTGGTTCCCACCCACATATGGGGTATCAGCGTACTCAGGACAAATTGGACAACAACTTATGTGGTCCAATTTCTCCTGTTACCCTTGAGAAAATAAAAAATTAGTGACTAAAAGATAATTTTTGTGGGAAAAAAATAGGATTTTTTATTTTCATGCCCGGGCATTATAAACTTGTGTGAAGCCCTTGGGGGTTCAAAGTGCTCATCAAAGATCTAGATAAGTTCCTTAGGGGGTATAGTTTCCAAAATGGGGTCACTTGTGGGGGGTTTCCACTGTTTAGGCTCATCTGGGGCACTGCAAACGGAACATGACCCCCATCAACGTCTGCATTCCAAAACGTTACTACTTCCTTTCCAAGCCCTGCCGTGCACCCAAACAGTCCCCCCCCCCCACATATGGGGTATCAGCGTACTCAGGACAAATTGGACAACAACTTTTGGGGTCCAATTTCCTTGGGAAAATTCAAAAATTTGGGACTAAAAAATCATTTTTGTGGAAATTTTTTTTTTTTTTCACACCCAGGCATTATAAGCTTTTGTGAAACACTTGGGGGTTCAAAGTGCTCACAATAGATCTAGATAAGTACCTTAGGGGGTCTAGTTTCCAAAATGGTGTCACTTGTGGGGGTTTCCACTGTTTAGGCGCATCAGGGGCTCTCCAAACACGACATGGCGTCCAATCTCAATTCCAGCCAATTTTAGTTTGAAAAAGTCAAACGGCGCTCCTTCCCTTACGAGCTCTGCCGTGTGCCCAAACAGTGGTTTTCCCCCACATATTGGGTATTGGCGTACTCAGGAGAAATTGCATAACAACCTTATCTGTCCATTTTCTCCTTTTACCCTTGTGAAAATAAAAAAAAAGTTTGTAAAAGATCATTTTTGTGGCTAAAAAGTTAAATATTCATTTTTTCCTTCCACGTTGCTTTAGTTCCTGTGAAGCACCTGAAGGGTTAATAATCTTCTTGAATGTGGTTTTGAGTACCTTGAGGGGTGCAGTTTTTAGAATGGTGTCACTTTTGGGTATTTTCTGCCATATAGACCCCTCAAAGTGACTTCAAATGAGAGGTGGTCCCTAAAAAAAATGGCTTTGTAAATTTTGTTGTAAAAATGAGAAATCGCTGGTCAACTTTTAACCCTTATAACATCCTAACAAAAAAAAATTTTGGTTCCAAAATTGTGCTGATGTAAAGTAGACATGTGGGAAATGTTATTTCTTAACTATTTTGTGTGATATATTTCTCTGTTTTAAGGGAATAAAAATTCAAAGTTTGAAAATTGCAAAATTTTAAAAATTTTCGCCATATTTGCGTTTTTTTTCAAAAATAAACGCAAGTTATATGAAGAAATTTTACTTCTAACGTGAAGTACAATATGTCACGAGAAAACAATCTCAGAATCGCGAAGATCCGTTGAAGCGTTCCAGAGTTATAACCTCATAAAGAGACAGTGGTCAGAATTGTAAAAATTGGCCCGGTCATTAACGTGCAAACCACCCTTGGGGGTGAAGGGGTTAAAAATTAAATAATTACATCTAGAAAAGATAATTAAGCACAATGAATTATTTATTATTAGAAATATGTTCTGTACTTTTAATCTGTATGATCGATACATATTGTGTTTATCTAGCGGCTACAAGAATCTGTAAGTACTAATTCAGATGCCTGTGTATCACTGCTCAAGTACAGACCGTGTTGCATGGTCTGACCATGGGTGTACTGACCAGGGATCGACAGCCTCATAGGCATAAAGACACAGATGTCTGAATGAGGCCTAAGAGCATATTCCTTGAATTTATACTCCTTTCTTTAGAATTTTACCGATTATCACAAAAGACTTTATTTTGTCTTTGACCAATTTGATCCTATAATGACATCCTCTGATCAATGTCAAAAGGTATAAAACAAATCTTTAGGAAGAAGGAAAGTCTTTCAACTTCCTTTCATCAACCTGCTACATTCTCATCTCAGTTGTACTCAGTTAAATATCTAATACTCAAAGATTGTCTTTCCGTTATGTAATTTCAAGTATTAAATAACTTTGTTAGGAAATGGTATATTTCTTCTTTGTACTAAATTTGGGTTCGAAGCTTTAACAACAAATTTCACTGACAGACAACATTCTATTAGGAAGCACTTGTCAGAAATCTTTAAGAAATAACAAACTCATTCTTGGGGCCTTAGGGCAAGAAAACTTTGCATGGAGACTTCATAGCAAATTGATAAGAGCACCAAAGGATTGTAATAGTTTTTTTAAAGGAATTATGTTAAGATTTTTATTGTGATAATAAACATGAAGGAGTGATTTCATTGTTATATTTACATATAGATATAGCAGGATAAGTTTTTCAAGTTACTTATCTTTCTATCTATCTATCTATCTATCTATCTATCTTTCTATCTTTCTATTTATCTACCTATCTATCATTTATTCTTAGCATAAATATATCTGGATACATAATTTATACTATGTGTAATAAGTAACTTTTCATTGGTAGCTGTTCTGTGCATTTTTGACCACTTCTTCAGGGCATGTATCACATTGCATTATAAATAAACTTTATTAATTTAGCTCCAAGAATTTACTTCACATCACATTTATGTACTATTTTGTTATATTACATGTGCAGAAATGATCTAGAATGATTTTTTTTTAAATCAGGGAGTAAATCTGTGTCTAAATGCTGCAATACCAAAGAAATAAACAAGAGGTGATCGGACCAATCCACTAATGGCATCTGTGACAGTTGACGAGACAGTTGATGATTGATGCAGGGTTTTTGACTTTCCAATTGCTTCTTAACATTTTCCTTATTTTTTAAAGTTTTTTCTATAATTGTAAATAAAGTAAAGACTTTTCTAAGACATTTTTCAGACTTCGTAATAAAAATAGTGAACAAAAATTGTTTGGAAAAATGTTGAAGTGTTTACAGTGCTGTCATCCTCACACCGGCAGTGACATAGTTCTGTACTATATGGAAGTTCTCAGGGTAGGCTAGAGTCAGGACAAGTTACATTGCAAGTTAAAATCAGGATTTATAAAGTTTTTACTAGATTTTTTTTTGTATTACATATTTGTGTACATACAATGTAATATTGCATCTTTCCTAGTTGCACATACTCATCGTTGATATGACATGTCACATCAATTATACACTTATGGTGACATTTCCCATAATATAATACTTGTAACATAATACTTCATCAGGGCAACTACATGTAATGTTCAAATATAATTCACTTCTTTTTCAAGAATATATTCACTATGTTAGCAAGCTTGTGGTTGTATGCCCTGTGTAGATTAATACAGTTTGAGGTTCTACAAAGTTTTTTTGTTGTTGATAAGTTTAATTTCCTTTTAATATCAGGTAAAAAAAACTGAACACATACACTACATGAATGTACAAATTAATAAATAAATTAAACTTTAAATAAAATAACTTTCCAATATATTTTTGAAAACAATAATGAATATTAGTTGACATAAATTATAAAAATGGCAAAATACTAAATGTGTCATAACACAATACTTTATATTACATTATCAAAGATATAAAAGTATAAGCACACTGAAATGTATACACGTATATATATATGTGGAATTTTTTTTAATATCCCTCTACTCATACCAAAGAAGTTCTGTATAGTATTTTCAGTGCATATTTTTGCATTTTTATAGCATTTGCTGCATTTTGGCAAAGGTAAATCAGTACACTCACAACCAGGTGCTCCCTAGCTTTATCTTGACAGTTCATCCGTAAAGTAATATTCACTTCTTTAATTCATCCACAATCGACGCTTCCATTAAACTATTGTAAATAAAATAAAATACAAATAATACATGTTCTCTTTTGCCACTTTCAAAATTATAAGTGTTGAGAAAACATACATTTTTTTTTACTATAATCACTTTCGCATTCCAAATCTAAAGCTTTCAAGCTCTTCCCTCAGTCTCTTCAAATATCAAAGTGAAATGCAGGTTTTTCAATGACTGTTTTAAAAGCAGTTTGTGTTTTATCACATTAACATGCACTTTGGAAAGATATAAATCCCATTGACTAATAAGTGGGAGCTAGCATCCACTGCTGTGTTGTGCCATATGTTTGCTCTTTTATCATTTTAATGTAGTTATATAGTCTTTCGACACCATTATATTAGACCCAATATTAGAACAACAAAGCATCTGCTGCATTTAAATTTCAGAAGATGAAACACTGTGATCTACATAATTCATGCGCCAGGTCCGTTAAAACTTCAATCTACAATCTCAAACTTTTTAGCAAGTACTGTACTAATAAACAAAGAGCTTAAAATCATCATTATTCATGTGAAATGAGGGGGAAAAAAATCAGCCCTTTAATACGACCTACTTGTCTACCAACGGATTTTCAGGCACTTAGATGGGCTAAGGTTTCCATAGTTTGTCCCCAGGGCAAAATTGTCAGACTGACTTACCGTGTGCTTTTTAGCCTATTGTTCTGTCTTTGCCGCTGACTTGAGGGAAGCAGTGGTGTAGAATAAATCAGGGTGGGCTAGGTTTAGTCCACTATTTGTGTCATTGTATAGTGTGCAGGGACACTCTGTGATACTCTAGTGAGCTACTAAGCTTTTTTGTAGGCTTTGTGTCATTTACTTAACGACCAATCTCATTAGCTGCCAGAGTACAATGGGCTGATGCCTTCTCTATGTACACAGTCTACATGGTGACCCTCAAAGGTTGGTGAAGGTCTGTTGAATCACTCAAATGGTTAATTTATTTAAAATACATAATCAATGAAAGCAAAAGTAGAAATGACTAATACTCATCACAAGACATGTACTGGATGAAACAGGGTGTGAAATGTTTGGATGAGACTTCTACCTAAACTTCTGTGGCTTTTGGTTCTATGTGTGTACTGTCTTATGTAAAATATGGATGTGACAGATCTTTTAATGACTTTGCAAGCTGAGTCTAAACTGGCACATTTGCTATTATGCCCTGTGTTCATTTACAAGGTAAAAACCTTTTTAACTCCAATGAAAAATGAAATACTGAAAGCACTTTGAAGCATGACAGCTGTCTATAAGTATCAGGGAGAGTTCTATTGTCCAACTTGTCCCTGGATAAAATGAATACTTTACAGCAGAGGCTGTTCAACTTGGCGAAAGAGTATGGGGAGAAGGGGAGGAGGTCACAGGAGATTTCGCACACTAATTTAATCTGGGAAAAGGACAGGCTCTGCATCTCACTTGAACAGACTGCCGGCAATCTGGGCTCCCACAGAACTATCTCCTTTTGCCTGTGCTCTATTTATTCCTTATCTCTGTTTACCAACCGCTAGGTCCCTTTCATTCACACCACGAGGCCGTTTTCCTACTATCAGTCAACAGCTGACACTGTGGAAGAGCCTCAAAGGCAAAAAAAGGGATCAAAACTGAACCAAAGCTGTATAAACAATACTGCAGCAGAAGTAAATGCATAAATCCTAATTCTTCACCCAACCCACAGGGTATGAACAGAACCTTTATAGTAATTCCAACCAGTTATGCACATTGAGCTAAAGGCTATTGATAATACAGTGTAGGCCAGATATCGTGTATGAAATCATAACCTAAAATGAATAGGACTGCCAAGTCTGCAGCAAACAAAAGTTTTTTTTGTTTTACGTTTTTCATTTTTTTTCCCACTGCTTTTAAAAAAAGTTGGAATTCATCATCCGAGCCAAGTAATGTTCTATTCCATATTACAGACAGAAATATAGATAGATTTCAGACAGAGCCAGGCATAGATGTAGATAGATAGATAGATAGATAGATAGATAGATAGATAGATAGATAGATAGATAGATAGATAGATATAGATAGATAGATAGATAGAAATAGATAAATACAATAATTCATCTATTTTCACATATGAGGTTTACATTTATTTACATGTTGTTCCATACAATTATGCATTTGATTGAGGCTACAAAATTAAGAAAACTTTTATGGCCCAACCACAACTATAAAAATCAGTCATCTGGGGAGAACTGCTTAAGATAGATAACCGTGTAGTACAAAACACTACCTGACAGGCTCGAGGTAAAGTAACCACTTTAATAATGACAACTATATGTTATTTGCTTTTAAAAATTAAAAACTGATCTGTATTTTTTATTTACAATAGTGCTATGATGAAGTAATATAACTATTATTGAACCTACAAACACACACATATACACAGACATAATGCATACATATACGCATACAAATTCACACACATACACATGCACAGACATACATAGACATGCACATATACACACACAGACACATGCACAGACACACACTCATATACACAGACACACACTCATATACACAGACACAGGTACACACACAGACACATACACAGTCATACATAGACACACACACTTACACACACAGTCACATGCACAGACATACACATGCATTCACACAAACACAAACACACACATTACACAGACATAATGCATACATATACGCATACAAATTCACATGCATACACATGCACAGACATACATAGACACACTTACACACACAGTCACATGCACAGACATACACATACATTCACACAGACACACACACATATACACAGACACAGGTACACACACAGACACATACACAGTCATACATAGACACACACACTTACACACACAGTCACATGCACAGACATACACATACATTCACATACACATACACACACATATACAAACACACACAGACACACAGACATACACATACATTCACATACACACACACATACACAAACACACACATAGACACACAGACATACACATGCATTAACAGAAACTGACACACTTACATATACACACAGACACACGCACATATACATACACATACACACATGCACAGAGACACACACATATACACACAGAGACACATGCATACGCACAAACTCATACACACACAGAAAACATACATACACAGATGTGAACATAAAAACAGACGTACACTCATACACACAAATATACATATATACACATACACGCACACAAAAAACAAACACACACAGTCACACACATACACACTTGTACCCACTTAGACTCACACGGACATACATGTTCACACGTACACATTTTGTCATGCCTACCAAATGTAGAGTAATACCTCTCAAATGTTTATACCACCGGGGTCTATAGGATTTAGACACATTTTATATATTGTGACAATGATAATGATGTATTTAAATGTTTCCATAGTTTATCCTCTACTTATCCCGTTCGTTGGTAAACTTCCTGACCTCAGAAAATACTTTGGAATTCCCTATTTTTCTACATGTCTATCGTTGCTAATATGACCTTATTTATAATGAATATGGGTCTTTAGTAGTGTGATCTTTATCCCACTTTAGGACTTATATACCGATATCCATCCTCCTGACTGACTTAGACAAATCTCTGTCCAGTCCAAGCATATTTCTTCAAACAGCAAATAGATCCCTTCCGAGCCATCATTTTTGCCAAGCAAAAAACTTAAAGTTTGATAATATCTCTGAGTAATTCTGGAAAAGAGGTAACAATTTTTGGGCTAACGGGGCTGTTGTTTTTGATTCCTGACTGACTTCTTCTATTAGACGATAATTAGAATATTGAATGCTTTAAACGATTTAGGATTCTTAGTAAATTCAATCCTTTTTAACACAATGCATTTTTTCCATACAAGTAAACTTTAATTTGTGCCAAGCACGTGAACTAAAGTTATCTAATATATTGTTCTAAGAAGCATACATTTTTCTAGCTTTAATTTTTATTCCAAAAACTATTTTTTTGCCTCTAAGTTGAAAAGATTTAACTGTGGATTATAACTCACTACCAATAGCTAATGTAAAAGCCAACTAATAACACAGCCATAGTCCATGGTAACAGCTAGTAATTCAGTATTAGTCCTCTGTAACGACTAATAACACACTATTGTAGCCTCTAGTATTACCGTAATAGGAACAAATAATAATTTGCAAAATCTTTTGCGGCACCTAATTTTTTTAATGAGACATTTTATTCCTTTGCTTTTTATAAGGTGAACATTTTTTATAAAAGAAATTTCCTATACTTAGCACATTGGCCATAAAAACATGAAATCTAATCAAGGTGCATTTATATGGATGCCCTAAACAGAATATTATTTGACTTCCACCTATGTGCATTATGATCTATTCAGTCTTTTACTACTTGGATCCTTTTTTCCAAATGAATTAATGAATTAAATTTATCCTTTCACCAGCTGGTAGGCAGCAGATGGAACCATTTCTGAAGCCTTGTTGAATTCAATCCATAAAACTCATTTCCTAGGATTAGCAGTCCAAAGTTTCTTGTAATGTTTATACACCGCTTGGGATTTTACATTTTATGATGCTAAACTTTTCCCGTTAACTGTTCTTGTTCATTTATTATAAGGCAAAGAGTGAACGTTTTATTGTTTTCATTCTATCAAACGTCTAAAGTTTCACCTAAAGACCGACATATTAATATCTCCTAATATTCGTATGGTGATTATCATTTACAGACAAAGGGTTAAAGTTGGATCAAGTTTACATACTCTATACATCTTTTCACCAGACAGGCTCATATTATTTTCCCACAATACTTATAATTAAAATATGCATATTAAATATAAAAAAAATAATTGTGCAAATTTTATTATATTTTTGTCACTATTTTTAGACCTCTTTTGCACCCTGTTGTGAAGTTTTTACTATGTCTATGTGTTATATTTTGACATCAGGGGATAATGCTCAGGGTATCTCCTAAAAGTACCATGGACAGCACCGCTGACTTTATTCTAAGCATAGATAAATTTAGGAAAACTTTCCAGAACTTTTTTGTTTTGGAAATAATAACTAACGCTTGTTTGTCCCCGAAACAAGAACTTGGAAAAGTTCTATCGTGACATATATTTGTGTTTGTCTCTATATATACATTTATAGAGACTTTGTTAGGGTAATATCCGCCTTTGATAGGCAGTAGATATACATTCTGAATGTTAAAATCCAGCCATGTGATAACAATCACCATGAAATTTCACATTCAACATAAAAGTCACTGTAATCCTTGCCCACAGGCGTTCATTTACACATTCAAGACACAGACTACATGTTTCCATTATTGTCCTATGAGAATAATGAAAATATCATGCATGGAATCAGGAACAATATCCAGTATAAATGTACAAATGACATGTAAACGAGAAACATTTTATGCAGTTTTTATGCTTAATTAATTACGTTTTTTTGTGCGTTTTTGTATTTGCTCACTTATTTGTATAGAAAACTTATATTATGGGAGAACATTAGTTAGGAAGAAGTTAGTATTTCGTATTAGGGAAAATGGCAAATTTTACTTTTCATCATTGCAATACTATACATTACATTAATTTGTACTTATTTATTGTATACAACCTAACCACACAAATTTAAAAAAATAGAAATTTAATATAAATTTGCTCCGATAATAACTACAAAATGATCTTGCTTTCTTAAAAATATAATGGTAAAATAATATACATCAATATCACATTGTAAAAAAAATATATTAAAATAAAATAAAAAAATTCTGGGCAGGTAGAACATGAAATAATTACGTTATACAGGATGCAGGATTAATCCCAGCTGAGTTTTCACTTTCACAAGCAGTTTCATTTAGTGCTGCTCAAATCACTTCATTGGAAATGCATTTAAACAAAAGGCTTTGGTGATGCATTAGAAATGCAATTACCACGTAACAGATTGTTTTGAAAGCTTTTCTTACTATGTAGTCACAATATTCGTTACTATGAGGGACTGAAATCGCTTCCTAAAAAAAAAAAATGTGCGAGTCACATGCAGAAAATAGCTCGGGTTACATACTTGTTAGACATGAAGAGCGTGAGAGAAACGACTGAAAACAAGCAAAAGAGCGCAAAATGACAAAAAAGAAGAACGTAAACACAAAACTCCTTTCTGCAAGCTGCCTCTCTCACACACGCGAGAAACAATACAAGCCATGCGAGCATCTGGCTAGAGCAGCAGTTGGTAACGAGTTGAAATATTTAATATATGAAACACTTACTTTTTCTGTTTCCAAAAAACTTATCTTTTCTGCTCCCTTGTGTGCTGCGCTGTGCACTAACGCTGCCTTTGAAAGGTAGTTCCCATGATGTGACATCCAGTTTCTTTGACTGCCTAGAGATAAGCACCTGCGTTTGTGTCCCCTCTCTACGTCACACCTCCCTATTCAGACCTTCTCAATATGACTCACATTTGCACATCAACAGCCTCGTTGCGCGTACACAGATTTTTTTTCGGCTCTGGGCCCAAAACTTTCACTTTAATTTTCATCACATGATTGCTGTGGCATATGTCCTTCCAAGCCTCCCATATATCAGTCATCATGCAAATGAGATGGAATATCACTCCTCTGCAGCAGATGGCCAGGGATGATAACAATGGCTCAACAGAGGAGATTCAATGTCCCTGACTTTATCGCCACGGCAACAACAATCTAAAATATATGTAATGGAAGTGGTGCTTATTAATTTTGCAGGCTCGAGTGTTCTGATTTTGTGAGTGAATGGGCTGAGTTAAAAAGGGGGCAGTGTCCTCCTGCCTCCAGAACACTATCTATAAAAGCCAGGGACCTGGAAATTATATTTGGTGACTAAGAAGGCAACAGACTAGCAATTATTTGAGTAATTAGGTGTAATTCCTCCCTGTAGGCCTCGTACCCTCCTGTGCTTGTTTCATAGAAGCTCAAGAATTAGACAGGCAGAGATACTGAAAAGAAAATTTGCCTCAAGATATAGCAAAGGGCTTGCAGGAGCTAAGCTACATTGATATGTCACTTGGCCTCCAGCAGGCTCGGCAAACACAAACCCCAAGCCGTAAGTAAATAGTGGCCCCACTTTACAAACACAAACCAATTAAAATGACAAAGACAGACACACTTTTGGGAGGGGTTGAGAAGGAGGTAGGCTGGATTCATTATGATCCCTGGGAAAGCCGAATGTAAAAACTTCAGTTGTTAGAAAGCAGCTGTTGCTTGGACCTTTATTACAGACAAAGACACCTCTGCGACACGACACGCAAAATTGAACTTTTTAATACAGTCAAACATGCCACTAAATAATATTAATGCTTCATATAATACTATTATATAATATAACGGCATAGTGAGGATCATTTTTTAGTGTTAAAAAAAACGCAGCCGCTTAAGGGCAGGTTTGTACTGGGCTTTTATGGCCGGACAGTTATTTGTCCTCCTTCCTAGTCCTATTTAAAACTAATGATAACATTGGTATTTTAAGGCCTTAAGGCCCTGTCTCACATAGCGAGATCACTGCTAAACAGCGATCTCAGCAGCGATCTCGCTATGTCTGACACGTACCAGCGATCAGGCCCCTGCTGTGAATCGCTGGTCTTGTCAGAAATGCCAGGACCTTTTTTTGATCCCTGGTCTCCCGCTGGCCAGCATGCATCTCTGCGTGTGACAGGCAGGAGACCAGCGATCTCCTGGTAACCAAGGTACACATCGGGTTTCCAGGCGCAGAGCTGTGCCTGGAAACCCGACGTGTACATTGGATACCAGCGCGCTGCTGCAGGGGAGATGGTAACCAAGGTACACTGGTGGTTTCCAGGCACCGCACAGCGCCTGGAAACCCGACGTGTACCTTGGTTACCAGCTCCCTGCATCAGTGCGCTGGTATCCAACGTACACTGCGGGTAACTAGGCGACGTTACCCGCAGTGTCGCTGTCCTGATCACTGCCTGAGCTGCTTGTTTGGCAGCTCAGCAGCGATCATGTAGCGACACACCAGCCATCCTGATCGTTGTCGGGATCGCTGGTGTATCGCTATGTGAGACGGGGCCCTTATTCACACGTTCATGTTTAAACAAGGCCTCACTCACAAGAGCATATCCGATGTTTTATCAGCTTGCACTCAGACCTGTGTTATACTATGGGGCAATGAAGATCTGTGATTTTTTCTCACAACAATTCGGCATGAGAGAACAATCATATCATGCTGAGAGTGCTTCTAATAAATGGATCATGCATACCTAGGGCATCCTGTGTATGGATCAAATCAGATTCTGTCTGATTCTGACTTACTGTACACTACTTATTTGGGCCGAGCTGCTTCTTACATGCCCTTTAATTTGTTAAGCCTAGGCCACTTAGAAATAAGTCTGTTAGTGTCAGTGCCCATATACAGAAGTTGTTTTGCCACTGGCAGATGGGCATACTAAATTTAATCATTATGTGTGCTATAAACTTCAAATGTGTAAGTGTAGTCTATAGACACACTCATACAAGTCTATGGATGCGTATGAAACATTGGACTGCACTAGGATGTCATCCGAGTGCAGTCCAATTACTGTGGACACAGTCACTGGAGAAGATGGAGAAATATAGTTCTGCATTTTCTCTGCACCTGTGATACGATTCTCTCTTGCAAGAAAATCGGATCACACTCTAAAGTGACACTAGGAGCAATTTCTGACATAGGTTGCAAAATTGGCCCTGATTCTTTTGCATGAGAGAAACAATGCTCGTGTGACCCCAGCCTCAAAATGGTACCAGTGTCATCAGTATGTCATCCATGTGTCCATTTTTATCATCGGTCATCAATGTTTTTCAACGATGGATAAAGAAAAAAATGAATTACAAAACTTATACTATACTTTGCAATACATGGTCCGTTAAAAACACGGACATGTAAATAGCAATATAGATCCATGAAAAAAATGGATGCAACATGTACATGCCACACAGACGTCTGAATGAGGCATAAGGAGCCTTGATGCCTGTGATGCAGCCTTGATAATAGGTTCACACATCGAAGATTTGTTGCAGACATTTCTGCTGCGGTTTTATGCATCCTAATGGGGTTTACAAAAACCCATCCACATGCTGAAGAAACAAGTTTATTTGGATAAACCAGGATGAGGTTGGAATAGATTTACAGTATTCAATTTGGCAAAAAATAAGCTGCTTTGTGTAAAAGTTTAATTATCTGACAAACTCCGCTCGGCTACATCTGCCTGCTTCTGGGAAATGTATTCTTACTGTAGGTCAGTTGTTCACAATGGGCTTGCAGCATCAATCTTTGTGTTTGTTGTTCTGTTGCTTTCAATGTGGCTAACCAGCAGAACTTTGAAGCCACTCATAAACATTTGACTAAAGTTAGCAGAGCCAGCCGATATCAATGAGCTCAGTCGACAGTCTAACGTGTATGGGAGCCCCGGACAAGTGATTGCTGAGAGAGATGAGTATCCGGTAAAATCGAGTTTGGACTCGTTATCCTTTTGTTCTCGGCAAACCAAGTGCTTCTTTATATGGAAGTGTCAGGAGAAATAGCGGCCACCCAAACCATTATTCGGTAAACAGCGCTTTAAGGCAGCGTTCCCCAACTCCGGTCCTCAAGGCCCACCAACAGGTCATGTTTTTAGGATTTCTTTTGTATTTAACAGGTGATGCAATTATCACCTGAGCAATACTAAAGAAATCCTGAAAACATGACCTGTTGGTGGGCCTTGAGGACTGGAGTTGGGGAACCCTGCTCTAAGGTATATGGGGAACTTTAGACCATGGCCATAATGATAGGTCTTTTGATCACTTTTTGCCCTTACATTAAAGTATAGTGTTCCTTATGTGCTTATACACTATGTGTTTTCTTTAGAAAAGCCAATGGGAAAATGCCATACCTAGGGCATTCTGTGTATGGATCAAATCAGATTCGGCCTGATTTTGATTTACTGTACACTACTTATTTGGGCCGAACTGCTTCTTACATGCCCTTTAATTCGTTAAGCTTAGGCCCCTTAGAAATAAGTCTGTTAGTGTAGGTGCCCGTATACAGATGTTGTATTGTTTCTGGCAGATGGGCTCACTAAATTTGATCATTATGTGTGCTAAGAACTTCAATTGTATAAGTATAATGTATAGAGTTGTAATGCAGTTCATAATTCATACATTCAATCCTCATATACATCTTGGCGATCTTTGAGTGCAGTTGAATACTTGCCCACTGTCCTTGATTTCCTGGGACAAGTAAGTTGACATGGGTAAGGATTTTTGTAGGACTAGCACACAAGTAGGTGTTTCAGGGCGGTGGAGATGAGACAGGGCTTAAGCATCCCCAGAAAGTTTGCCAACTATCAGGGCCGGCATTAGAGGGGAGAGAAAACCGGGCAATTGCTCAGGGCCCCATCACCATATGGATCCCAGTGATTACAAGTAAAAACTGCACTGAGAATTCCAGTCCTGCATTATTAGTGCAGTTTCCGAGGTTAAAACTGCAGCCAGACCTTTTTTGACATCATGGTCATGTGATACAACGTCCTATAACCTGAGGGAGTCTACAAGAACTGAACAAAAGAAGACAGGCTAGTGAGTCCTCTACAATACATGAGTGTGTGTGTGTGTGATCACACATGTGAATATGTATGTGCTTTGTGTATATATGAGGGGCGCCTGAAAAGTTCGAGGCCCGACCCAGAAGTAGTGACCGTGGGTCAAAATGTTTCAGTCAGTTCTCAACATAATCTCCCTTGAGGGTCACACAGGTATGCCATCGCTCTTGGAGTTTCATTAGTCCACTGTGGTAGAACGTTCCATCTTGCTCCTCCAAAAAGTCCTTTACGGCATCCATGACGGCTTCATCAGAAGGAAAACGATTTCCACAAAGGTGCTTTTTCATCTGTGGAAATAGGTGATAGTCCGAGGGAGCCAAATCAGGGGAATAGGGTGGGTGCTGAAGCAGTTGGATACCACAGAAGTGAATTGCAGCCATTACAACAGGTGATGTGTGAACTGGCACATTGTCCTGGTGAAACAACACCCCTTTCCACAGCATCCCTCGATGTTTTTCCTTAATTGATGACCTCAGAAGATGAATCTGAGCTGCATAATATTCCCCATTGATGGTTTGACCTTTCTGGAGGAACTCCAGAAGAAGGACACCCTTGGAATCGCACAACAATGATGCCATTACCTTGCCAGCGGATGGAACCACCTTTGCCTTTTGGGGCGTGGTGAGGTGGGATGTTTCCACTGTTTTGAGGCTTCTTTTGACTGTGGACAAAAGTTGTGTACCCAAGTTTCATCCATTATAACAAATCTCTGCTTAAAAAGTTGAATATCAGCTTCAAACAGTTGCACATTTTCCGCAGAGCGAAGTTTTCTCAGACGTTTGTTCGCTAATGTCAAAAGTCTGGGCACCCATTGTGCCGAAACTTTATGCATGTTCATCAGCTGTGTTAGGATATGGCCAACCCTCTCCACTGATATGCCCACACATTGTGCAATGTGCCGCTGTTTGACACGTCGATCTGCCATTACAATGTCTTGCACTTTTTTGAAAATTTTCATCTGTTCATTCCGGTTGAGGGACGACCACAGTGAGCAAAATCTTCAATTGATGTCTGTCCCCGCTTGAAATCTGCAATCCACTTTTTCACCATTGTATAAGAAGGATCATTGTCACGTAATGTCTCCAGCATGTCCTTTCGAATTTCCAGTGGTGTCAGTCCTTTTTTCTGAAGGTATTGAATGACTGCTCGCTTTGCCAATTTCTCCATTCCCATATTTCAGCTTCGCCACCAAACTTTAAAATGCTGTCACGGAAACAAAAAAAATCAAAAGAAATCCAGATTGCTCATCATGAGACCATTCAACTAAGTACATAACATATTGCATTTCAAAACAAGACCATGCAAAAAAGATTTCATGGGTGGGCCTCGAACTTTTCAGGCCCCCCTCGTACATATGTGTATGTGCTGTGTTTATATACATAATTGTGTATGTGCTATGTACATGTACATGTGTGTGCTATGTGCATATACAAATGTGTGTATGTGCTATGCATATAGACATGTGTATGGGCTGTAAAAAAACATGTGTGTATGTGCTATGTGTATATACATATATTTGTGTCTATGTATGGTATGTATATACACTGTGGAGAACATATTTATTTAATACACTGTCAATTTTGCAAGTTTTCCCACATATAAAGAATGGAGAAGTCTGTAATTTGTATCACAGGTACAGTTCACCTGTGAGAAACAGAATCTAAAAACAAAAAACAGCAAATCACATTGTACGATTTTTAAATAATTAACACCTTAATGACCGCCGATATGCCTTTTAACGGCGGCAGTTAAGGGTACTTATTCCTCAGCGCCGCTTTTAATGGCGCTGAGAAATAAGGGTACAGCGCCCCACAGCGTCGGAAAATCAGATTTCCCATTCATTTCTCTCTCCTCCGATATGATTTAGCATACCAGAGGAGAGAGAAATGGAGTCCCCCGAGCCCCCCGGTACCTCCCGCATCCCTGGACCCTCCGGCTCCGTCCCCCAGACCTCCAAGTCTTCTTCCCCGAAAAAAATGGTGGGCACATGCGCAGTGCACCCACTGAGATCTGCAGGCCGGTATTCAGCAACAATAGGAGATTTTTCCTATTGGTTCATTTTGATCACTATGATAGACGCTATCACAGTGATCAAAATAAAAAAAATAAATCAGCCCCCCTTTATCGCCCCCTTAGTTAGGTAAAAATAATACAATAGAAAAATGTATTTTTTTCCATTTTTCCATTAGGGTTAGGGTTGGGGCTAGGGTTAGGGTTGGGGTTAGAGCTAGGGTTAGGGTTGGTGCTAGAGCTAGGGTTAGGGTTTGGCTAGGGTTAGGGTTGGGGCTGGGGTTAGGGTTGTGGTGTTGGGGTTAGGGTTGTGGTGGGTATAAAGTTGTGATGTTTGGGTTAGAGTGGTATTGGGGTTAGGGTTTTGGTTAGGGTTATGGTTGTGGTTAGGATTGAAATTACGGTTAGGATTGGATTTAGGGTTAGGGGTGCGTAGGGGTTAGTGTTGTAGTTAGGGTTGTGGTTGTGATTAAGGTTGGGATTAGGGCCGTGTTAGGGTTGAAGTTAGAATTGGGGGGTTACACTTTTTAGGTACATCAGGGGGTTTCCAAACGTGACATGGTGCCCGCCATTGATTCCAGCCAATTTTGCGTTCAAAAACCCAAACTTCTGAACCCTGCCATGCACCCAAACAGTGGCTTTCCCCAACATATGGAGTTTTGCTGTACTCAGGAGAAATTGCACAACAAATGTTGTGGTCCATTTTCTCCTGTTGCCCTTGTGAAAATAAAAAAGTTTGGGTCTAAAATAAATCTTTTGTGAAAAAGTAAAATGTTCATTTTTTCATTCCACATTACTATAGTTCTCGTGAAGCACTCGAAAAGTTAATAAACTTCTTGAGTGTGATTTTGAGCACCTTGAGGGGTACAATTTTTAGAATGGTGTCACTTTTGGGTCTTTTTTGTCATATTGACCCCCTAAACTCACTTCAAAAATGATTTTGTAAATTTTGTTGGAAAAATGAGAAACTTTTAACCCTTTTAACAGGATGGCTGCACCTTATTGAATGGAGGATGGATGGTGTCATGTATCTTGAGATTTTGGCCAACAACTTTCTTCCCTCAGTAAGAATATTGAAGATGGGTCGTGGCTTGGTCTTCCAGCATGACAATTACTTGAAACACACAACCATGGCAACTGAGGAGTGGCTCTATAAGAAGCATTTCAAGGTCCTGGAGTGGCCTAGACAGTCTCCAGACCTCAATCCAATAGAAAATCTTTGGAGGGAGCTGAAACTCAATGTTGTCCAGCAACAGCCCCAAAACCTGAAATATCTGGAGAAGATCTGTGTGGAGGAGTGGGACAAAATTCATGCTACAGTGTGTTCAAACTTGGTCAAGAACTAAAGGAAATGTCTGACTACTGTAATTGCGAACAAAGGTTTCTGTACCAGATATTAAGTTCTGTTTTTCTATTGTATCAAATACTTATTTAATGCAATAAAATACAATTTAATTATGTAAAAATCATACAATATGATTTTCTGGCTTTTATTTTTAGATTCTGCCTCTCACAGTTGAAATATACCTACAATATAAATTACAGACCTCTCCATTCTTTGTAGGTGGGAAAACTTGCAAAATTGACAGTGTATCAAATATTTATTTTCCTCACTGTATATGTGTGATGATAGTGGCTTACAGCCAATGAAAACCCAAAAGTCATTATCTCAGTAAATTAGAATAATTAACAAAAAACACCTGCAAAGGAGTCCTAAGCATTTACAAATGTCCTTTAGTCTGTTTCAGTAGGCTCCACAATCATGGGGAAGACTGCTGACTTGACCGACGTCCAGAAGGCAGTCATTGACACAATCCACAAAGAGTGTAAGCCACAACAGGTCATTGTGTGTAGCCCAGCTGCGCTTGGAGCCACATGTTCCCAGGAGGATGCACCGAAGGTAAACCCACACGCACCTGATATTCATTCACACCTTCACTATTTCCTGGAGCCACCAGAGGGAGCCCTTGAAGAGTATGTATATATATAAGGGTAGTGGAGGCACAGCAGTGAGATTTTGATTTTGATTAGAGGAGATGAGCTGAGAGGGAGAGTTACCTCAGATCTCAGATTACTCAGAACGTTGTAAGACTATTTTGTTCCCTTGGAGCGTGGAAAGTTAGCTCAAAGAAGTTAGACGGAAGGTCCAGATAGCTGCTTCAGAAAGAGCTTTAGAAAGGAAGAAGGAAAGGGAACAGCAGTGACTGAAAGACTGAAGACTACAGCTTGAGCTTAGTTCACTTTGTGGAGGCCAGTAATAGTGGAGAAAGATAGCCACTTCAGCCTGGTCAGAACTGAGTCAACTGAGTGTAGTTTCAGCGAGCAAGCGTGCCGACGCTTTGAGAGCAGTGAAGAGAAGGAAGAATCAGCTATATACTGCTAGTGTGCTTATGTTAAGGGTCGGAGTAGGATGAAAGGCGAGTGGAAGGGAAAAGAGAGTGACAGAGGTTGAAACAGCATTGATAGCTTACCTCTAATCTTCACCACCGGACACCGGGTCCGAGCTTGCTAGCATCTACACGACTAGTAGGAGATACCGGAGACCCTGTGGGACTTCAAGTCGCAGGGGCCCACAAGTGTTGATACGTAACCGGGGTCAGGAAGAACAGGAGTCTGGTCAGCGCAACCACTAGAGACTGAGTTCTATCAAAGAGAAGGCCTCACCACAAAGTCAGCCGGGCGTATACAAGAAGACAGAGTTAGACTTCGTTTCATACAGGTCAGAAACTCACACAACAGGAGTACGGAGGCCCTACACCTACTCAGTCGGATTACTGAACGTGCATCCTCCACCCTGCCAGCTTCCCGGACGTGCCTGCAACTATACCATCAGTAAAGGTACAGAAAGAGACTTTCGTGTGTGTGTCTGCATTATTGCTCCTGCACCCCTACACCGCCATATAACCTGAGGGACCCAGTCTTGCCTGTGGAAGACTTAAAACCTTGATGCCCAGTAACAACCCCTCAGAGGATCTACCCTGCAGCGCTGGTCACCTTGACCAGGTACCACAGGTGGCGTCACGAACAAACTGTATATACTTTATTCCCCTGTAAATATCCTCCTTTTAGTGATCACCCAGGGCCACGGACCGAGCTGCGCTACCCGTGACATCCCCCATTGAAGTGAACGGGCTCAGTGCCGAGTACCCCACAGGCCCTGGCTGAGCGACTCAATTGCTAAAGAAGCTGGCTGTTCACAGAGTACTGTATCCAAGCATATTAATGGAAAGTTGAATGGAAGGAAAAAGTGTGGTAGAAAAAGGTGCACAAGCAACCAAGATAACCGCAGCCTTGATAACCACAGGACTGTTAAGAAAAAGCCATTCAAAAATTTGGGGAGATTCACAAGGAGTGGACTGCTGCTGGAGTCATTGCTTCAAAAGCCACCACAAACAGACATATCCTGGACATGGGCTACAAGTGTCACATTTCTTGTGTCATGCCACTCATGACCAAAAGACAACGCCAAAAGCGTCTTACCTCGCCAAGGAGAAAAAGAACTGGACTGTGGCTCATTGGTCCAAGGTGTTGGTTTCAGATGAAAGTAAATTTTGCATTTCATTTGGAAATCAAGGTCCCAGAGTCTGGAGGAAAAGTGGAGAGGCACACAATTCAAGATGCTTAAGATCTAGTGTGAAATTTCCACAATCAGTGATGATTTGGGGAACCATGTGTTAGGGTTTGAGTTCCCGCTGCTGCACAAGAGGAGTCTCGAACCAGTCCCACTGCGGTCCCCCATTCATCTCCAGCCGCAGTGGAGCCTGCTCAGCAGAGACGTAGGTCCCAACATCTTGCCCATTCCAGTACTGTGCAGTGACTTGCTGCTGCCTCTACTGGATCTGCTATTATAGCCAGTGCTGGAGCAGACGTCTTTGGGACGAAGTCCTGCGTTTCGCCTTCTGAGCATGCCCAGTTTTATTTGGTGGATTGGAGGGGTTATGGGCCTGAGGATAGGTCATGGGAGCCTGCTGAGCGTGTTCGGGCTCCGCAGCTCATCGCTGCCTTTGAGCGCAGCGAGGCCCAAAGAAGGGGGGCCATGTTAGGGTTCGAGTTCCCGCTGCTGCACAAGGGGAGTCTTGAACCAGTCCCACTGCGGTACCCCATTCATCTCCGGCTGCAGTGGAGCCTGCTCAGCAGAGACGTAGGTCCCAGCGTCTTGCTCATTCCAGTACTGTGCAGTGACTTGCTGCTGCCTCTCCTGGATCTGCTATTATAGCCAGTGCTGGAGCAGACGTCTTTGGGACGAAGTCCTGCGTTTCCCCTTCTGAGCATGCCCAGGGTGAGATCTCTCATTGGAGATCAGGGGTCACATGCTCAGGTACTTCAGCAGCTCCTATTGGTCTGCCAGGAAGGTCCTGTGACTACTGGAGTTCTGGAACAAGTTTCATTGGTCCTTGTTTCTGGCAGGTCCTGTAGCTGTTATTATAAAAGGGTGGCAATGCTGAGCCGCCATGCGCTAGTATCAACCATTATATGCTTTGCGCCAGTGTGGTCATGCGTGTGTGTGGTTACGGCCCCAGCTGAAATAAGCCCCTAGAATACCGACTTAATCGGTGAGGAGTTTGGTATGCTAGCTGGTCAGTGTCGGAGTCCTAGATGCCCTAGATTACCGGCATAACCGGTGAGGAGTTTGATTGCCGTATTCAGGGTCTGGCGTTCAGACGCCATAGATTGCGGGTGACTCCCGCGAGGACATTAGCGCATGATCACGTTCTATGTTCGCTTAGCACTTAACTGTGTACCTGGATGCCTGACAGGACACAGAACTTTTTCTCAGCGGCTCTGTGACGTAACAGGGTTCGCTTTCAACGCTAGACAGCGCCCTAGCGTGTTTACTTTGCGACTCAGTTGTGTTTAGTGAGTTCGCACACATCGCCATATAGCGCTGCGGCACTCCTTCTAGCGGCTCTGTGGAATAACAGAGATCGCACTTATTGCTACAGCGTGTTACGGCATTTATTTTGGCGACTCTGCGGGATAACAGAGTTCGCTTCTTGCGCCATTTTACCAGCAGCAGGCTCCGCCTGCACGGTGGACCCCGGGCTGCGAACGCACCTCTCTACATCAAATATTTGGTGCGTTCCGCAGACCCTTACATAATACTAGCGCCAGGGTCTGACTGGTAAAATGGCGGACGACCAGCGTCTGCAGCTGAATATCCAGCAGCTGGAGGGTAGGTTGGCGACTCTAGAGCGCACAACCTCAACTGTGGATGTTACCGCAGTCGCGGTTCAGGCTGCTAGTGTGGCCGCCGCCAGTTTGTCCTCTGCCGCCCCTGCTCCGACTATTTCCCGCCTCCCACTTCCAGACAAGTTTACCGGTGACAGTAAACAATGTCGGGGTTTCGTCAGTCAGTGCTCCATACATCTAGAGCTTCTGGCTGCACGTTTTCCCACAGAGCGGGCGAAAGTGGGTTTTATCATATCCCTTTTGTCGGGCAGGGCGTTGGAGTGGGCAACGCCGTTGTGGGAGCGCGATGATCGTGTGGTGCATAGTGCTCCTCTCTTCTTGGACACTCTGAAACAGGTCTTTTTAGGACCTCGCGTCACCCACGATACGGCTCTTCAACTGTTGGCTATCACCCAGGGTTCATCCATGGTCAGCCAGTTTGCTGTCCAATTTCGGACTCTGGTATCTGAGCTGGACTGGCCAGATAAAGTCCTTATACCCGTGTACTGGAGGGGACTGGCAGACCATGTGAAGGACGCCTTGTCCACCAGGGAGATTCCTGCCACACTGGAGAAGCTCATTACCATATCTACCTGCATCGACCTCCGTTTTAACGAGCGGAGGTTGGAGCGGGCCCAGTGTAGGCAGAGGTTCCGGCTGGCGCCCACCTTCGCCAGACCTCTTGAATCTTCCATTCAGGCGTCCTATTCCCCTGAGGCCATGGAGATTTCTCGAGCGAGACCTAAGTCTCGGGCCGCTCGAGTATCTGTGACTTGTAATGCTTGCCAACAAATAGGGCATTATGCTAATAAATGTCCATGGCGGTCGGGTAACGACCGCGTCTAGTAACCATTGGGGGGGTCACTAGACACAGCAGTACATGCCTCCAATTTGTCCTTTAGGGGGACAATCAATTTTGGCTCATCCACTTTAACAGTCACGCTTTGTGTGGATTCTGGAGCCGAAGGAAATTTCATGTCTTCTACCTTCGCTCTCCGCCACACTATAGCTCTGGTGATGCTCGCCAAACCCGTGACTGTTCGAGTAGTGAATGGGTCGACACTGCCTTCACTAATCACACATCAGACCATCCCTTTCACGTTGTCAATGTCCCCTTCCCATCAGGAGATTATCTCACTTCTGGTCATTCCCGAGGGAATAGACGAGATTTTGTTAGGGATGCCCTGGCTCCATTTCCACTCCCCACACATTGAGTGGAACTCTGGGAGGATATTGGGTTGGGGTGAGTCATGTAAAGGCAGATGTATGAGGGAATGCATTCTGGTGGCCACTACAGAGATGCCCGCAGATCTTACTTCACTTCCTAAATACTATTGGTCATATGCAGACGTATTCTCCAAAAAGGCTGCAGAAGTCCTTCCATCTCACCGTCCTTATGACTGTCCTATTGACCTCTTGCCTGGAGCAGAACCTCCTTGGGGATGGGTCTAACCCCTTTCTCTCCTGGAGATGGAGGCTATGTCCCAATATATTCAGGAGAACCTGGCAAGAGTATTCATTAGGAAGTCAGTGTCACCTGCAGGGGCGGGGTTCTTCTTCGTGCAGAAGAAGAATGGAGAATTACGTCCATGCATCGATTACAGGGGTCTTAATGCCATCACCGTTAAGAATAAATACCCGTTGCCCCTGATTTCTGAGCTATTTGATAGGCTACGGGGGGCAAGGGTATTTACGAAATTAGATCTGCGAGGTGCTTATAACCTGATTCGCATCCGTGAGGGGACGAATGGAAGACGGCTTTTAATACCAGGGACGGGCACTATGAATATCTGGTGATGAACTTCGGGCTCTGTAATGCCCCAGCCGTCTTCCAAGACTTTGTTAATGACATCTTCCGGGATATGCTCTCCACCTCAGTCATAGTCTATCTGGATGATATTCTCATCTTTTCCCCAGATATTGACTCCCACCGGAGAGATGTCTGCAGAGTCTTCGACCTCTTACGGGCAAATTCCCTCTACGCAAAGTTGGAGAAATGTGTGTTTGAGCAGGAGTCCTTACCTTTCCTGGGCTATATCATCTCCGCCCAGGGATTGGCTATGGATCCTGCCAAACTACAGGCGGTGATGGACTGGCAAGAACCCCATTCTCTGAAGGCGGTGCAGCGCTTTATGGGGTTCATTAATTACTACCGCCAGTTTATCCCTCACTTCTCAACTTTGGTAGCTCCCGTGGTTGCCCTCACCAAAAAGGGAGCAATTCCCAAATTGTGGTCTGAAGAGGTCTCCAAGGCCTTCACTTCTATTAAGTCCCATTTCGCTAGCGCTCCCATCCTACATCGCCCCGATGTTGATAAGCCATTTATATTGGAGGTGGATGCCTCGTCCGTTGGTGCTGGAGCAGTCCTCTTCCAAAAGGATGCTCAAG
This sequence comes from Oophaga sylvatica, assembly GCA_033576555.1. Taxonomy (NCBI): domain Eukaryota; kingdom Metazoa; phylum Chordata; class Amphibia; order Anura; family Dendrobatidae; genus Oophaga; species Oophaga sylvatica. The sequence goes on from JARQOD010000006.1 coordinate 348,147,720, forward strand.
GTCGGAAGCATCCATGCTTCTTTTTCTCCAAGACCTTCACACCAGTGGAGAGGAATTATTCCATCGGGGACAGGGAGTTGCTAGCAATGAAGTTGGCCTTCTCGGAGTGGAGACATCTGTTGGAGGGGGCTCGCTTACCCTTCCAAGTCTTCACGGATCACAAAAATCTGGTGTATTTACAGACTGCCCAGCGGCTAAATTCCCGTCAGGCCAGATGGTCCTTGTTTTTCTCCCGCTTTCACTTCACCCTCCATTTTCTGTCGGAGAGAAGAACATTCGGGCTGACGCTCTCTCTCGCTCCGTTGTGTCTTCTGAGGAGGAGGAGGGGGAGCCACGGCTTATTGTCCCCTCTGAGAGCCTGAGAACTGTAGCTCCGGTCTCGCTAGAGTCTGTCCCTCCGGGCAAGACCTTTGTACCATCTAATTTGTGACTGGAGGTTCTCTCTTGGGCCCATTCGTCCATGGTGGGTGGACATTTTGGGAAAAAAAGGACATCTGAGCTACTCGAGAGGACATACTGGTGGCCGCATATGGTCCGAGACGTTGGAGATTATATTCGGGCATGTGTCTCCTGTGCCAAAAATAAGTCCCCTCGTCAACGGCCAGCTGGGTTACTTTACCCATTGCGGTGGCAGACAGGCCTTGGGAAATGGTCGGGATGGACTTTGTGTTAGGCTTTGCCCAAATCTCGTGGGTGTACCATCATATGGGTTATCACCGATCACTTCTCTAAAATGGTGCACTTGGTGCCACTACCTCGGTTACCTTCTGCACGGGCCTTGGCGACACTGTTTATCAAACATATCTTCTGCTTACACGGTATGCCGGACAAAATTGTCAGCGATCGGGGTCCCCAGTTTGCGTCTCGGTTCTGGAGAGAGCTTAGTCGCCTTCTCAGTGTTGAATTAAATCTCTCTTCTGCTTATCATCCCGAGACGAATGGGTTGGTAGAGAGGGCCAACCAGACCTTGGTCACATATCTGCGACATTTTGTTTCAGCTAGGCAGGATGACTGGGCATCCTTGTTACCGTGGGCGGAGTTTGCATTAAACAACGCTGTGGTTGATTCCACTGGACGAACCCCATTTCTCCTTAATTACGGTCAGCACCCGGGGTTCCTGTACCTATGCCCGTGTCTTCCGCCGACTCCAGGGTGGCAGACTGGGCTGTGGAGGCACGGGACATTTGGGACCGCACTCAGGATGCCATTCAGGCCTCCAAGGAGAGAATGAGGTAATCGCCGACGCACATAAGCGCCCCGCTCCGACTTATGCCCCTGGCGATTTAGTGTGGCTCTCCGCCCATAACATCAGGCTGCGTGTAGAGTCCACTAAGTTCGCACCTCGCTTCTTGGGTCCCTTCAAGGTCCTTGAACAGGTCAATCCTGTGGTCTACCGGTTAGCCCTTCCGCCACGCCTGGATATCACCGACACATTCCATGTCTCCCTCCTGAAACCCGTATACTTGTCCCGGTTTTCCGAGTCATCTGCCGGGACATCGGGTTCGTCTACGGACGATTATGAGGTGAATGCTATTCTGGGGTGCAAGGTGGTACGTGGCAAAAAGTTTTATTTGGTGGATTGGAGGGGTTATGGGCCTGAGGATAGGTCATGGGAGCCTGCTGAGCGTGTTCGGGCTCCGCAGCTCATCGCTGCCTTTGAGCGCAGCGAGGCCCAAAGAAGGGGGGCCATGTTAGGGTTCGAGTTCCCGCTGCTGCACAAGGGGAGTCTCGAACCAGTCCCACTGCGGTCCCCCATTCATCTCCGGCTGCAATGGAGCCTGCTCAGCAGAGACGTAGGTCCCAGCATCTTGCTCATTCCAGTACTGTGCAGTGACTTGCTGCTGCCTCTCCTGGATCTGCTATTATAGCCAGTGCTGGAGCAGACGTCTTTGGGACGAAGTCCTGCGTTTCCCCTTCTGAGCATGCCCAGGGTGAGATCTCTCATTGGAGATCAGGGGTCACATGCTCAGGTACTTCAGCAGCTCCTATTGGTCTGCCAGGAAGGTCCTGTGACTACTGGAGTTCTGGAACAAGTTTCATTGGTCCTTGTTTCTGGCAGGTCCTGTAGCTGTTATTATAAAAGGGTGGCAATGCTGAGCCGCCATGCGCTAGTATCAACCATTATATGCTTTGCGCCAGTGTGGTCGTGCGTGTGTGTGGTTAGGGCCCCCGCTGAAATAAGCCCCTAGAATACCGACTTAATCGGTGAGGAGTTTGGTATGCTAGCTGGTCAGGGTCGGTGTCCTAGATGCCCTAGATTACCGGCATAACCGGTGAGGAGTTTGATTGCCGTATTCAGGGTCTGGCGTTCAGACGCCATAGATTGCGGGTGACTCCCGCGAGGACATTAGCGCATGATCACGTTCTATGTTCGCTTAGCACTTAACTGTGTACCTGGATGCCTGACAGGACACAGAACTTTTTCTCAGCGGCTCTGTGACGTAACAGGGTTCGCTTTCAACGCTAGACAGCGCCCTAGCGTGTTTACTTTGCGACTCAGTTGTGTTTAGTGAGTTCGCACACATCGCCATATAGCGCTGCGGCACTCCTTCTAGCGGCTCTGTGGAATAACAGAGATCGCACTTATTGCTACAGTGTGTTACGGCATTTATTTTGGCGACTCTGCGGCATAACAGAGTTCGCTTCTTGCGCCATTTTACCAGCAGCAGGCTCCGCCTGCACGGTGGACCCCGGGCTGCGAACGAACCTCTCTACATCAAATATTTGGTGCGTTCCGCAGACCCTTACACCATGTCATCTGTTGGTGTAGGTCCACTATGTTTTATCAAGACCAAAGTCAGCACATTCTTCTACCAGGGAATTTTAGAGCAATCCATGCTTCCGTCTGCCAGCAAGCTTTTTGGAGATGGAATTGTCATCCTCCAACAGGACTTGGCACTAGTGATGGGCGAGCACTAAAATGCTCGGGTGCTCGTTGCTCGAGTCGAGCAAATTGGAATACTCGGGTACTCGGACAGAACAACGAGCCCAAAGAAAGTCTATGGGAGACCTGAGCATTTTTCACACTATCCCCCCGGGGGTCCTTTTAAGGTCTAAAAACGTCTGAAAATGATGGAAATACTGCTCAAGTGACACGGGGAAATAATGGGGATCGCCCCTGGAAGCATTTCTGACTCCTAGTTCACAGCATTAAACAATGTTGTCAGAGTTTCATGCCATTTCTACCCGTGCTCCAAAAAACATACCAAAACTAAACCAAAACAGATTTTGCCGGGAAATATGTTAAGGTACATCCTTTCCAGGTTAATGACTTGTATATAAGGCAAAATAAATAACCCAAGACCAAAATGTTCCTCCACCACTTGGGCTATGTTCAGATGCAGCGTTTTCTAACATTGCTTTCAACCAAAACAAATGCATTCACTGGGAAATATCATTGTAACATTTAACAACCCTAGCTGGTCATGTGGTGTGTGACACATAAACAGACATATCTTGTTTCATTTATGAAGGAGGGACTCTTAAAGTCACAGAGCCTATTTCTACAGGGGCATCAGGCAGCATTATTCTGCTTAAAGGGCCATTATTAAACAGTGATTATCCGAAACTGTTATAGCCTATGCAGTTAGTGGATTGGCTGCCAAGAAATACGACGCACCCCAATAACCCTTTCACAAAATGTCCAGGATGGCTTCCATAAAAAATGTTGCATTGAATGCAAGGCCTGCCCTGCAACCAAGTCATATGCACCCCAATAAGCCTTTTAACCCACATACTGGATGGGACCAGGAAAATCCAGTTCAAGTTATTCATTTTGTACTCCCATTCTGTTTTCTTATGCATTGACTGCTACGAAGACATATGCAACCCAATATATATGCCTTTGAACCCAGGTACTGGATGGGCCCAGGAAAATCCACTTCACATTATTTATTTTGTCCTCCCATTCTGTTTTTTTAAGCATTGACTGCAAGGCCTGCCCTGCTACCAAGTCATATGCATGCCGATAAGCCCACATACTGGATGGGCCCAGGAAAATCCAGTTCACATTATTCATTTTGTACTCCCATTTTGTTTTCTTATGCAATGACTGCAAGGCCTGCCCTGCTACCAAGTCATTTGCACCCCAATAAGCCTTTGAACCCAGGTACTGGATGGGCCCAGGAAAATCCACTTCACATTATTCATTTTGTCCTCCCATTCTGTTTTTTATGCATTGACTGCAAGGAGCTGCCCTGCTACCAAGTCATATGCATGCTGATAAGCCTTTGAACCCACATACTGGATGGGGCCAGGAAAATCCAGTTCACATTATTCATTTTGTCCTCCCATTCTGTTTTCTTATGCATTGACTGCAAGGCCTGCCCTGCTACATAGTCATATGCACCCCAATACGCCTTTGAACCCAGATACTGGATGGGCCCAAGAAAATCCAGCTCACATTATTCATTTTGTCCTCCCATTCTGTTTTTTTATGCATTGACTGCAAGACCTGCCCTGCTACCAAGTCATATGCACCCCAATGTGCCTTTAAACTCAGGTACTGGATGGGCCCTGGAAAATCCACTTAACATTATTCATTTTGTCCTCCCATTCTGTTTTCTTATGCATTGACTGCAAGGCCTGCCCTGCTACCAAGTCACATGCACCCCAATAAGCCTTTGAACCCAGGTACTGGATGGGCCCAGGAAAATCCACTTCACATTATTCATTTTGTCCTCCCATTCTGTTTTTTATGCATTACTGCAAGAGCTGCCCTGCACCATAATCTGCGATAAGCCTTTGAACCCACATACTGGATGGGGCCAGGAAAATCCAGTTCACATTATTCATTTTGTCCTCCCATTCTGTTTTCTTATGCATTGACTGCAAGGCCTGCCCTGCTACATAGTCATATGCACCCCAATACGCCTTTGAACCCAGATACTGGATGGGCCCAAGAAAATCCAGCTCACATTATTCATTTTGTCCTCCCATTCTGTTTTTTTATGCATTGACTGCAAGACCTGCCCTGCTACCAAGTCATAAGCACCCCAATATGTCTTAGGACCCACATACTGGATGGGCCCACGAAAATCCACTTCACATTATTCATTTTGTCCTCCCATTCTGTTTTTTATGCATTGACTGCAAGGAACTGCCCTGCTACCAAGTCATATGCATGCCGATAATCCTTTGAACCCACATACTGGATGGGCCCACGAAAATCCAGTTCACATTATTCATTTTGTCCTCCCATTCTGTTTTTTCATTCATTGACTGCAAAGCCTGCCCTGCTACCAAGTCATTGCAACCCAATAAGACTTTGAACCCGCATACTAGATGGGCCCAGGAAAATCCAGTTCACATTATTCATTTTGTACTCCCATTCTGTTTTCTTATGCATTGACTGCAAGGCCTGCCCTGCTACCAAGTCATATGCACCCCAATAAGCCTTTGAACCCAGGTACTAGATGGGCCCAGGAAAATCCGCTTCACATTATTCATTTTGTCTTCAATTTCTGTTTTTTTATGCATTGACTGCAAGGCCTGCCCTGCTACCAAGTCATATGCACCACAATAAGCCTTAGGCCGGCGTCACACACAACGACAAAAAATCGGTCCGATTGTCGGATCAAAATGCAAACATCACACATCCTTCTGGCATCCGATTTTCCTTCAAAGATGCGATTTAGTCGCATGTGTGTACCTTGTAACATCCGATTTTCATCCGACTTGCGAGATTTTCTCGCAGGCTTGCAAAACTGACATATAATGGATCCAAAAGAATAGTATTTCAATCACAAAAAAAAGAATAGATATATACACATAGAACACACATATATATATATATATATATATATATGTCATTGTGACATGTATGTATACATATATTTATAGTTCCTAGACTTCTACATACTGTAATAGCCGCAAATTCAATTGCCGGCTTTTGTGAAATCACAGAAGCCGACATGAAATGATACATTGTTTCCACACAGTTAACCATGTCATTTCCTGTATTTTGATATTTGTTTAGAACTTACAATTACATGAGTGTATTTGTGCAAAATTTCAGACATGTAGGGGTTAATTAAAGGTGTAATTTCGTTGAAAAAAGATGCGTGGGCTCCCGCTGTATTTTCTCCACCAGACAGACAAAGCAAGCGAGTGGGGGCAGATAATAACAGCCTAGGGAGGGTACATTTTTTTGTGCCCCCCTGGTACTAACATCTGCCCCCAGACACCCCAGAAAGGGCAAATCTATAATTAAATTCGCCCTTTCTGGCACTTTGCCGTCTATTCCCATTGCCCTGTAGCGGTGGCGAATGGGTTAATAATCTCACCTTAATGTCACCTTAGTATTGAAAGGTGACCTTAAGGCAGGTTAATAATTGAGAGCTGTCAATTAGACAACTATCAATTATTAATCCTATTGTATGATAGAAAAATCAAACACACACAGTTTAATAAAAAAGAAGTTTAATGAAATAATCACACAGTTTTTGACAATATTTTATTTTCCTGCTAAAACCATTTCCTGTAATAAAAATAAAATAAAAAAGCAAAATCATACTTACCAATCCGATGTACAGTCAGGTCCCACGCTGTAATCCATCAGAAAGGGTTAAGAGGTTACAGTTAGGAGAGATAATTCTGTCTCCTAGCTGTAACCCCCTGAATGAATAAGTTCCTCTACCACAGAAAGTAGAGGAAGTGATTCATGAATGGAGCTTAATTGATTTATTGGCAATTTAACTTTAGTGACCTGACCTAAAGGGAAAGTGGACACAATCAATTAAGCTTCATTCATTAAACACATCCTCTCCTGTCGCCAGGAGAGGAACTTATTCATTCAGGAGCTTTGAGCTGAGCATGCAGGATTACTTGCACTGCTTGGCTCAAAGCTAGTTAACCCTTTGTGAAGGATTACAGCGTGGGACGTGACAGATCGGCGGAATAGGTAAGAATAATGTTGTTTTATTTTTTTTTCTTTATTTTAGGAGATCAATGGCTTCGCACGGATTAAGTGTTAAATAAAAGATGGTCAAAAAAATGTGTTTTTATTTCATTAAAATTAATTTTTATTAATGTGTCTGTGTTTTTTTAACCCCTTCAAGACCCAGCCTATTTTGACCTCAAAGACCTTGCCATTTTTTGCAATTCTGACCAGTGTCCCTTTATGAGGTAATAACTCAGGAACGCTTCAACGGATCCTAGCGATTCTGAGATTGTTTTTTCGTGACATATTGGGCTTCATGATAGTGGTAAATTTAGGTCGATAATTTTTGCGTTTATTTGTGAAAAAAATGGAAATTTGGCGAAAATTCTGAAAATTTTGTAATTTTCTAATTTTTAATTTTTATTCTGTTAAACCAGAGAGTTATGTGGCACAAAATAGTTAATAAATAACATTTCCCACATGTCTACTTTACATCAGCACAATTTTGGGAACACTTTTTTTTTTTAGGAAGTTATAAGGGTTAAAAGTTGACCAGCGATTTCTCATTTTTACAGCAAAATTTACAAAACCATTTTTTTTAGGGACCACCTCACATTTGAAGTCACTTTGAGGGGTCTATATGGCAGAAAATACCCAAAAGTGACACTTTATAAAAACTGCACCCCTCAAGCTACTCAAAACTACATTCAAGAAGATTATTAACCCTTCAGGTGCGACACAAGAACTAAAGCAACGTGGAAGGAAAAAATGGACATTTTAATTTTTCCAACAAAAATTTTCTTTTAGCATCAATTTTTTCATTTTTACATGGGCATCAGGATAAAATGGATCCTAAAATTTGTTGGGCAATTTCTCCTGAGTACACAGATACCTCATATGTGGTCATAAACCACTGTTTGGGCGCACGGCAGGGCTCAGAAGGGAAGGAGCGCCATTTGACTTTTTGAATGGAAAATATGCTGGAATATTTAGCGGTTGCCATGTCGCATTTGGAGAGTTCCTGTGTGCCTAAATATTGGAGCTCCCCCACAAGTGACCCCATTTTGGAAACTAGACCCCCTAAGGAACTTATCTAGATGCATAGTGATCACTTTGAACCCCCAGGTGCTTCACAAATTGATCTGTAAAAAAAAGAAAGTACTTTTTTTTCACAAAAATTTTCTTTTAGCCTCAGTTTTTTCATTTTCACATGGGCAACAGTATAAATTTGATCCTAAAATGTGTTGGGCAATTTCTCCTGAGTACACAGATACCTCATATTGGTCATAAACCACTGTTTGGGCGCACGGCAGGGCTCAGAAGGGAAGGAGCGCCATTTGACTTTTTGAATGGAAATATGCTGGAATATTTAGCGGTTGCCATGTCGCATTTGGAGAGTCCCTGTGTGCCTAAACATTGGAGCTCCCCCACAAGTGACCCCATTTTGGAAACTAGACCCCCTAAGGAACTTATCTAGATGCATAGTGAGCACTTTGAACCCCCAGGTGCTTCACAAATTGATCCGTAAAAAAAAGAAAGTACTTTTTTTTCACAAAAATTTTCTTTTAGCCTCAGTTTTTTTCATTTTCACATGGGCAACAGTATAAATTGGATCCTAAAATTTGTTGGGCAATTTCTCCTGAGTACACAGATACCTCATATGTGGTCATAAACCACTGCTTGGGCGCACGGCAGGGCTCAGAAGGGAAGGAGCGCCATTTGACTTTTTGAATAGAAAATATGCTGGAATATTTAGCGGTTGCCATGTCGCATTTGGAGAGTCCCTGTGTGCCTAAACATTGGAGCTCCCCCACAAGTGACCCCATTTTGGAAACTAGACCCCCTAAGGAACTTATCTAGATGCATAGTGAGCACTTTGAACTCCCAGGTGCTTCACAAATTGATCCGTAAATAAAAGAAAGTACTTTTTTTTCACAAAAATTTTCTTTTAGCCTCAGTTATTTTCATTTTCACATGGGCAACAGTATAAATTGGATCCTAAAATTTGTTGGGCAATTTCTCCTGAGTACACAGATACCTCATATGTGGTCATAAACCACTGTTTTGGGCGCACGGCAGAGGCTCAGAAGGGAAGGAGCGCCATTTGACTTTTTGAATGGAAAATATGCTGGAATATTTAGCGGTTGCTATGTCGCATTTGGAGAGTCCCTGTGTGCCTAAACATTGGAGCTCCCCCACAAGTGACCCCATTTTGGAAACTAGACCCCCTAAGGAACTTATCTAGATGCATAGTGAGCACTTTGAACCCCCAGGTGCTTCACAAATTGATCCGTAAAAAAAAGAAAGTACTTTTTTTTCACAAAAATTTTCTTTTAGCCTCAGTTTTTTTCATTTTCACATGGGCAACAGTATAAATTGGATCTAAAATTTGTTGGGCAATTTCTCCTGAGTACACAGATACCTCATATGTGGTCATAAACCACTGTTTGGGCGCACGGCAGGGCTCAGAAGGGAAGGAGCGCCATTTGACTTTTTGAATAGAAAATATGCTGGAATATTTAGCGGTTGCCATGTCGCATTTGGAGAGTCCCTGTGTGCCTAAACATTGGAGCTCCCCCACAAGTGACCCCATTTGGAAACTAGACCCCCTAAGGAACTTATCTAGATGCATAGTGAGCACTTTGAACTCCAAGGTGCTTCACAAATTGATCCGTAAATAAAAGAAAGTACTTTTTTTTCACAAAAATTTTCTTTTAGCCTCAGTTATTTTCATTTTCACATGGGCAACAGTATAAATTGGATCCTAAAATTTGTTGGGCAATTTCTCCTGAGTACACAGATACCTCATATGTGGTCATAAACCACTGTTTGGGCGCACGGCAGGCTCAGAAGGGAAGGAGCGCCATTTGACTTTTTGAATGGAAAATATGCTGGAATATTTAGCGGTTGCTATGTCGCATTTGGAGAGTCCCTGTGTGCCTAAACATTGGAGCTCCCCCACAAGTGACCCCATTTTGGAAACTAGACCCCTAAGGAACTTATCTAGATGCATAGTGAGCACTTTGAACCCCCAGGTGCTTCACAAATTGATCCGTAAAAAAAGAAAGTACTTTTTTTTCACAAAAATTTTCTTTTAGCCTCAGTTTTTTTCATTTTCACATGGGCAACAGTATAAATTGGATAATAAATTTGTTGGGCAATTTCTCCTGAGTACACAGATACCTCATATGTGGTCATAAACCACTGTTTGGGCGCACTGCAGGGCTCAGAAGGGAAGGAGCGCCATTTGACTTTTTGAATGGAAAATATGCTGGAATATTTAGCGGTTGCCATGTCGCATTTGGAGAGTTCCTGTGTGCCTAAACATTGGAGCTCCCCCACAAGTGACCCCATTTTGGAAACTAGATGCCCTAAGGAACTTATCTAGATGCATAGTGAGCACTTTGAACCCCCAGGTGCTTCACAGAAGTTTATAACGCATAGCCGCGAAAATAAAAAATCATTTTTTTTTTCAAAAAATGATTTTTTAGCCCACTGTTTTTTATTTTCACAATGGTTACAGGAGAAATTGGACCTCAAAAGTTGTTGTCCAGTTTCTCCTGAGTACGCTAGTACCCCATATGTGAGGGGGAACCACTGTTTGGGCACACGTCAGGGCTCGGAAGGGATGTAGTGACGCTTTGAAATGCCGACTTGATGGAATGGTCTGCGGGCATCTTGTTATGTTTGCAGAGCCCCTGATGTGCCTAAACAGTAGAAACTCCCCACAAGTGACCCCATTTTGGAAACTAGACCCGGCAAAGAACTTATCTAGATGTGTGGTGAGCACTTTGAACCCCCAAGGGCTACACAGAAGTTTATAACGCCCGGGCATGAAAATAAAAAAATCATATTTTTTCCACAATCAGGATCTTTTAGTCCCCAATTTTTTTATTTTCCCAAGGGTAACATGAGAAATTAGACCCAAAAGTTGTTGTCCAATTTGTCCTGAGTAGGCTGATATCCCATATGTGGGAGAAAACTACTGTATGGGCACACGTCGGGGCTCGGATGGGAAGTAGTGATGTTTTGAAATGCCCACTTGATGGAATGGTCTTCGGGCGTCATGTTACGTTTGCAGAGTCCCTGATGTGCCTAAACAGTAGAAACTCCCCACAAGTGACCCCATTTTGGAAACTAGATCCCCAAGGAACTCCTATAGATGTGTGATAAGCACTTTGAATCTCCAAGTCCTTCACAGAAGTTTATAACGCAGAGCCGTGAAAATATAAAATCATTTTTTTTCCATAAAAATAATTTTTAGTCCCCAATTTTTTTTTCCCAATGTTAACAGGAGAAATTAGAACCCCCAAAGTTGTTGTGCAATTTTTCCCGAGTACGCTGATACCCCATATGTGGGGATAAACCACTGTTTGGGCATACGTCGGGGCTTGGAATAAAGGGAGCACTGTTTGACTTTTTGAACGCAAAATTTGCAGGAATCAATGGTGGCTCCATGTCGCGTATGGAGACCCCCTGATGTGCCTAAATAGTGGAAACCCCTCAATTCTAACTCCAACCCTAACCCCAACACACCCCTAACCCCAACCCTAACCCCTACACACACCTAACCCTAATACAAACCCTAATCATAACCCTAACCCCAACACACCCCTAACCCTAATCCCAACTCTAACCATAAACCTAACTACAAGCCTAACCCTAATTCCAACCCTAACCCTAATTCCAACCCTAACCTAATTCCAACCCTAACCCAAATTCCAACCCTAACCGTAATTCTAACCTTAACCCTAATGCTAACCCTAACCCTAGTTCTAACCCTAAGGCTGGGTTCATATTGCGTTTTACCAGCCCGTTCAACACGTAGCGGTGACCGGCTGGTAACGGTATAGCATAACGCGATCGCGTTATGCTATACCCGCTAGCGCAGATGAATCAGCAGATAATCAGCCGCGGATCCGCAGCAAAATCCGCCGCGGATCTGCAGCGAATCAGCAGCGAAATCCGCCGCGGATCAGCAGCGAAATCAGCCGCGGATCAGCAGCGAAATCAGCCGCGGATCAGCAGCGAAATCAGCCGCGGATCAGTAGCGAAATCCGCCGCGGATCAGCAGCGAAATCCGCTGCGGATCCGCAGCGAATCAGCAGCAAAATCAGTTGCGGATCAGCAGCGAAATCCGCCGTGGATGAGCAGCAAAATCAGCCGCGGATCCGCAGCGAATCAGCAGCGAAATCCGCCGCGGATCAGCAGCGAAATCTGCCGCGGATCAGCAGCGAAATCAGCCGCGGATCAGCAGCGAAATCAGCCGCGGATCAGCAGCGAAATCCGCTGCGGATCCGCAGCGAATCAGCAGCAAAATCAGTCGCGGATCAGCAGCGAAATCCGCCGTGGATCAGCAGCGAAATCAGCCGCGGATCCGCAGCGAATCAGCAGCGAAATCCGCCACGGATCAGCAGCGAAATCCGCCGCGGATGAGCAGCGAAATCAGCCGCGGATCAGCAGCGAAATCAGCCGCGGATCAGCAGCGAAATCAGCCACGGATCAGCAGCGAAATCCGCTGCGGATTCGCAGCGAATCAGCAGCAAAATCAGTAGGGGATCAGCAGCGAAATCCGCCGCGAATCAGCAGCGAAATCCGCCGCGGATCAGCAGCGAAATCAGCAGCGGATCAGCAGCGAAATCAGCCGCGGATCAGCAGCGAAATCCACTGCGGATTCGCAGCGAATCAGCAGCAAAATCAGTCGGGGATCAGCAGCGAAATCCGCTGCGAATCAGCAGCGAAATCCGCCGCGAATCAGCAGCGAAATCCGCCGCGGATCAGCAGCGAAATCCGCCGCGGATGAGCAGCGAAATCAGCCGCGGATCAGCAGCGAAATCAGCCGCGGATCAGCAGCGAAATCAGCCACGGATCAGCAGCGAAATCCGCTGCGGATTCGCAGCGAATAAGCAGCAAAATCAGTAGGGGATCAGCAGCGAAATCCGCCGCGAATCAGCAGCGAAATCCGCCGCGGATCAGCAGCGAAATCAGCAGCGGATCAGCAGCGAAATCAGCCGCGGATCAGCAGCGAAATCCACTGCGGATTCGCAGCGAATCAGCAGCAAAATCAGTCGGGATCAGCAGCGAAATCCGCTGCGAATCAGCAGCGAAATCCGCCGCGAATCAGCAGCGAAATCCGCCGCGGATCAGCAGCGAAATCAGCAGCGGATCAGCAGCGAAATCAGCCGCGGATCAGCAGCGAAATCAATCGCGGATCCGCAGCGAAATCCGCCGCGGATCAGCAGCGAAATCAGTCGCGGATCTGCAGCGAAATCAGTTGCGGATCCGCAGCGAAATCCGCCGCGGATCAGCAGCGAAATCCGCCGGGATCCGCAGCGAAATCCGCTGCGGATCAGCAGCGAAATCAGCCGCGGATTAGCAGCGAAATCAGCCGCGGATCAGCAGCGAAATCCGCCGCGGATCTGCAGCGAAATCCGCCGCGGATCCGCAGCGAAATCCGTCACACGTTGCAGATTTTGCTGCGGATCCGCGGCGTATTTTGCTGCGGATCCGCGGCGGATTTCGCTGCTGATCTGCGGCGGATATTGCTGCGCATCCGCGGCTGATTTCGCTGCTGATCCGCTGCGGATTATAGAAATCTTAATTTTTTTTATTTGTCCCTACCTATGATAAAGGGGGGGGTTCATTTACTTTTTTTTATTTTGATCACTGTGACAGTTTATCACAGTGATCAAAATAAATTTTTGGACACTGGGGGGCGCACTGCGCATGCGCCGGCCTGCGGGCGCACTGCGCATGCGCCCGCCATTTTCCAAGATGGCGGCGCCCATGAAGAGGCCCGGGCGGACGCCGGGACCGATTCAGGGACATCGGTGGATCGGGAGAGGTGAGTAGGGTGGTCGGAAGGTTAGGGGGGGGGGATCGGAAGGTGGGGGCACCGGAGCAAAGAGGAGGGGAGCTGTTAGTGACGGCGGTGACCGATCGCTGCCATCTTTCGGTGGCGGCGGCCGATCGCCGTCGTGACTCGGTGTGGGGGGGTCAGGTCTCGGTGTCCAGCCATGGCAGATGCTATTGCAGCATCGGCCATGGCTGGATTGTAATATTTCACCAATTAAATTGGTGAAATATTACAGATTGCTCTGATTGGCTGTTTCACTTTTAACAGCCAGTCAGAGCGATCGTGGCCACGGGGGGTTAAGCCAACCCCCCTGTGGTGAAGCACAAAGGGTCCTGTAACTGCGGGTCAGGTGACCTTTGAGTGACCCCGGTCTCCCGGCCCGCAGGGACGAGATCCTTTCATGACGCAGGGTATGCGTCATAGGTCGGAATGGCACCGACTTTCATGACGCATACGCTGTGTCAAAGGTCGGGAAGGGGTTAATTTACTTCAATAGGATTAATAATTGATAGTTGTCTAATTGACAGCTCTCAATTATTAACCTGCCTTAAGGTCACCTTTCAATACTAAGGTGACATTAAGGTGAGATTATTAACCCATTCGCCACCGCTACAGGGCAATGGGAATAGACGGGCAAAGTGCCAGAAAGGGCGAATCTAATTATAGATTTGCCCTTTCTGGGGTGTCTGGGGGCAGATGTTAGTATCCAGGGGGGGCACAAAAAAAAGTACCCTCCCTAGGCTATTATTATCTGCCCCCACTCGCTTGCTTTGTCTGTCTGGTGGAGAAAATACAGCGGGAGCCCAAGCATTTTTTTTCAACGAATTTACACCTTTAATTAACCCCTACATGTCTGAAATTTTGCACAAATACACTCATGTAATTGTAAGTTCTAAACAAATATCAAAATACAGGAAATGACATGGTTAACTGTGTGGAAACAATGTATCATTTCATGTCGGCTTCTGTGATTTCACAGAAGCCGGCAATTGAATTTGCGGCTATTACAGTATGTAGAAGTCTAGGAAATATAAATATATGTATATATACATGTCACAATTACATATATTTATATATATATATATATGTATTCTATGTGTGTATATCTATTCTTTCTAGTCTTTATTAAAGCTGTCAGTGTGATTTTACAGTATAGCCGGGGATGAATTGCCGGCTTTTCTAAAGGACACCGATGCGATTTCATCGCAAGTCACACATGCAGTCCGTTTGTAATCAGATTTTTCATCGCTCCCATAGACTTGCATTGGCGATAGTCGACCCACAATCGGTGACAATCGCAGCATGCTGCGATTGCACACGGACGTTTAAAACGGACCACAAAAAATCTGATACGGGGAGCTGCTCCATAGATTAACATAGGGCAGACTGCAATACGATTTTTCATCGCATTGCAGTCGTCCGATTCTGTCGCCAGTGTGACGCCGGCCTTAGAACCCACATACTGGATGGGCCCAGGAAAATCCAGTTCACATTATTCATTTCGTACTCCCATTTTGTTTTCTTATGCATTGAATGCAAGGCCTGCCCTGCTACCAAGTCATATGCACCCAAATAAGCCTTTGAACCCAGGTTCCAGATGAGCCCAGGAAAATCCACTTCACATTATTCATTTTTTACTCCCATTCTGTTTTTGTATGCATTGACTGCAATGCCTGCAATTCTATCAAGTCATATGCACCCCAATAAGCCTTTGAACCCACATACTGGATGGTCCCAGGAAAATCCAGTTCACATTATTCATTTTGTACTCCCATTTTGTTTTTTTATGCATTGACTGCAAGGCCTGCTCTGCTACCAAGTCATATGCACCCCAATAAGCCTTTGAACCCAGGTACTAGATGGGCCCAGAAAAATCCACTTCACATTATTCATTTTGTCCTCCATTCTGTTTTTTTATGCATTGACTGCAAGGCCTGCCCTGCTATGATGTCGTATGCACCGCAATAACCCTAATCCCCCCTTGTAAGAAACATGGAGGAGGGCCTCATAAAAAATGTCCCATTAAAAAGAAGCGGGTCTCCTAGACTTGGAATGCTCATACACTAAGTGTATGGTCTTGCAAACATTTTTGCCCTGTGGGGTACACCTCAACCTTTTCCATAACAAGTATTTTACACCCAGCATAACCACCCACCCTAGTTAGGAATTCGACACTGGCTGTAGCAGTGTGGAACACGTTAACCCTGGTGATCTAGTGGCGGTGGATGATGAGCCGTGGAGGAAGGCCTGATTAAAAACTATGCCCAATTTAAAGGAGTGGGTCTCCTAGACTTGGAATGCCCATACACTGGCTGTCAAACATTTCCCCCTGGGGGTAGATATCAACATTGTGTGTAAATTTTTTTTTTAGGGGCATCATAAACATCTTGAAAAACTGTAACGTGGTTTCCTACACAGTTGCTGCTGGGGATCTGCAGGTTTTTAATAAAAATATGGCGAACGAATCGTTGGATGCAGTGATCAGGAAAAGGGACATGGTGATGACAGGAATGGGAAAGTACATGATTAATAACAGCAGTGGCTATGGGAGGTATGTGTCACGCTGTATAGCAGATATATATATGTGATGTCAGTAATCTATATCAAAAGGGCAACATACTATATAACATGCGCATAGATATATGATAACATAGATTTACCTGACAGAATGTCCAGTGGGTCAAAACGGAATCCGATATACGCTGTCTCCGGCAAGAGGGTGACCGGGGTCTAAGCTGACCCTAAACTGGGGTCCTAACTAATCCCTCAACCTGGAGGTACTGTTAAAGGTACAGAGGTCCAGGCCACCAGCGTAAACCCTGTCTCCTATCAATCCCTGCCAACTGTATTCTAGTCCTAAGAAGGACCCTGAATACCACCAAAGGGAATGAACAGGTAACGGTTAATGAACAGAAAGACATACAAGAAAGACAAGAAATAAAGTAAATAAAGTCTTACATACAACACTCACACACAGTAGGAACACCTAGCTCTCAGAGATAAACTATAAGCTATAAGAGTAAAAACAACTAAGGAGCTCTTAGCTTAAGTATTCTCAGAACCGCTCCAGTCTGCTAGACTACATGAATGCTTTCACCGGCATCTAACACCCAGACTGGCAGGAATATAAAGGAAACTAATTAGAACATAATCAAAAGCAGCCGGGCGAGGCTGCACCTAGTCTTAGCAAAGAGCTAGGTAAAATTAACTCTCTCATTACCAAAAAACAAAGAACCAGCAACTCAACTGTGAGAAGTCAGAACGTGCAATCGCGACGATCTTTGTGGCGATGCACCCATGACAGTACCCCCCCTTCTACGAGGGGCCTCCGGACCCTCAAGGCCAGGTCTGCCCGGGTGAGTTGTGTGAAAGGTCCGAACCAATCGATCTACGTTAACATCAGACGCAGGGACCCACGTCCCCTCCTCAGGACCATACCCCCTCCAATGAACTAAGTACTGAAGGGATCGGCGACTGAGACGTGAGTCAATGATTTTCGACCCATGAAATTCCACGTTATCATTGACCACCACTGAAGGAGGTAGAGGTGACGGTATAACTGGTGCCACATACTTTTTAAGTAATGACTTGTGAAACACATTATGATTTTTAAACGTAGGAGGGAGGTCCAGACGAAATGCCACAGGATTAATTATGGAACTGATCCTGTACGGCCCGATGAATCTGGGACCCAACCTCCAGGAGGGAACTTTAAGTTTTATATTCCTGGTAGACAACCACACCAGATCGTTCACCTTCAGATCTCGACCAGAAACTCTCCCCCTATCAGCCATCCGTTTGTAACGGTTCTCCGTAATCTTCGGTCTTAACCGATCTGGAACTATCAGTCTCCCTGGAAGTCCCACAGGGGCGTCCCCCTGAGCCCCCAATACCTCCCCCTCAAGCTCAGAGCATACAGCTGACACTACAACTCCCTCCTGAGGAATAGGAACCGGATCATCCATCCTCCCGGTCCCTGGGAAAGTACGAGATAAGGCATCAGGAAGCAACTTTATTGAGCAGTCATATGCGCGATGAGGAGGTAACTCTTTACACCCCTCCTCTGAGAACATCTCCCCAAAGTCCTCCAGAAAAGGAGGCTAAGTCCTAGGCACAACCGCACCGATGACCGTGCTCATGCAGTTATTCTTGCAAAATTCACCCCACTGGCTTATCTTTCTGGATTGCCAATCAATCACTGGGTTATGTTTAGCCAACCAAGGAAGTCCCAACACAATAGGAGTAGGTAGACCCTCCAACACATAACAAGACAATTGCTCTTTATGTATTGCCCCTACTCGAAGATCTATGTTATGAACAGCTTGTACCAAGCTACCTTGACCAAGAGGTCTAGAATCAATAAGAGTATAGGGACCGGTTTGGCCAATACACTCAGTTGCATACCATGCACCTGGGCAAACCGAGCGTCCACCAGATTAGCCCCGGACCCACTATCAAGAAAAACAGAAATCCTCTCAGTTCTAGTACCAATCACCACCTCCGCAGGCACGAGAAACTGAGAGGGATTTGGGGACGAAATACACACTCCCAGATTAACTCCTTGGCTCAAAGAGGTCCGGGATGGACACCCCCCAACAAAATGTCCCTCTCTCCCGCAAAAGAAACACCTTCTAGACTTGCGGCGCACCGTCGATTCCCTCCTACAAAATGATGTCCCTCCCAACTGCATGGGTTCCTCAGAACAGACCAGGGAACCTCAGCATAAGGGACTTTAGTAGTAGGTGGAGTCATCACGGGGGGCGGAGTTACCTCGCATCTTCCCCGAAGTCGTCTATCAATGCGAATAGCGAGGGCCATAGCAGCCTCCAGTGATGGAGGAGAATCATACTGAGCCAACACATCTTTTAATTTGTCAGACAACCCTTGACAAAACTGGCTCCTAAGAGCTGGGTCATTCCACTGAGTATCTGTTGCCCATCTACGGAACTCAGAAGAATATTCCTCCGCTGGACGATTTCCTTGCCGAATTTTACGTAACCTTGTTTCAGCAAGGGAGACTCGATCCGGATCATCATATACCAGACCCAGGGCAGTAAAAAATCGATCCACTGACTGGAGATCTGGGGAGCCTGGAGGAATAGAGAACGCCCAAGATTGAGGGTCCCCTTGTAAGAGCGAGATAACAATTCCCACCCTCTGCTCTTCACTCCCAGATGACCGAGGCCGCAGCCGAAAGTACAATTTACATGCCTCCCGGAAAGTAAAAAATTTGTCCCGCCCACCAGTGAACCTGTCCGGGAGAGCAACCTTAGGTTCAGATCTGGTTTGCTCCGGGGGGGACAAAACCTTGGACTTAATGTCTGCAAATTCCATGGACAACCCCTGCAACTGCCGGGCCAGCTGGGCTACTGGATCCATGACAGCTGGGGAGAATCTTTAGTTAGGCCGGTGAAAATGTCACGCTGTATAGCAGATATATATATGTGATGTCAGTAATCTATATCAAAAGGGCAACATACTATATAACATGCGCATAGATATATGATAACATAGATTTACCTGACAGAATGTCCAGTGGGTCAAAACGGAATCCGATATACGCTGTCTCCGGCAAGAGGGTGACCGGGGTCTAAGCTGACCCTAAACTGGGGTCCTAACTAATCCCTCAACCTGGAGGTACTGTTAAAGGTACAGAGGTCCAGGCCACCAGCGTAAACCCTGTCTCCTATCAATCCCTGCCAACTGTATTCTAGTCCTAAGAAGGACCCTGAATACCACCAAAGGGAATGACAGGTAACGGTTAATGAACAGAAAGACATACAAGAAAGACAAGAAATAAAGTAAATAAAGTCTTACATACAACACTCACACACAGTAGGAACACCTAGCTCTCAGAGATAAACTATAAGCTATAAGAGTAAAAACAACTAAGGAGCTCTTAGCTTAAGTATTCTCAGAACCGCTCCAGTCTGCTAGACTACATGAATGCTTTCACCGGCATCTAACACCCAGACTGGCAGGAATATAGAGGAAACTAATTAGAACATAATCAAAAGCAGCCGGGCGAGGCTGCACCTAGTCTTAGCAAAGAGCTAGGTAAAATTAACTCTCTCATTACCAAAAAACAAAGAACCAGCAACTCAACTGTGAGAAGTCAGAACGTGCAATCGCGACGATCTTTGTGGCGATGCACCCATGACAGTATGAGAGCGAGGATTCAGCCTACAATGATTCGTCATTTAGCCACCATCAATTACCAGAATCGTTTTGATGCCCGTCCGAAGATAGGTGTAACAGATGCACGTATGAAACTCGGCCTAAGAAATGCCCGTCCAAAATATGTTGCCAAACACACACGTGTCTGCATAAAGGGCAAAATGCAATATGCTCATGAGATGCTAAATTACAGAAAGCAGATCAGTGTCGGAGGAAAACCAAACAAACTGATGGATGCTCGTGAAAAACTAAGTTTAAAGAGAAGTGCACCGTCCGGAACTATAAACACACCCGTGGCTCAAGCTTCTTCATCTTCACCCATACATATTACCAATAAGATCCAAATGTCCCAGTTGAAAATTATTTGTCATAGTGTAACGAACACTGTTAAAGGAATGCCATTAAACGTACATAACCACGACCTTTGGAAACACCAGATTTCCTCTTTACAAGATATGGACGATGATGGTATTGATGATGACTTTGAAATTTACCACATCCACACCAAGAAGATGAAGATCACAGCTTCAAAAAATGTGCAAAAAAGGCCATGAATGTCTAGAAAATCATTTTCTCTAGGGCTAAGTTACACTCTTACTAAAGTGGTACTGAATGATGCATGCATAGCTCTCATGTCTACTCATCGTGAGATGCTTGAAAGATGCATTCTTATTTGTCCATGTCCACTTTTTGAAAGCGAGCAGAAAAGAAGGATGATTTTGGTCAGTAAGGAGGTGATGTCAGGTACAGATAGGTAGGTCTGGGTGTCATCGGCATAGTGATGATACTGCAAACCGTGCCATTACATCAGCTGTCACAGGCCGAAGGTGTACATGAAGAAGAGTAGGGGTCCTAGAATAGAGCCTTGGGAAACACCGAAAGACAGGTGTCAAGTTGAGGAGGTGGTGTGGGAGAGGAAGACAATGAATGTCCCCCTAATAGTCATAAATCTGGTTCGCCCCCACAGTCTACAGCTCCTGCACCTCCTCCTCCTTCTCCTCCTCTTCAGCCTCGATCTTCAAAAGTAGCACATCAGTCAAACACTGGAAGCACTGCAGCACTGCCTTATCAAAGCGGCATAAAGGCTGTGCTGAAGCTAATATGCTTAGGTGACAAAACGCATAATGATGAAGATTTGTGGACAGCTCTGAAAGAGCCAGCAGATCAGTGGCTGACACTGCTGAACCCACAGTCAAGCATGGTTGTGTGTGACAATGGCTGGAACCTGGTGGCTGCTCTGTGGCGAGGTGAGCTCAGACACGTGCCATGCCTGGCAAATGCGCTTAGCCTCATTGGTCAACATTTTCTGAAAAGCGACACAGAGCTGTCAGATCTGCTAGGAATAGCACAACGCTCTGCATACCCATTTTAGAAAGTCAGCTTCATCTTCATCCGCCCTTGCCATGCTTCAGCAGCGCTTGCAGCTTCTGGCTCACCGACTGATGTGTGATGCCCCAGGCATTGGAACTCTACACTGCAGATGTTGGAAAGGATTTGTGAGCAGAAGAGGGCATTTGGTGACTAGTCTACCAGCATCAACAAGGTTGTCGGTATTCAGTTTCACTTCACACATACAGTACAGACCAAAAGTTTGGACACACCTTCTCATTCAAAGATTTTTCTGCATTTTCATGACAATGAAAATTGTAGAATCACACTGAAGGCATCAAAACTATGAATTAACACATGTGGAATTATACATTACACTTTACAAAAAAGTGTGAAACAACTGAAAATATGTCTTATATTCTAGGTTCTTCAAAGTAGCCACCTTTTGCTTTGATTACTACTTTTTACACAGAAAAGGTGAACGGATGGACTCTACATGCCTAGTTTCCACCATGAAGCATGGAGGAGGTGGTGTGATCGTGTGGGGGTGCTTTGCTGGTGACACTGTTGGGGATTTATTCAAAGTTGAAGCGGTGAGCGGTCTAGCTCACCCCAAACCATCACGATTGGGTTCAGGTCTGGTGACTGTGGAGGCCAGGTCATCTGGCGTAGCACCCCTTCACTCTCCTTCTTGGTCAAATAGCCCTTACACAGCCTGGAGGTATGTTTGGGGTCATTCTCCTGTTGAAAAATAAATGATGGTCCAACTGAACGCAAACCGGATGGAATAGCATGCCGCTGCAAGATGCTGTGGTAGCCATGCTGGTTCAGTATGCCTTAAATTTTGAATAAATCCCCAACAGTGTCATCAGCAAAGCACCCCCACACCATCACACCACCTCCTCCATGCTTCACGGTGGGAACCAGGCATGTAGAATCCATCCGTTCACCTTTTCTGCTCGCAAAGCAGTAAACAAAGCAAAAGGTGGCTACTTTGAAGAACCTAGAATATAAGACATATTTTCAGTTGTTTCACACTTTTTTGTAAAGTGTAATATATAATTCCACATGTGTTAATTCATAGTTTTGATGCCTTCAGTGTGATTCTACAATTTTCATAGCCATGAAAATACAGAAAAATCTTTGAATGAGAAGGTGTGTCCAAACTTTTGGTCTGTACTGTAAGATCTCAGGAGTGGATCTGGATGTCAGACATATGTAGCATCCTCCAAAACTTTGAGGAATCCAACAAGATGGTGAGCGTAAATGAAGCCATCATTAACGTCTCCATCCTGCTTCTCTGTGTTCTAATTCGAATATTTATAGTTATTTATATAGCGCAAACTTATTTACAGTTTAACCTTTTGAAAAACAACAGTTCTAAGTAACAGCGATAACAATAATACAATAATTAAACCAAAATAAAACGACCCTGCTCGTGACAGCTTACACTCTACACAAAGGAACAACAATAACAATAATTAAACCCAACAGAAAAAATCCTGCTCGTGACAATTTAAAATCTACAATGAGGGGGGAGATCAAAACTACAGGGGTGTATTTACAATAATGTATTTACAATTATATCACTGAAGTTAGTGAAAAGTCGAGGAAGCCTGAGGACAAGTAGGAGGAGGAGAGCATGGTCAGTCGTCCTCTTGGTGAGGACATGGAATCATTGGCTGTTAGCAGTCTTGCACGCATGGCTGAGTTTATGTTCCGCTGCCTTTCCTGTCACCCTCACGTTCTCAAAATTTTGGGTGACGGGCAATACTGTTGGTGACACTTCTATACCCATGCTACCAGGAGAACTTTCTATCTCCTATTCCAGAGGCAGACAGGTGTACTAAAATGTTGGAGGACCAGAGGGCCCTTCTTGCGGAATTATTTAAAAAATTTCCATATGAACGCTGGCAGCAGAGGTCACAGTTTGTTGGCCAAGCAAGGAGTACAGGTGGCTGAGACAGAACTCCAATCCAGCAGAGGCAGTGGAACACTGGCAAAGTTTGGGGAGAGTATTCTCAGACCCTCCCATCGCCCTGGCCCTGAGGCATGGTGGACTCTCACAAGGAGTGAAAAGTTTGTGAAAATGCTGAGGGAGTAACTTGCTGACCGTACCAACGTCCTCTCTCATTCCTCTGTGCCTTATAATTTTTGGTTATCCACGCTGAACACATGGCATGACCTGTCTCTCTGTACTGCTCATGTGCGCTGTACTCACGGTCAAGGAGCGACGGCGCCTCGCTCTTTGGCGGTCACTGGTCACACGGCGCCTTGCTAAATGGCAGTACCTCTTTTAGTGGCGGGAGCCAACGGGAACAGTCCTTTGCAGCGCCAGTGGTCTAAGGACAGAGCACGCTACTCAGCCTTCTATGCACTGCTTGTACACGCCACAAATGTTTGATGTCTTGCCCGCTTTTTCTCAAGCTGGCCCCATGCCTCTAGGTCACCGGGTCTGTCTGCTGCATTTTGCCGCAGAGTCTGTGCTTCGCGTGCATAGTGCACTGCCCTCCTTGCTGCTCACACTGTCACAGCTGGGGACTCACTCCTGCTTTGCTTTTTTTTCCCTCAGCTTCCGGCCAGGTTCCCTGTCTAAACACGAACCCTCTTTCGGTTTAATGCGGCCTGTCCATTACCCTATCCCTTCCGCCGGGAAACTGGGGACGCAGCCTTGACAGTTTCGGAGACGGCACAGCACAGATACCCGCAGCCCGGTCATCCTGACTCCGTACATATCTGGCAAATCAGTTCTTTAATGCAAGCAGCATAGAAGGCACGTACTTCTAATTTTTTAGAGAAAATTGTACAGTACATCCAGAACAGTTTCAGTTTGAAGGACTTTGTGGCTCTTATCATTACGCATAATGATACTAGTCTCATACTTAAAAATTTTGGTTGAAAATAATTTCCCCACTGATAGCTTGTGTATGTTTAGAATTATGTTACATCATTTGTGTGATTAATTATTCATACCTAGTTGGTTCACAATATATTCATCTTTTTCTTCAATGCTTTGGAATATAATGTTGTAAGAGTTAAAGCAACTTGTTGAAGTGTGTTTTACCTCAAATGTGAAACTACTTGTCAATTGTCATCTTTACTATTTCTCCATTCCATGTGCGGCTAACCACCTCATTGATGTTATTGAGTTTCTTTGTCAAGAAAGCAACAGCTACACAAATACCACATGCTTTTCCTATTAATTCATCATGCTGCTGAAGTAGAGGTGAGATTAGGGACCTACATAACATCTGGGGACTGTAGTCAACATGACACTTTGCCAACACCCACTGGGGTATAGCTACCAAGTTGACTTAGTTTGTGCACAGCTGAACAGAGTTGTCAGAAAAAAAAATTCCTTCAATAACATGTTTTATGGATTGTCTAGTGGAAACACCCATATAGTATTATTATTTAGTTATTTATTTAGTGCCATTAATTCCATGGTGCTGTACATGACAAGGGGTTACATACATTGTAAAAGATATCGTTTACCCCCAAAAAATACAATGACAGACTGTTACAGAGGGCAGAGGACCTTGTCCTTAGCAACTTTCATTCTGCCGGAGAATGGGAAATAGACATAAGGTGGTGGGTGCGGCACCTCAGGTGGTGTAGAGGCTGCTGCTCGTGTGATGGTGTAGAAGTCACATCTCCGACCACCACGCTCTCCAATTGACATCTCTGGAAATGCTTCCAAAATGTCAAAATCTCAAGCTTCAGTTATAGAAAATGCATGGGCTCCTTTTAAATGTCAGCATCCAACCAGTTCAGTATTAGTAGGAGAGGGATTGTCAGAATCCTGCCCAGGAAGACCAGGCTTCAGTAGTTGTGAGTCCTGTCTAGAAATGAGCGGTGTTCGAAGCGAACTGTTCGCCAGTTTCAAATTCGAGCTGTTTTGGGCGGTGTTCGAGCCGTTGGACAAACCGAACGATTTTGAAAAAATCCGGCTGTTCGAGGTTATGTTCGATAACTGTTCGTGCACCTAAATCGTCACTGGATTTTTTTCACAGTAATGCTGAGAATCACTGTTAATAAACAGTTTGACTGTACAGCGGGGCGGGGGAGGGGCATGGGATGGATCTCTGCTGAAATAATGAAGATCTCCATTTTTTTTTCTGTTTCCCGCATTTCCGGTGGGCTATGCAGTCTGTCAGCCTATCAGCAGCGCACACACGGAGCAAAGTGCTTTTTTTTCACACAAGCAAGGGCATGTGTCATTGGCTGTGTATGTCACATGTCCTTGCCCTATAAGACCCAGCCATTTCCCCCTTCGCCACCATTTTCTCACTGCTGCAGCACAGTGTTAGACGGCACTGCTGCTGCTGTTAGCGCTATCTTTCTAACAGTGACTGTGAAGCGAATTTGCAGTTAGACAGGAAGGTTTAGGGAGTAGGGAGGGACTAGTTAGTAATTGCAGCCCTTTTAAGGGCTAGGTTACAGCAGTTCCTAGCACTTTTAGCAGGCAGGTCTGTGCTCTATTTAGACAGATAGGTCAACTTGGGAGTAGTGACTATTTGTAATTGCAGCCCATTTGAGGGCTAGGTTACATCAGTTGCTATCACTTTTTGCCAGCTCCATCTGCGTTGAAATGCTCATAATTTTTTGCTGCATCTTGCCTGTAGAATAATTGTGGGCATAGTTGCAGTGTGTGGTACTCATTCTATTAGGACATCTATACAAAGTTCCACCAGCGTTAAAAAAAAAAAGAATTTTTATCTGCATCTTGCCTGGACAATAATTTTGGGCATAGTAGCAGTGTGTGGTACTCATTCTATTAGGCCAGCTATACAAAGCTCCACCAGCATTAAAAAAATAATAATTTTTATCTGCATCTTTCCTGGACATTAATTTTGGGCATAGTAGCAGTGTGTGGTACTCATTGTATTAGGCCATCTATACAAAGCTCCACCAGCGTTGAAATACTCATAATTTTTTGCTGCATCTTGCCTGTAATATAATTGTGGGCATAGTAGCAGTCTGTGGTACTCATTGTATCAGGCCTTCTATACAAAGCTCTACCAGCGTTCAAATACTAAGAATTTTTTGCATCCATCGTTTTTTGTGCAAACAACTCCAGAGTTGTCAATTAGGTAACCACCAAAATGAGTGTCAAAAGGCCTGCTGCTGGTGGAAAGGGGAATAGGCGTGTTGGGAAGGGAAAAAAATGTTGTGTCCGTGGGGTAGGTGTTAAAGCAACAGTAACATCTGCAGAAGAAAGACCATCTTCCAGCCAAACTAAGATGTCTACTTCTTTTAGTGGACAATGTGGTACGATCCCTTTCTTACGGGCACGCCCATCGCTACAAATTCCAGATGAGGCACAAAAACAGCAGGTGCTTCAACAGATATCAAGTGCTCCTTTAAGTCGGCTCTCCTCCACCTCAACTTCAACATCACAAAAACTCCAGTCCTCAGAGGTGTCACCCCAATCGCACTTGCTTCCTCACAGCTCCCAAGTCTCCAGCTGCCCGTCTGAGTATGGGGTAGAACAGATGGTTGAGTCTGCAGAGCTGTTTACTCATACTATAGCCTGGGAATCAGAGGTCGTCTCCACAGCTTCTGTGAATCCAGACGAGGAAATGATCTGCACTGATAACCAGAATGTTTATGAGTCGGATCCAGGACCAGATGATGAAGGTTCTGAGCATAATGTAGACCCTCGTTCCCTAACTGTAACTCCTGTTGATGGAGACAATGAGGAAGACCATGATGAGACTCAAATACCTGATTTGAGTGACAACTTGAGTTTTGTGTCAGGGCAGGAAGAGGTTGGCTCTGAGGACGACGGGTGTGAGAACACACAGGGTGATGATGAATGAGGTTGCAGATCCCACTTACTGTCAACCCACAGTCAGACAGTCGATTAGGTCAGCAGAGGAGATGGAGGAGGATTCGAGTGACGACGAGGTCAGGGTGCGCCTTCCTGGACAGAGACGTAGTACTGGAAGCACGTCACCAACTGCATCCTCAACCACAACTCTGCCTCTGACCACAAGTCAAGGTGGCTCTTCAGGTCACATGGGTTCTAAGCCTTGAATAGCCTGGGCATTTTTTAACATCGATAAGGATGACCCAACTCGTGTTATCTCTGTAACATTTGTGACCAAAAGCTAAGTAGAGGCCAAAAAATCCATAGTTTGAGTACTTCATGCATGAACCGTCACATGGATATGAAGCATAAGTTGCAGTGGCAAGCTCACTGTGCTATAATGCGGCCTAGCGTGCCTGCCCAACCACCGTCTGCCCCATCTTGTGCATCCGAGACCGCAGCCTCTTCATCCTCTGTGACTGGGGGGACAGCAGTCAGACTTGTTTTGAGACTCAGACCTGGCACCTCTTTACCCGCAACAGCCAGTCTGATTGGCAGGTCATCAGTTCATTTGGAATTGGAAACACCATCTGGTGTTGAGCGCTCTCCGACATCGAGAGCACCACCTTTGGATCAACGCAACCTAACTTTTGCGCCTGCATCTTCCTCACAGACCGTCAGTTGTCCGGGGATACCCTACTCAACCCCGTCTGCGCACAACAGCCAGCCCTCGGTCCCTCAGATGTGGACAAGTAAAAGACCATTTCCTCCTAGCCATGAGAAAGCTAAGAGGTTGAATTTCACCATCTGCAAGCTCTTGGCTACAAAAATGCTGCCTTTCCACCTTGTGGACACAGAGAATTTTCGAGACCTTATGTCCGTCGCAGTGCCCCAGTACCAGATGCCCAGTTGGCCCTTCTTCTCAAAGAAAGGTGTGCCTGCGCTCCACCAGCATGTCGCACACAACATCACCGCTTCTTTGAGAAACTCAGCGTGTGACAGGGTGCATTTCACCACAGACACTTGGACGAGTAGGCATGGACAGGGGCGATACATGTCGCTGACTGGGCACTGGGTAACTATGGTGACAGCAGGACAAGGGGCTGCTGTCCAAGTCTTGCCATCCCCACGAGTTGTGCGTCAATCCTCTTTATCTCGAAGTTCCTCCACTGCTTCTGCCTCCTCAACCTCCTCTCAGTCCTCCACCTGCTCCCAAAGCCTGTCTGGTCATGCCACGGGCTTTCTAACTGCGTAGAAGGGATCCTGCACACCTCCTTGCTATGCTGGCAGAAGGGCTCAACGTAATCAGGCGGTTTTTACGTTGAAATGTCTGGGAAATGTGAGTCACACAGCTGAGGAGTTGTGGTCAGCTCTGGAGAACCAGTTTCATGAATGGTTGTCTCCACTGGACCTGCAACCAGGGAAGGCCGTGTGCGACAATGCCGCAAACCTGGGTGCGGCCCTTCGCCGGGGCTATGTCACACACGTGCCTTGTATGGCTCACGTGTTGAACCTGGTTGTCCAGCAATTTTTAGCCCACTATCCCGGACTACATGGCCTTCTGCAGAGGGCACAGTCGCTGTGTGCTCACTTCCGCCGTTCGCATCCCGCAGCTCAGCGACTTACATCTCTACAGAAGTCATTGGGCCTGCCACTTCACCGGCTAAAATGCGATGTGCCAACATGGTGGAATTCAACTCTGCACATGTTGCAGCGACTATGGCAGCACCGACAAGCCCTGTTGCAATATGTTCTGAATTATAGCCTGGGCCAACGAGATCCAGAGGTGGGGCAAATCACGCTGGAGGAGTGATCTCAGATCAGGGACCTATGCACCCTTCTGCACAGTTTTGAAATGGCCACGAAGATGTTTAGTGCTGACGATGCCATTATCAGCATGACTATTCCGGTGATTTACATGCTGGAGCAGATGTTAAACAGAATTCGGAGTCAGGTGGTGGAACGAGGAGATAGAGGAAGTAGAGGAGGAGGAGTTGTATGCAGAAGGGCTAACATCTGCAAGGTCCAGACGGTCGGCAGCACCAAGGCGGCTGGCATGGGAGGGTGGGGGAGAGGGATTAAACAGGGCGCATGGTAGCAGCCAAACTAGTGAGGAAGGTACAGGAGCCCAGGAAGAAGTTGAGGACAAACTGGCGATGGGCATGGAATACTCATCAGATGAGGGAGACCTTGATCACATTTCTGTTGTGCGAGGTTGGGGGGAGAGGGCAGAGGAAGGAAGCATGATTTGTACCTCGCCACCAACACAACAGGGACTTGGTGCTTCTGGATGCACAAGACACATGAATGCCTTCTTGCAGCACTACCAGCAACATGACCCTCGAATTGTCAGAATTCTAAATAATCCTGACTACTGGATAGCCACACTGTTAGATCCCCGGTACAAAAGTAAATTTGCCGAAATAATTCTAGCCATAGAAAGGAATTCACGCATGCATGAGTATCAGCAGAGATTGTTGCATAATCTTACATGTGCTTTTCCACAAAACACCAGTGGTGCACGTAGTGAATCTCACAGTTGTAACTTGCCAACCGTGGGACTGTCGAGTCTTCAGCACTCAAACTGTAACAGAAACACAGTATCTGCTGGTGTTAACAGCAATTTTGCAGAATCCTTTCACCACTTTTTTAGCCCATCCTTTGCAAGGCCACAGGAGACAAGAAGTCAGACACATAGTCAACGCCTAGAGACAATGGTACAGGAGTATCTCCAACTGAACATCGAAGCCATGACTGTGTCACTGGACCCTTGCTCTTTTTGGGCTTCCAATCTGGATAAATGGCTGGAGCTCGCCACTCACGCCTTGGAGATCTTGTCATGCCCTGCAGCCAGCGTTCTCTCTGAACGTGTGTTCAGTGCTGCTGGTGGTGTGCTGACAGATAAGCACACGCAGCTGTCCACTGAGAATGTAGACAGACTCATGTTCACAAAGATGAACAAATCATGGATCCGCAAGGACTTTTCTACCCCTGTGTCATCCTGGGGAGAGTAAAAGCTTGAGGATTTGGTAAAATCACCTCACCAACCGTTTTAAGCTTTCAAATTACTAATAATTTTTAGCTGCATCTAGGCCAGAAAATAATTTTGGGCCTGTAGCAATGTGTGGTACTCATTCTATTAGGCCATCTATACTAAGCTCCACCAGCTTTCAAATTGATAATAATTTTTAGCTGCATCTTGCCTGGATAATAATTTTGGGCCTTTAGCAGTGTGTGGTACTCATTCTATTAGGCCATCTATACTAAGCTCCACCAGCTTTCAAATTAATACGAATTTTTAGCTGCATCTTGCATGGAAAATAACTTTGGGCCTGTAGCAGTGTGTGGTACTCATTCTATTAGGCCATCTATACTAAGCTCCACCAGCTTTCAAATTAATAATAATTTTTGTTTTCTCTGAACGTGCGTTCAGCGCTGCTGGTGGTGTGCTGAGTCTGACAGATAAGCGCACGCGGCTGTCCACTGAGAATGTAGACAGGCTCACGTTCATAAAGATGAACAAATCATGGATCCGAAAGGACTTTTCTACCCCTGTGTCATCCTGGGGAGAGTAAAAGCTTGAGGATTTGTTCAAATCACCTCACCAACCGTTTTAAGCAACTCTGAGGCAATTGATGCTACTTAAGTGGTGTCTGTGCCCCAAATTTTTGGAAAAAATGGAGACTCTTTTTGGAGTCCCTTTGCTGTGTTTTACGTGACGTTGGCATCATCAATTACAGGTGGGTTGGGTCTTTCCCCACCCCCTTTTAACTGTAAGAAACTACATACACTATGGCTTGGCGTAACACAGATGGTTGAGTGTGAAGAGCTGTTTACTCATACTATAGCCTGGGAATCAGAAGTCTGCTCCAAAGCTTGAGTGTCTGCTACTCAGCGGAGTAGCCACCGGCTGTAGATCTAATTACAAATTTTTAACTGCTTCTAGCCCAGACAATAATTTTGGGCCTAGTAGCAGTGTCTGCTAGTTAGCGGAGTAGCCTCCAGCTGTAGATCTAATTACAAATTTTTAACTGCATCTAGCCCAGACAAAAATTTTGGGCCTAGTAGAGGTGTCCGCTTGTTAGCGGATTAACTCAGCTGTTGAGCAAGCTACACCACCTGTACTTTGGACACTTAATTTTTTCAAAGGAAATGGTTCGGGCCCCGGGACAATCAGTGAAGAGCATCAGGGAGGCACCCCAAGGCACAGGGGCTGTGACTGGTGGTAGGACTCCTTGCGGTGGACCGCCAAGCTCAATCCTTATAAAAGCTTTTTAACTGCAGCAGCTCTACTGGACGCTACTGCAGCTGGAATTACCGTGGCTGCTGGCATGAGACTTGCCCTCCAATAGATCCTTGTAAAAGGATTTAAAGTGTACTCATTCAAATTAGAGAGACAATTTAAATTAAAAAGATTAGACCTGCCTCCACCGCAGGGGGCTCGCTCGACCCACCAGCAGACAGGCACCAGTATTGGGAGAGGGGGGCTGGCCATCAGGGTCCACCGCAGGTCTGGCACAAACCCGGCGACACGCAAGTCGCACGGGCAGGAACGGACTAGACGTGTCGGCTTCGCACTTTTTTGGTTTTAGAAGGGCATGACATGCCTATATCTGTGTCTTCCTCTCCTTTTTACTCCTCCACCTCTTTTCTTTTCGCATGACTATATGTACTTGTCACTTTTCCATGTGTTAGTTGTGTCTTCTGAGCAATTTGTCAGCTTTTGGACACCTTTGAAGTGTTTTCTATGTGTTTTCTATGTGTTTTTGTTTGCCTGCCATTGGTTTTAAACGGTGTTCGACGGTGTTCGACGAACTGTTCGTCGAACAGTTCGTCGAACACATGGCTGTTTGGCGAACCGAACCGAACTCAAACACTACGGGGGTGGCTCATCACTAGTCCTGTCCCTGTGATCTTCAACGCTATCTTGCTATGGCTCTTCCAGGCATGATTTCATCAAGAAGATTTAGCCTTCGTAATACAGAGACAGAGTACAATACAGAGTACAACACTGCCTAAGCGTTCACCCTCTGCTACTCAGACATTCTATCTGCGCAGTAACTGTCTCTAGGTTGAAGATGATGATGGTGGTAGTAGTTTGAGCATTTACCACAGTCATGAAGCGGCCATAACAACTTGAAACACAAATCTTTTTAACGACAACCCCACTGTAAACATTTTTTTTTGTGGATGCAAAAGAGTGCTGGATATAATGAGAGTGATAGACTGCCCAAAAAAGGGAATTTAGGCCTAAAATGCCTCAATTTTTGGCGCACGGATGTATGAGGTGTGTCAGAGATAGACCCCACTGTAAAATGTGGCCTGTTTTTTAAAATAATGCAACATAGTGCTGTATACAGTATATGCACTGTGACACTAAGGACAAAAAAAGAAAACCGCCGTAAACAGGCCAAACTTTGAGCACGCACATATATGAGCTGGCACGGAGATACCACTACGACAAATGTGTTTTTTTTTTCTTTTTTTGGGGGGAGAGGTAAATACTGCTGTATATAAGTACAGTGACACCCAGGACAAAAAAAATTAAAACTGCCGTAAACTGGCCAAACTTTGAGCATGCACAGATATGAGCTGGCACAGAGGTATCACACTGAAAAATGTGTGGCCTGTATGTTTTTTTGCAAAATACTGCTGTATATAAATACAGTGACACCCAGGACAAAAAAAGAAAACTGCCATAAACTGGCCAAACTTTGAGCACACACAGATATGAGCTGCCATGGAGATACCACTACGACAAATGTGTGCCCTGTTTTTTTTTTTTTTTAATTTTTGGGCTAACTAGTGCAATATATCAGTACTGTGACACCCAGGACAGAAAAGAAAAACCGGCCTAAACTGGCCAAACTTTGAGCATGCACAGATATAAGCTGGCACGGCGATCCCACTGCGACAAATATGTAGCCTGTATTTTTCTTAATTTTTTTACGAAATACTGCTGTATATAAGTATAGTGACACCCAGGACAAAAAAAAGAAAACTGACGTAAACTGGCCAAACTTTGAGCACACAGATATGAGCTGCACGGAGATACCACTACGACAAATGTGTGCCCTGTATTTTTTTATTGTTGGGCTAACTAGTGCTGTATATAAGTACTGTGCCACACAGGATAAAAAAAGGAAAACTGGCCTAAATTGGCCAAACTTTGAGCACACACAGATATCAGCTGGCACAGTGATACTAATACGACAAATGTGTGTTTGTTTTTTCCATTTTTTGGGGGGGTAAATACGTCTGTATATAAGTACAGTGACACCCAAGACAAAAAAAGAAAACCGCCGTAAACTGGCCAAACTTTGAGCACGCACAGATTTGAGCTGGCATGGAGATACCACACCAAAAAATGGGTGGCCTGTATTCCAATTACACCTGGGGCTAGCTATATACCGCCAATATATCCTACAGGTAGCAGCAGCACCGGAACACAGGAAGGGAATGGACCCTCTGATGTATGCAATGATCTATATACACATATACAGTGCCTGCAGGCCTTGCACTGATGTGTATAGAGCGACATACACTACCCTGCCTACCTAACACTGGAACCTATATACTCCGGAATTAGTCCTTAGAAGGACTGTTGGTTTAGCTGGATTTCAGAAGTTTAGGATGGTAGACCCCACACTAACTAATAAATCCCCAATTCTGACCCTATATTGGCAGCAGCTCTACCTACACTATCTCAATCTGGAGCTGAATGCGCCAAGCAGGGCGGCGTCCGGTCTCTTATACCTCGATGATGCTGTGCAGCCAGCCAATCACTGCACGACCACAACAAAGATGGCTGAAGCATTTCATTGCCTGGAAGACAATCCCTGCATCGTGATTGGGTCTGCAAAGTCCGCTAAAAAAGCTGGGTGGAGACCCAAGTTCCCGCCGAGTAATCCGGGAAGTGCTCGGTGCTCACCGAGTACCATGATACTCAGGCGAGTAACGAGTAGTGGCGAGCATGTTCGCTCATCACTACTTGGCACCTATCCACACTGCCAAAAGTACCAATACTTGGTTTAAAAACCACAGTATCCCTGTGCTTGATTGCCCAAAAACTCGTCTGACCTTAACCCCATAGATTCTCTATTGGCAGGAGGAAGATGAGAGACACCAGACCCAACAATGCAGATGAGCTGAAGGCTGCTATCAAAGCAACCTGGGCTTCCATAACACCTCAGCAGTGCCACAGTCTGATCGCCTCCATGCCATACCGCTTTGATGCAGTAATTGATGTAAAAGGAGCCCCAACCAAGTATTGAGTGCATTTTGGATTTTAAAATAATTTTTCAAGCTGGTGTTATAAAGTATTCTAATTTGCTGAGATAATGACTTTCGGGTTTTCATTGGCTGTAATCCATAATCATCAACATTAACAGAAATAAACACGTGACATATATCACTCTGTGTGTAATGACTCTATATAATATATGAGTTTCACTTTTTGTATTGAAGAACTAGAATAAATTAACTTTTTGATGATATTCTAATTTAGTGAGAAGCACTTGCATGTATGTGCTACGTCTATATATATACATATGTTTGTATTCTGTGCATATACATATGTTTGTATGTGCTGTGTGTATATACATATATGTATGTAGTGTGTATGTACATGTGGGAATGTGCTATGTGTTTATACATGTGTGTGTATGTGCTATGCATATAGACATATGTGTATGTGCTGTGTATGTACATGTGTGTTAGCTATGTGTATATAAATGTGTATGTGCTTTGCTTATTACATATGCATGTGCATATGATATATTTATAAATAATGGCAACACAGATAAACTCAGAAATGTAAAACTTTCGGCAATTACCCAACAAATGAACAAAGTGATGCTCATTCATCGGTGATTGGATTGTTTATGGTGGAGCAAATATCCTTGTTTTTGGCAGCACATCATCTGGTGTAATCAGGCGATATGTTGCTGATAACATGATGCTATATGGAGACAGAATGATATATTAGAGATTGCTCTATACCCATCATTCTTCGTAAGCCTATGTAAAAGGGGCGCTAAACAAGTGATGAACAACTTTAATATTTGTGATCGCACTCATTTAACAGTCTGAAAAAATCTTGTGTAAATGTAACCTGTCTCTATATCATGGTGCAATATGTAACCATTTGCGACCCCACTTTAACTTTTGCCCAGGGCCCAACTTTGACTAAAACAATCTCTGCCAATAATGCATGTGTTTCTGTGTGTGCTATAGCAATGCGGTCACACCAGCATGCACCTGCGCCTTTACTGCATTTTATCAATATTCTTTTTTGCAATGTGCTGTACATAACTTTTTTTGTACCTCAGGGCTAGTGTTGAGCGATACGATACTGCAAATATCGGGTATCGGCCGATATTGGCTGTATCGGAATTCCGATCCCGAGTTCCGATATTTTCGTCATATCGGATACCGGAATCGGAATTGTCACTGTCACTGTCAGTGTCCGTCGGTCGGGTCTGTCAGGAGTCAGCGGCACTTACCCGGCAGAAGATCTCCGGCGGTCACATCCCGGGCTGCTTAATGGCCGCCATCCTCTTCTCCCCGGCGGTCACATGCAGTATCTCGCGATAACTGCAGTGACTGCTGGGTAATCGCGGCCGTAAAGCAGTCCGATGACGTCACCGCCGGGGAAGCTGTTAAGCAGCTGTGCTGCGCCGGGATGACAGGCTCTGCCTGCCTGCCTGCCTCTGATGTCATTCTGATGTAGCAGAGCTGGATCGTCGTGGGACAATCGTTACTATGGACTGCGTCGGACAGGTGGTATACTGTTGGTTTGTTTTTTTTATTTTTTTACAGGAGATCGATGGCGTCGCAGGAATGAGAGAGTAATAAAAAAAATTAAAACTGTGTTGTCTCTTTTATTTCATTAAAAGACTTTTTTCTTGCTGTGTCTTTTTTTTAAACATTTAATAACTTTGGGATTAATAATGGATCGGTGTCTTATTGACACCTCTCCATTATTAACCGGGCTTATTGTCACCGTGCAATCAACGGTGACAATAACCCCTTATTACCCCGCTTGCCACCGCTACAGGGCAAGTGGGAAGAGCCGGGTAAAGTGCCACAATTGGCACATCTTTTGATGCGCCAAATGTGGGGCTGCTGTAGCCTGGTATTATCAGGCTGTTGAGGGCCAAAATTCATGGGCCTTGACAGTCTTTTAATACCAGGCCGCAGCAGTCTGCATTTTACTTGGCTGGTTAACAAAAATAGGGGGGATCCCCACGCCGTTTTTTTTTTCGAGGGGATTCCCTATTTTTGTTAACCAGCCAAGCTAAGCAGACTGCTGTGGCCTGGTATTATCAGGCTTGCAAGGTCCATGGATATTGGATCCTTACCAGCCAGAAAAACCAGGCCTCAGCGGTCTGCTTCATCTGGCTGGTTAACAAAAATAGGGGGGACCCCACGCTAATTTTTTTCGAGGGGATCCCCTATTTTTGTTAATCAGCCAAGATATGCAGACTGCTGTGGCCTGGTATTATCAGGCTGGCAAGGTCCATGGATCTTGGCTCCTTAACAGCCTGAAAATCCAGGCCTCAGCGGTCTGCTTCATCTGGCTGGTTAACAAAAATAGGGGGGACCCCACGCCATTTTTTTTTCGAAGGGAACCCCTATTTTTGTTAATCAGTTCCCTCTGACGTCACTGATGGTGTCCCTGGCTGACCTGAAGTGAAAGTGGAAAGCAATCAATTAAGCTTTCCACTTCCTCTCCTGTCAGCCAGGAGAGGAACTCATTCATTTGGGGGTTTACTGTGAGGCTGCAGCATTAGCTGCGGTCCCTGCAGTAAACATTAACCCTTTCTGAAGGATTACACCGTGGGACCTGACTGTGCATCGGATTGGTAAGAATAATTTTGCTTTATTATTTTATTTTTATTACAGGAAATGGTTTTAGCAGGTAAATAAAATATGGTCAAAAACTGTGTGATTATTTCATTAAACTTCTTTTTTATTAAAGTGTGTGTGTTTGATTTTTCTTTCATACAATAGGATTAATAATTGATAGTTGTCTAATTGACAGCTCTCAATTATTAACCTGGCTTAAAGTGACCTTTCAATTGCAAGGTCATTTTAACCCCTTATTAACCCATTCGCCACCGCTACAGGGCAATGGGAATAGACGGGCAAAGTGCCAGAAAGGGCAAATCTAATTAGAGATTTGCCCTTTCTGGGGTGTCTGGGGGCAGATGTTAGTAGCCGGGGGGGGCAAAAATAATGGTCCCTCTCTGGGCTATTATTATCTGCCCCACATCACTGGCTTTGTCTGTCTGGTTGCGAAAATAGGGCGGGAGCCCACGCATTTTTTTTCAGCAATTTTACACCTCATATATATATATACATGTCATTGAGTTTGTGACACATATATATATATATATATATATATATATATTTATAGTTCATACACTTCTACATAGTATAATAGCCGCTAATTCAATTGCCGGCTTTTGTGAAAATGCAGAACCCGACATGAAATGACATTTGGTGTACATAGGGTTAACCATGTCCTTTGCTATCTGATTTGCACAAACAATTAAATCAGTCTATGTGTGCAAAATTTCACACCTGTAGGGGTTAATTAAAGGTGTAAATTCGTAGCAAAAAAGTCCGGTTTTTTTACAACGAATTTACACCTTTAATTAACCCCTACAGGTGTGAAATTTTGCAAACATAGACTGATTTAATTGTTTGTGCAAATCTGATAGCAAACGACATGAAAAGACATGGTTAACCCTATGTACACCAAGTGTCATTTCATGTCGGGTGCTTCTGTCTTTTCACTGAAGCCGGCTTTACCCGGCAATTGAATCAGAGGATATTT
Organism: Oophaga sylvatica; assembly: GCA_033576555.1. Classification (NCBI taxonomy): domain Eukaryota; kingdom Metazoa; phylum Chordata; class Amphibia; order Anura; family Dendrobatidae; genus Oophaga; species Oophaga sylvatica. The sequence goes on from JARQOD010000006.1 coordinate 348,185,617, forward strand.
TACTATGTAGAAGTGTATAAACTATACATATATGTATATATATATGTCACAATGACATTTATATATATATATATATATATGTATTCTATGTGTGTATATTTAGTGTTTACAAGGAAAGAATGGGGTTTTTTTTAGTTCCGATATTTTGTTCCCATAGACTTACATGGGACTTCCGGTATCGGTATCGGGTATCGCCGATATTTTAATGGTATCGGCGATACCATTCCGATTCCGATATTTATGGGTATCGGAAAGTATCGCTCAACTCTACTCAGGGCTGACAGATCTTAGAAGCAGCTTATTCTAAAACCGTTCAGAGTAATGTACATCTGAAATGGGGCGTCACATGTAGATTTACAAACTTGTTATATTAGATAGTGTTGCATTAAACCTCTGGGAACTTTGAAAGACATCTAGAAGTTATAGTTTCTCAGTTAGGCCGGCATGACACTCACCGTAGAAAAATACGGACCATATTGTACGAGCGTAATACGCCAAAATGATGCCGGCACAAAAATCCGTACTTCATCTGTTATCAGGGTGAGGCTGCGTATTTTGCGCATGCAAGCATCCGTATGCAATCCGTATGGCATCCGTACAGCGTATTTTTCTCGCCGCCTTGCAAAATGGACATTTAACGTTTTTTAGGCCTGAAACTCATTCAAATCATCATCAGCAAGGCTATTTATTGGCTCTGCATCAGGTTGCAACCCCCAATTTTGCCATTTTTGTGGTGTGCTTGTGTTGGAGTACTGCTGCTTGCTTGTCAACATGTCTGACACTCTTCACTTCACCCCAACTGATCGAGTGTTGTACAACTGGGTTTTGTCCCGCCGCTTTGGCCAGCCTTACCCAGTGATCGTTGATCCGCGGAGGAGGAGGCGAATGTGGGTGCATCCGCATTTGAGGCAGCGCCTCACTAAAGGCCATTTTCACCGCCTGTATGCATCTCTGCAGACTCATCCAGACAAGTTTTTTCTGTTTTGTCGGATGACCATTCCCACATTTGATGTTTTGTTGGAGATTGTGCGCCCTGGGATCACCTACCAGGATGCGCAAAGCTATCTCTGCAGAGGAGCGACTTCTCCTTACGCTACGGTATTTATTCCTCACCTACATACTGTCTGTTGATGTGTTTTCCCACAAGTGTCCCTTTGCCCTCATGTCTGTAGCGGAAATCTCCTCATAATATATCACATATATCATTTACAACTACCAGAACTATTATGTGGATGTAAAAATGACACCAACCTTTGACTTGTGGTAAATTTCAATGAGGATTGTTTTGAACTGAAATGATTTAAGGGTTATGCATAGTGCGTTTGTTCTACCTTTGTGCATGTGTAATGATTGCTCTCTCTACAGTTGGTTACTTGTAGGTTCCTAATTACTGGCATATTCTATGCCGCACTCCATCTGGAGCTTTTGATTGGGAGGTCCACCATCTCTGGCATGGTGCGTGATACCTGCTCGCAACTCTGGGACAGACTTCATCAACTGGTGATGCCTGAGCCAAAGATGGAAGACTGGAAGAAGATTGCCAGGGGATTTGAGGAACAATGCCAGTTCCCAAATTGTATAGGAGCCCTTCATGGGAAGCACATCCGTGTGCATAAGCCGCTGAACTCAGGGTCCCAATTCTATAATTATAAACAATATTTTTCTGTGGTACTGTTGGCTCTGGTTGACAGTAACTACAGGTTTATAATTGTAGACATTGGGGCCTATGGAAGAACTGGAGACTCTAGAGTCTTCAATTCTTCCATTATGGGTCGGCGGCTTCGCAATAACGAGTTGCACCTACCACCAGCATGCCAACTTCCTGACTCCAATCTAGAACCTGTCCCATATGTTGTAGTTGGGGATGAGGCCCTCCAGCTATCAAGGAATGTGATGAGGCCATATCCACGACAACACCTTGACCACCGTCGTCGGATCTTCAACTTGCACCTATCACGGGCCAGGCGCCTGGCGGAGTGTGCCTTTGGCATTTTGTGTGCAAAATGGCGGGTCTTTCAGTCTGCTATTCAGCTGAGTGAAGCCAATGTCAATGAGGTCATCAAAGCCTGTGTTGTTCTGCCTAATTTCACCAGAATTCATGATTGTGGCCCATCAGATGTTGATGAAAGTGTGGAGACCAATGGGGATATGCCTACGCCCCATGTCATCGCTTTACATCGCCCACTCTCAGGACTCAAAACCCATGATATCTTTACCCAATATTTTGTGTCACCTGAAGGTACTACAACATAGCAAGATGATGCAATATCTATGCTGTAATGTTTTTGTGTGTGTATTTACATAAACTATTTTTTGTACACATAGTCTTGTCTGGTGTTCATGGTCATAACAGATGTGTTGGTGCTTGAGTACAAACAACTTAGGAAACAAGACTCCAAACTTTTTAGAAAAATAGATATTTATATGTGCAAACTGCCACTTGAGGTAGTGACTACCATATTTGCTTCATATGGTATATGTTTTTACAACATAATAGTGTAAGTGTGCATTCTTACACAAGTACCAAAATAAGGCATGACGACAAAATTACAAATGTTTGTATACATAATAGTATAGAAAGACAAAAACCAATAGTCAATATGGCTAGTGCTGATCATATGTGACCCATAAATGGGATTGGTCACATTAGACAAATTGCAAAAATGCATTTGACAACTGTGGCTGAAATTAAATGTAAAAAAAGACCAAACGTTCACTATGTATAGTGAAGACCATATGTTACCCATATGTTTGGTTTCCAAGATTACACTGCTGCAAATATGCAATAGACAACCTGGATTCTAAAAAAAGGAAACAAAATAACAACCTTTTCCATAAATAATAATAAATAAGCAAAATAACAAACTTTCACTATCACTAGTGAGCACCATATCTGCCCCTTATGGTTGGGTTCTAAGACTAGACTAATGCAATGATGCATTAATTATCCAACAATTTTTAAAATGGATGGGGAAAAAATAGCAAACATTGGTATAAATTATAAGATATAATGAAATAATAATATTTTCCCCTAGCCCATATCCCACCAGCTAAGTACCATATGCTCTTTGTAGGCATTCAGATGAGTGCAAATATGTGTTACACAACATGGAGTAAAAATAAATGTTCAAAAAGAACAAACTTTTCTCTAAGTAATAAGAGATCATGAAAATAAGAAACGTTCACTATGCCTACTGAAGAGCATATTGCTAGCATATGTTGTTTAGAGGCATCTAGATTACTGCAAATGTCTTTGACACAACAGGAGGTTAAAGTAAATATAAAAAATTTACTAACTGCTTTTTAAATCATAATATATAAGTGAAATAAACAATCACAGCTGGTGATATGTGGGTGGTGGAGTTGGCGGGTTCCCAGCATCTCTGTGTGGTTGGCTTGGATGACCACCTTGACCATCACCCTGTTGGGTGGATTTTCTGGGCCCTGAGCTAACATGTTCCCACGGTCAGGTTGGTGTGTGGGCACATTGCCATACAGATAAGGGAGATTATATTCCTGTGTAAGATGACACCCATGAGAATCATACCCCCAATATGACCATGTTGAGCACATCCAGGTTGGGACCAGCCTCCAACACTGGATCTGTAAAGTGGCCATATTGGGAAGTCGGATTATAGCCAGACATTTGACCCTGTTGTTGCCAAGGTTGGTTGAGTGGGGGAATGGGTTGAGGTGTAGGCGCCCGTGCAGGAGGATCATCAGATCCTAATCGAGCATTCACATTTTGTTGGGGGGCAAGGCGCAGAAGGTTACGGGGTGAGAGCTGCCACCTCTCAAGGAATTCAAACACCTCATGTGGGGTATTGGGGGGTGTGCATGCATCAATTAGGATGTGCATTGATCCTCGCACACGGAGCCTGAGCTCACGGGGTAGGGGACGAAGGTAGCAGGCAAGGCTACAGGCATAGGCCTCCTCACACTCATCCACAGCTGCCCTTGAAAGGTAATTGAGTACCCCAGTGTCCACATGCCTACGTGTATCTGACCAACTGATGTCTCGCCATCTTCTCCCACGGCGGGATATTGCAGCAGGCTGGGGGGAGGCCCCCAGAGGTACAGTGGGGCTGCTGCTATTTGCAGCTTCATCCCCAATGGCGGATGCTGCTGCAGCTGGTGCCTCTGGTACAGGTAGAGGAGGAGGGGGTTGCTGTGGTCCTTGGGAACCTTGTGGGATGCTGATGGGAGGTTCAGACAATGGGCCAGCCACCTCTTCACCTCCCCCAACTGGGTCAATAATGGCCTCTGAGTCTGAGCCTGTCTCCCTCTTAGTGAGGTTGAATTGAGGTCTGTTGGGAAATGAAAGGGGATTAGAACTGTAGGAGAGGTGAGCCTAAATTGCATATGTGTTATGTGGTGTGATGTATGTACTTACAGTCTCAGATCCAGAATAGGAGCCAGAAAGCCAAGGCGGTCAAAGTACACATATTTTCTTTTTGTCAGTGCCGCAGACCCGCTCCTGGACCTCTGCTGCCGTTCCCACTGGTACTGGTCACGGATACTTCTCCATCTTCTCATAACATCATCCACTGTAATGACACATATAATGTAATCAATTAGCTAGCTGCACAAAGCAAAATCGTTCTACATACACATAATATAGTCATGGGGGCCTAGTAGGATATGACTATACTAACATTTTTGCACCCCAAAAATACCAAAAACAAACTTTTTGCCCAAATTCTGCACTACAACGGCTCTGCCGCTTAAGAAGTTTGGGAAAAAATCAAGTAACTTACTCATTCGCTGCTGCTCCTTGCGTGGGCTGTCGCCAAAGTGGGGAAACATCTGCCCACAGATGTGCCTCCATGCCGCCTCTTTCCTTGCGGGGTCAGCGTAATGTGCATCTCTTTGGTCCCATATTTCGGGCCTCTCCTGCACCAAAACAATCAACATCTCCTCATTGATGAGCATAGACATCATGGCCGACTCCGTGGAGGCGTTCTTCCGGGATGTCTGGTGCTCTTTCTGAGCTAATTTGCATGTGTCAGCTTCCTCCTGCATGTGTTGCACCATTTCCTGTGAGCTGCAGAAGTCTTGTGTATTTCTCGCAAGTCACATGCCTGGTCCGTGTGTAATACATTGTTTTCTCGCACCCATAGACTTTCATTGGCGTACAAAGGGCGTAATACGCGTACAATCGCAGCATGCTGCGGATGTCTCACACCGTAAGATACGGCCGAGAAAAATACGCATGATCAGAGCTGCCCCACAGAGAAATATTGGTCTGTGTGTAATGCGTGGTTTTCACACCTCTCACTCGTCCGTATTCCTCCTTAGTGTGACGCCGGCCTAAGTGTTAAAAAAGCACACCCACTAAATTTATATTCACTAAACTTGTGTAAACATGCATATAACGTAGTGGGAATGTTATTAATATACTCACCCACTGCCGCTTTCTCTGAAGGCCAGCTCCAGTCTTCTTTGCTTCTCTGTAACGTCACCTCTCTGAAGACTGGCCAGGCCATGCTGGGTTCTGTATGACCCAGAAGTTGATTTTACAATGAAAGTCTATGGGGCATCAGAATGAAGCTCCATGGACTTTCATTGTAAAAATGGCTTCTGGTCATGCAGAGCACATAGAACGTGCTGGCTAGTTGGAATTGAAGACCGGCGCTAGACATCGGAGAAAGCCGTGGTAGGTAAGCATATATTAATACACTCACACTACATTACAGCCATATACACACATTTAATGAATAAAAAAGTTAGTGGGAGTGTTTCTTTAACTTATGAATGTGGATGTATGCAGATATCCAGTGATTTAGCATGTTGCATAATTCCGCATGTTAGCTGTCCTGAAGATCCTCAGATTGTTATTATCATAATATTCAGCATACTTCTACAGGGATTGTAATGGGAAGAACTGACCCATGTGCCTGAAAATAGAAAAACACAAAACCCCAACCTGTACGGGAAGTACTCACACCGGTATGTGAAATCATTGGGATTTCTATATTTTTAACTAGTATTTTCCTCACTGCTATTTTTTAAGAGGAAGCAGTGCTACATAATATGTCGTGTGTACATTAGAGGAAGAGGTTGTGACAGTTCAGTTCTCATAATCTCTGGGATGCAGGCCATGTGTATCTGGGTCTAATTAGACATAACATGGCTTGATTTTTGACAATTGTCACAATGTCAGCACTACAGTAGATTCATTCCTAGCTTAAACTGCTGTGAAATCTTTAACATAGTGTAACTCACATGAGGTCCTGAATAATCAGTAATAAGTTATGACATCACCGACAAACAACTATGTTGATAATCTGAGCCCCAAATTTACCTACAGTACAGACCAAAAGTTTGGACACACCTTCTCATTTAAAGATTTTTCTGTATTTTCATGACTATGAAAATTGTACATTCACACTGAAGGCATCAAAACTATGAATTAACACATGTGGAATTGTATACTTAACAAAAAAGTGTGTAACAACTTGAATTTTGTCTTATATTATAGGTTCTTCAAAGTAGCCACCTTTTGCTTTGATGACTGCTTTGCACACTCTTGGCATTCTCTTGATGAGCTTCAAGAGGTAGTCACCGGAAATGGTTTTCACTGAACAGGTGTGCCCTGTCAGGTTTAATAAGTGGGATTTCTGTCCTTTGTAAAAGGGGTTGGTACCATCAGTTGTGTTGTGCAGAAGTCTGGTGGATACACAGCTGATAGTCCTACTGAATAGACTGTTAGAATTTGTATTATGGCAAGAAAAAAGCAGCTAAGTAAAGAAGAATGAGTGGCCATCATTACTTTAAGAAATGAAGGTCAGTCAGTCCGAAAAATTGGGAAAACTTTGAAAGTGTCCCCAAGTGCAGTTGCAAAAACCATCACGCGCTACAAAGAAACTGGCTTACATGAGGACCTCCTCAGGAAAGGAAGACCAAGAGTCACCTCTGCTTTTGATGATAAGTTTATCCGAGTCACCAGCCTCAGAAATTGCAGGTTTACAGCAGCTCAGATTAGAGACCAGGTCAATGCCACACAGAGTTCTAGCAGCAGACACATCTCTACAACAACTGTTAAGAGGAGACTTTGTGCAGCAGGCCTTCATGGTAAAATAGCTGCTAGGAAACCACTGCTAAGGACAGACAACAAGCAGAAGAGACTTGTTTGGGCTAAAAAACACAAGGAATGGACATTAGACCAGTGGAATTCTGTGCTTTGATCTGATGAGTCCAAATTTGAGATCTTTGGTTCCAACCATCGTATCTTTGTGCGACACAGAAAAGGTGAACGGATGGACTCTACATGCCTGGTTCCCACCGTGAAGCATGGAGAAGGAGGTGTGATGGTGTGGGGGTGCTTTGCTGGCGACACTGTTGGGGATTTATTCAAAATTGAAGGCATACTGAACCAGTATGACTACCACAGCATCTTGCAGCGGCATGCTATTCCATCCGGTTTGCGTTTAGTTGGACAATCATTTATTTTTCAACAGGACAATGACCCCAAACACACCTCCAGGCTGTGTAAGGGCTATTTGACCAAGAAGGAGAGTGATGGGGTGTTACACCAGATGACCTGGCCTCCACAGTCACCAGACCTGAACCCAATCGAGATGGTTTGGGGTGAGCTGGACCGCAGAGTGAAGGCAAAAGGGCCAACAAGTGCTAAGCATCTCTGGGAACTCCTTTAAGATTGTTGGAAGACTATTTCCCGTGACTACCTCTTGAATCTCATGAAGAGAATGCCAAGCGTGTGCAAAGCAGTAATCAAAGCAAAAGGTGGCTACTTTGAAGAACCTAGAATATAAGACATAATTTCAGTTGTTACACACTTTTTTGTTAAGTATATAATTCCACCTGTTAGTTCATAATTTGGATGCCTTCAGTGTGAATGTACAATTTTCAGTCATGAAAATGCAGAAAAATCTTTAAATGAGAAGGTGTGTCCAAACTTTTGGTCTGTACTGTATGTAAGTGCATGTTAAAATGCAACTTTAATGCATACTCTTAAAGGGCTTGTCCGGGACTTTAACATTAATGGCTATTTCTTAGGATAGGTCTTCAGTGTCTGATCAGCTGTTTTACGTGTCGGCATCTGGAACTTCTCAATTAAGTAGTTGGACAACCCCGTTGGTGAAATAGTGGCTGTGGCGTGGTACTGCACATTGACCCCCTATTGATTTGAATAAGTGGCGAATGTGCAGTACTCGGCCATGACAACTATACAGTTGATAGGGCTGTGCAGCTCCATAAATGAGCAGTTCTGGCCACCACCAACACAAGGAACAGCTGATTGGTGGGGTTGCTGAGTTTTTCTCCCTCACCGATCAGACTAAGGATGTTTATTTGAGTTTCTGCTTTAAAAATTCAGTGTGAGTTTGGGAGTGTTCACACTGATTTTTGCAGGAGAACAAACAGAGGAGAAAATCACCAAATCCTTTTCAAATATTCAACACTTGGCTCTGATGATGTATTCATGTACTGATCATGGTTTCAGTGATGTATTCATGTAAGTACCCCTTTAAATTTTTTTGCAGCCCTTTGGATTAGTTCAGTATGACAGTGTGGCTCTTGGACCAAAGAATGTTGTGCATCCCTGATCTACCTGCTTTCAGACTTGCAAAGAAACAGTGTTGTGTGTGAAGGAGGGGCACTATATATCAGATAGTAACATAGTAACATAGTAACATAGTTATTAAGGTTGAAGGAAGACTTTAAGTCCATCTAGTTCAACCCACATCCTATCCTAACCTGCCCTAACATGTTGATCCAGAGGAAGGCAAAACAAACCCCAAGTGGCAAACAGTAAGCTTCACATTGGGGGAAAAAACTCCTTCCCGACTCCACATACGGCAATGAGACTAGCTTCCTGGATCAACGCAGTATCTAGGAAACTAGTGAATATAGCCTGTAATATTATACTTTTCAAGAAAGGCATCTAGTCCCTTCTTAAATTTTAGTAAGGAATCACTCATTACAACATTAGACGGCAGAGAGTTCCATAGTCTCACTGCTCTTACAGTAAAGAATCTGCGTCTGTGATTATGGCTAAACCTTCTTTCCTCCAGACGTAGAGGATGCCCCCTTGTCCCCGTCACAGGTCTAAGAGTAAAAAGATCATTAGAAAGGTCTTTGTACTGTCCCCTCATATATTTATACATTGTAATAAGATCACCCCTAAGCCTTCGTTTTTCCAAACTAAATAACCCCAAGTGTAATAACCTGTCTTGGTATTGCAGACCCCCCAGTTCTCTAATAACCTTGGTCGCTCTTCTCTGCACCCGCTCCAGTTCAGCTATGTCTTTCTTATACACCGGAGACCAGAACTGCACACAGTATTCTAAGTGTGGTCGCACCAGTGACTTGTATAGAGGTAAAATTGTGTTCTCCTCATGAGCATCTATGCCTCTTTTAATGCATCCCATTATTTTATTTGCCTTGGCAGCAGCTGACTGACATTGGCCACTAAATGTGAGGTTGTCGTCCACCCATGAACCCAGGTCTTTTTCAGTGACAGTTTTGCCCAGTGTTTTACAATTAAGCACATAATTATACATCTTATTTGTTCTACCCAAGTGCATGACCTTACATTCATCCCCATTAAAGCTCATTTGCCATTTATCAGCCCAAGCTTCTAGTTTACATAAATCTTCCTGTAATATAAAATTATCCTCCTCTGTATTTATTACCCTGCAGAGTTTAGTGTCATCTGCAAATATTGAAATACTACTCTGTATGCCCCCTACAAGGTCATTAATAAATATGTTAAAGAGAAGCGGCCCCAATACTGACCCCTGTGGTACCCCACTGCTAACCGTGACCCAGTCCGAGTGTGCTCCATTAATAACCACCCTTTGTTTTCTATCCATGAGCCAGTTCTTAACCCACTTACACATATTTTCCCCTATCCCCATTGTTCTCATTTTATGTATCAACCTTTTGTGTGGCACTGTATCAAAAGCTTTTGAGAAGTCCATGAACACCACATCTACTGCATTCCCTTGGTCCAGTCCTGAACTTACCCCTTCATAAAATCAGATTAGTCTGACATAAACGGTCCCTCGTAAACCCATGCTGATACTGTGTCATGAGGTTATTCAGCCTCAGATACTCCAATATAGTATCCCTTAAAAAACCCTCCAGGATTTTACCCATAGTAGATGTTAAGCTCACTGGCCTATAATTTCCAGGTTCAGTTTTTGCCCCCTTTTTGAATATTGGCACCACATTTGTTATACGCCAGTCCTGTGGTACAGACCCCGTTATTATGGAATCTTTAAAGATTAAAAATAATGGTCTATCTATAACTGTACTTAATTCCTGCAGTACTCTGGGGTGTATCCCATCCGGGCCCGGGGATTTGTTAATTTTAGTGATTTTTAGACGCCGCCGTACTTCCTGCTGGGTTAAGCAGGTGACATTTAATGGAGAAATTTTTTTATCACTGATCATGTTATCTGTCATGGGATTTTCTTGTGTAAATACAGTTGAAAAAAAGTCATTTAGCATATTAGCTTTTTCCTCATCTCATCCACCATTTCACCCAGACTATTTTTAGGGGACCAACACTATCATTTTTTAGTTTCTTGCTATTTATGTAGTTAAAATATTTTGGGATTATTTTTACTTTCTCTGGCAATGAGTCTCTCTGCCTCAATCTTTGCTGTCTTGATTTGCTTTTTACAGAATTTATTCAGTCTTCTGTATTTATTTAATGCCTCATCACTACCTACTTGCTTTAATTCCCTAAACGCTTTCTTTTTGTCGCTTATTGCGCCCCTTACAGCTCTATTTAGCCATAGTGGTTTCCTCCTAATTCTAGCATGTTTATTCCCATAGGATATATACTGTGCACAGGTCCTATTCAGGATGCTAATAAACGTCTCCCATTTTCTTTGTGTATTTTTATGTCTCAGGATATCGTCCCAGTTTATTGCACCAAGATCATCTCTCATCCATTGGAAATTTGCCTTCCTGAAGTTTAGTGTCCTTGTAACCCCTCGACTACACATCTTATTAAAGGATACATGAAAGCTTATTATTTTGTGATCACTATTACCCAAGTGACCCCAACACTTATATTTGATATGCGGTCTGGCCTGTTGGATAATATTAGGTCTAGCAGTGCCCCCCTCTTGTTGGGTCCTGAACTAGTTGTGAAAGGTAATTGTCTCTCATAGTTGCCAAAAACTTATTACCTTTGCTGGAACTACAGGTTTCTGTTCCCAATGAATTTCAGGGTAGTTGAAGTCCCCATAATAATGACTTCTCCTTGAGTTGCTGCTTCATCTATTTGCTTTATGAGGATATTCTCTGTTGCTTCCATTATTTTAGGAGACTTAAGGGTATGCCACACTAAACAATATCGCTAACGGGATCGCTAAAAAACGTCACTATTTAGCGATCCCGTTAGCGATATTGTTCAGTGCGGCAGCTTCCAGCGACGAGCTTCCTGCTGTGATCTCGCTCGTCGCTGAATCGTTCCGGACCTATTTCATCGCTGGCGCTCCCGCTGGTAAGTATCTTATCGCTGTGTGGCACCTTTTCTTAGCGATTTAGCGGTACTTTTGTACCGCTAAAGTCGTTAAGAAGATCGCTAACGGCGATAGCGTCGTTAACTATATCGCTAAATGCGGCAGCATTTAGCGATATAGAAACAATCCCGCTAGCGATCTCATTAGTATGCAACGCTAACGAGATCGCTAGCGGGATTGCTTAGTGTGGCAGTACCTTTATAACAAATCCCTATCAGTAATTTATTATTTTTCCCCCCTCCCCTAATCTCCAATAGTACAGTCTAAATGAAAGCAAAGATTAAGTGGCAATGGGATTTCATATTTCAGGCAGGGGGCCTAGTGAAGACAAAAGGACAAGGTCCCTAGCCCAGACCGGTAGACCTAAGTAAATTGTACGGAACTTTGCTTGAGGGGAGAAGTAGGCCGTGGTCCTTAAAGGGAATCTTTCAGTAGGATGAACCCTCCTAAGCCATCTATATGGGCATATAGGTCATAGCAAGCTGAATAAAATGAAACCTTAGTATCTGTAATCTTAGATTTCAATCCATAGAATTCACATTTTCCTTATATGTAAATGAGCTGTTCCAGGCTATGCAAGTAAGAATTACAATTTATGGGGTGGACACTGATCTGCACTGATTTGCGTATTGCCAAGGTAACAGAAGCACACCTGCACCACATTACATTAATCCTAGAGAAATATTGTGGAAGGACCTGAAGCGAGCGAGTTATAGGACAAATCCCATCAATATTACAAAGTAGAAGCTAATTTGTAGGGAAAAATGGGTTAAAAGAACTCCAAGCCAATGTGAAACAAACACAAAGCAACAATTAGTGGAAATGTTGAAATGCAGTTATTGCTGCAAAAGGGTGGAATCACAGCAGACATTGAAAGCAAAGGTTCATATACTTTTCCCACTCACAGATATGTGATATTGAATTATATTTCTAATTTAAAGAAATGAAGAAGCCTAATATTTTTGACTAGTGATGTACAAACGTGCTCGCCACTGCTCGATACTCGATCTAGCATTGGGGTGCTTGGGCACTCTTGTTACTCGAACAAGTATTACAGGTGCTCAAGTGCCATGCTCAAGTCACTGCCCTGCATGTTTGCTCCTGTTATACTACCAATGAACAAGCGGAAATTGCCGACCATACATGGTAATGCCATTACCATGTTGAATACTGGCATTATTTGGATTGGCAGGGCTGCATCGCTTCATGGGGTCTTATATAAGACCCGGTGGTGCAATGCTGGGCACACTGTGTTCAAGAAATAGTTCAGAGAGATATGTTATTTCTGAGGGAGAGCATATTTTAGAGCAGGGATATAGTCAGGGTTTAACATTACCATTGCAACACCTGTATACTGCTGCTGCAGCATTAAAACAACAGTCCTTGTCAGGGCTAAATATTTTCCTTTCTGCAGTAAAACTGCTGCTACCTACATTCAGTGAAGTGAAAATGTATGATTATAGACATTTAGTCAGGGTTTAATATTGCTATTGCAGTACTTGCAAACTGCTGCATCTTTTCAGGGCTAAATATTTTCTTTCTCCTATTAATACTGGAAAGTTTGCAGACACACTTACCTAATTTAAAATGCGCAAGGCATGTGGTTAAGGAATGGTAAGTGGTAGTGCTGCTGATGTTGCACGCAGAGGCCGAGTCAGTGGGCCATGTGACACTGTGACAGCTGCTGGAGCAAATCAAGCAAGCTCATCTAAGACACCTAGCTACCTGTCCCACTTTGCAGGGGAGTGCGGAACACCACTCTAGAAATCAGAACAGTGTGAACAGGTGGTCGATTTGATGGCAGATAATGCTTTGAGCATATTTAACAGCACCACCCTGTCTTCCACACTGTATTGTCTCAATAGCCAAAAGTCTGTACCACATAATCCTCACACTGAACCTCCTTCCTCCCACCATGGCTACTCCCAGGAGACAAGTGATCACACATTTGGTCACTCCGAGGAGCTCTTTCTATTTCCATTTATTGATTCTGAGTCTGACCTCTCACCTTGCACGTTTCAAGAGGGACATGATCAGGTTGTGTGTAGGGATGCCCCAATATTTGAGTAGCCATGATCAGAAGAAGATGATGGTGAGGAAAACAATTAGTGTCTCAAGATGTAGATGATGACTCTGAGACATAGTTGCCAACAAATGATGTTGATAAGTCAGGAGGACCAGAGTGCAGAAGTGGAAGACAAGGTGTGAACGATAAAATCCCTGAGCCTACCTGGTGAGGTGCCATGCAAAGTGAGGTTAGCGATTCAGAAGGGAAAGTATCCACAGCACCACAACAGCCAGGAAGAGGCAATGGGGTGGCAGGAGGGAAAATGTGGGCAATTGATCCCCAGAGCACCCACACACGCGGCAAGTTCCTAAGCCCAGTGTTAGGTATTCCCCAGTCTTTTGTCTTTTTAACGAAAGTGAAAAAGATAAAAGAATGGTAATTTGCAACCTGTGCCATACCAAGATTAACAGGGTCCAGCCACTACCAACCTGACTACCACCAGCATGCTCAGTCACATGTCATCAAAGCAGTTCAATTGAAAGGATTTGTAGACCCATTGCATATAATATGATTTTTAATATGTGGGGGTAACCACTAGGAAATCATTTCAGACTAATACCACCACTTAGTTTAGTAAAAAAAAGATAAACATGTACCAAACAATAATCTTTATTAAATTAGTCACATAATAAAAGACAAGATTACAAAAAAATAGCCCCTAAAAACCCTTAAAAACTGTAAGTGCAGCGTGATTCATGCACATGTGAAACAACAGGCATGTATAGCATATATTTATATTATAAGACAGCATTGCATGGTAGCAGATGTATGTACATGACTGTGTTAAACATAGTAAAAAATAATGTCATATATTTGAAAAAACACTGATGTGCTGCTGTGATCAGGTTTATGCACAGTAAGCAGTACCCTTTATATATATAAGCTGCACATAATGTTCAATGTACATATAGAGTTCAAAGATACAGACCATATGACATTATGAGTGGAACCACACTGCCAAAAACCCCAATGAGTGTTTTACATATAGCTTCGTCAGGGGCCAGACCACTGCTAGCCTGACTACCACCAGCATGCTCAGGCCCATGTCGTCAAAGCATCTTACTAAGTGGGCTAAACGCTGGGGTCCACAATCAGTGTCTGCAGGTGACACCACTGCCTCTTCCCCTGTGCTACATGCTTGCCAATCCTCTGTCTATGAAGCAGACATGGATGCCTCTCACACTGCAGTTGTCATTGCACATTCACAAGCAACTTCAGCAACCACATCAAATTCCTTGTCCCGGAGCAGCTTGTCCGCAACTTCATGGTGGCAGCTGACCCTCGGTACTCGGTCCCCTGCTGTTATGGTCTGCTGAACACACCTAATAGATAATGTAGAGACGTGCGTTCGCAGAGCCTGCTGCTAGTAAGATGGCGTGAGTAGCGAACTCTGTTATCCCGCAGAGTCGCTAAAATAAACGCCGTAGCGCTCTGTGGCAGTTAGTGCGAACTATGTTAATCCACAGAGCCGCTAGAGGGAATGCCACAGTGCTATATGGCGGTAAGTGCGAACTCACTTAGCTTCAGTGAGCCGCAAAGTAAAACACTAGGGCGCTGACTAGCGTTTTAAAGCGAACCCTGTTGCGTTCCAGAGTCGCTGAGTAACCTTACTGGGTCCAGGTACACGGTTAACTGCTGTGCAGATAGCAGTCCGTGATCATGCAGTCAGAACACAAGCAATAATCTCCTCACCGGAGTAGCCGGTATTCTAATAGCGTTTTCAGCCGAGCCCTGAACACGTGCATTCAATCTCCTCCCCTGAGGTGCCGGTATTCTAGGGGCTTATTTCAGCCAGACCTAACCACATGCATACATGACCACACTGGCGCAAGCACATAACGGATTTGATACTAGCGCATGGCGGCCCAGCCATGCCACCCTTTTATAGTAGCAACTGCAGGATCTACCACAAAAGGACCAATGCGAAACCATTCCAGAACACATGTAGTTTCAGGACCTTCCTGGTGGACCAATGGGAGTCGCTGCTGTAACCGAGCATGTGACCCCCGACCTCCATTGGAAGATCTTGCCCTGGTCATGCTCAGATGGAGAAAGCAGGGACTTAGTTCCCGAACTGCCTGCTCCAGCACTGGTTATAATAGAGGAACCAGGAAAGACCGCAACAAGCCTCTGCACAGTGTTAAACTGGGCGAGACGCTGGACCGACGTCTCTGCTGAGCAGGCTCCACTGTGGCTGGAGATGGAAGGGGGACCGCAGCGGGACTGGCTCGAGATTCCCCTTGTGCAGCAGTGGGAACTCGATCCCTAACACCTGCCGCCACTATTTTTTCAGTTCTATTGCCTCCACCTTGCACAAGCATTTGTCACATAAATCACCCATGCCCTCACCAATGCAGTTACTGGGAAGGTCCAGGGATCCTATATTTAACTGACGTCACACTGGGTGAACCTAGTGGACTATGTCTTCCATATCAGTTGCAAGCTGGAAGCACTGCAGCACTGACTTGGTAAAAAGGCCACAAGCTCTGCTGAAACTAATTTGTTCAGGTGACAAACATCACAGTGTTGTTGAAAGGTATAACAGACCAGACAGATCTGTGGTTACAACCAGGTGTGGTCATGTGTGATAATGGCCGTAACCTGGAGGTGGCATGGAAGCTTTACAAGCTCACACATGTACCATACCTCTGTGATTTCTCTGTGCCATACAACTATTGGGAATCCAAGCTGGACACCTGGCATGAACTGTCCATCTATGCCTCGGAGGTGCTGGCCTGCCCTGCTGCTAGCGTTTTGTCATAGTGAGTTGTAAGTGCCGCCAGGGCATAATAACTGATTGTCGCATCCGCCTGTCAACTGAAAATGCTGACAGGCTGACTTTTATTATCAAAATGAACTAGGCCTGGATTGGCCTAGACCTCTCATACCAAATGGTTGACAGCAGCGGATGCATTTTTTCTGATGTACTACCATGCACCCTTTCCTAAACAAAAAGGGTATACGGTTCATGGTTTCTTCCTTTTCTTGTCGTCCTACACCATTTCATCAGGGTCATCAGATAGCCCTCACTCAATATCTTTATATGGTCCTCAGGGGGCAAACACTCAAAATCTTTACAGGGTCATTAAGTGACTCTTAATCAAAATCTTTATAGGATCATTAGTTAACCCTCACTCAAAATGAACAAGGCCTGGATTAGCCCAGTGTTCTCAACCCACTGGATGACAGCGGTGGAACATAAAGCCAATTCCAATGTAGGTTCATCAAGCGGCCCTCACTCAAAATCTTGATATGGTCATCAGTTGACCCTCATTAAAAATGAATAAGTCCTGGATTGGCCCAGACATCTCATCCCCACTGTATGAAAGCAGCAGAACATAGGTAAATATAATACATTATTTTGTATTTCAGAGCAGTACAGTACTATATGTTTTAACTTAATCCTAAAAAGAAAAAAACTAAAATTTAAAAGACTCTAAAATGACAAGGATTGCCCAACAAAATGGTACGTTATGGCCATTAAACTTTTCATGTACTGCAAATTGGTTAAACTATCTTGTCCTGAAGCCTCAAAATACACAGCATTTGAGCCAATTAATATAAATATTAATTTAAACAAAAAGTGTATTTTTCAAAAAGTGTTATCAGGATTTGCAATATTGTCAGCGCATTCTTTAAATAATCCAAAAATACAATAATTGATTAAAACAGAAAAAGTAGCTAACAGACATAAAATCTAAATAAAGTAAAAAAAAATCTAAATTGAGCGAAATGAATTTTAAATGGTGTTTGTGCCTGTATTTAACAGTATATAAGCATCTGTCAACAGAAGCCTTTTATTTCTCATAACAAGAGATCTCTGTTTATAATGTGACACCAGCTGCTCAAGCAAAATGGGTTCTATTAGAATTAATTCAATTTTACATAAGTTGCTCCATTTGCATTTTGTGTCCCCAGTTAAATGACTAGGTGCTACTTTATCTACAGATCCTGTTTCAAGCCTCAGTGTGTGGACAATGCATAATCAGTGTGTACATCAGGAAATAAACATAATCAGCAAGTACTAATTAAGCCTGCAAAATTTCACAACATGCATACAGCGTATGCATTAACAAGGCCATTCATTACAAATCTTAATCATGAATATTATATTTTTTTGTACATTATATTCTTTGGTGGTACAGATGTGTATTTTCCAAGTTGGAGCTAAACTGCATTGTTCAATAATAGAGGTTAATTTTTCTTTAGTAAAGTGAATAATTCATTTTCCTCTTGTCTAATTATTTTGATTCATCTAATAAAAAAATTAAAAATGAAGAATAAAGTACTTTATGTATAAATAGTAGTACCACATGTGAACGGATACAACATATTACACACAAGCAGATAAGTCAGATTGTAATCTAGTTTGGGTCAAAATCATTTAAATATAATTTATTAAGTATCTATAAATTATTTCCTGTAAATAACTACTTTCCATTAGATTTAGGTAGGAAGTGTCACCTGTCTCTCAGTTGCCTTATTTAATATTAGCTGGAGTGCAATATATATATTTTTTTACAGCTACGATAATGACATGTTGAATATATTTTAAGCAACACAGTTTTCAAATGTTATGAAAGAAAAAAATGACGGCATGCTCCATTAGTTGTCGGCCGTTCTTCACATGGGGCATAAATGCAAACCCCCAGGCAGGCAACACCAGGAGAGCATTCCATGGGTGCCCCTTCCTGGATAGCAATGGGAATCATGCAACTAAAATATTTTAAGCGTCGTTCCTAAAATTATTTTCCCTAGGTAAAACTATCCCTGAAATAAATGATTTCCCTCAGAAGCTCAGTTTCATTTTGTGAACTATTGTATCAAGCCCAAAAGCTAAGCAGCAATGGTATCAGAGATCACTTGTTGTAGCCCAATTGTACTGATTTCCAAAAAGTCATTGGGATCTAGGTGGAAGAAAGATAAATATTTTCTATTCCTGCCCAAGGAAACACAAGGATGGACTGAGACAACTCAGAATTTCTGTGCAAAAAGGCACATGGACTCCCCTTTTGCCACATACAGTGACTGTAGGAAAATATTTTTCATTATTTTAGAAACAGCGAATTATTAGAATTTCCTTTACTACAATACGTAACATTCCTAATAATAAATAGTGAAAAAAAAAATCATGGACTAAGAGTCATAATAAAAGATAAACTTTATTTATACACAGATCAATAAATAAAACCAATAAGGTCAAGTAAAAATCAGAATAAACAATCCAAGGGAGAGAGCAACATCCAAATCTTAATCAAGTAAGTCAAGTGTTATGATAATTTGAACAAATTTATACAACAATACAGACAGTCCATACAGTCCAAATTGATCCCTGATTCTTATATATATATATATATATATATTATATATATATATGTAAACACACCACTGAAGGCTTATTCAAGATAATAGATATTTATCAAATATATATACATAAACACAAATGGTCAGTATAAAGAAATGGGTGTATAAATGCCTAGTACATAAAGAATCCGAAACGTCTCATACAAGAGGACAAAATATGTCTCAATATTAATAATCAGAAGAATCGAGGAAGCTACATAGCGAAACGCGCGTTGGGGTCCTGCAGCTCTTTTTCAGTAAGTCTTGATGTTTTGTCCTGTCCTCTTTATTTATGCCTATGCATATGCATTATTAGTGACAGCACTTGTGTTTATTGTAGCAGGAAGGTAGTTTTACCTCCATGCTGATTACTCCTTTCTGTCTTTCTGATCTCTGCCTATGCATATGCACCACTAGTGACAGTACGGTTGTTCATTATAGCAGGAAGGTAATTTTACCTCCATACTAGTATGTATTTTTTTCTGTCCTTCTGATCTCTGTTTATGCATTTGCACTATCAGTGACAGTACATGTGTTTATTATAGCAGGAAGGTGGCTTTGCCTCCATATTGAGTATTCTTCCCTGTCCTTCTGATTTTTTGCCTATGCATATGCACCATTAGTGACAGCACGTGTGTTCATTATAGCAGGAAGGTAGTTTTGCCTCCATACTGAGTGTGCCGACAGCATGCTGTCCTTTTCTTTGTGTATTAAGTGCATAATATATAACTATACACCAGAACTATCTTAGGCATTATGAGATTTAGTGTTACCACCAATTTTCTTGGTTATTAATTAGACACATTTGGTCTTTTTGTATGAGACCGGTCGGATGCTTTATGCACTAGACACTTACCTCCGATTCTTCTGATTATTAATATTGAGACATATTTTGTCCTCTTGTATGAGACCTTTCGGATGCTTTATGTACTAGGCATTTATACACCCATTTCTTTATACTGACCATTTGTGTTTATATATATATATTTGATAAATATCTATTATCTTGAATAAGCCTTCAGTGGTGTGTTTACATATATATATATATATTATATATATATATATATATATATATATATATAAGAATCAGGGATCAATTTGGACTGTATGGACTGTCTGTATTGTTGTATAAATTTGTTCAAATTATCATAACACTTGACTTACTTGATTAAGATTTGGATGTTGCTCTCTCCCTTGGATTGTTTATTCTGATTTTTACTTGACCTTATTGGTTTTATTTATTGATCTGTGTATAAATAAAGTTTATCTTTTATTATGACTCTTAGTCCATGATTTCTTTTGGGTTTTTGTTCAATATATGGATGAGGATATTCATATTTGGCCTTTTCTTTGGGATATATAATAAATAGTGAAGTGGTAAATTGCAGGAAATTTTGTGATCTAGGGCAGTGTATGTGATCTAAGTTAGTATATGTGATCTAGGGTTTTTTTGTGATCTAGGGTAATGTATGTGATTTAGATTTGTATATGTGATCTAGGATAGTGTATGTGATCTAGGGTAGTATATATGATCTTGGATAATGTATGTGATCTATGTTAGTTTATGTGATCTAGGATAGTGTACGTGATCTAGGGTAGTGTATGTGATCTAGGGTAGTGTATGTGATTTACAGATGTATGTCATCTAGGTAGTTTATGTGATATAGGTAGTGTATGTGATCTAGGTAGTGTATGTGATCTAGATAGTGAGTAATCTAGGGTAGATGTGATTAGGTATGTATGTGATCATGTAGTGTATGTAACTAGTATAGTTATGTAATCTAGAGTATGTATGATACAGTAGTGTATTGATCATGTAGGTATGTGATCAGTAGTGTATGTGATCTAGGGTAGTGTATGTGATCTATGGTAGTGTATGTAATCTAGGATAGTGTATGTAATCTAGTGTAGTGTATTGATCTACAGTAGTGTATGTGATCTATGGTAGAGTATGTGATCTAAGGTAGTGTATGTGATCTAGTATAGTGTATGTGATCTAGGGTAGTGTATGTGATCTAGAGTAGTGTATGTGATTTAGGGTAGTGTATGTAATCTAGTATAGTCTTTATCCTCCTGTATGGCAGTGAAGTCTGGGGTCCTCACACCTACCCAGACTGGTCAAGGTGGGATTCCAGCCCAACAGAAATATTCCACCTGGAATTCTGCAAGCACCTTCTCTAAGTCCATCGGAGCACCTCCAACAGTGCCTGCCAGGCCAAGCTGGGCAGATTCCCTCTACACCTAATGGTTCTAAAGAGGGCACTGTCATTCCAGGCTCACCTACATAGGAGCAATCCAAGCTCCCATCACCATAAAGCCCTGACACACGTAGGTGAAACAGAAAAACTAGGACCCTCGGACCAGCCCACCCAAACCCAACCTGACCAGAACACCAATCACAACAACCTGACAAAAGCCGAAATCAGGAAGATGGTAGACGAAGGCCAGGAGAGGTATGTCAGTGACTGGAAGAACGACATCATCAGCTCCCAGAAACTGACCATGTACCGGAGTCTACAGAGAGACTACAGACTGGCCCCATACCTGGAGAAACTCCCGGACCCCAGAGACCGCAATATCCTGAGCCGGTATAGACTCAGTGCTCACAGTCTTGCCATCGAATCCGGCCGACACAGGCAGAGCTACAAGCCCAGGGAGGAAAGACTATGCCAACACTGTGACCAGGAGGCCATAGAGGACGAAACCCACTTCCTGCTACACTGCTCCAAATACTCAGCAGTGAGGGACACTCACTTCAGGAGACTCTCACATCTCTTCCCGGATTTCATCACTATAAAGGAGGAAGAGAAAACATATATCTTGCTGGGGGAAGAAGAGAGAGCAGCAGAGATAGCAGCGCTGTTGTGAATGGGTTTGAGATGAGTTCTGAGCAGAGGCTCCCTCTGGTGGTTACAAGCGGTACTAGTGAGGATTGTGAGGACTGGGAATCAGGTGTTACTGATTGGTCTTATATAAGGGAGTCATTTTCCCATCAGGGTTGCCGGTGATCAATTGTTCTGGTCTGAATCCTTCTTTCCAGTTTCCCTTGTAGCCTGCTGTGTCGTGTCTGCATCTCCTGCTATCAGATAAGACAATTTCTTTTTTTGTGTTTTTGCTATATTTTTGCATTTTGTCCTGCACTTCTGTGGGGGTCTTCTGGGTCCCCTCCGGGGGCTTTTGCCCTCTCAGTTTAGTCCAGCCACTGTGTTTTGTACTTTTGCTTTTTCCAGTTTTTTTTTCAGTGGCTGCTGTTTTGATTTTTTTACACCAGAGAACTAATTTAGGTGGTAGAGGTCGTGTGATCTCAGGTGATTTTGAAATTAGTAGAGTTGGTGTTTTTTCAGGGTTTTCTGAGATTGCAGTAAGTACCCTTCCTGTCCTTTTCTATTTAGATAGTTTGGGCCCCAGCGTTTGCTCATACTATTTTCTTTCTGTGTCAGTTTTTCCTCTTGTCTAACCGCCATTACATGTTTGGGGGCTTTCTATTATCTTTGGGGTTCTGCTCCGGGGCAGATAGCTTTCCTATTTCTATCTTTAGGTGTAGTTAGTTTCTCAGGCTGTGACGAGGCGTCTAGGACCAACGTAGGAACGCTCCACGGCTGCCTCTAGTTGTGGTGGTTAGTCAGGGTACTGCAATCTCATAGATTCCAACTGCTCTGGTGTATTTCCTTTTTTACCTGCACTCCTCAGCTACCGTAACATAACACAGCGCAGTATGTGAGCGAATGTCATAGACTGCGAGAAAGAGAATTATAATATGCCATGGACTTCTATAGCCCCCACCCTGGATCTGCCCCCATCACCCCTCCCTATGCCATGGACATCTATAGCCCCCACCCTGTATCTGCCCCCATCACCCCTCCCTATGCCATGGACTTCCATAGCCCCCACCCTAGATCTGCCCCTACCCAACATCCCTATCCCTATTCCATTTTGTACACTTGCTTTGGCAAAACTAATGTGTATTTAGTCCTGCCAATAAAGCTTCTTTGAATTTGAATTTGAATTTGTATGTCATCTAGTGTAGTGTATGTGATCTACGGTAGTGTATGTAATCTAGGATAGTGTATGTAATCTAGAGTAGTGTATGTGATCTAGAGCAGTGTATGTGATCAAGGGTAGTGTATATGATCTAGGGTACTGTATATGATCTATGGTTGTCTATGTGATGTAGGTAGTTTATGAGAACTAGGGTAGTGTATGTGATTTAGGGTAGTGTATGTAATCTAGGGTAATGTTTGTGATCCAGGGTAGTGTATGCAATCTAGGGTAGTGTACGTGATCTATGGTAGTGCATGTGATCTATGGTAGTCTACGTGATATAGTTAGTGTATATCATCTAGGGTAGTTTATGTGATCTAGGGTAGTGTATGAGATCTATGTAAGAGTATGTGAGCTAGGGTAGTGTATGTGATCTAGGATAGTGTATGTGATTTAGAGTAGTGTATGTCATCTAGTGTAGTGTATTTGATCTACAGTAGTGTATGTGATCTACGGTAGTGTATGTGATCTAGGGTAGTGTATGTCATCTAGGGTAGTGTATGTGATGTAGGATAGTGTATGTGATCTAAGGCAGTGTATGTAATCTAGGATAGTGTATGTAATCTAGAGTAGTGTATGTGATCTAGGGCAGTGTATTTGATCTAGTGTAGTGTATATGATCTAGGGTACTGTATGTGATCTATGGTTGTCTATGTGATGTAGGTAGTTTATGAGATCTAGGGTAGTGTATGTGATTTAGGGTAGTGTATGTAATCTAGGGTAATGTTTGTGATCCAGGGTAGTGTATGCAATCTTGGGTAGTGTATATGATCTATTGTAGCGTATGCGATCTAGGTTAGTGTACGTGATCTAGGGTAGTGTATGTGATCTATGGTAGTCTACGTGATGTAGTTAGTGTATGTGATTTAGGGTAGTGTATGTGATCTAGAGTAGTGTATGGGTTTTAGGGTAGTGAATGTCATCTAGTGTTGAGTATGTGATCTAGGTTAGTGTAGGGGTTCATGTCTACAGCCCTGTTGGTCTAGGACAGTGAAGTTGTCACAGGCTGAGGCAAGGAAGGTACGAATGGCAACACCACATTGTGAGCTAAGGAAGTTAAAACATTTACATGTAACATAGGGCAGTAAATGTATTAATTATAACATCCATAATGTGTAAGAATAGTAATGAAGTTAACAATAAAGTGTCATGTGATCTAAAGTAATAAAGGGTTAATATTAATATTTCTGGTGGGCTATAATAATCTTGCTCATACTGTCTGTTTTGTAGATTGTAGGCCCCCCTCATTTATTCTTCATTTGGCCTGTAGGCTACTCAATCACTCAGATTCTATATCATCTGCTATTTGACAATAACAGAGCAGCTTAAGTTATCAGAGAGTATATGTGATTGATTGATTGATTCATTGATTAATTGCCTGCCGAACTGAGATGATGCAGTGTCTGTATAGTCAATGAAAGCTATGTTGACAGTGTGATCAGAGAAGCAGAACACTGGTTATTAAATCCCATTTGACTAGAGTAGAACTCCTGACTCACATACAGTGGGGAAAATACAGAGGGTTCGGAAAGTATTCAGACCCCTTTAAAATTTTCACTGTTTGTTTCATTGCAGCCATTTGGTAAATGCAAAAAAGTTCATTTTTTTCTCACTAATGTACACTGTGCACCCCATCTTGACTGATAAAAACCAGAAATGTAGAAATTTTTGCAAATTTAGCAAAAAAGAGAAACTGAAATATCACATGGTCATAAGTATTCAGACCCTTTGCTCAGACACTCATATTTAAGTTACATGCTGTCCATTTCCTTGTGATCCTCGTTGAGATGATTCTATTCCTTCATTGGAGTCCAGCTGTGTTTAATTAAACTGATAGGACTTGATTTGGAAAGGCACACACCTGTCTATATAAGACCTCATAGCTCATAGTGCATGTCAGACCAAATGAGAATCATGAGGTCAAAGGAACTGGCCAAGGAGCTCAGAGACAAGGCACACATCTGGCCAAGGTTACAAAAGAATTTCTGCAGTCCTCAAGGTTCCTAAGAGCACAGTGGCCTCCATAATCCTTAAATGGAAGAAGGTTGGGACCACAAGAAGTCTTCCTAGACCTCACTGTCCAGCCAAACTGAGCAATCGTGGGAGAAGGGCCTTGGTGAGAGAGGTAAAGAAGATCCCCAAGATCACTGTGGCTGAGCTCCACAGATGCAGTAGTGAGATAAGAGAAAGTTCCACAAAGTCAACTATCACTGCAGCCCTCCACCAGTCAGGCCTTTATGGCAGAGTGGCCTGATGGAAGCCTCTCTTTAGTGCAAGACATATGAAAGCCCGCATAGAGTTTGCTAAAAAACACATGAAGGACTCCCAGACTATGAGAAATAAGATTATCTGGTCTGATGAGACGAAGATAGAACATTTTGGTGAAAATTCTAAGCGGTATGTGTGGAGAAAACCTGGCACTGCTCATCACCTGCCCAATACAATTCTAACAGTGAAACGTGGTGGCACCATCATGCTATGGGGGTGTTTTTCAGCTACAGGGACAGGACGACTGGTTGCAATTGTAGTAAACCTGAATGCGGCCAAGTATAGAGATATCTTGGATGAAATCCTCTTCCAGAGTGCTCTGGACCTCATACTTGGCCGAAGGTTCACCTTCCAATAAGACAATGACACCAAGCACACAGCTAAAATAACAAAGGAGTGGCTTCAGAACAACTCCGTGACCATTCTTGACTGGCCCAGCCAAAACCTTGACCTAAACTCAATTAAGCATCTCTGGAGAGACCTGAAAATGGCTGTTCGCCAACGTTCAACATCCAACCTGATGGAACTGGAGAGGATCTGCAAGGAAGAATGACTGAGGATCCCCAAATCCAGGTGTGAAAATCTTGATGCATCATTCCCAAGAAGACTCATAACTGTACAAGCTCAAAAGGGTGCTTCTACTCAATACTGAGCAAAGGATCTGAATACTTATGATCATGTGATATTTCAGTTTTTCTTTTTTAATAAATTTGCAAAAATTTCAGCATTCCTGTTTTCAGTAAGGATGGGTGCAGCGTTTACATTAATGAGAAAAAAAAAACTTTTTTGCATTTACCAAAAGGCTGTAATGAAACAGAGTGAAAAATTTAAAGGGGTCTGAATACTTTCCTAACCCACTGTAAGTATTTGATACACTGCCAATTTTGAAAGTTTTCCCACCTACAAAGAATGGAGAGGTTTGTAATTTTTATCGTTGGTACACTACAATTGTGACAGACAGAATCTTAAAAACATCCAGAAAATCGCATTGTATGATCTTTATATAATTAATTTGCATTTGATTGCATAAAATAAGTATTTGATACAATAAAAAACAGAACTTAATATTTGGTAGTGGTACAGAAATCTTTGTTTGCAATTACAGAGGTCAGACATTTCCTGTAGTTCTTGATAAAGTTTGCACACATTGTACCATGGATTTTGGCTCACTCCTCCATTTAGATCTTTTCAGATATTCAAGGCTGTTGCTAGACAAAATTAACTTTCAGCTCCCTCCAAAGATTTTCTATCAGGTTCAGGTCTGGAGACTGGCTAGGCCACTCCAGGACCTGGAAATGCTTTTAACTGATCCACTCCTTAATTGCCCTGGCTGTGTGTCCCGGGTCATTGTCATGCTGTAAGACCCTGCCAGTACCCATTTTCAATGCTCTTACTGAGAGAATGAGGTTGTTGGCCAAAATCTTGTGATACATTGTTAGGGTCTGCAGAACGCACCAAATATATGATGTGGAGAGGTGCGTTCGCAGCCCGGGGTCCACCGTGCAGGCGGAGCCTGTTGCTAGTGAAATGGCGCAAGAAGCGAACTCTGTTATCCCGCAGAGTCGCCAAAATAAACGCCGTAACGCACTGTGGCAATATGTGCGAACTCTGTTAATCCACAGAGCCGCTAGGAATG
Organism: Oophaga sylvatica; assembly: GCA_033576555.1. Lineage (NCBI taxonomy): Eukaryota > Metazoa > Chordata > Amphibia > Anura > Dendrobatidae > Oophaga > Oophaga sylvatica. The sequence continues at coordinate 348,212,474 of JARQOD010000006.1, forward strand.
CCGCAGCGCTATATGGCGATGTATGCGAACTCACTGAACACAACTGAGTCGCAAAATAAACACGCTAGGGCGCTGTCTAGCGTTGAAAGCGAACCCTGTTAATGTCACAGAGCCGCTGAGACAAACTTCTGTGTCCTGTCAGGCACCCAGGTACACAGTTAACTGCTAAGCGAACATAGAACGTGATCATGTGCTAATGTCCTCGCGGGAGTCACCCGCAATCTATGGCGTCTGAACGCCAGGCCCTGAATACGGCAATCAAACTCCTCACCGATTATGCCGGTAATCTAGGGCATCTGGAACACCGACCCTGACCAGCTAGCATACCAAACTCCTCACCGATTAAGTCGGTACTCTAGGGGCTTATTTCAGCCGGGCCCTAACCACACACACGCATGACCACACTGGCGCTAAGCATATAATGGTTGACACTAGCGCATGGCGGCCCAGGCATGCCACCCTTTTATAGTAACAGCTACAGGACCTGCCAGAGACAAGGACCAATGAAACTGTTCCAGAACACCAGTAGTCACAGGACCTTCCTGGCGGACCAATAGGAGATGCTGCAGTACCTGAGCATGTGACCCCTGATCTCCAATGAGAGATCTCACCCTGGACATGCTCAGAAGGGGAAAACAAGGACTTTGTCCTAAAGACGTCTGCTCGCCGCTAACCAGTACTGGCCACAATAGCAAAGCCTGGGAATGCAGCAGTAATTCTCTGCACACTGTTAGACTGGGCGAGACACTGGGACCGACGTCTAAGCTGAGCAGAGTCCACTGCGGCCGGAGACAAATGTGAGACCGCAGCTGGGATAGCTCGAGATTCCCCTTGTGCAGAAGCGGGAACTCGACCCCTAACATTACCCCCTCTCCTAGGGCCCCCCTTCTCTGGGCCTCGCTACGCTCAAAGGCAGCGATGAGCTGCGGAGCATGAACATGCTCGGCAGGCTCCCAGGACCTATCCTCAGGCCCATAACCCCTCCAATCCACAAAAAAAAAATTTTTGCCCCGTACCACCTTGCACCCTACAATGGCATTCACCTCGTAGTCGTCCAAAGACGAACCCGACGTCCCGGCAGATGACTCAGGCAACCGGGAGATGACCATGCGTTTTAGGAGGGACACATGGAAGGTTCGGAGATACCAAGGCGAGGCGGAAGGGCCAAACGGTAAACCACAGGGTTCCCCTGCTCAAGGACCTTGAAGGGACCCAAATAGCGGGGTGCCAACTTAGTGGATTCCACCCGTAGCCTGATGTTTCGGGCGGAGAGCCAGACTAGGTCGCCAGGAGCAAATGTCGGAGCGGGACGCCGATGGGCATCGGCAGAAGACCTCATCCTCTCCTTGGAAGCCTCAATGGCATCCTGGGTGCGGTCCCATATGTCCCGTGCTTCCACAGCCCAGTCTGCCACCCTGGAGTCCACACAAAAAGAAAAAAGCTGACAGCACTCAGACATTATAATGCACGTTCAGATGCCATCTGACCCAGTAGGATGGACAAGTACATACCATAGGAAAAAGGAGAACAGCATCAAATCCGGGTGAAGTAATAAAGGTTCTTTATTTGCCAGATGCAACGTTTCAACCAATACAGGTCTTTATCAAGAATCATATCATATGCTTGATAAAGACCTGTATTGGTTGAAACGTTGCATATGGCAAATAAAGAACTTTATTACTTCACCCGGATTTGATGCTGTTCTCCTTTTTCCTATGCCACCCTGGAGTCGGCGGAAGCCACGGGCATGGGCACCGGTACCCGCGGATGCTGGCCGTAATTTAAGAGGAATGGGGTCTGTCCAGTGGAGTCAGCCACAGCATTGTTTAGTGCGAATTCCGCCAACGGGAGCAAGGATGCCCAGTCATCCTGCCTGGCAGAGACAAAATGTCGCAAGTAGGTGACCAAGGTCTGGTTGGCCCTCTCTACCAACCCATTCGTCTCGGGATGATATGCAGAGGAGATGTTCAACTCAATGCAGAGCAGATGACACAACTCTCTCCAAACCGAGACGCAAATTGGGAACCTCGATCGCTGACAATCTTGTCTGGCATACCGTGTAGACGGAAGATGTGTCTAATAAACAATGCTGCCAAGGCCCGTGCAGAAGGTAACCGTGGTAGCAGCACTAAGTGCACCATTTTGGAGAAGTGGTCGGTGATCACCCAAATGATAGTGCAACCCCGAGACTTGGGTAAGCCCACCACAAAATCCATCCCGACCATCTACCAGGGCCTGTCTGCCACCGGCAAACGAAAAAGTAACCCAGCTGGCCATTGTGAGGGGACTTGTTCCTGGCGCAGGAGACACACGCCTGAACATACTCCCTGATGTCACGGACCATATATAGCCACCAGTATGTCCTCGCCAATAACTCAGTTGTCCTCTTTGCCCCACCCACCCTGGACGAGTATGCCCAAGAGAGTACCTCCGGTCGCAAATTAGTGGGCACAAAAGTCTTGCCCGGAGGCACAGACTCTAGCGAAACCGGGGCTACAGTTCTCAGGCTCTCTTCGGGGACAATAAACCGAGGCTCCTCATCCTCCTCCTCTGATGACACTAAGGAGCGAGAGAGAGCGTCGGCCCGAACATTCTTCACACCGGAAAGAAAATGGAGGGTGAAGTGGAACCGGGAGAAAAATAGGGACCATCTTGCCTGGCGAGAATTTAGCCGCTGAGCCGTTTGCAAATATACCAAGTTTTTGTGGTCGGTGAAGACTTGGAAGGGAAAACGAGCCCCCTCCAGAAGATGTCTCCACTCAGAGAAGGCCAACTTCATAGCCAGCAACTCCCTGTCCCCGATGGAATAATTCCTCTGCTGGTGTAAAGGTTTTAGAAAAGAAGAAGCAGGGATGCTTCCGACCTTGAGCATCATTTTGATAAAGGACTGCTCCAGAACCAACAGAAGAGGCGTCCACCTCTAAAATAAACGGCTTATCAACATCAGGGCGATGTAATATTGGAGCACTGGCAAAATGCGACTTGATGGAAGAGAACGCCTTGGAGGCCTCCTCAGACCACAACTTGGGATTTGCTCCCTTCTTGGTGAGGGCTACCAAGGGAGCTACCAAAGTCGAGAAATGGGGAATGAACTGGCGATAATAATTAATGAACCCCATGAAGTGCTGCACCCCTTTAAGAGAATGGGGTCCTTGCCAGTCCATTACAGCCTGTAGTTTGGCAGGATCCATAGCCAATCCCTGGGCAGAGATGATATAGCCCAGGAAAGGTAAGGACTCCTGCTCAAATACACATTTCTCAAGCTTGGCAGAGGGAGTTTGCCCGTAAGAGGTTGAAGACTTTGTTGACATCCCTCCGGTGAGAGTCTATATCTGGTGAAAAGATGAGAATATCATCCAGATAGACTACTACAGAGGTGGAGAGCATATCCTGGAAGATATCATTGACAAAGTCTTGGAAAACAGCGGGAGCATTACAGAGCCCGAAGGGCATCACCAGGTATTCATAATGCCCATCCCTGGTATTAAAAGCTGTCTTCCACTCGTCCCCCTCATGGATGCGAATTAGGTTATAGGCACCACGTAGATCAAGCTTGGTAAATACTCTTGCTCCTCGGAGCCTATCAAAGAGCTCAGAGATTAGGGGCAACGGGTACTTATTCTTGACGGTGATAGCGTTAAGACCCCTGTAGTCAATACATGGACGTAATTCTCCGTTCTTCTTTTGCACAAAGAAGAACCCCGCCCCTGCTGGTGACACCGACTTCCTAATGAACCCTCTTGCCAAATTCTCCTGAATATACTGGGACATGGCCTCCATCTCAGGAAGCGAGAGGGGGTAGATTCTCCCCCGAGGGGTTCTGCTCCAGGCAAGAGATCAATAGGACAGTCGTAGGGGCGATGAGGTGGAAGAGTCTCCGCCGACTTCTTGGAGAAAACGTCTGCATATGACAAATAACACTGAGGAAGAGAAGTGAGATCTACGGGTATCTCTGTGGTGGTGACCTGAACGCACTCCCTGACGCACCTGCCTCTACATGAATCACCCAACCCAGTATCCTCCAAGAGGACCACTCAGTATGGGGAGAGTGGTAACGGAGCCAAGGTACTCCCAGCAACACCTCGTCTATTCCCTCGGGCAGGACAAGAAAAGAAATACTCTCCTGATGGGAAGGGGACATAGATAAAGTGAGAGGGATCGTCTGGTGGGTGATTTGTGAGGGCAGAGTTGATCCATTCACTACTCGCACAGTCACCGGTTTGGCGAGCATCACCAGAGGTATAGTGTGGCGGAGAGCAAATGCAGAGGACATGAAATTCCCCTCGGCTCCAGAATCCGCACAGAGCTCGGCGGTGAACGTGGATAGATCTACTGTAATTGTCCCCTTAAAGGACAACTTGGTGGAAAATGCTGCAGTGTCTAGTGAACCTCCTCCCAAGGTCATTAGACGCGACCGTTTTCCCGACTGCTGTGGACATTTGTTGGCATAATGTCCTAACTGCTGGCAGATGTTACAGACCATGGGTACTCGAGCGGCCCGGGACTTAGGTCCTGCTCGAGAAACCTCCATGGCCTCATGGAAGTCGGGCGCCTGGCTGGAAGATTCTAGAGGTCTGGCAAAGGTGGGAGCCAGCCGAAACCTCTGCCTACACTGGGACCGCTCCAACCTCCGCTCGTGAAAACGGAGGTCGATGCGAGTAGATATGGCGATAAGCTTCTCCAGTGTGGCGCGAATCTCCCTGGTAGCCAAGGCGTCTTTCACATGGCCCGCTAGTCCTCTCCAAAACACGGGAATGAGGACTTTATCCGGCCAGTCCAACTCCGAGGACAGAGTCCGAAATTGGACAGCAAAACAGCTGACCAAGGACAAACCCTGTGAACTTGCCAGAAGTTGGAGCGCCGTATCGTGGGTAACCTGAGGTCCTAGAAAGACCTTTTTTAGAGCCTCCAGAAAACGAGGAGCACTCCGCACCACACGGTCGTCACACTCCCACAGCGGGGTGGCCCACTCTAACGCTCTGCCCGACAGAAGAGATATTACAAAGCCCACTTGTGCCCGATCCGTGGGGAAACGTGCAGCCAGAAGCTCGAGTTGTATAGAGCACTGACTCACGAATCCCCGACATTGCTTGCTGTCACCAGCAAACTTGTCTGGAAGCAGGAGGTGGGATATTGTGGGGGCAGAGGTGGCAGTGGACACACTGGCTGCAGCCACGCTAGCAGCCTGAACAGCGACTGCGGTAACATCCACAGCTGAAGTTGTGCGCTCAAGAGCCGCCAACCTACCCTCCAGCTGCTGGATGTCCCGTAGTAGACGCCGGTCATCCGCCATTTTACTAGCCAGACCCTGGCGCTAGTGTTATGTTAGGGTCTGCGGAACGCACCAAATATATGATGTGGAGAGGTGCGTTTGCAGCCTGGGGTCCACCGTGCAGGCGGAGCCTGCTGCTAGTAAAATGGCGCAAGAAGCGAACTCTGTTATCCCGCAGAGTCGCCAAAATAAATGCCGTAACGCACTGTGGCAATATGTGCGAACTCTGTTAATCCACAGAGTCGCTAGGAATGCCGCAGCGCTATATGGCGATGTGTGCGAACTCACTGAACACAACTTAGTCGCAAAATAAACAAGCTAGGGCGCTGTCTAGCGTTGAAAGTGAACCCTGTTATGTCACAGAGCCGCTGAGACAAACTTCTGTTTCCTGTCAGGCACCCAGGTACACAGTTAACTGCTAAGCGAACTTAGAACGTGATCATGCGCTAATGTCCTCGCGGGAATCACCCGCAATCTATGGCGTCTGAATGCCAGGTCCTGAATACGGCAATCAAACTCCTCACCGATTATGCCGGTAATCTAGGGCATCTAGGACACCGACCCTGACCAGCTAGCATACCAAACTCCTCAACGATTAAGTCGGTATTCTAGGGGCTTATTTCAGCCGGGCCCTAACCACACACACGCATGACCACACTGGCGCTAAGCATATAATGGTTGACACTAGCGCATGGCGGCCCAGGCATGCCACCCTTTTATAGTAACAGCTACAGGACCTGCCAGAGACAAGGACCAATGAAACTGTTCCAGAACACCAGTAGTCACAGGACCTTCCTGGCAGACCAATAGGAGCTGCTGCAGTACCTGAGCACGTGACCCCTGATCTCCAGTGAGAGATCTCACCCTGGGCATGCTCAGAAGGGGAAAACAAGGACTTTGTCCTAAAGACGTCTGCTCGCCGCTAACCAGTACTGGCCACAATAGCAAAGCCTGGAGATGCAGCAGTAATTCTCTGCACACTGTTAGACTGGGCGAGACGCTGGGACCGACGTCTAAGCTGAGCAGAGTCCACTGCGGCCGGAGACGAATGTGAGACCGCAGCTGGGATAGCTCGAGATTCCCCTTGTGCAGAAGCGGGAACTCGACCCCTAACATACATGACCCCATCCATCCTCCATTCAATACAGTGCAGTCATCCTGCCCTCTTTATAGAAAACCACCACCAAAATATGATGTCCCCCATGTTTCACGATTAAAATGGTATTCTTGAGGTTGTACTCATCCTTCTTCCTCAAACACTAGGAATGGAGTTGATACCAAAAAGTTCTATTTTGGTCTTATTTCACCACATGATCTTCTCCCATTCCTCCTTTGTATCATCCAGATGGTCATTGGTGAACTTCAAACAGGCCTGGACATGTGCTGGTTTGAGCAGGAGAACCTTGCAAGCCCTGCAGGTTTTTAATCCATGACTGCGTAGTGTGTTACTAACAGTAATGTTTGAGACTGTGGTCCCAGCTCTCTTCAGGTCATTTACCAGGTCCTCCCGTGTAGTTTTGGGCTGATTCTTGACCTTTCTCAGAACCATTCCTACCCCACGGGGCCAGATCTTGCATGGAGCCCAGGCCGAGGAAGATTGAGAGTAATCTTGTGTTTCTTCCAATATCTAATAATTGTGCCAACAGTTGCATTTTCACCAAACTGCTTGCCTATTGTCCTGTAGCCCATCCCAGCTATGTGCAGGTCTACCATTTTTATCCCTGCTGTCCTGGGACAGCTATTTCATCTTGGCAATGGTGGAGAGGTTGGAGTGTGATTACTTTAGTGTGTGGACAGGTGTCTTTTATAAAGGTAACTAGTTCAAACAGGTGCAATTAATACAGGTAATGAGTGCAAAGTAGTGGGCTTCTTAAAGAAAATCTAACAAGTCTGTGAAAGCCAGAAATATTGTTGGTTTGTAGGTGATCAAATACCTATTTCATGCAATAAAATGCAAATTTACCCCTTCCCGACATGTGCCATATGTATACAGTGCTACAGGAGTTGTGTCTGTTTTTTTTCGTGTCAGGAGTTGCATTCCTGCATAAATACAGCGTGATAATCATGCTGGCTCACGCTGAGCACCGCTGCGATCAAATGTGGGAGCTAACACCCTGCAGCAACCCCCACAATTGCTGATAGCACCGATCGTGGGCGTTTAACCCCTCTGATTCCACTGTCAATAGTGACATTGTGGGACTTTGCAGAGGGAGGGAGCTCCCTGTGTGCTCCCATTGTGATTGCACTGTGTCAATAGTCTCCACGGAGACCCTTAAGGGTATGCCACACTAAACAACATCGCTAACAGGATCGCTAAAAAACGTCACTATTTAGCGATCCCGTTAGCGATGTTGTTGTGTGCGGAATCTACCAGCGACGAGGCCCCTGCTGTGATCTCGTTCATCACAGCGATCGTTCCGGACCCTATTTTCGTCGCTGGCGCCCCGCTGGTAAGTATCTAATCGCTGAGTGTGGCACCTTTTTTAGCGATTTAGCGGTACTTTTGTACAGCTAAAGTCGTTAAGGAGATCGCTAACCGCGATAGCGTCCTAACGACATCGCTAAAATAGGTAGCTACTAGCGATATAGAAACAATCCCGCTAGCGATCTCATTAGTATGCGACGCTAACGAGATCGCTAGCGGGATTGTGTAGTGTGGCAGTACCTTTAGTGAAAATATGGCCAAGGGGTCATTCAGGGACGGTGGCCTGTCAGCTCATGCTCAGAGCAGGAGCTGACATGCCTCCTCCCTGCATCTGAGATGCTGATTTAATGCTCTGCAATGCAGAACCATTGCAGAGTATTAGATCAGCGATCTGTCAGAATACAGTTGTTGTCTCATCCTGGGACAATGTAAAAAAGTTTTTTAAAAAAGTTAATAAAAATTGTAAAAACATGTTACAAAAATAAAAAAAGAACAAAAAAAGAAAAATATTATTCCAACAAATGCATTTAGTTATGTAAAAACAAAAATAAGCAAAAAAGCACACATATTTAATATATCGCCTTGTCAGGAACGACCCATCCTTTAAAACTGTCCCACTAGTTAACCCCTTCAGTAAACATCATTTAAAAATAAATAAAAAACTATGCTTTCTCATCATACAGCTGAACAAAAAGTGGAATAAAACGCAATAAAAAATACGAATATAAATAAAAATGGTATTTCTTGAAATTACATCTTGTCCCGCACAAAACAACCCAACATACAGCTCCATAAGCAGAAAAAATTAAAAAAATTATAGCTCTTAGAATAAAGTGATGCAAAAATAAATATTTTTTCAATGAAAAAGTTTTTATTACGTTAATTCGCCAAGACATAAAAACATGATGTAAATGTGATATTGCTGTAATCGTACTCACCCAAAGAATAAAGCCGCCTTATCAATTTTGTCACATGCGAAACGGCATAAAAAAACAAAAAAACAATTCCTGAATTGCTGGTTTTTGTTCATTCTGCCTCACAAAAATCAGAATAGAAAGCGATCAAAAAATGTAATGTACCAGAAAATGGTACCAATAAAAACGTCTACTCAACTTGCAAAAAACAAGCCCTAACATGACTTTGTCAGCTCAAATAAGGAAAAAATATTACCATCTAAATATGGGGATGTAAAAACTAGTTTTTGTAATAAAAAGCATTTTTTAGTGTGTGACAGCAGCCAAACAGAAAAAAAACACTTTAAATCTGGTATAACTGTAACAGCACTGACCCAAAGAATAAAGTCATCTAATCACTTATATCACACGAGGAATGGTGTACAAAATAAATAAAACCAATTCGTCACCTGCTTGGCTCACATTTCCTGGCAGTGAGGCTTGGCTCGCATTTATTCTGCACATTACACTGAGCTCTTACACCTGGGTTTCCGTGTAATTCTATGAAATACGTGATTCAGATGGAACCCCTGTTGGAAAATTCTCTATAATTAGGCAAATGGAGGCACTATGAATGCTGTCTGACTTGTGATCCGGTGGTGTCCGTCTTTTTAGGTGAGCATAAAAGAGCGGTCCACCACAGTTTTGTGCACTTCTTAAAAAAAAGGACACCTCTGAACAGAGGCCAGACAGAGGCCAGAGTAACTCTGTTGCCTCATTATAGTGAGTGCCTTCCTCAGGAGTTTCATCTGAATCACGTCACTTGGACATTTAGATGTAAATCTCGATGTAAGAGCTCAGCGTAGAGTGCTGGATAAATGTGATCCCAAATGTTATGTAAAGTGTTCCCAACAAACGCTTAACTCAATCCACAAAAAAAGCAAGTCCCCACTAAGGTTCGTCATCTGTCAATGTAAATATGTCCAATATGCCCCCTCCCTTTTGAGCCCCACAGTGTGTCTAAAACACATTGAGCATCCACATGTTTGGCATTTCTGTAGCTATGACAGACCGCATAATTTATGGGTGCATGCCTCCATAAGCATGAGCTGGGCACCACAATGTACTGGGCACTGCAATGGCACATCTTCCCTTCTGAGCTTTGCACTGTGTCTCAAAAGCAGTTTTCGAACACATATGGGGTATTGGTGTACACAGGAGAAATTTCACAACAATTTTTGGAGTGCATTTCTTCCTCTTACCCTTGTGAAAATAAACAATTGGGGCTAAAAGAACATTTTTGTGGTAAAAAATGTGATTTTTTTTTCTAACTTCATGGCTCAACGTTATAAATTTCTGTGAAGCACCTGTGGGTTTATGGTGCTTACCACACATCTAGATAAATTCTTTGAGGGGTATAATTTCCAATGTGGGGTTACTTGTTGGGGGGTTCAACTCTTTAGGCATATCTGTGGCTCTCCATCCCAATATGAAACCCGCAGAATATTCCATCAAAATCTGTTTTCCAAAATGTGACTTCTTCCTTTCTGAGCCCTGCCTAGCTCCCAAACAGTAGTTTTTCTTCACATATGGGGTTACTCTTGAGAAATTGTGCAACAAATGTAAGGTCCATTTTTTCCTGTTACCCTTGTGAAAATTAAAAAAAATGGGGCTAAAACATTTCTCCACAGCTCAACATTATAAACTTCTGTGAAGCACCTGGGGGTTCAAGTTGCTCACCACACATCTAGATAAGCTCCTTAAGGGGTCTAGTTTCTAAAATGGTGTCACTTGTGGGGGGTTTCCACTCTTTAGGCACATCAGGTGCTCTCCAAATGTGACATGGCATCTGCTAATGATTCCAGCAAATTTTGCATTCAAAAAGTCAAATGACGATCGTTCCCCTATGGATCCTGCCATGTGCTTAAACAGCAGTTTTCCTCCACATATTGGATATCTACGCGCTCAGGAGAAATTGCACAAGAAATTGTATGGTGCATTTTCTCCTGTTAACCATGTGAAAATTAAAAAATGGGGCTAAAAAAATATTTTTGTGGGAAAAATGTGATATGTTTTTGTTTATGGCTCAACATTATACAGTGCCTTGCGAAAGTATTCGGCTCCCTGGAACTTTTCAACCTTTTCCCACATATCATGCTTCAAACATAAATATAACAAATGCAAATTTTTGGTGAAGAATCAATAAGTGGGACACAAATGTGAAGTTGAATAAAATTTATTAGCTATTTAAAAATTTTTTTGGAAATACAAAAACTGAAAAGTGGGGCGTGCAATATTATTCGGCCCCTTTAACTTAATACTTTGCTGCGCCACCTTTTGCTGCGATTAGAACTGCAAGTCGCTTGGGGTATGTCTCTATCAGTTTTGTACATTGAGAGACTGAAATTCTTGCCCATTCTTCCTTGGCAAACAGCTCGAGCTCACTGAGGTTGAATGGAGATTGTTTGTGAGCAGCAGTTTTCAGCTCTTTCCACAGATTCTCAATTGGATTCAGGTCTGGACTTTGACTTAGCCATTCTAACACCTGAATACCCCCTGAATAAAAAAGTGCAATCAACAATTATAGTAATATTTAAGAATAATTTATTGGCATATATTCAAAATAAACAAATATTAAAATATTCAACAGCTGATATAAGAGCAAAAAAAGGAGTATGGAAAATATAGAGAATGCAGTACAACCACGTTATCTCAACAAAAATATTTTGTGTGCATAAAAATATAATTAACAATAATAATAATAAAGAAATAATTTATTAATTTATATATTATTTAATAAAAAATGCCAACGATCAAAAAAGTGCAATAGTGCCAAATAAATACAATTCATACACATATATTATTGAGTGACCCAATGTAAATAAATATAAATGCAATATAAAAAATATATAATTATATATATATATTATTATTTTAGATATTTTATTATTATTATTGTTAATTAAACTTTTATACACACAAAATATTTTTGTTGAGATAACGTGGTTGTACTGCATTCTCTATATTTTCCATACTCCTGTTTTGCTCTTATATCAGCTGTTTAATATTTTAATATTATGTTTATTTTGAATATATACCAATAAATTATTCTTAAATATAGTTGTTGATTGCACTTTTTTATTCAGGAAGATTTTTTCTGTTTTTTGTGCAAAACTTTTTAGGTATATACAATTGTTTTTTTTCTGATTTATTAACACCTGAATACGTTTATTTATGAAACATTCCATTGTAGATTTTGCTTTATGTTTGGGATCATTGTCTTGTTGGAAGACAAATCTCCATCCCAGTCTCAGGTCTGTTGCAGACTCCAACAGGTTTTCTTCAAAAATGGTCCTGTATTTGGCTCCATCCATCTTCCCATCAATTATAACCATCTTCCCTGTCCCTTCTGAAGAAAATCAGGCCCAAACCGTGATGCTGCCACCACCATGTTTGACAGTGGGGATGGTGTGTTCAGGGTGATGAGCTGTGTTGCCTTTATGCCAAACATATCGTTTGGCATTGTTGCCAAAAAGTTAGATTTTGGTTTCATTTGACCAGAGCACCTTCTTCCACATGTTTGGTGTGTCTCCCATGTGGCTTGTTGCAAACTTTAAATGACACTTTTTATGGATATCTTTGAGAAATGGCTTTCTTCTTGCCACTCTTCCATAAAGGCCAGATTTGTAAAGTGTATGACTGATTGTTGTCCTATGGACAGACTGTCCCACCTCAGCTGTAGATCACTGCAGTTCATCCAGAGTGATCATGGGCCTCATCGCTTGCACAGTGCTCCTTGGGATGTTTAAAGTTTTGGAAATCATTTTGTATCCAAATCCGGATTTAAACTTCTCCACAACAGTATCACGGACCTGCCTATTGTGTTCCTTGGTCTTCATGATTCTCTCTGTGCTTCAAACAGAACCCTGAGACTATCACAGAGCAGGTGCATTTATACGGAGAATTGATTACACACAGGTGGATTATATTTATAATCATTAGTCATTTAGGATAACATTGGATCATTCAGAGATCCACAATGAACTTCTGGAGTGAGTTTGCTGCACTGAAAGTAAAGGGGCCGAATAATATTGCACGCCCCACTTTTCAGTTTTTGTATTTCCACAAAAATGTAAAATAACCAATAAATTTCATTCTACTTCACAATTGTGTCCCACTTGTTGTTGATTCTTCACCAAAAATTTACATTTGGTATCTTTATGTTTGAAGTATGATATGTGGGAAAAGGTTGAAAAGTTCCAGGGAGCCGAATACTTTCGCAAGGCACTGTAAACTTCAGTGAAGCACCTAAGTTCCCTGAGAGGTCTAGTTTCCAAAATGAGGTTATTTGTGGGGGAGGTTCAACTCTCTTGGCATATTAGGGGCTCTCCAAACGTGACATGACGTACACTATTGATTCCAGCAAATTGTGCTTTCAAAAGGTCAAATGGCCCTGTCATGCACCAAAACAGTAGTTTTCCCCCACATAAGGGATATATGCATACTCAAGAGGAATTTCGCAATAAATCAATAAATTGTATGGTGCAATTGCAATTTCTCATGTTACCCTTGTGAAAGTGCAAAATTTGGGGCTAAAATACATCTTTGTGGGAACAATGTGATTTTTCTTCTACTTTCACGGCTCAATGTTTCCAAACTGGTGTCACTTGTGAATTGTGAATTGTTTCCACTGTTTAGGCACATCATGGCATCCGCTAATTATTCCAGCAAATTTCACAATCAAAAATCAAATGGTGCTCCTTCTCTTCCAAGCTCTGCTGTGTGCCCAACAGTGGTTTTCCACCACATATGGGGCACCTGCATGCTCAGGAGAAATTATACAACAATTTTTGGGGTCCATTATTACCTGTTACCCTGTAAAAAAATAAAATTGGGTCTAAATAACATTTTTGTGAAAAAAAGTTAAATGTTAATTTTTTTCCTTCCACATTCCATTATGTGCAGTGATAGTTGACTTTGTGGAACTTTCTCCCATCACCCTACTGCATCTGTGAAGCTCAGTCACAGTGATCTTGGGGTTCTTCTTTACCTCTCTCACCAAGGCTCTTTTCACACGATTGCTCAGATTGGCTGGACGGTCAGGTCTAGGAAGACTTCTGGTGGTCCCAAACTTCTTCCATTTAAGGATTATGGAGGCTACTGTGCTCTTAGGAACCTTGAGTACTGCAGAAATTCTTTTGTAACCTTGGCCAGATGTGTGCCTTGCCACAGTTCTGTCTCTTAGCTCCTTGGCCAGTTCCTTTGACCTCATGATTCTCACTTGGTCTGACATGCACTATTAGCTGTCGTTTAGATACAGATTGGGATAAGTGTGGTAAATATCTGCGCTGCTGAATCACTAAAATTCCAGAGATTATTAGTACATGTGGCTTTATTATTATATTATTTATGCACTCTGAGCTGTGAGGTCTTATATGGACAGGTGTGTGCCTTTACAAATCAAGTCCTATCAGTTTAATTAACCACAGCTGGACTCCAATGAAGGAGTAGAACCATCTTAAGGAGGATCACGAGGAAATGGACAGCATGTGACGTAAAAATGAGTGTCTGAGCAAAGGGTCTGACTACTTATGACCATGTGATATTTCAGTTTTTGTTTTTTAATTAATTTGCAAAAAGTTCTACATTTCTGGTTTTCATCAGTCAAGATGGAGTAGAGTGTACATTAATGAGAAAAAAATGAACTTTTTTGCATTTACCAAATGGCTGCAATGAAACAAAGAGTGAAAAATTTAAAGGGGTCTGAATACTTTCCGAACCCGCTATAAATGTTTATTGGCAGGTGTAAGACAAACAATGGTATACTTATATTTGACGGTATGTCACTGTACCACCAACATGGATCATCCTTTGGTAGGTGGTAACCTATTCACACTATATCACCAAAATACTACAGCACTTAGCACTTTATTATTAAAGCAAATATCACAGATTATGGTCAGCACTAAGCACTTTATCATGTGTGCTAGAAATAATCAGTGAAACCCCACTGTATCTATCATGTATACTTTAATTGTTGTGACAGTCTGCATTAGCTTAGTACTATTATGTGCGTTTTCAACTTCTAATGAACCTTTGAGAAACAACAATGCGGAAATGCATCGAGTTTTGAGTATTGAGTTTTGAATATTAATATTTATCCACTGGAGATAATATTTATTTAGAGATTATGGAGTGCACCCAAAGGCAGTGGGGTACTCGGTAACGGGCCAGGCGGTTCTTAAAGGGGAAGTCACGGCAGCAGTGACCATGTCCATGGCCCTGGGCGTCCAATAAAAATGTTGAGAAAAAGTAAAAGGGAATAGATGATAGAGGATTAGTTTGTGACGCCTCCCGTGGTGTTCGGCAATTAGAAGATGGCCGACGCTGTTATTCAGGTCCACTGGGGCGGTTGATGACGCCGCAGAGATGTTACAGCTCTCCACGGGTAGAGGTATGCCCCAGGGCAGTTATAGGGTTAATGATGATGCAAGAACAAAAGCAAGGCACATGCAAATCAGTGGGGATCACCAAAAAAATCAATCACAAAGGAATATATATAGCATAACAATTTATTGAAGTACAAAAAAAGGAAAAACACACACCTTATTAAAAACAGTTAAAAAACACTTATGGTGTAAAGAAAGTCCAACAAAATCGAGAGTAAAATACTCTAAATACTCATATGCTAATCTTAATACATAACAGTAAAGGATAACGCCCCAACCAAAAATTAGCTGTGGACCTAAACTCCTGTTGTCAACATCATTATATACATAAAAAGGGCCGATCAGAATATACCAACAGGTTGGAATAATAATCCCCATGAAGCTGGCATGCGAGTACCAGGACCCACGCGTTCCGACACAGATCGTGTCTTTCTCAAGTTAGGGTTAATGATGATGGTAACAATTGTAGTGCAGGATAGGTGACACAGTAAATTAAACTGAGGACACAGCAGGGTGCAGTCTTCGCACTTTACTCACAGTCTTTCAGGTTACAATCCCCAGCCGGGGTGCTGTGTCTTCTGGGTCAGTGGTCCAGCCAGCTCTCGGGTAGTTTGGGGAACACTTTGCCAGAATCCCCTTCTTATGTTCCTTTCTCTGGACGTCTCTTTCAGCGCCAGCTCACTCCACTCCTGCCCTGCGCCTCACACACAGTGTCACAAGCCAGCAGCCTCAGATCCTGTTGCTTCAGATGCTGCACATCTCGTATCTTCACAACATAGACAATTGCCTTCAGATGACCCGAGTCAGGTCTGAGCATTCCTACATGAACAGTTTACTGGAAATTGGATTGGACATCGTGGGCCAGTTGAATGGCCACCAAGGTCCCCCAATCTGACACCATTAGACTTTTATCTTTGAGGTCATCTGAAGGCAATTGTCTATGCTGTGAAGATAGGAGATGTGCAGCATCTGAAACAACGGATACTGGAAGCCTGTGCTAGCATTTCTTCTGTGGTGTTGCTCTCAGTGTGTCAAGAGTGAGAGAAGAGGGTTGCATTGACAATCCAACATATTGGGCAGCGCTTTGAACACATTTTATAAGTGGTCATAAACTTATAAATAACTCATAAAAGAATAACGTTACGTTAAAACCAAGCACACCATTGTTTGCCTTGTGAAATTCTCAATAAGTTTCACGTGTCACATGAAACTTATTGAGAATTTCACAAGGCAAACAATGGTGTGCTTGGTTTTAACGTAACATTATTCTTTTATGAGTTATTTATAAGTTTATGACCACTTATAAAATGTGTTCAAAGCGCTGCCCAATATGTTGGATTGTCAATGCAAATTCTCAATAAGTTTCACGTGTCACATGACACTCTTCCCATTGAAAAAAGTAAAGTTGGATCCAAAATGGCCGACTTCAAAATGGCCACCATGGTCATCACCCATCTTGAAAAGTTTTCACCCTCTCATATGTGCCACAAACAGGAAGATGAAATCACCAACCATTCCCATTTTATTTAGGTGTATCCATATAAATGGCCCACCCTGTATTTCCCCCACTGTATCTAATAATTTTATGTTTGTTTTGTAGTATTTTTTCTGTGAGATGTTTTTCTATTTAGATACCACTTTACCATTTCTATTGTGATACTTATTCACAAAACAATATTATTGTCATGCAGTGACCATATAGTGACAGATTTCAGCTCTACATTGGTGCTTTGCAAACATATAACTTAATAGAGTACAGTTAAATCTTGTGACTCAAAGGTAAAGACTTCTTTGATTGAAGTCCTACTTTTTTAATGTCTTTTTAATGTTTTTCCAACTACTCCAGATATCCATGATGACTTCTACTAGCCATAACTAGAGACGAGCGACTTTCCCTTTTTTAGGGTCGAGTCAAAAGTCGGGTCGAAGGAAATCAGCCGACTATCGGGAAAAGTCGGTGGTCTGACTGAAACACGAAAGCCAATGCAAGTCAATGGGGAAGCAAAGTCGCCATGAAGTGGAGGACAGTAAACACACCTACAGTGCCCATTTCAATGTCAACAACATAAATTCTTATTACTTAAGCTTGGCAACCTTAATTAACTTTATACTAATAGTTCCGCATTGAAAACTGTGGGTTATTTCGCAAAACGTGTGGGGACGGGTAGGGCTGGCTCACGGTTTTCGTGTGACCCGGGCCAAAGAGTGTCAGTGTGCCCCTGTATGTGTTAAAGGCACAGAAGTATAGGTGTAGTACAATGAAAAATACTTCACTTCTTACATGACATGACTGATATCTATGTTAAAATCTACAATAGCTCAAAAAACGGACAGTATATTCCTTCATACAGTATTATGGCCACAACATAGTGCGTCATACAGAATAATGAGCCCCTTATATTGCTCCATACAGAATGGGCTCCATATAATGATCCATACAGAATAGGCCCCATATGTGCCCCATATGATGCTCCATACCCTATATGATGCCCCATAAATAATGAACCCCATATGATTCTCCAGTATATGATGGGCCCCATGGATGATGCGCCAGTGTCTATTTTCCCTCTTTTAGAATGCTCCAGTATGTGATAGGCCCCATGGATGCTGCTCCAGTGTCTGATCTGCCCCATTTAGAATGCTCAAATTCAAATTCAAATTCAAAGAAGCTTTATTGGCAGGACTAAATACACATTAGTTTTGCCAAAGCAAGTGTACAAAAGGGGGATAGGGATAGGGATGTTGAGTAGGGGCAGATCCAGGGTAGGGGCTATGGAAGTCCATGGCATAGGGAGGGGTGATGGGGGCGCAGGTCCAGGGTGGGGGCTATAAAAGTCCATGGCATAGGGTGGGGTGATGGGGGCAGATCCGGGGTGGGGGCTATAGAAGTCCATGGCATATCATAGTTCTCTATCTCGCAGTCTATGACATATGACATGCTCCAGTATATGATGGGCCACATGGATGATGCTCCAGTGTCTTATGGGCCAAAATAATGCTCCATATATAATGCACCCCATTTATAATGATCCAGTGTATAATGGTCCCCGTAAATGCAGCTCCAGTGTCTGTTTTCCCCCTTTTAGAATGCTCCAGCATATGATGGGCCCCAAGGATGCTGTTGCAGTGTATGATCTGCCCCATTTAGAATACTCCAGCATATGATGGGCCCCATGCATGCTGCTCCAGTGTCTGATCTGCCCCATTTTTAATGCTCAAGTGTATGCTGGGCCCATATATAATTCTCGAGTGTATAATGCTCCCCATATATTGCTCCAAACATTAAAAAAATGTAATACCTCTCCTCGCTGTGCACTGCTCTACTCTGGACTCCTCATCATCGCCATGTTACAGCTCACTGCACTTGGACTGTTTAGGCAGAGGGTGTACAGACGTGACATCATCGCGCTCTCTAAGCTGAATGTCACTGTCAGGAAAAGCAGAAGACGTCACAGCGGTGGAGCAAGGAGAGGTAAGTATTGCAAGTGCTGGGGCCCTGAGCAAGCAGGGGGACCCACTCATGGGCGACGGCACTGGCACAGGGCCCCTCATAGTACGCCGGTGTGTCTGACGGCTAGTGGGCCCTCCCACCATCAGAGACACTTTTTTGTACTATGAGGGGCCCTGTGCAAGTGCCGTCGCCCACGAGTCAGCCCCCCCACCTGCTCAGGGAACCGGCAATTGCCCGGGGGCACCAGGTGCTGACGCCAGCCCTGGGGGGGAATTGTATGTTTTGTAGTGCGTTCACACTTGCAAGTGCATGTTCATTAAATGTCTAAGCATGCAACTGGTATTCAAATTTCTGAGATTTTTCCCACAGCTAAAGGTCCTTCCGCACTTCTTACAGATAACCTTTGCCTCATCAATAGGATTTTGGTCAAAAAAGTGCCACACTGGACTCTTCCCACTATGGTATAAATTTTCAGGGCTTGCACGCTGTGCTAATTTGACCGTCTGGCCAAGCTGTCCTGCAACTCTTTTTGTTTTTTTAACACCTTTTTGGACTGCTACGGGCCTGACAGATAACTCCCGCTGCGATGTCGATACCTGCTATGGATCCTCCTCCTCTTTGGAGCTATTGCCAGCGGCACCCTCTTCCCCCCCTGGATGGCAATCAGGGTCAACAACTGGGTCATCCATCACCTCCACTTCAATTTCATGTGCACCTTCCTCTGTTTCACCGTGTAAGGTGGTATAGTATGCAGGAAGGGGCACCTGAGTTTCATCAGGGTCACATTCTGGCTCAGTAGACTGCGAGGGCAATGTAGTAGTCTGGTTGAATGTACCAGCACAATCATATAGCAGTGGCTGTGCATCAGTGCACTCCATGTCAGATTCATGTTGTACTGGGGAATTCAGGATTTGACTTGATAACCCAGGCATGGTATGCGAAAAGAGCTCCATGGAGTAATCTGAAGTGTGGCCTGCCGCATCCTTCCCTTTTGGTGGGGTGAAGGACACAAGAAAAGGGGTTGTTCCTGACCAGAAGACTGCACTGACGACTCAGTGCTTGGAGTTTTTGAAACTCCAGAAGAGGAGTCGATAGAGCTGGAGGCTGTTTCAGCAATGTAAGCCAAAACCTGTTCCTGATGCTCTGGCTTTAAAATCGGTTTACGTAGTCCCAGAAAAGGGAGCCTTCCAGGCCTTCTGGAGCCAGATGATGATGCAGGCTCAACACCTCCTGCCTTAGTTGCTATTGTGCTTTTGGCACTACCAGCAGATGCACCACCACCACCAGTACCAGGTGGCCCCCCACGGCCACGACCGTGGCCTCTTCCACCATACTTCCTCATGTTTGTGAAAATGTACCCAAAATACCAGCAGCTATATGGTACTCTATCAGAAGCGTACAGCTGTATACGGTGAGGGTGAAAAATTTTAATCTCCATATATATTTGCGGAGTTGCAGACACAGACTCTCACAGGCTCAGTATGGATTTCATCAGAATATAAAAAGCAAAAAAATGTACTGTATCAGTAGCGTACAGCTGTATATAGTGTTGGGTTAATTTTAAATCTCCTAATATATTTCAGGAGTATCACACACAGTCACAGGCTCAGTATGGATAACACCAGAATATGAAAAGCAGAAAAAGTTTATCAGTAGCGTACAGGTGTATACAGTGTTGGGGTAGCTTGAAATCTCCGTATATATTTCAGGAGTAACACACACACGCTCTCTCAGTATGGATTTGACCGTAATACACAAGGCAGAAAAACGGTACTGTATCAGAAGATACCAGCTGTATACGGTTTTGGGGAAAATTGAAATCTCTGTATATATTTTCGGAGTCACACACAGATAGTCAGCATGTATTTGTCCGTGATACCAGCTGTTAGACGGTAGTGTGAGGAGCGAAAAATGAATGCTCAGTAACTGTTCAGAAAAAAATTAAAGTATTAGTGCTGTATAGGTGCTGTGTTAAAAAGCACTCTGCACAGCAGTGTACACACAGCAAAAGAAATTCCTCCCCTGTCACTGGCAGGCAGCCAAATAATCAGCTCTGCTGCTGCACACAATAAATTCCTCCCCTGTCACTGGCAAACAGCAGCCTAATAATCAGCTCTGCTGCTCCTCACACACAATTCCTCCCCTGTCACTGGCAGGCAGCCTAAGGACCAGCACTGCTGCACACAAAATCCTCCCCTGTCACTGCACACTAACTGTACAGCTAATCACTATCAGCACAAGCACAGAATTATTGTTTTTTATACTGCCTAACGCTCTCCCTACTGAGAACCAGCGCCAGCAACCTCTCCCTACGCTAAGTTCGGCAGAAGTAAAATGGCGGTCAGCGGTGAGGGCTTTTATGGGCACTGTGACGCCACACAAAGCAAGCCAATCACTGCAATGCCCTTCTCTAAGATGGTGCTGGCCGCTGCCCATGTCATCTCGTTGCCCACAGTCTGTGTTCTTGCTCATTGGCTGAGAAAAGGCACGTCAAGCATTATGAGAAAGCCGACTTTGGCGCTCGGGTCGCCGAACGCATGGCCGACCTCAAGCTATGGTTGGGTTTCGCTCGTCTTTTTTTAATCTGACCGATCTGTTTCGCTCAACTCTAGCTATAACTAATCATTGCAGATTTTGCTGGTCTTGTTTTTCTTTTTCAGCACTCAACCCCCTGTTAACTCCTTAACGACCAAGCCATTTTGTAGGTTAATGACCAGGCCAATTTTTACATTTCTGACCACTGTAAATTTATGTGCTTATAACTCTGGAATGCTTCAACGTATCTTGGCGATTCTGAGATTTTTTTCTCGTGACATATTGTACTTCATGGTAGTGGTAAAATTTCTTCGATATAACTTGCGTTTATTTATGAAAAACACTGAAATATGGCGAAAATTTTGAAAATTTTGCAATTTTCAAACTTTAAATTTTTATGCCCTTAAATCAGAGAGATATGTCACAAAAAATAGTTAATAAGTAACATTTCCTACATGTCTACTTTACATCAGCACAATTTTGGAACCAAAATTTTTTTTTGTTAGGAAGTTATAAGTGTTAAAAGTTGACCAGCGATTTCTCATTTTTCCAACAAAATTTACAAAACAATTTTTTTTAGGGACCACCTCACATTTGAAGTGAATTTGAGGGGTCAATATGACAGAAAATACCCAAAAGTGACACGATTGTAAACACTGCTCAGAAGGGAAGGAGCAACATTTGAGATTTTGAATGTCAAATTGGCTGGAATCGAGAGCGGACACAATGTCGCGTTTGGAGAGCCCTTGATGTACCTAAACAGTGGAAACCCCCATAAGTGACCCCATTTTGGAGACTAGACCCCAAGGAACTTATCTAAATGTATGGTGAGCACTTTTAACCCCCAAGGGCTTCACAGAAGGTTTTAACGTAGAGCCGTAAAATTAAAAAATCATATTTTTTCAACAAAAATGATCTTTTCACCCCTAATTTTTATTTTTCAAAGGATAAAAGGATCCCAAAAGTTATTGTGAAATTTTTCCTGAGTACGCTGATACCCCATGTGGGGGTAAACCACTATTTGGGCACATGGCAGAGCTCGGAAGGGAAGCAGCGCCATTTGACTTGTTTGGCTGGAATTGAGATTGGACGCCATGTCGCATTTGGAGAGTCTCTGATGTGCCTAAACAGTGGAAACCCCCACAAGTGACCCCATTTTGGAAACTAGACCCCCCAAGGAGCTTATCTAGATGTGTGGTGAGAGCTTTGAACCCCCAAGGGCTTCACAGAAGGTTATAATGTAGAGCCGTAAAATTGAAAAATCAAATCTTTTCCAAAAAAATGATCTTTTCACTCCCAATTTTTATTTTCCAAACGGTAACAGGACCCCAAAAGTTATTGTGCAATTTGTCCAGAGTACACTGATACCCCATATGTGGGGGTAAACCACTATTTTGACGCATGGCAGAGCTCGGAAGGGAAGAAGCGCCGTTTTCAAATGCAGACTTTGATGGAATGGTCTGCGGGTGTCATGTCACATTTGGAGAGCCCCTGATGTGCATAAACAGTAGAAACCCCCCACAAGTGACCCCATTTTGGAAACTAGACCTCCCAACGAACTTATCTAGATGTGTGGTGAGCACTTTGAACCCCCAAGTGCTTCACAGAAGTTTATAACGTAGAGCCGTGAAAATAAAAAAATCATATTTTTTTCCACAAAAATAATCTTTTTGCCCCCAAATTTTTATTTTTATAACAGTAACAGGAGAAATAGGACCCCAAAAGCTATTTTGCAATTTGTCCTGAGTACGCTGATACCCCATATGTGGGGGTAAACCACTATTTTGACACATGGCAGTTCTCGGAAGGGAAGGAGCACCGTTTTCAAATGCAGACTTTGATGGAATGGTCTGCGGGTGTCATGTCACATTTGGAGAGCCCCTGATGTGCATAAACAGTAGAAACCCCCCACAAGTGACCCCATTTTGGAAACTAGACCTCCCAACGAACTTATCTAGATGTGTGGTGAGCACTTTGAACCCCCAAGTGCTTCACAGAAGTTTATAACGTAGAGCCGTGAAAATAAAAAAATCATATTTTTTTCCACAAAAATAATCTTTTTGCCCCCAAATTTTTATTTTTATAACAGTAACAGGAGAAATAGGACCCCAAAAGCTATTTTGCAATTTGTCCTGAGTACGCTGATACCCCATGTGGGGGTAAACCACTATTTGGGCACATGGCAGAGCTCGGAAGGGAAGCAGCGCCATTTGACTTGTTTGGCTGGAATTGAGATTGGACGCCATGTCGCATTTGGAGAGTCTCTGATGTGCCTAAACAGTGGAAACCCCACAAGTGACCCCATTTTGGAAACTAGACCCCCCAAGGAGCTTATCTAGATGTGTGGTGAGAGCTTTGAACCCCCAAGGGCTTCACAGAAGGTTATAATGTAGAGCCGTAAAATTGAAAAATCAAATCTTTTCCAAAAAAATGATCTTTTCACTCCCAATTTTATTTTCCAAACGGTAACAGGACCCCAAAAGTTATTGTGCAATTTGTCCAGAGTACACTGATACCCCATATGTGGGGGTAAACCACTATTTTGACGCATGGCAGAGCTCGGAAGGGAAGAAGCGCCGTTTTCAAATGCAGACTTTGATGGAATGGTCTGCGGGTGTCATGTCACATTTGGAGAGCCCCTGATGTGCATAAACAGTAGAAACCCCCCACAAGTGACCCCATTTTGGAAACTAGACCTCCCAACGAACTTATCTAGATGTGTGGTGAGCACTTTGAACCCCCAAGTGCTTCACAGAAGTTTATAACGTAGAGCCGTGAAAATAAAAAAATCATATTTTTTTCCACAAAAATAATCTTTTTGCCCCCAAATTTTTATTTTTATAACAGTAACAGGAGAAATAGGACCCCAAAAGCTATTTTGCAATTTGTCCTGAGTACGCTGATACCCCATATGTGGGGGTAAACCACTATTTTGACACATGGCAGTTCTCGGAAGGGAAGGAGCACCGTTTTCAAATGCAGACTTTGATGGAATGGTCTGCGGGTGTCATGTCACGCTTGGAGAGCCCCTGATGTGCCTAAACAGAGGAAACCCCCACAAGTTACAACATTTTGGAAACTAGACCCCCAAGGAACTTATCTAGATGTGTGGTGAGAGCTTTGAACCCCCAAGGGCTTCACAGAAGGTTATAACGTAGAGCCGTAAAATTGAAAAATCAAATCTTTTCCACAAAAAATGATCTTTTCACCCCCAATTTTTATTTTCCAAACGGTAACAGGACCCCAAAAGTTATTGTGCAATTTGTCCAGAGTACACTGATACCCCATATGTGGGGGTAAACCACTATTTTGACGCATGGCAGAGCTCGGAAGGGAAAGAGCGCTGTTTTCAAATGCAGACTTTGATGGAATGGTCTGCGGGTGTCATGTCACGTTTTGAGAGCCCCTGATGTGCCTAAACAGTAGAAACCCCCCACAAGTGACCCCATTTTGGAAACTAGACCCCCAAGGAACTTATCTAGATGTGTGGTGAGCACTTTGAACCCCAAGTGCTTCACAGAAGTTTATAACGTAGAGCCGTGAAAATAAAAAAATCATATTTTTTTCCACAAAAATGATATTTTTGCCCACAAATTTTTATTTTTATAAGGGTAACAGGAAAATAGGACCCCAAGAGTTGATGTGCAATTTGTCCTGAGTGCACTGATATCCTATATGTGTGGGGGAACCACTGTGATCGCCTTACTGCGATCTTTGTGAGGCAGAATGAACAAATCCACAAATCCGTTCCTCGTGCGGTATTAGTGATTAGGCAACTTTATTCTTCGGGTCGGTGCGATTACAGAGATACCAGATTTGCATCCTTTTTTCATGTTTAGCTTCTGTCACACAGTAAAAGACGCTTTTTTTTGGAAGAATGTTTTTAAAGAAATTTTTCAATCGCCGTATTTTGAGAGCTATAATTTTTCCATATTTCGGCCGACAGAGTTATCTGCGGGCTTATTTTTTGTGGGATGAGCTGACGCTTTTATTGGTACTATATTTGGGCACATAACGTTTTTTGATCGCTTCATTTTCCTATTTTTGTGGAAGCAGAATGAACAAAAACCAGCAATTCGGAATTGCTTTTTTTTTTTTTTTTTTCCGTTCCGCATGTGGTAAAATTGATAAAGCAGCTTTATTCTTCAGGTCACTACGATTACAGCGATACCTCATTTATATATTTTATGTTTTGACGTTTTTCTACACAATAAAAAATTTTATAGAAAAAATAATTATTTTTGCATCAGTTTATTCCGCAACCTATAATTTTTTTATTTTTTCGCTGATGATGTTGTTTTTTGCGGGACAAAATGACGTTTTCAGCGGTACCATGCTTATTTATATCCCACTTTTTGATCGCGTGTTATTGCACTTTTTCCAAGTGTTATGTTGATACCGCTTGGAAAAAGTTTAATTTACTACTTTTTTGTGTTTTTTTTTACGGCTTTCACTGAAGGGGTTAACTATGGTTACGCTTTTATAGATGGTATTTTTACGGACGCGGCGATACCAAACATGTGCATTTTTTTGTTTTTGTTTTTTTTATTACATAAAAATGTGTATTTTTTAGGGGAATTTTTTTTTAGTATTTTTTAATATTTTTTTTACAAATTTTAAAAAAAAAATGCTTTTTTTACCTTGTCCCTTTATGGGACTTTCACTTTTGTACTTTTGATTGCAGTTACAATACATTGAAATGCTCCAGCATTGCAATGCATTGTACCTATGGTGAAAGCTGATGTGACCATGGTCACAGCAGCTTTCCGTAGCTAGATGACCCGGAGGTTGTCATGACAAGCCCGGGCTATCAAGTCAGAGATCGGGCGCCGCTCCTGGCTGTCAGTGCAGGAAGCTCGGCCACTGCAGAGCCAAGCTCCTGCACTGATCAGGCAGCAGAGGCTGAAATTTCAGCCTCTTCTGCCTGATCGCTGCTGTGTTTTTTCAGTCACATTGACTGACCAATCACAGCGCTGTAGGGGCGGGGACTGACTGCAAAGGTCCCCACACCGCTTGCTGTGCCTGTCAGCTGTCATAGACAGCTGTCGGCATTGAACTACCACTGCGTGTTAACACGCAGTGGTAGTTCAAAGGCAGGACGTGCACAGTCCATCAAGGTGCCAAAACTGACACATTGCCATGACGAACTGTGCACGTCCATGGACATTAAGGGGTTAATCCAATCTCCGCACAAACTTTTTCTACCCAGCTGATGCCCCCATATCAATAATCATCTCCAAATTAGTGTGAAATATATGGTGTCTTTGAAGGTAATAGTTTACCACACAATATTAGTGCTATGTCTTTGTGCCACACCTGGTGATAGAGTCTCCACATGTGGACAACACAAAATTAGTGGTCATCTTCGAGCACCACACAGTAAGTGTCCCCTTTATGCCTCCACACAATAATAGTGCCTTCTATGTATCTTTACAAAGTAATAGTTTTCTACATATTAATAGTGCCCCCTAGTTCCCTCCTCGCAGCAATAGTTTGCACAGTAATAGTAACTCCCAATCTTTAATATTGTTCCTATAGTGCCCTTCTCACACAAATACTGCAGTTTAGTCTTAAGGGTATGCCACACTGAACAATATCGCTAACGGGATCGCTAAAAAACGTCACTATTTAGCGATCCCGTTAGCGATGTTGTTCAGTGCGGCATCTGCCAGCGACGAGCTTCCTGCTGTGATCTCGCTCGTCGCTGGAATCGTTCCGGACCCTATTTTCTCGTCGGCGCTCCCGCTGGGTAAGTATATATCGCTAGTGTGGCACCTTTTCTTAGCGATTTAGCTGTACTTTTGTACCGCTAAAGTCGTTAAGAAGATCGCTAACGGCGATAGCGTCGTTAACTATATCGCTAAATGTGGCCGCACTTAGCGATATAGAAACAATCCCGCTAGCGATCGCATTAGTATGCGTCGTTATCGTGATCGCTAGCGGGATTGTTTAGTGTGGCAGTACCTTTACAGTACTTCCATGGTGATAGTAACTCTCACCCTGTAATATTATCCCTTTTTTTTTTTTTACCATAATCATGTACCTTGTATTTTGTTCTCACCCGCTTTATGCATTTAATAGCCCTCTGTGTCTGTACTGTTAAATACTTTGGCTGTTAACTGGTTCATGCAGAATTACATGAACACCCGATTCGAACACGATGGCTGGTCCGAACAATGAAAGCAATTGTTACCATCCACCTTTTGTGTCTCCCCTTTTTCCTCATAGATTGTAAGCTTGCGAGCAGGGCCCTCAATCCTCTTGGTATCTACTTTGATCTGTGTGTATTGTTATGCTGTAATGTCTATTGTCTGTTCAAATCCCCTCTATAATGTAGAGTGCTGCGGAATATGTTGGCGCTATAGAAATAAAATTATTATTATTATTATTATTAAATGGCCTCCTCACCGTAATAGTGTTCCACTAAAGCCTCTATGATAGTTTGTCTTTATGAACCCACACATAGTTAAAAGGGATTATACAATTTTCTACTAAAAATTGGCATGAAATAACAAAAAATTTATAAAACAAATAGTTTAACAAAA
Source organism: Oophaga sylvatica (assembly GCA_033576555.1). NCBI lineage: Eukaryota > Metazoa > Chordata > Amphibia > Anura > Dendrobatidae > Oophaga > Oophaga sylvatica. Next base: position 348,240,044 of record JARQOD010000006.1, read on the forward strand.
CAAACAGTCCTCACCTCTTCTTTCGCCAAATAAACCACTCTGATGCTTCGGCGGTGAATACAGATGATGAAGATTCTATATCAGGTCAGTATTATGAACCAGTCACATGCTGACAACTTGTTAACTTATACTGGGGGGGGACTGCTGGGCCATTAGGATTGATTCAGCTGGAGGAAAAGAGGGAATATTGTTTCATTTATTAACTTACACCATTTGCAACTGTTTTAAAAACAAACTCTGGGTCTCCTTTTACACATCAAACCTCCGTATCTCCAATGAACATTATTGGTGTCAGATGCACTTTTCACACAAATTTCATCTACGACCCCAAAACCATATTTAATTAATTATGTACTTTTTACTCAGGAAAACTTTTCTGAAACATTCAATATACAGGTATACAATTATAGCCAACATCATTGCCCTTAGTGACCTGCGCTGACACCACATGCATAACTCATCAGCAGGTGCAGCCTGCATTAGTCGAGGCATTAGAGAAACATGAACAGTAGGAGTGGCTGGGGCGCTACTTTGGCTGATGGAATGCGCCCGCTAGGCCAGAGTGTGCGCTACATCTGTAATTTTCTTTATTTATTGCAAATAGCTGAAGGCATAGCACTGAAGCCATTTGATCCCCATCTCCCTTTTCAACCCAATTCACTAAATTTTAATGTTTACTTCTCATTTGAAATATTGTTGATTTATGGAAATTCAATTTTGTTTTCTTTAAATTTACAGATTAAATAAAAAGTGGAAGAAAATAACAATGAGAATTTAATATTCATTATATTGAGCTTTAATATAGATTAACATTTAAAAGAAAGATCTCAAACCGGTAGATTATACGTTCTATTACTTGAAATAAAGCTCCATCTAAATCTCAACTGCTTCCAAATCTCTCATCTTAGAATGATCATGAGTTTAAAAATATCCTCATCACTTTATGTACAAGACTTTTATTTCAAGCCATAATATAATAATCATACGCCACTTAATGCGTAAAAATATGCTGATTTGAGCATCCGTGTTTTAAAAAGCCAGATGGTACAATGTGATGTAACAAAGCCAAAACAGACAGAACCTCTCAATACTGTATAAAAAAAATCTGTGTAATGTGTGAACATGTGTGTGCTTGGAGAGAAAACAGAACTCTGTAAGTATTCCAAAGCTACTTGTTTATAGTGATGCATCTCATCCGATCTGTACATGTACAATGCATTTTGATTTGAGAGGAGGAGGAGGATGGATTATCTTCCTAAATGATGTATAATGAAATACTTTGCTGCTTTCAATCATATATTTTCTTCCATCTTGTACAATTATAATGCATTTCACATTGCAAGAATAAAAGATTAGTCCAAACAAGCAAAACAAGCAATAGTCTCATGTAAATTACAGATAACGCCACCGAAACTAAAATAGTCAAAATCAAACTTTTCTTTTAGTTCTCATTAAAGCAGACACCTTATTTCCGTCCCCATAACAAATGTGATGATGTGTTCTTTCACCCGATATAGACGCATTGTTTTTAATCCGTTCTCGCTGAGTTTGTTTCTTTACATTTATATGCTAATCACGCTTAAGCGAGCCCTAGATTGGAAATCTAAGATTGCTTGTATATAGAAATATAAGGGGGGGGGGGGGCTTTATTTAGAGATAGAAAGCTGTAGTGCCAGATTTTAAAATTAAATGAGGACTATCTATCCTATTTGACAGATTTTAAATTAAATTTGCTCTCTAATTTATGTTTTAGTGAGCATCTTACCTTGTTTAAACTGGATATGTTGCATTTGAAGGCTGCGCTTTAATGACCTTCCTATGACTGAGTAACTGAAGCAGTACAATGTTGACTGTCGAAGAACAATAAGCAATCTTATGTGATGTCATATATTATGCATTGCTTACATTGTATTTGCATTGTTAAAAAATGAACAATTGCTTGTTGGTGGTTTAGGCTGCTCACCATTTGCTTAAGTGAACTGATCAATTAAGATTAATTTAGATACGGTATAGGTGCTTCAAGGTATATAATATATAAGTAACACCACATCTGATTAATAATTTAACAGTTTATTTGCGATGCCATAGAAAAATGTTTAACTTTAAATTGAAGTACTATCTATCTATCTATACTAAATTAACTCTTACCCTTTCACAACTGAAGCTCCACCTTATCGAAATTTGAGGAAATCTGTGAGACAAATCCAAAACCCCCTGCCTTCAACCCCCTAACCCCGACCTATTTATAAGGTCATATTGCTCTCTGAAAAATTATGTCATCTATACCTTTACTTGTGTAATCTGTTGCTACCTGACTGAAAAATCACTCTTAATTTATAGGAGAATTAAGTGCTCTGGGAGAGTCAAAGCACTTCAAAATTCTCTTCATCCCCAGCTTTATTCCCTGACCAGCCCCACCTTCCTCTACTTGGCAAAATGTGCTCACTCGTGGTGTAGTCAAGCCAGCTGTTAGTCAAGTGGTAAAAGTCATGAATTGGTTCCAGGAGCTTTACAATGAATTTTCCTCCTTTCCTGTTCTTAATAGTCCCCATATATTATTGCCATCTCTGAAACAAGAAATACATGGCTGATTCAGAGCATAGATGCTGGATATATTTAAGTGGCTATTAAGTGTGTATAGATTTTGTGATGTGGTAGCTATTAAAGTGGCATATTTGACCAGTCATGACATGTCTTTTAGTCCTCTAGGTAGGATCTGGCAGTATCTACCATTTCAGTGTGTCATTGGTGTGTACTGGAGGCCAAGGAAAGCAAAGCTTTGAGTGTTATGAGAGAGAACAACATTGGCTAAAAATCTTAAGTGGATTACTGAAGAAAATATATGCTAAGTGCTGAGGAGTCACCAAAGAATATTATCTGGAGTGAAAAGAGGACTGGTTTGCAGTCGCAATGTCAAACTCAAGCAAGTATATAAAATTGATCTGCATAAAGTACAGACCAAAAGTTGGGACACACCATCTCATTTAAAGATTTTTCTGTATTTTCATGACTATGAAAATTGTACATTCACACTGAAGGCATCAAAACTATGAATTAACACATGTGGAATTATATACTTAACAAAAAAGTGTGAAACAACTGAAAATATGTCTTAAATTCTAGGTTCTTCAAAGTAGCCACCTTTTGCTTTGATGACTGCTTTGCACACTCTTGGCATTCTCTTGATGAGCTTCAAGAGGTAGTCACCAGAAATGGTCTTCCAACAATCTTGAAGGAGTTCCCAGAGATGCTTAGCACTTGCTGGCTCTTTTGCCTTCACTCTGTGGTCCAGCTCACCCCAAACCATCTCAATTGGATTCAGGTCTGGAGACTGTGGAGGCCAGGTCATCAGGCGTAACACCCCATCACTCTCCTTCTTGGTCAAATAGCCCTTACACAGCCTGGAGGTGTGTTTGGGGTCATTGTCCTGTTGGAAAATAAATGATAGTCCAACTAAATGCAAACCGGATGGAATAGCATGCTGCTGCAAGATGCTGTGGTAGCCATGCTGGTTCAGTATGCCTTCAATTTTGAATAAATCCTCAACAGTGTCACCAGCAAAGCACCCCCACACCATCACAACTCCTCCATGCTTCACGGTGGGAACCAGGCATGTAGAATCCATCTGTTCACCTTTTCTGCGTCGCACAAAGACAAGGTGGTTGGAACCAAAGATCTCAAATTTGGACTCATCAGACCAAAGCACAGATTTCCACTGGTCTAATGTCCATTCCTTGTGTTCTTTAGTTCAAACAAGTCTTTTCTGCTTGTTGCCTGTTCTTAGCAGTGGTTTCCTAGCAGTTATTTTACCACGAAGGCCTGCTGCACAAAGTCTCCTCTTAACAGTTGTTGTATAGATGTGTTTGCTGCTAGAACTCTGTGTGGCATTGACCTGGTCTCTAATCTGAGCAGCTGTAAACCTGTGATTTCTGAGGCTGGTGACTCGGATAAACTTATCCTCAGAAGCAGAAGTGACTCTTGGTCTTCCTTTCCTGGTGTGGTCCTCATGTGAGCCAGTTTCTTTGTAGCGTTTGATGGTTTTCGCAACACGGCACTTGGGGACACATTCAAAGTTTACGCAATTTTTCAGACTGACTGACCTTCATTTCTTAAAGTAATGATGGCCACTCGTTTTTCTTTACTTAGCTGCTTTTTTCTTGCATAATACAAATTCTAACAGTCTTGTCAGTAGGACTATCAGCTGTGTATCCACCAGACTTCTGCACAACACAACTGACGGTCCCAACCCCATTTATAAGGCCAGAAATCACACTCATTAAACCTGACAGGGTATACCTGTGAAGTGAAAATAATTTCCGGTGAATACCTCATGAAGCTCATCAAGAGAATGCCAAGAGTGTGCAAAGCAGTCATCAAAGCAAAAGGTGGCTACTTTGAAGTACCTAGAATATAAGACATAATTTCAGCTGTTCTACACTTTTTGTTAAGTATAGAATTCCACATGTGTTATTTCATAGTTTTGATGCCTTCAGTGTGAATTTACAATTTTCATAGTCATAAAAATACAGAAAAATCTTTAAATGAGGTGTGTTAAAACTTTTGGTCTCTACTGTAGGTAAATTTGGGGCTTAAATTATTGTACATTACATGCCAGATTGATTGATTAAACACCAGACTGAGGTAGATATTGGGATGTTTTACAACTAGTGTTGAGCGATACTGCCAGATATCCCAAAACATTGAATCGGATTGGATCGGCCCCATACTTAAAAAGTATCGGGTATCGCCGATCCGATACCAGAAACCCAATGCAAGTCAATGGGACAGAAATATCGGAACTAAAAAAAACTCTTTCTTTCCTTGTAAACACTAGATATACGCACATAGAATACATATATATATATATATATATATATATATACATATATTTATAGTTACACTTCTACATAGTAAAACAGCCTCTGATTCAATTGCCGGGCAATGCCAGCTTTTGTGAAAATACAGAACCACCCGACATGAAATGACACATGGTTTACATAGAGTTAACCATGTCATTTCGTGTAGTTTGATATATGGTTTTCACTAACAATTACATGAGTGTATGTGTGCAAAATTTGACACATGTAGGGGTTAATTAAAGGTGTAAAATCGTTGTAAAAAAAACACATTTTTTTGCTACGAATTTACACCTTTAATTAACCCCTACATGTGTCAAATTTTGCACACATACACTCATGTAATTGTTAGTGAAAACCATATATCAAACTACATGAAATGACATGGTTAACTCTATGTAAACCATGTGTCATTTCATGTCGGGTTCTGTATTTTCACAAAAGCCGGCAATTGAATTAGTGGCTATTATACTATGTAGAAGTGTATGTACTATAAATATATATATATATATACAGTGCCTACAAGTAGTATTCAACCCCCTGCAGATTTAGCTGGTTGACACATGCAGAATTAACTTGGCATTGTGACATTTGTACTGTAGATCAGCCTGGAAGTGGGAAATGCACTGCAGCAAAAATTTTTGTTGTCATTTTTTTTTTTTTTAAAAAAAAACGTTAAAAGTTAATTCAGAGTGTCATTTATTATTCAACCCCTCAAACCACAAGAATTCTGTTTGGTCCCCCTAAAGTATTAAGAAGTAGTTCAGGCACCAAGAATAATGAGCTTCACATGTGTGGATTAATGATCTCTTTTGCCAGCCTTTTCTGACTATTTAAGACCCTCCCCAAACTTGTGAACAGCACTCATACATGGTCAACATGGGAAAGACAAAGGAGCATTCCAAGGCCATCAGAGACAAGATCGTGGAGGGTCACAAGGCTGGCAAGGGGTACAAAACCCTTTCCAAGGAGTTGGGCCTACCTGTCTCCACTGTTGGGAGCATCATCCGTAAGTGAAAGGCTTATGGAACTACTGTTAGCCTTCCACGGCCTGGACAGCCTTTGAAAGTTTCCTCCCATGCCGAGGCCAGGCTTGTCCGAAGAGTCAAGGCTAACCCAAGGACAACAAGGAAGGAGCTCCGGGAAGATCTCATGGCAGTGGGGACATTGGTTTCAGTCAATACCATAAGTAACGTACTCCACCGCAATGGTCTCCGTTCCAGACGAGCCCGTAAGGTACCTTTACTTTCAAAGCGTCATGTCAAGGCTCGTCTACAGTTTGCTCATGATCACTTGGAGGACTCTGAGACAGACTGGTTCAAGGTTCTATGGTCTGATGAGACCAAGATTGAGATCTTTGGTGCCAACCACACACGTGACGTTTGGAGACTGGATGGCACTGCATACGACCCCAAGAATACCATCCCTACAGTCAAGCATGGTGGTGGCAGCATCATGCTGTGGGGCTGTTTCTCAGCCAAGGGGCCTGGCCATCTGGTCCGCATCCATGGGAGGATGGATAGCACGGCCTACCTGGAGATTTTGGCCAAGAACCTCCGCTCCTCCATCAAGGATCTTAAGATGGGTCGTAATTTCATCTTCCAACAAGAAAACGACCCAAAGCACACAGCCAAGAAAACCAAGGCCTGGTTCACGAGGGAAAAAGTCAAGGTGTTGGAGTGGCCTAGTCAGTCTCCTGACCTTAACCCAATTGAAAACTTGTGGAAGGAGCTCAAGATTAAAGTCCACATGAGACACCCAAAGAACCTAGATAACTTGGAGAAGATCTGCATGGAGGAGTGGGCCAAGATAACTCCACAGACCTGTGCCGGCCTGATCAGGTCTTATAAAAGACGATTATTAGCTGTAATTGCAAACAAGGGTTATTCCACGAAATATTAAACATAGGGGTTGTATAATAATTGACCCACACTTTTATGTTTAAAATTTATTAAAATTCAACTGAGCAACATAACTTTTTGTTTTGTAAGATTTATGCTTCTGTTAATAAATCCTACTCTCGTTTGCAGTTTGAAGGCTCTAACTTATTTGCATATTATCAAACCAGCTAAATCTGCAGGGGGTTGAATACTACTTGTAGGCACTGTATATGTGTCACAAATTCAATGACATGTATATATATATATATATATATATATATATGAGGTGTAAAATTGTTGAAAAAAAATGCGTGGGCTCCCGCCCTATTTTCTTAACCAGACAGACAAAGCCAGTGAGTGGGGGCAGATAATAATAGCCCAGAGAGGGACCATTATTTTTGGCCCCCCCCGCCTACTAACATCTGCCCCCAGACACCCCAGAAAAGGCAAATCTATAATTAAATTCGCCCTTTCTGGCACTTTGCCCATCTATTACCATTGCCCTGTAGCGGCAAATGGGTTAATAAGGGGTTAAAGCCACCTTGCTATTGAAAGATGACTTTAAGCCAGGTTAATAATTGAGAGCTGTTAATTAGACAACTATCAATTATTAATCCTATTGCATAAAATAAAATCAAACACACACTTTAATTAAAAATCATTTTAATGAAATAAACACACAGTTTTTGACCATATTTTATTTTACTGCCATTCCTTGCGAAGCCCTTGTTCACCTGTAATAAAATTAAAATAATAAAGCAAAATTATTCTTACCTATCCGATGTTCAGTCAGGTCCCCCGATGTAATCCTTCTGAAAGGGTTAATGTTTACTGCAGAGACTGCAGCTAATGCTGACAATCTCACAGTAAACCCCCGACTGAATCATCTCCTCTGCTGGCTGACAGGAGAGGAAGTGGTTAGCATAATTGATTGCTTCCCACTTTCACTTCAGGTCAGCCAGGGACACCGCACAGCATCAGTGACGTCAGAGGGAATCCCGGCTGACCTAAAGTGAACTGATTAACAAAAATAGGGGATCCCCTCGAAAAAAAAAATGGCGTGGGGTCCCCCCTATTTTTGTTAACCAGCCTGATAAAGCAGACTACTGAGGCCTGGTTTTTCAGGCTGTTAAAGAGCCAATATCCATGGACCTTGCAAGCCTAATAAAACCAGGCCACAGCAGTCTGCTTAGCTTGGCTGGTTAACAAAAATAGGGGATCCCCTCGAAAAAAAAATGGCGGGGGGGTCCCCCTATTTTTGTTAACCAGCCAAGTAAAAAGCAGACTGCTGCGGCCTGGTATTAAAAAACTGTCAAGGCCCATTGATTTTGGCCCTCAACAGCCTAAAAATACCAGGCTGCAGCAGCCCCACAAATGGCGCATCCAAAGATGCGCCAATTGTGGCACTTTACCCATCTCTTCCCACTTGCCCTGTAGCGGTGGCAAGCGGGGTAATAAGGGGTTAATGTCACCTTTGATTGAAAGGTGACAATAAGCCCGGTTAATAATGGAGAGGCGTCAATAAGACACCGATCCATTATTAATCATAAAGTTTGTAAATTTAAAAAAAATACACAACCAGAAAAAAGTCTTTTAATGAAATAAAACACCACACAGTTTTCATTATTTTTATTGCACGCTCATCCTGCAATGCCATCGTTCTCCTGTAAAAAAACAAAAATAACAAACCAACACAAATACTCCCTGTCCGATGAAGTTCAAAATCACGAGTGTCCCACGACGAGTCCAGCTCTGCAACATCTGGATGCCAGGCTGAGCCTGACATCGACATAGAGCAGAGCTGCTTACCATTGCTGCTTCCCCAGCGGTGACGTCATCCGGACTGGTTTACGGCCAGCTGTCGCGAGAGTACAGCTGGCCGAGATTACCCAGTACCCGGCAGCTCGTGCAGTTATCGCGAGATGCTGCACGTGACCGCCAGGGAGAGGGTAATGGCCGGCCTGGATGGATTGATGGACGTGACCGCCGGGGATCTCCTGCCAGGTAAGTGCTGCTGACTAGTGTTGAGCGATACGATACTGCAAATATCGGGTATCGGCCGATATTAGCTGTATCGGGCTTTCGATTCCAAGTACCGATATTTTCGTCATATCGGATACCGGAATCGGATTTGTCACTGTCACTGTGAGTGTCCATCGGTCGGGTCTGTCAGGAGTCAGCGGCACTTACCTGGCTTATCTCCGGCGGTCACGTCCTGGACTGCTTGATGGCCGCCATTATCTTCTCCCTGGCGGTCACATGCAGTTTTTCGCGATAACTGCAGTGACTGCAGGGTAATCCCGGCCGTAAACCAGTCCGATGACGTCACCGCCGGGGAAGCAGGTAATCAGCTGTGCTGCGCCGGGATGACAGGCTCTGCCTGCCTGCCTGCCTCTGATGTCATTCTGATGTAGCAGAGCTGGATCGTCGTGGGACACTCGTTACTATGGACTGCGTCGGACAGGTGGTATACTGCTGTTTTTTTTTTTTTCATTTTTTTACAGGAGATCGATGGCGTCGCAGGATGAGACTGTAATAAAAGTAATGAAAACTGTGTTGTTTTTTTTATTAAATTAAAAAACTTTTTTATGAACATTCACCCGTCCGGGTACATCAACAACTTAACTATTTACATACAGGGACCCTGTCCGGGTTATTTATGATTCTTTGGCAGGGGTGTTCCAGGTACCACCTGGTACTCTTCTGATGCTTGCCAAACATCCGAGACACCAAGGACCACCAGGACCTGATGATGTCGTGTGGCCTGTACAGTCAAGTCGTGACCCGCTATCTGTGTCTGTGTGGCCACCTCTTTCGTCTCCCTCCGGGTATGGAACCCTATGTCCCGGACTGTACGAACCCCAGGGGGCCTAACAGGCGCTGGGTACGGGCCAGCTATCATTATCATGTCCATAGCTGGGGCTGCTGAGGAGACCACTGAGGGAGGCTGGGGAGATTTACGGCGTGGGGTGGGCACTTGTGCAGAGGCCTGGATGTGGGAGGCTGAAGGCTCCGAGGGTCTCACAGGTTCCTGACACTCTGGGGACCAGGGGTCGCACCTGGTAACATTTAGGGCATACCATCCATTGTAACCCCAGTGCCGGGTGTAAGTTACCAAGTCTCCTGGCAACAGGTCCCTCCCCGGGTGTCCTTCTGGGAGGTGAGTCTCCACGTCCCGCCGGGTCACAAACACTTCTAAATAAAGTCCACGCTCCTGGATGAAGCCCCAACCAGCTTTCAATTTAAAGCTCCATACTGCACCCTTATGCCGCGGCTCCCTCACCGTACTTTTATCTTTTCTCATCCGGTCCTTATCTGCCCGGTCCTTCTCGATGTGACGTTGGCGAAGCTTCTGGGATTCGCGCTGCTCCCTTTGTCGCTCGGCTTCTCTCTCCCAACGTCTCCACTCTTCCTCCTGACGCCGGTTGTAATTCTCCTCCACCAGCATCTCCATGTCTCCACCATCAAACTGCAGCTTACGATGTCCGGTTTGCGGCAGCTCTCCTGGCGCCCGACAGTCCTGGCGGCGCTCACCTGCGGAGGAAGCAGTCGGCTCTGGAACAGATGACAGTCGGGGCTCCGGTACAGACAGGTAGACCTCTGGTGCCTGCACGGCCTCCTCCATGAGGACGGGTGTCGCTTCTTCTGTCTCAGTGACGGGGGCAGACAGCGGGATCTGGGGTGCTGCCGGTGCAGCGTTTTTGCACGAACGGGTGCCTCCACTGCGACAACGTCAACCGGATCACATTGCAAGGGCTGGGATGCCCGCACGGACTCCTCTACTAGAACGGGTGCCTCACCTTCCGGTACAGACACTTCAGGTAAGAGGGATTGGCGCCGCTCCAAGTTTAGTTTTAGGGCACGCCAGCTGGCTTCCATCCTGGCGACCTCCTCCCGGTGCCGGGCCAGGCCTCTTAGGGTATCCTCCGCTTCTTGCAGCGTAGGAGGGTTTCCAGGCCGGGTGCCCAACGGTGGTTCCGTGGCGATCGGGTCGCTTCCGTGGGGGGAGAGCTCTGACTGCTCCATCCCTTCACACTTCTGCTCGTGTCCATTAGCCATCTCTGCCAAGTCACATGTGTCATTAGCATCTGGAGAGGGCCCCTCTTTTGTAGTGAGGCGGGACCTTTGTGTTAGTTTCCGCACACTGAGGAGGATGAGGAGGCGGAACTCAAGAGCTGTGGGGCACGATCTTACATTGCAGTACCATTTAGAGTGGTCGGCCATCGTTTTCGCGCCACTGAGTGAGTGTACACCCACGAAGAGCACGCCCTTCTTCTTCACCAGTGCCTCGTCGTGACGCAGATATGGCTGAAAAATGGCAAATACATTCTCTGATGATTTTAGCAATTCTCAAGCACAAAACCAGTTCAATTCAGGCACACAGGACTCGCTTATAGCGAGCTACAGAATCCTGTTTGTGACGCCCAAGTTGAGTCGCACAGAGCCAGAGGTTTTGGGGGTACTCGGCACCGAGCCTGTCGACTTCTATGGGGTATGTCATGGCTTTACCCGGCAATTGAATCAGAGTCTATTTTACTATGTAGAAGTGTATAAACTATAAATACAGGTCCTTCTCAAAAAATTAGCATATAGTGCTAAATTTCATTATTTTCCATAATGTAATGATTACAATTAAACTTTCATATATTTTAGATTCATTACACACCAACTGAAATTTGTCAGGTCTTTTATTGTTTTAATACTGATGATTTTGGCATACAACTCCTGATAACCCAAAAAACCTGTCTCAAAAAATTAGCATATCAAGAAAAGGTTCTCTAAACGACCTATTACCCTAATCTTCTGAATCAACTAATTAACTCTAAACACATGCAAAAGATTCCTGAGGCTTTTAAAAACTCCCTGCCTGGTTCATTACTCAAAACCCCCATCATGGGTAAGACTAGCGACCTGACTGATGTCAAGAAGGCCATCATTGACACCCTCAAGCAAGAGGGTAAGACCCAGAAAGAAATTTCTCAACAAATAGGCTGTTCCCAGAGTGCTGTATCAAGGCACCTCAATGGGAAGTCTGTTGGAAGGAAACAATGTGGCAGAAAATGCTGTACAACGAGAAGAGGTGACCGGACCCTGAGGAAGATTGTGGAGAAGGACCGATTCCAGACCTTGGGGGACCTGAGGAAGCAGTGGACTGAGTCTGGTGTAGAAACATCCAGAGCCACCGTGCACAGGCGTGTGCAGGAAATGGGCTACAGGTGCCGCATTCCCCAGGTAAAGCCACTTTTGAACCATAAACAGCGGCAGAAGCGCCTGACCTGGGCTACAGAGAAGCAGCACTGGACTGTTGCTAAGTGGTCCCAAGTACTTTTTTCTGATGAAAGCAAATTTTGCATGTCATTCGGAAATCAAGGTGCCAGAGTCTGGAGGAAGACTGGGGAGAAGGAAATGCCAAAATGCCTGAAGTCCAGTGTCAAGTACCCACAGTCAGTGATGGTGTGGAGTGCCATGTCAGCTGCTGGTGTTGGTCCACTGTGTTTCATCAAGGGCGGGGTCAATGCAGCTAGCTATCAGGAGATTTTGGAGCACTTCATGCTTCCATCAGCTGAAATGCTTTATGGAGATGAAGATTTCATTTTTCAGCACGACCTGGCACCTGCTCACAGTGCCAAAACCACTGGTAAATGGTTTACTGACCATGGTATTACTGTGCTCAATTGGCCTGCCAACTCTCCTGACCTGAACCCCATAGAGAATCTGTGGGATATTGTGAAGAGAAAGTTGAGAGACGCAAGACCCAACACTCTGGATGAGCTTAAGGCCGCTATCGAAGCATCCTGGGCCTCCATAACACCTCAGCAGTGTCACAGGCTGATTGCCTCCATGCCACGCCGCATTGAAGCAGTCATTTCTGCAAAAGGATTCCCGACCAAGTATTGAGTGCATAACTGAACTTTATTATTTGATGGTTTTTTTGTTTGTTTTAAAAAAACACTTTTTTTTTATTGGACGGTTGAAATATGTTAATTTTTTGAGACAGGTTTTTTGGGTTATCAGGAGTTGTATGCCAAAATCATCAGTATTAAAACAATAAAAGACCTGACAAATTTCAGTTGGTGTGTAATGAATCTAAAATATATGAAAGTTTAATTGTAATCATTACATTATGGAAAATAATGAAATTTAGCACTATATGCTAATTTTTTGAGAAGGACCTGTATATGTATATATATATGTCACAATGAGATGTATATATATATATATATATATATATATAAATTCTATGTGTGTATATTTTGTGTTTACAACGAAAGAAAGTGTTTTTTTAGTTGCGATATTTTGTTCCCATAGACTTACATGGGACTTCCGGTATCGGAATCGGATATCGACGATATTTAGTGATATCGGCGATACCATTCCGATCCGATATTTTTAGATATCGAGCAGTATCGCTCAACACTACTGCTGACACCAGACAGACCCGACCGACACTGACATTGACAGTTTTGGGAAGTTCCTGTGTCACGAACTTCGTTCTGTGACACAGGAACTCCCCATAGACTTTAGAGGAAAACTACGATTCCGGTATCCGATATGACAAAAATATCTGAACTCTGAATCGGAATTCCAATACAGCGAATATCGGCCGATACCCGATATTTGCAGTATCGGAATGCTCAACACTATTTACAACTTTATTGTGCTAAAGTTTTAGGCACATGTGGAGAAAATTGCAGCAATGTTAAGAATGTGTTAAAACAGAAATTTTAGTAGCTTATTTTTATCAAGTAACAAAATGAATTGAATGAACAAAGGAGAAATCTAAATCAAATCAGTATTTGGTATGACAGCCCTTTTCCTTCAAAACAGGATCAATTCTCTTATCGACACTAGCACAAAATTTTTCAAAGATCTTGGCAGAGAGGTTGTTCTAGCCATCTTGAACTAATCAAAGATCTTCTGTGGATGTAAACTTGCCAAAAAACTTCTATCTCTATATGTAATTCCAGATAAACTTGATGATCTTGAGATTTGGCCTCTGAGGAAGCCATATCATCACTTCCAGGACTCCTTGTTTTTCTTCACACTGAGGACAGTTCTTAATGACTTAGGGCCCCGTCACACCTAGCGACACACCAGCGATCCCGACAACGATATGCACTTGTCAGGATCGCTGGTGTGTCGCTACATGACCGCTGCCTGAGCTGCCAAACAGGCAGCTCAGGCAGCGATCAGGACAGCGACACTGCGGGTAACGTCGCTTAGTTACAAGCAGTGTACGTTGGATACCAGCACGCTGATGCAGGGAGCTGGTAACCAAGGTACACATCGGGTTTCCAGGCTCTGTGCGGCACCTGGAAACCCAATGTGTACCTTGGTTACCAGCTCCCCTGCAGCAGCGCGCTGGTACCCAAGGTACACATCGGGTTTCCAGGCGCCGCCCGGCACCTGGAAACCCGATGTGTACCTTGGTAACCAGCTGATCGCTGGTCTCCTGCCTGCCACACGCACCGATGCGTGCTGGCCAGCAGGAGACCAACAATCAAAAAAATGTCCAGGACATTCAGCGACGATTAGCGATACCCAGCAGGGGGGCTGATCGTCGCTGAATGTCACACACAGCGATATCGCTGTGGAGATCACTGTTGCGTCACAAAACTAGTGACTCAGCAGCGATCTTGCTAGCGAGATCGCTGTGTGTGACGGGGGCTTAATTCACATTGTCAAAGGCACATATCAGTTGTTTTCCCTGTTGTTTCCACTTCCATTTCACCATTTCATGTGGTGTTAGAAGTGTACTATTAACCTGTCTGCTGGTATAGTGGAAAGCCTCCCTAAGCACCCGGTCAGGATACCCCTAGAAAGAATCCTGTGTCTGAGTTCATCTGCCTTGATCTTGAAGTGCCTACCATTAGAACAGTTCCATCTGAGACTAAGATGCTGTCATTTGGGTATGCCCTTTTTTAAAAAAAGACTGATATGTGCCTTTGACAATGAGTCTCTATCTGTCAAACAAATTCTAAGGAGGCATTGGGGTATTCTCAAGATGGATGAGGACCTCAAGGACACTATAGGTGAGGATCCACAAATCACTTATACAAGATGTAAAACCTTGGGTGATCGATTGGTGCATAGCCACTTCAGCTCACCAAAACCAGAAACCTGGTTACCCAGGAGACCGACTGAGTGCTTCAGATGAGGCACTTGTGGGGCATGCGAATTTGTCCAGGTTGGGAAGGAGTTCTTTAATGAAAACACACAGGAAACATTTACAATTAAGGAATTTATTAACTGTAAGACTAAAGGTATTATCTACAGGGCTGTGTGTGAATGTGGCATCACCTATATTGGGAAAACCATCAGATAATTTAGGAGGCGAGTGGGGGAGCATTTGGGGGATATACGGAACCAAAAGGACATGTCGATTGCCAAATATGTTAATGAAGTGCATGGGGTTGATGTGGGGGTCATACGATTTATTGGCATTGACAAAGTTAAAATGCCCATTGGGGGGAGATTTCGACAAATTGCTACTACAAAGGCAGACAAAGTGGATATTTGTCATCCCCGGGGATTGAATGAACAACTTAATTCTTCTTATAATATTCTTCTCTACACCGCTTCAGTTAAATTCCCCCTCTTTTTCTGTCCCTTCCTCTCCCCTCCTTCTTTTTAATTTTTATATCTTTTTATCATAATCTCCCCCCTTCTCTCCTCCTCCCCTTTTCATCTCCTCCTCCTCTATTTTTTGTTCTATTCTTATCAATTTATATTCTCCATTAAAACTGATGATAGTTGACAAATCTTATACATTGTGGATAAGATTTAGGTTCTGAAATGGCAATTTGTATTCATGTATCTGGTACCAAATTTAGGTGACTACCAAATAAAACAGAACATTTTCTGATGTCTATTATGACAAACAGGAAGGAATGAAATACCTGGCTCCATATTAGTGGAAATTGAATACCGGGTTATATATATGGGGGACTAGTTTTGGACTCCATTATCTGCCTATGGGAGTCATTTTTTCATATGTACATTAGGAAGACCATTCCATATGTCTATCAAGGGGGTGGGGATATATGAGGTATGTGCCGATAATAGTGGAGACGTAAATAATCTTTCTCCTCCTCTTCACCTTTAATGGGTGCAGTTATGATTTTAGAGTTATCAATCGTAATCTATTTTTTCTCTTTGTAAAACATTGAAATGTGTATACCATCTGAACACGGAAGTGACGCAATTAAGATGGCGCTGTCACTTCCTGTTATTATGCTTTCCACCTTGTGGAATGCAGTGCGATCATATCCGGTTTGCGCTCCAGCTCGTGTATCTTCGTGACCGCGCGGTCATTTTCGGTTATCACTGCGTTCCACTTACTGGAACGCAATGTGATTACATCCTGTTTGTGCTCCAGCATGTATCCCTGTAACTTCCTCCGGAACTATACCGGTATTCAGGTGGTTACTGTTACGAATAACGATGCATACCATGAGGGGTTTGAAGGTCCCTAATAGGCTGTAAATAATTATGCGGGTGATTGGATGATGTCACATGCTATGGGTGGGTTATGCCTCTAAAGGTTATATATGGGTCTTTGACTGCGGGCTGTTATATACTGACCATAGGCAGTGACACATTTAGTCATATTCATTGATAGGTACTCGGCCACTACGGGGTCCATGGTTATGACGGACACTTAATCTTATTTATATTTCATGTCACACTGGCTTTAATAGAATTTAGCTCCCCAGGTGAATCCCCATGACTGGGAAGGAAACGCGTAGGAAGATTTATACTACATATCTTGGGGATGGTGGTTTGTCCCTAGCAGTGTTCACTTGGGGCCGGTCCTTGTAAAGACAGGAGCATTACAAAGGCATGACATGGAGTTAAGGAAAGAACTCCATTCCCTCTATTCCCCCCTCTCTTCCACTTCTTGGGTCTGATTATCAAGAGAAGGTTTAAAGAGGAACCTGCTGTTGATTCATGTCCATTCCTATTGGTGAGATCAAAAAATTTTTACAATTGAGCACTGATTTGCACGAGCATTTTACTATATGTGATTTTTGTGTCATTGTTTTTTGTCCAGTTTTAATTTTAGTTATTAAAAGTTAAGTTTTATTTTATTGGGAGACTCTCCGAGCTATACTCCATCATTAAACAGCTACTGAATAAATTTGGAGCCAATCAGACATCTCCCTGATTGCATAATAGATCTGCCTTTGTTCAGCAATGAAGACATCAAGAAATGAAAATGTGGTCAAAGGAGTAGTGACCAAGGAAAAATTGCTGAAGACTAGAGTTGAGCGATACTTTCCGATATCCAAAAGTATCGGATTCTGAATGGTATCGCCGATACCATTAAAATATCGGCGATACCCGATACCGATACCGGAAATCCAATGTAAGTCTATGGGAACAAAATATCGTAACTAAAAAAACCTCTTTCTTTCCTTGTAAACACTAAATATACACACATAGAATACATATATATATATATATACATGTCATTGTGACATATATATATACATATATTTATAGTTTATACACTTCTACATAGTAAAATAGCCTCTGATTCAATTGCCGGGTAAAGCCGGCTTTTGTGAAAAGACAGAAGCACCCGACATGAAATGACACTTGGTTTACATAGAGTTAACCATGCAACCTAAAATAGGCTAGCACTCAGATGTGCAGATGCAAAACATCAATACTATAGTGCACATATAATAGAATTCAGTGCAAAAATAGATAAACTCCAAAAAATAGAAACGCACACAGAGAATATAAAAAATATAAATCACTTTATTTCAACAATATTTAAAATGCGTAAGTAGGTATAAAGAGACTGACAGTGGTGACCCAAAAGGGGTGGAACCACCAAAAAGACCAGGCGTATATAACTATGCAATTACAGACACATCACAAATATGTATATAGTGCCACATGCTATACATAACAAGAAACACTCACTGGTATTAGTAGTCCTGACTACAATGAGCCATTTAGGAAGTAATGTTATAGGAGTGAAGCATCATAAAGAGAGCTGTATGCACATCCAATATAGCAAAGGTAAGCATGCGTTACTTAATTAATACTACCAACCTGGAACCTGGTGGTGCCACCCTCCCCAACGCGCGTTTCGGCGCCGTGCCTTCTTCGGGGGGTTATATACGCCTGGTCTTTTTGGTGGTTCCACCCCTTTTGGGTCACCACTGTCAGTCTCTTTATACCTACTTACGCATTTTAAATATTGTTGAAATAAAGTGATTTATATTTTTTATATTCTCTGTGTGCGTTTCTATTTTTTGGAGTTTATAGAGTTAACCATGTCTTTTCATGTAGTTTGATATCTGATTTGCACAAACAATTACATGAGTGTAAGTGTGCAAAATTTCACACCTGTAGGGGTTAATTAAAGGTATAAATTCGTTGTAAAAAAAACGGACTTTTTTGCTACGAATTTACACCTTTAATTAACCCCTACAGGTGTGAAATTTTGCACACTTACACTCATGTAATTGTTTGTGCAAATCAGATATCAAACTACATGAAAAGACATGGTTAACTCTATGTAAACCAAGTGTCATTTCATGTCGGGTTCTGCATTTTCACAAAAGCCGGCAATTGAATTAGCGGCTATTATACTATGTAGAAGTGTATGAACTATAAATATATATATATATGTGTCACAAACTCAATGACATGTATATATATATATATGAGGTGTAAAATTGCTGAAAAAAAATGTGTGGGCTCCCGCTCTATTTTCGCAACCAGACAGACAAAGCCAGTGAGTGGGGGCAGATAATAATAGCCCAGAGAGGGACCATTATTTTTGGCCCCCCCCGGCTACTAACATCTGCCCCCAGACACCCCAGAAAGGGCAAATCTCTAATTAGATTTGCCCTTTCTGGCACTTTGCCCGTCTATTCCCATTGCCCTGTAGCGGTGGCGAATGGGTTAATAAGGGGTTAAAATGACCTTGCAATTGAAAGGTCACTTTAAGCCAGGTTAATAATTGAGAGCTGTCAATTAGACAACTATCAATTATTAATCCTATTGTATGAAAGAAAAATCAAACACACACACTTTAATAAAAAAGAAGTTTAATGAAATAATCACACAGTTTTTAACCATATTTTATTTACCTGCTAAAACCATTTCCTGTAATAAAAATAAAATAATAAAGCAAAATTATTCTTACCAATCCGATGCACAGTCAGGTCCCACGGTGTAATCCTTCAGAAAGGGTTAATGTTTACTGCAGGGACCGCAGCTAAAGCTGCAGCCTCACAGTAAACCCCCAAATGAATGAGCTCCTCTCCTGGCTGACAGGAGAGGAAGTGGAAAGCTTAATTGATTGCTTTCCACTTTCACTTCAGGTCAGCCAGGGACACCATCAGTGACGTCAGAGGGAACTGATTAACAAAAATAGGGGTTCCCTTCGAAAAAAAAATGGCGTGGGGTCCCCCTATTTTTGTTAACCAGCCAGATGAAGCAGACCGCTGAGGCCTGGATTTTCAGGCTGTTAAGGAGCCAAGATCCATGGACCTTGCCAGCCTGATAATACCAGGCCACAGCAGTCTGCATATCTTGGCTGATTAACAAAAATAGGGGATCCCCTCGAAAAAAAATTGGCGTGGGGTCCCCCCTATTTTTGTTAACCAGCCAGATGAAGCAGACCGCTGAGGCCTGGATTTTCAGGCTGTTAAGGAGCCAAGATCCATGGACCTTGCCAGCCTGATAATACCAGGCCACAGCAGTCTGCATATCTTGGCTGATTAACAAAAATAGGGGATCCCCTCGAACAAAATTAGCGTGGGGTCCCCCTATTTTTGTTAACCAGCCAGATGAAGCAGACCGCTGAGGCCTGGTTTTTCAGGCTGGTAAGGATCCAATATCCTTGGACCTTGCAAGCCTGATAATACCAGGCCACAGCAGTCTGCTTAGCTTGGCTGGTTAACAAAAATAGGGGATCCCCTCTAAAAAAATTGGCGTGGGGTCCCCCCTATTTTTGTTAACCAGCCAGATGAAGCAGACCGCTGAGGCCTGGATTTTCAGGCTGTTAAGGAGCCAAGATCCATGGACCTTGCCAGCCTGATAATACCAGGCCACAGCAGTCTGCATATCTTGGCTGATTAACAAAAATAGGGGATCCCCTCGAAAAAAATTAGCGTGGGGTCCCCCTATTTTTGTTAACCAGCCAGATGAAGCAGAACGCTGAGACCTGGTTTTTCAGGCTGGTAAGGATCCAATATCCATGGACCTTGCAAGCCTGATAATACCAGGCCACAGCAGTCTGCTTAGCTTGGCTGGTTAACAAAAATAGGGGATCCCCTTGAAAAAAAAACGGCGTGGGGATCCCCCCTATTTTTGTTAACCAGCCAAGTAAAATGCAGACTGCTGCGGCCTGGTATTAAAAGACTGTCAAGGCCCATGGATTTTGGCCCTCAACAGCCTGATAATACCAGGCTACAGCAGCCCCACATTTGGCGCATCAAAAGATGTGCCAATTGTGGCACTTTACCCGGCTCTTCCCACTTGCCCTGTAGCGGTGGCAAGCGGGGTAATAAGGGGTTAATGTCACCGTTGATTGCACGGTGACAATAAGCCCGGTTAATAATGGAGAGGCGTCAATAAGACACCGATCCATTATTAATCACAAAGTTTTTAAATGTTTAAAAAAAAGACACAGCAAGAAAAAAGTCTTTTAATGAAATAAAAGAGACAACACAGTTTTCATTTCTTTTATTACAATCTCATTCCTGCGACGCCATCGATCTCCTGTAAAAAAGAAAAAAAACAAACTAACAGTATACCACCTGTCCGACGCAGTCCATAGTAACGAGTGTCCCACGACGATCCAGCTCTGCTACATGCACAGCTGATTACCTGCTTCTCCGGCAGTGACGTCATCGGACTGCTTTACGGCCGCGATTACCCAGCAGTCACTGCAGTTATTGCGAGAAACTGCATGTGACCGCCAGGGAAAAGAGGATGGCGGCCATCAAGCAGTCCGGGATGTGACCGCCGGAGATCTTCTGCCGGGTAAGTGCCGCTGACTCCTGACAGACCCGACTGACGGACACTGACAGTGACAGTGACATTCCGATTCCGGTATCCGATATGACGAAAATATCGGTACTCGGAATCGGAATTCCGATACAGCCAATATCGGCCGATACCCGATATTTGCAGTATCGGAATGCTCAGCCCTACTGAAGACGAAACCCACATCATGTTTGCTTTCCTTAGAAAATTGGAATATGTCAAGCATCATCATCAGCTCAGAACTGGTATCAACCAGTGAGACCTAGATATACCCATCTACTGTTCTAAGAAGTCTGTCCAGAAGTGGTCTTCACAGAAGAATTGCAACTAAAAGGCCATGACATTCAAACAAGGTCTAATGACTTAACTATACAGTGGCATGTAAATGTTTGGCCAAACCTGGCCAAAATTACTGATATTGTGAACAGTTAAACAAAGGCTTAAAGTCAAAGATGACACATTTCATTTGTATTTAGGTAAAAACAATGTATATATTGCCCTCTTTTACACTTTAAAAATTACAAAAAGGAAAATGGTCTGATGCAAATGTATGGGCATCCAGCATGGTTAGTACCTAGTAACACCCCTTTTTGAAAGTATTACAGCTAATACTTTTTGTAGCCGAACAAGAGTGTTTCAATTTTTGTTTGAGGGATTTTCACACATTCTTCTTTTGATAATACAGATTTTCAATGATGTTCAGATCATGGGACTGTGAGGGCAATTGAAAAACATTCAGGTCATGCATTTTGAGCTAGATTATTGTGAATTTTGACATGGTTTGAGGATCATTATCCATTAGTAGAAGCCATCCTCTTTTCAACTTTACTTTTTTTTTCACAGCTGGTGTTATGAAAGCATCAAGAATTTGTTAAAAACTCATTGAATCCATTCTTCCCTCTACCTGTGAAATATCCTCAGTGCCATTGGCCACAACACAACCCTAAAGCATGATTCATACGCCCCATACTTTACGGTTGGTGAAATGTTTTTTTCTGAAATTCTGTGCCCTTTTTCTCTACACATACCTTTGATCATTCTGGCCAAAGAGTTTTATTTTAACATCATCGGTCCACATGACTTGGTTCCAAAATGCATAAGGCCTGTTTATATGTTATTTTGCATACATCTGATGCTGAATTTTATGGCTAGGACACAGGAGAGGTTTTCTTCTGATGACTCTTCCATGAAGGCCACATTTGTGCTGTTGTCTTTGAACAGTAGAACAATGTACCACAACTAGTGTTGAGCGATACGATACTGCAAATATCGGGTATCGGCCGATATTAGCTGTATCGGGCTTTCGATTCCGAGTACCGATATTTTCGTCATATCGGATACCGGAATCGGATTTGTCACTGTCACTGTGAGTGTCCGTCGGTCGGGTGTGTCAGGAGTCAGCGGCACTTACCTGGCAGAAGATCTCCGGCGGTCACGTCTTGGACTGCTTGATGGCCGCCATTATCTTCTCCCTGGAGGTCACATGCAGTTTTTCGCGATAACTGCAGTGACTGCAGGGTAATCCCGGCTGTAAACCAGTCGATGACGTCACCGCCGGGGAAGCAGGTAATCAGCTGTGCTGCGCCGGGATGACAGGCTCTGCCTGCCTGCCTGCCTCTGATGTCATTCTGATGTAGCAGAGCTGGATCGTCGTGGGACACTCGTTACTATGGACTGCGTCGGACAGGTGGTATACTGCTGTTTTTTTTTTTCATTTTTTTACAGGAGATCGATGGCGTCGCAGGATGAGACTGTAATAAAAGTAATGAAAACTGTGTTGTTTTTTTTATTAAATTAAAAAACTTTTTTATGAACATTCACCCGTCCGGGTACATCAACAATTTAACTATTTACATACAGGGACCCTGTCCGGGTTATTTATAATTCTTTGGCAGGGGTGTTCCAGGTACCACCTGGTACTCTTCTGATGCTTGCCAAACATCCGAGACACCAAGGACCACCAGGACCTGATGACGTCGTGTGGCCTGTACAGTCAAGTCGTGACTAGTGTTGAGCATTCCGATACCGCAAGTATCGGGTATCGGCCGATATTCGCGTTATCGGAATTCCGATACTTAATTCCGATACTTTTTCAATATCATATACCGGAATCGGAAGTTCCCATAATTTTTGAGAGGCAATGTGATTTTAGTCAGCCAATGAGGAATCCTACGAAGTGTGGGCACATCCTGTAATGCTGCGGTCATCTTAACTAATGGCATGGCTGTGATTGGCTGCTGAAATGATGTCAATGCACTATAAAAGGCGCCGCAGCCATTTTAGCGTCACTGTGCTGTGAACTCAGTAAGGGACAGAACGCTGCTGTGCTGACTCTGAGGGACAGTTAGATATTGCGATTTTGTGTACTACTGTGCTTGAGGCAGGCTAGTTTACCAACCGCTGTGTAAAGCTTCATTTTGCCAGTGTTGTTTTAACAGCTCTGTGCAAGGTGTGTGTGTGACAGTGCAGGTGACGCTGCAGTTTGCTCTGCATCCACCGCTGTTTGTAGGCATCTGCACGTGTCACTGACTCTTTTTTTTTTTTATTTTATTTAGTGGAATTGGTGCAGCTCCATTATATTAGAAAAAAATCAAATCTATTAGTGTGACGTGCTTCCATCCGTATACAATACATTGGTTGCAAACACTATAGAAGTACACAAAGGAGCTTTTCACAGATAGTGAATAGTTGTGTTTCAGTGTTCACTGCAGTCTGTGAGGTTTTGATTTTTTGAGTGCAGATCACGCTCCAGTTAGTTCTTCAACCACTGCTGGTTGTAGTCTGCTGAGCGTGTGTCACTGCCTCATCCTTCACATTTTTCTCTAATTGGTGCTGCTCCATTTTAGTGGAAAAAAATCTAATCTATTAGTGTGACGCGCTTCCATCCGTATACAATACATTGGTTGCAAACACTATAGAAGTACACAAAGGAGCTTTTCACAGATAGTGAATAGTTGTGTTTCAGTGTTCACTGTAGTCTGTGAACTTTTCATTTTGTGAGTGCAGATTACGCTCCAGTTTGTACTTCAACCACTGCCGGTTGTAGTCTGCTGAGCGTGTGTCACTGCCTCATCCTTCACATTTTTCTCTAATTGGTGCTGCTCCATTTTAGTGGAAAAAAATCTAATCTATTAGTGTGACGCGCTTCCATCCGTATACAATACATTGGTTGCAAACACTATAGAAGTACACAAAGGAGCTTTTCACAGATAGTGAATAGTTGTGTTTCAGTGTTCACTGTAGTCTGTGAGCTTTTCATTTTGTGAGTGCAGATTACGCTCCAGTTTGTACTTCAACCACTGCCGGTTGTACTGCTGAGCGTGTGTCACTGCCTCATCCTTCACATTTTCTCTAATTGGTGCTGCTCCATTTTAGTTGAAAAAAATCTAATCTATTAGTGTGACGCGCTTCCATCCGTATACAATACATTGGTTTGCAAAACACTATAGAAGTACACAAAGGAGCTTTTCACAGATAGTGAATAGTTGTGTTTCAGTGTTCACTGTAGTCTGTGAGCTTTTCATTTTGTGAGTGCAGATTACGCTCCAGTTTGTACTTCAACCACTGCCGGTTGTACTCTGCTGAGCGTGTGTCACTGCCTCATCCTTCACATTTTTCTCTAATTGGTGCTGCTCCATTTTAGTGGAAAAAAATCTAATCTATTAGTGTGACGCGCTTCCATCCGTATACAATACATTGGTTGCAAACACTATAGAAGTACACAAAGGAGCTTTTCACAGATAGTGAATAGTTGTGTTTCAGTGTTCACTGTAGTCTGTGAGCTTTTCATTTTGTGAGTGCAGATTACGCTCCAGTTTGTACTTCAACCACTGCCGGTTGTAGTCTGCTGAGCGTGTGTCACTGCCTCATCCTTCACATTTTTCTCTAATTGGTGCTGCTCCATTTTAGTTGAAAAAAATCTAATCTATTAGTGTGACGCGCTTCCATCCGTATACAATACATTGGTTGCAAACACTATAGAAGTACACAAAGGAGCTTTTCGCACCCAGTGAACAGCATCCACCAGTTTTCCCGTAGCGTTCCTTTATGCGCACTTTTGTAGGACTCACGCCCCCCCCTGCTGGTGAAGAAAAAAATTGAACCGTTTTTGGGTTTGGGATGGCACCCAAAAGCTCGACTTCAATCCCTTCCACCCCCCCAAGGACCACAGACGTTGAAAAAAACCATCAGTTCTTCACCCCTCCCAAAAATTGCCCAGGCAGTAAAGGGAGCTTGTACAGGAGCCACTGAGTCTCGTTCTGTTCTCAAATCTTTTGGCTTGGAACGGGGGCCCACCAGCAGCATTCTGAATGTGAAGAAGAGGCAGTATGAAAGTATGCGCAACAGCTGTGTCTCTTGAAATCTGAAGAGGCGGTGAGCCAGTCCCGGGGTCACACAACCCCCCAGAACCATCTGATGATATGAGACTCATTTGCCAGTTTCTGTTGAGCATGGGTTCTGGCCAGACCACCCAACAACACCCGGGTTGGGAAGAGGGTAGTGGTGGAGATATAGAGGTCCAAGACCCAACATGGCGTGTAGGAACAGGAAGTGGTGGGAGCAGCTCTGAGGAAGAGATTGCACCAACGGTCCAAACAGTAGGAGAGGTAGTGCTGCAGACTCGCTTGCCTGTAGCCTCCAGTTTGGCACCCGTTCGGAGCAGTTCTCTTACAACAGCCAAACCGGGCGCTCCCAGGACTTCTCTGCTTGGTCCTTTTTTGATACAGTTGCAGATGATATTTAGCTATGTAAAATGCAAGCTGTGTAATCAAAAAATTAAAAGAGGTAAAAGATGTCAGTACCTTAATACAACAAATATGTGGAACATGTGCGGTCAAAGCACTTTGTTGAGTTACAAAGACACACTGGAGATGTAGGCCAACCACAGCAGCACCTACATCTTCAGCTCCTGATGAGCTCTTCCTCCAGTTTCACACACAGCTTGGTAAGGCTTCCTCAAAGGATCGCCATGAAGAACCTCTGTCACTGTTGTCCAGAGACACAGTGTTATTCCACCCACAGCTGCAAGTTCCCTGTCATCCTCACACACCCAGGCCACAAAACAGCCATCGTAGCACAGGCATGGGATAAAAGACGGCATACTCGGCAAACCATCCACGAGCACAGGCTCTGAATGCTGGCATTGCAAAACTCCTGTCCCTTGAAATGCTGTCATTCAGGCTGGTTGGAGACTGAATTTTCCCCGAGAATTAATGCATTGGCAGTCCACAATACAATGTGCCCAGCCGATTTTATTTCAGCAGGCAAGCCGTCCCTTTGTATGCAAAAGCATGTTGAGCAAAAATTAAACATGCGCACTAAACGCCGTCAGTAGCAAGGTCCACCTGACCACCGATGCGTGGACCAGTACCCATGGCCAGGGACGATACCTTTCCTCACTGCCCATTTGGTGTAATGTTGTGGAGCGCGGGTACAGATCTTGCGAGTGGCGCTGTACGTGTTCTGCCAACTCCAAGGATTGCCGGAATCAAGTCGTCCACATTGACTCCTCCTCCTACTCAGTTCCTCAGAATCATCGCTGCAGGAGCCGTCACGGTCTACCTCCACATGATCCGTGGACGCTTACCTGATGCGACCGATATGACACAGCCGTGGCCAAACTGCAACAGGCCGTTCTGAAATAATTCCATGGGAATCGAAGCCCACACAGCGCAGGAGGTCTGGAATGCCATCAAGCAGGAGAGCGACGTGTGGTTTTTGCCAGCGAATCTCCAGCCAGGCTTGGGTAGTGTGTGACAATGCCGAAATCTGGTGGCAGCTCTGGCCTGTGCAACCTCACTCACATACCATGTCTGGCACATGAGCTCAACTTGGTCGTGCAGAGTTTTTTGAGGGACTATCCGGATCTTGATGCACTGCTGCACAAGGTCCGCCTAGAGTGCGCTCACTTGCGACGTTCCAGCATGGCCAGATCGCGCATTGCAGCTCAGCAAACGCAGATTGCGCCTTCCTGAACATCGCATCATATGTGACGATCCACCAGGTGAATTCAACGTTACATATGTTGGAGCGGTTGTGTGAGCAGCAGCCAGCCAGTTTATGGAGTATCAGCTGCATCAGCGCAATCAACACGCAATTTGCGCCGTCCACACTTCACCATTAATGAGTGGGCCACTATGAAGGACATGTGCCACATTTTGCTTGCGTTTGATTGAGTCAACCGGATGGCGAGTGCAGATGATGCCACTAGTCCGCTGACTGTCCCCCTTATCTGCCTGCTTCAAAAACACTGCAAGCAATAAGGGATGAGGTTTTGGAAGAGGTGGATGATGAGGAGTCACAAATTCCATCACCTCTGGAAAGTCATAGCGCAACGTGGTTTCCTCACAAAGGCTGGGCAGGGCTCAACTTTGTGAGGAGATGAGGAGGAGGAGTCAATGGAGGAGGAAGACATCGCTCCAGAGGGAGTACACAACGCTCAGTCATATGTAGAGCGAGGGTGGGGGTTGATGCAGAGCAGGCAGAGAATAACGCCTCTTGCAGAGGACAGCGTTCCTTTGCCAGTTGGGAGTCTGCAGCACATGGTTGATTCATGCTGCAGTGCCTAAGAAACGACCGCCGCATCGCCCACATTCTCACGACGTTGATTATTGGGTGTACACCCTCCTAAGAGACCCTCGCTACCGGACAACGTCAAAAGCCTCATCAACACCGTTGAACCGGGAGCGTAAAATGCGGGAGTACCAAGACACACTGGGCAATCCCTAATGTTCAAATTACTGCCGAGAGCACTGCTGCTGCTAACTGCTTTACAAAGCATCTCTGTGCGTCGAGGCAGTGTAGAGAGCTCTCAACAAGAGGGAGCACACCAGTGCCTCTGCACAGGGAAAGACCATTATGTTAAAAATGTGGCAAAGTTTTGTGGCAGCGCCACAAATGTTACACCATCCGAGAGGGCTCCAGTCAGCGGGAGCAACGTATCCGTCAGATGGGGACAGACTACTTGGCTTTGCCTCTCAGTGTACTCCCCAGATGGCTCTTCCCCATTCAAGTTTTGGTCTCTAAGCTGATACATGGCCAGAGCTTAGCCAGTATGCATTGAGGTGCTGGCTTGCCCTGCTGCCAGTGTATTATCGGACGCGTCTTAGTTGCTGCAGGTGGTGTACTAACAGACCGTCGCATGCGACTATCCTCCGATAATGTAGACCGGCTTACTTTTCTGAAAATGAACAAGGCATGGATCTCGGCAGATCTTGTCTGTCCGTTTTCAGATTAAATAACTGGTTCGCAACGTTATCCATGTCTCCTGTTATTTCATCTTTCTACCACTGAACTCTACTCCCTGGGCTCCAACACTGCCAGTTGCTGCTCAGAAGTGTCGTGTCCACAGAACAAAACACAAGCCTCTACTGTTAGTGGTGGTTCAGTAACGCCAGCTGTTCCCCTGCTGTGTCAACGCAAGAAGTCTCCTGTTCCCGACACATGGACAGAAAAACACATGACCAACATGCTCCCAAATAGGGAAGAGCCGTCACCCTGCATGTTATGCTGAAAACATGAATTGTGAAGTTTTGCAGGCCTAGAATGATAAATTTTTATGACAAATATGGACAAATAATAATTTGTCATCACAGCGCATATCTGCACATGTCTATTAGAAATGGTAACAAAAAATAAAACAAGTCTACTCTTCACATTTTGAAATTAATGCATAAAAGTACATTTCAGACTTATGAATTAATGCTTTTTAAGGAACTTTATCTGTACCTGTAAGATAATGCAGTCAATGGATGTACGAATCATTAAATCCTCATCATCATCATCACGATGTTTTATTTATGACAGACATTAAAAATACACATATGATGCCAACTGTAACTTCAAACACCATATATGAAATGGCCAGCATGTAAACATGGTAATAATGTCCAATAATAAATTATTACATCTAGAAAGTGCATCATGCATACTGACAATAGTAGTTATACCTGCAAGTGCTGTTAAAACAACCACAAGAGATATAAATTAATACTGTATATAGGTATCACAGTGCATAGTTACTCATGGACAATGTTGATGTAAATACTGTATCCAATTAAGTCAGCGTCAACCATTAGGCTGTTAGTCTTGTACATTGTTAAAGAGGGAACGTAATTTTTTTTTGTTGTCATAGGTGGAGTATTACACATTAAATTATTACTGCTGTTTTTTTTTTTTTGCGTCCCTAGTGCGCAATAACCAGCCTAACCTCACATTTGATAGTCAGCTAATTGCCACACGCTACCTACCCTACGCGTGACAGTAGAAGGTAGTGTTGACGGATAAAGCTATTGCGCAACCAGACATTCTTTTACCCTCTTCAACACTCTACAAGCAAAAAATGCATGATTTCAGCCGCAGACTTATTGACGTACAGTATAACATCGCATTACCCATCAGAGGCTGTCCACTGTCTGATACAGACATAGAATATACCTTTGCTATCCGTAGCCTTTGTTTCACCTACACTTGCAGGCACACACTTAAATTGTGACAAACAATGCCTAATGTTTTTTTAAATGGTTTATTTTTTATTGTACATTATTGTGTCATCAATCACATTGATTGAGTCCATGCTGGACATGTCATACATGCTATAGAAAGTAACGATTTTATGAACTTAAATAATTGAAATGTCTGTGACTGTCACATAAAATTTGCGATGATGATGATGAGTGACTATTACAAAATCCATTGTCTTCACTATGTTATGGTTTAACATAAACGTTCCATAAGCATATTCATAAAAAAAAAATGGACTTTTATTCTTAAATTTACAACACTATATTTTGTTACCAATTTTTGGGTGTTTGTGTTGTTCCATTTATTTTTGGCATGTGCATATATGCGTTTATATTTGTATTTTCTTTATTTTTCCTTCTTGAAATTAGAAAACATGTGTATCTTTGTACCGTGTTAGCCAGTAGATAGAAAAATATTTAGACTTCAGAGTCAGCAGTGGTTGATACCTTTTAATGGATAACTGAAAAGATGGAAACAAATTGCAAGCTTTCAAGGCTACTCACGTCTCTTCATCAGGGAAAGACTAACTAAAAAAATTAAGCATCACATATTTCTATACACAACAGGACACAGAATAGTGCAATAGGTAAGACAAGTAAGTGACGTGTATCAGAACTGTCATTATCTCACAGGGATGAACATAAATATTGGAACAGTTCCTAGATAAGGATAGAAAGTTTGATTGCCCTCTCATTGGCGTATTTTTTTTTGGGTTTTTCATGACCCTGGAAGGGCATAGACGCAGATTCCTTAATTGATATAGAATGACATAAATCCATGTGATCTATTCATTCCATCACTAACAGTGTCAAAGGTCATGATGAGCTTATATTCTGAAACCTTTGTACGTTTTCTCATATTTGAAGTTATATTTTAATACCAGTAATTCCATATCCATGATGCTATGACCGGCAAACAAAAGTCTTTTGCCACAGGTAAATTCATTAATTTATCTGTGATTGTGTGGCGCTGATAATTCATCCTTGTTCTCCTTTTTGTTGCCGGTCTCCCCCTCACTTGTCCCTCCCTCACTTGTCTTGGCTATTCCTGTGTCCTGTTGTGTGTAGAAATATGTTGATTCTTCATTTTTGGCTTTACTCTTAGCCTGATGAAGACACCTGAGTATCTCGAAAGCTTTGAATTTGTTACCATATTTTCAGTTAGCCATTAAACGTTATCAACCACAGAGGACTGTCAAGTATAAATATTTTTCTATTCTTGTAATTGAATATTATCATTTTATTGTTGTAGTAAAAGTTCATTTATTCTTGTTTGAAGTACATACATTTGCAATGGCCACGTAACAAGGCAATAACTCAATATTTTGTGCCTACACCCTCCTTGACCCTGGGCTTCAACAGCGCCAGTTGCTGCTCAGAAGTGTTAGATGCACAGATGAAAACAATCGCTGATGTGTTGTGGGGTTCAGTAACGCCTGCTGTTCCCCTGCTGTGTGTCTGGCAAAAATTACTGCTGCTAACTACAACTTCAACTTCAAACGTCTCATACTAGGCCTCTGCCTACACCCTCCTTGACCCTGGGCTTCAACAGCGCTAGTTGCTGCTCAGAAGTGTTAGATGCACAGATGAAAACAATCGCTGATGTGTTTGTGGGGTCAGTAACGCCTGCTGTTCCCCTGCTGTGTGTCCGGCAAAAATTACTGCTAGCTACCTAATCATGGTGAAAAAAACATGACATCTCAAAGTGTGTAGTGCTACACATAGATATGAGGCTACACCATGATTTCTAAGCTGTAAACATTTGAAACGTCAACTTTCAAACCATAAAATGATTTGTCTTTGTCACAAATCTGTAACAAAATAATTGTGACATATTATTACAGATATGCACATGTCGAAAACAAATGCAAACACAAAAGCCTACTTATGCTATAGGATACTGATGGTCAACCTTGTCACTCCATAGCTTAGACAAATCCAACTCACATCATGATGACTCAAATACTGCATGTTGGAAGTGCATAATGTGGGTTGAACTTTGACAACTGCTGCAGTGCGAAGGTTATACTTCAGTGTTCTTGCCTTTGAAATAAAAGCATACAAGTAAATATAATATCCAATGTTGATTAAGGGACATGATGTACACCTGTAATATTGTGCAAACAATGCATGTAGGAATAGTCCTCTTCAACATTACTTATATTTGTGTCATTTTAAAAAATACATATTGATTAGAAAGTTAACAGCCCATATCATAAAAGGTCCTTTATGTAAACATGATAATCGCTAACAAAAATAATGCATTACCTTGGTAAAGTCAATAGTGCATAGTCACAATAGCAAAATATATACCTGTAAGTGGTGCTGAAAGAACGACAACTGATAGAATAGGTGAATGATACTATTTATCAGACTGAATAGCGACACCTGTACAATGTCGATATAATACTGTACCTTAACAAAACAGCTGTGTCACACCTCACACGCATTTTTCTTGTAGCTTGTTATGTAATAGGGCACATGCGTGTATGTTTCATCATAGGTGCATGTTTACTGAGTAAAGCAGTCATGACAACGCCTTTGTGTTGTCGGTACGCTTGCGATGATGAACGATGCGCACCGTGAATGTTAGTCTGCGTCATAAGACGCACAGACGCTCCAATACCCAACGCGTCACAGCAGGAAGCCAGTCTGTGCGTCCAAACAAAGGCGCAAGCATACATGCACGTACCCTTTTATAAAGCTATATAAAAAAAAGGATGTAGTAGTAACGCACACTTTATTGAGGTACAGTATTACATCGCCATTCACCATCTGTGGCTATGCAGTGTCATCTATATATACCTTATCTATCCGTTGTCATGCTTGCAAGTCCACAGTCAGGCATAAATAGCTGTTTTCACTATGCACTTTTTAAAGGTTTTTTTTGTTAATATAAATGATTGCCACTATTATCAGTATTACATGATGGAAATTTTAGATATTTTTAAAAACTTTTTAGTGATATTATTCAGCAAATGAAAATGGTGTACATACTGTTACTTATCCATCATTAATGGATTCTGATATGTACTTGTATGCTTTTATTTAAAACCGTATAGCAGATTATTTAACCGATTTTTATTGTGGTTTGCATTGCTTTTCAACATGTTAATGTATGCTTTATGTTTGTCAATTATTAATTTACATATATTTTTTAAAGTAAAATCATCATCTTATGGTACTAAAGGGTTTTATTTCTCTTGTTTGGAGTATAGACATTTTTAATTGACACGTAACAAGGAAAATACTTGATCTAGTATTTAAACATCCTCCTTGACCCTGGGCTCCAACACCGCCAGTTGTTGCTTGGAAGTGCTGTTAGCACAGTCTACACTTGCTCCTGTGTTACTGGGGTTCAGTAATGTCAGCTGTTCCCCTGCTGTGTGAACGGCAAAAAGTCCTGCTGCCTCCACCCTGTTCTCTTCTCATACCTGTTCTCTTCTCATCCCTGGTTACAACACCGCCAGTTGTTTCTCGGAAGTGCTGTTAGCACAGTCTACACTTGCTCCTGTGTTACTGGGGTTCAGTAATGTCAGCTGTTCCCCTGCTGTGTGAACGGCAAACAGTCCTGCTGCCTCCACCATGTTCTCTTCTCATCCCTGGGTTACAACACCGCCAGTTGTTTCTCGGAAGTGCTGTTAGCACAGTCAACACTTGCTCCTGTGTTACTGGGGTTCAGTAATGTCAGCTGTTCCCCTGCTGTGTGAACGGCAAACAGTCCTGCTGCCTCCACCATGTTCTCTTCTCATCCCTGGGTTACAACACCGCCAGTTGTTTCTGGGAAGTGCTGTTAGCACAGTCTACACTTGCTCCTGTGTTACTGGGGTTCAGTAATGTCAGCTGTTCCCCTGCTGTGTGAACGGCAAACATGTCCTGCTGCCTCCACCATGTTCTCTTCTCATCCCTGGGTTACAACACCGCCAGTTGTTTCTCGGAAGTGCTGTTAGCACAGTCTACACTTGCTCCTGTTTACTGGGGTTCAGTAATGTCAGCTGTTCCCCTGCTGTGTGAACGGCAAAAAGTCCTGCTGCCTCCACCTGTTCTCTCTCTTTTCCCTGGGTTACAAACACCGCCAGTTGTTTCTTCGAAGTGCTGTTAGCACAGTCTACACTTGCTGTGTTACTGGGTTCAGTATGTCAGCTGTTCCCCTGCTGTGTGAACGGCAAAAGTCCTGCTGCCTCCACATTTCTCTTCTCATCCCTGGGTTACAACACCCCCAAATTGTTTCTCGGAAGTGCTGTTAGCACAGTCTACACTTGCTCCTGTGTTACTGGGTTCAGTAATGTCAGCTGTTCCCCTGCTGTGTGAACAGCAAACAGTCCTGCTGCCTCCACATGTTCTCTTCTCATCCCTGGTTACAACACCGCCAGTTGTTTCTCGGAAGTGCTGTTAGCACAGTCTACACTCATCCTGGTTACAACCCGCCTGTACTCGGAGTGCTGTTGCCAGTCTACACTTGCTCCGTTTACTGGGTTCAGTAATGTCAGCTTTCCCCTTGTGTGAACGCAAAATCCGCTGCCTCCACCCTGTTCTCTTCTCATCCCTGGTTACAACACCGCAGTTGTTTCTCGGAAGTGCTTTAGCACAGTCTACACTTGCTCCGTTTACGGTTCGTAAGTCACTTTCCTCTGTGTGAACGCAAAAAGTCCTGCTGCTCCACCCTGTCTCTCTCATCCCTGGTTACAACACCGCCAGTTGTTTCTCGATGCTGTAGCACATCTACACTTCTCCTGGTTACTGGGTTCATAATGTCAGCTGTTCCCCTGCTGTGGAACAGCAAACAGTCTGCGCCTCCACCGTTTCTCACCCTTCTCATCCGGGTTACAACACCGCCATTGTTTCTCGAGTGCTGTTAGCACAGTCTACACTGCTCCGGTTACTGGGTTCAGTAATGTCACTGTTCCCCTGCGTTGAACGCAAAAGTCTGCTGCCTCCACCCTGTTCTCTTCTCATCCCTGTTCTCTCTCATCCCTGTTACAACACCGCCAGTTGTTTCTCGAAGTGCTGTTAGCACAGTCTACACTTGCCCGTGTACTGGTTCAGTATGTCAGCTGTTCCCCTGCTGTGTGAACGGAAAGTCTGCGCTCCACCCTGTTCTCTTCCTCCTGTTCTCTTCTCATCCCTGGGTTACAACACCGCCATTGTTTCTCGGAGTGCTTTAGCACAGTCTACCTTGCTCCTGTGTTACTGGGTTCAGTAATGTCACTTCCTGCTGTGTGAACGCAAACAGTCCTGCTGCCTCCACCATGTTCTCTCTCACCCTGGGTACAACACCGCCAGTTGTTTCTCGAAGTGCTGTTAGCACAGTCTACACTGCTCCGTGTTACTGGGTTCAGTAATGTCAGCTGTTCCCCTGCTGTGTGAACGCAAAAGTCCTGCTGCCTCCACCTTTCTCTTCCATCCCTTTCTCTTCTCATCCCTGGTTACAACACAGCCAGTTGTTTTCGGAAGTGCGTTAGCACATCTACACTTGCCCTGTTTACGGGGTTCAGTAATGTCAGCTGTTCCCTGCTGTTGAACGCAAACAGTCCGCTCCTCCACCATGTTCTCTTCTCATCCCTGGTACACACCGCCGTTGTTTCTCGGAAGTGCTGTTAGCACAGTTCACTGTCCGTTTACGCAATCAGCTGTCCCCTGTGTTACTGGGGTTCAAATGTCGCTCTCCCCTCTTGTCTCAATCCCTGTCTCCATCCGTTACAACCCGTTGTTTTCAAACGTTACAGTTTCAATGCTGTTACATCTGCTCGTCATTCAGCGTTCCCCAGCTGTTAAGCACACGCGTGTGCTCCACGTTCCTTCCTCCCTGGTTACACACCCTGTTAGACAGTGCTGTTCATGGTTACATCTCCTGTTACGGTTCCAGTAATGTAGCTGTCCCTGTTTAACACCAGTCTGCTGCCTCACATGTCTCTCTCACCCGTTCACTCGCATTGTTTCTCGTGCTGTTACCTTACACTGCAGTTTACTGGGTCAGTAATGTTCACTTTCCCCTGTGTTGAAGGGTCATGTCTGCTCCACATGTTCTCTTCCATCCCTGCTTCACCTCGCCATGTTTCTTCTCCCCTGGTTACAGCACCATTTCTCGGTTCTTTCATCCTTTCAACGTTCCTGTTCTGAATGCACATTCCCTGCCTCAACATTTTCTTCTGTCCGTTACACACTGCCGTTGTTTACGAATGCTGTTTCCTCACCGTGTCCTTTACTTGTCCTGTCTTCCCCTGCATTTGACGGTAAATCCCGTGTCTCCACCAGTTCTTTCATCTCCTTTCTCTTCTCACCCTGGGTTACAAATCGCCGTTGTTTCTCGGAAGTGCGTACACCATCTCCACTGCTCCTATGTTATGGGTTCTAATGTCAGCTGTTCCCCGCTTAAACAGCAGCAGCCCGCTGGCTCCACCATGTTCTCTTCTCATCCCTGGGTTACAACACCGCCAGTTGTTTCTCTCAGTGCTTTAGCACCTCACCTCCGTTTACTGGGGTTCAGTAATGTCAGCTGTTCCCCTGCTGTGAGAACGGTCGTATCACCTTGTCTTCTCATCTGTTCTATCTATCCTCTGTACCAAGTCATTTTCTCGAGTGCTTTCGAAGTCTTTACATCTCTTGTCTTACTGGGGTTCAGTAATGTCTGTTCCCCTGCTTGAAGCAGCAAACAGTCCGCTGCCTCCACCATGTTCTCTTCTCATCCCTGGGTTACAACACCGCATTGTTTCTCGAAGTGCTTAGCACAGTCTACACTTCTCCCGTGTTACTGGGGTTTCAGTAATGTCAGCTGTTCCTCTGCTGTGTGCAAGGCAGAAAGTCCTGCTCCTCCACCCTATTCTTCTCACACCCTGTTCTCTTCTCATCCATGTTACAACTCCCCTGTTTCGGAAGTGCTGTTAGACGTCTACACTTGCTGTGTACGGGTCAGTAATGTCAGCTGTTCCCCTGCTGTTGAGGCAAAAAAGTTCCTGCTGCCCCTAACCCTGTCTCTCTCATACCTGTTCTCTTCTCATACCCTGGTTACAACACCGCCAGTTGTTTCTCGGAAGTGCTGTTAGCACAGTTCTACACTTGCATCCTTGTTACTGGGTTCAGTAATGTCAGCTGTTCCCCTGCTGTGTGAACGCAAACAGTCCTGCTGCCTCCACCATGTTCTCTTCTCATCCCTGGTTACAACACGCCAGTTGTTCTACAGTGCTGTTTACACAGTCTACACTTGCTCCCATTTCTGGGGTTCAGTATTTCAGTGTTCCCGCTGTTAACGGCAAAAGTCCTGCTGCTCCACCCTGTTCTCTTTCATCCCTGTTCTCTTCTCATCCGCACAGTCTACACTTGCTCCTGTGTTACTGGGGTTCAGTAATGTCAGCTGTTCCCCTGCTGTGTGAAAGTCAAACAGTCCTGCTGCCTCAACTTTAATTTCCATGGGTACCTTCTGCTACCCATCCGGGTTCCAGTACCGTCAGCTGGTTCTCCGCAGTACCTTTGGCCTAGGTGCCTCCATGTCGGTATCCGAGTTCCAGCAACGTCTGCTGGTCCTTGGTAGTGCTTTGGAGCACAGGTACCTCCTGCTTAGTAACCCTGTCCCAGTAACGTCAGCTGTCCTCGGTTGTGCCATTGGCTCTTTTCCTTCTGCTGACCCTCCGGGTTCCAGCACAGTCAGCTGGTCCTCGTTACTTCCATTGGCTTTTGTACCATCACCAACAGGACAAAGAAGGTTAAGACAAACTACAAGATACAGAACAAGAGAGAAGAACAATAAGCAGAAGATCAAAAAGCAGAAGAACATGAAGTATAAGACCAAAATGAAGAGCAAAATATATGCTCTAAATTCTAAGCAGAAGAAGACTAAGCAGTGTATGGGGGTGAGTCCGTTCCTCCTCGTGGTGCCCCTGGAAAATGCCTGATGCTGCTGCAGGCTAAACTGAACGCGGACAAATACTGTTGTAATTAAAATCTTTCGTGACAGCAAGAACGGAAGGATGAAAATTCAGAGTTTTACAGATTACAAGTACAGGAATGTCTGTCACAAATAAGAATATGATGAAAAGGATGAATAGGAAGAAGATGAAGAAGTAGAATATGAAGAATAATAACTGTTTAATAAGAACAATATAAGTAATGTTAACAAAAAGATGAATAGCAAGAAGTTTTAGAAGATTAAGAAGGTGAAGATGAAGAATAATTTGATGAGAAAGATGATGCTGCTGAAAATTATGAAGGAGAAAGTGTGTGAAAAGTTAAAAAGGTGAAGACCATGGAAGTTGTGAAACAGACATATTTGACAAAATAGAAAAAAGGTTAACAACATTGTCAATTTGTTCGTCAATCCGAACGTATTTCCTAAAAAAAAAAAATTAATGCTATTCCATTGGATTGGGTCAAACATCTATGCCTTTAATGTCTCCTCAACCTCCCCCAATACATTCTACATTACTCTTTCTTGTTTTCCTTCATGTACAATTAACCAACAAGGCAAGAATGGGTTTTTTTTTATTTCGATATTTTGTTCCCATAGACTTACATGGACTTCCGTATCGGTATCGGGTATCGCCGATATTTTAGTGATATCGGCGATACCATTCCGATTCCGATACTTTAGGATATCGGAAAGTATCGCTCAACTCTAGTCGTGACCCGCTATCTGTGTCTGTGTGGCCACCTCTTTCGTCTCCCTCCGGGTCTGGAACCCTATGTCCCGGACTGTACGAACCCCAGGGGGCCTAACAGGCGCCGGGTACGGGCCAGCTATCATTATCATGTCCATAGCTGGGGCTGCTGAGGAGACCACTGAGGGAGGCTGGGGAGATTTACGGCGTGGGGTGGGCACTTGTGCAGAGGCCTGGATGTGGGAGGCTGAAGGCTCCGAGGGTCTCACAGGTTCCTGACACTCTGGGGACCAGGGGTCGCACCTGGTGACATTTAGGGCATACCATCCATTGTAACCCCAGTGCCGGGTGTAAGTTACCAAGTCTCCTGGCAACAGGTCCCTCCCCGGGTGTCCTTCTGGGAGGTGAGTCTCCACGTCCCGCCGGGTCACAAACACTTCTAAATAAAGTCCAGGCTCCTGGATGAAGCCCCAACCAGCTTTCAATTTAAAGCTCCGTACTGCACCCTTACGCCGCGGCTCCCTCACCATACTTTTATCTTTTCTCATCCGGTCCTTATCTGCCCGGTCCTTCTCGATGTGACGTTGGCGAAGCTTCTGGGATTCGCGCTGCTCCCTTTGTCGCTCGGCTTCTCTCTCCCGACGTCTCCACTCTTCTCCTGACGCCGGTTGTAATTCTCCTCCACCAGCATCTCCATGTCTCCACCATCAAACTGCAGCTTACGATGTCCGGTTTGCGGCAGCTCTCCTGGCGCCCGACAGTCCTGGCGGCGCTCACCTGCGGAGGAAGCAGCCGGCTCTGGAACAGATGACAGTCGGGGCTCCGGTACAGACAGGTAGACCTCTGGTGCCTGCACGGCCTCCTCCATGAGGACGGGTGTCGCTTCTTCTGTCTCAGCGACGGGGGCAGACAGCGGGATCTGGGGTGCTGCCGGTGCAGCGTTTTTTGCACGAACGGGTGCCTCCACTGCGACAACGTCAACCGGATCACATTGCAAGGACTCCTCTACTAGAACGGGTGCCTCACCTTCCGGTACAGACACTTCAGGTAAGAGGGATTGGCACCGCTCCAAGTTTAGTTTTAGGGCACGCCAGCTGGCTTCCAACCTGGCGACCTCCTCCCGGTGCCGGGCCAGGCCTCTTAGGGTATCCTCCGCTTCTTGCAGCGTAGGAGGGTTTCCAGGCCGGGTGCCCAACGGTGGTTCCGTGGCGATCGGGTCGCTTCCGTGGGGGGAGAGCTCTGACTGCTCCATCCCTCAACACTTCTGCTCGTGTCCATTAGCCATCTCTGCCAAGTCACATGTGTCATTAGCATCTGGAGAGGGCCCCTCTTTTGTAGTGAGGCGGGACCTTTGTGTTAGTTTCCGCACACTGAGGAGGATGAGGAGGCGGAACTCAAGAGCTGTGGGGCACGATCTTACATTGCAGTACCATTTAGAGTGGTCGGCCATCGTTTTCGCGCCACTGAGTGAGTGTACACCCATGAAGAGCACGCCCTTCTTCTTCACCAGTGCCTCGTCGTGACGCAGATATGGCTGAAAAATGGCAAATACATTCTCTGATGATTTTAGCAATTCTCAAGCACAAAACCAGTTCAATTCAGGCACACAGGACTCGCTTATAGCGAGCTACAGAATCCTGTTCGTGACGCCCAAGTTGAGTCGCACAGAGCCAGAGGTTTTGGGGGTACTCGGCACCGAGCCGGTCGACTTCTATGGGGTATGTCACGGCTTTACCCGGCAATTGAATCAGAGTCTATTTTACTATGTAGAAGTGTATAAACTATAAATATATGTATATATATATGTCACAATGACATGTATATATATATATATGTATTCTATGTGTGTATATTTTGTGTTTACAACGAAAGAAAGTGTTTTTTTAGTTGCGATATTTTGTTCCCATAGACTTACATGGGACTTCCGGTATCGTAATCGGGTATCGACGATATTTAGTGATATCGGCGATACCATTCCGATCCGATATTTTTAGATATCGAGCAGTATCGCTCAACACTAACCACAACTCCATAGTCTGCTAAAACTCTCTGAAGATCTTTTACAGTCAAATGGGGTCCTAAATTGCCTCTCTAGCAATCCTACGAGCAGTTCTCACTGAAATTTTACTTGGTCTTGAAGAACTGAAATAAATTCACTTTTTGATGATATTATAATTTTGTGAGAAGCAAATGTATGTGATGTTGATGATAGCGGCATCAGTGCTGACCATATTGATAGAGTATTCGAAGCAGTGCAACTCAATACACACATCCCGCATGGAAGCCCACTTATTAATGGTGAAGTGGTTTTGCTCTCGGAGCGACTCATTCATGTGTGGTTTTTCAGCTCAAACTGTACTATTGCTTGCTGGTTGCTCAGTCTCTCCAGTATATGCAAGGTAGAGTTCCACCTTTTTGGTACATTGCATATGAGCGGGAAGACAAAACTGATGCTGAAGCACAGACAGATGAGTGGCAGCAGAGTGAGAACGCACACACTGCCCCCACTTTCAGCAGCAGCTTTGAGATATGTGGATAGCTTTTCAGGAAGCTCTTCACTAGCGATGAGAGAACCTTTCAAAATTTAGTTCGGATTTGTTCACTAAACAGTTCGCCAAATGGTTCATCTAACTTATCCGAACCTCATTGAATTCAATGGGAGGCAAAATCAAATGCATAGACAACCCCTTCGAAGGTGGGGGTGCAAAAAGATGTCCTAAAAAGCTCAAATTAGGGGCAGACACCATGAAAATTTTCATCAGTTGACCCACAGTAAAACAGTAGAAATTTTCTTACGGTGCAGCAGTAGGTTATGGGCCATGTATGAGTCAAGGTCTGAGCGAGCATTTGCAGCTTGAAATTGAAGTTTGAATGAGGACCTGGTGGTTAATGGAGTTTTGTTAGCCTTCTTAGCTGGGAGACCTGATACCTCATGCAACACCTCCAATTTTCCAATTTCTTTCTTAATTCATCCACAATCAGATGGCACAAACATCAGTTTCATACAGTACTATTGCTAGAAAAATGTAAGGAAAGTAATAGAGGTAGTTGACTGAAATTGAGTACAGGCCTGCCAGTCTGGAAGACCTACTGACACAGGTAACCCACCTGATGGAGACTCAAATTGGAGTCTCAAATTCAAATTCAAATTCAAATTCAAAGAAGCTTTATTGGCAGGACTAAATACACATTAGTTTTGCCAAAGCAAGTGTACCACATTTCAAAAAATAATTGACACACACCACTAAAGTGGCATCAATTTCCACAGAGTAGAAACAGTATAATTGGCTTCTGACACATCTACTACAGGCAACCCCCTAGATGGAGGCCAAAATTTGAGTCTCCACATTTCAAAAAATTGTTTGTAACATCAGCAGCAGTAGCAATAGTAGGCACAGAAGACACCACATAGATGGCCACGACTGCAATAACACAAGATCAATACATGACACTAAAAAGGAAACCATCACCTAGTCTGCCCAATCTGCGACTGTGTGGTTGTATCAGGTTGCGGACGCCGCGTCTATGGCTATTGCTCTCATTCTGATCACTGTATTCAGAACGCAACCTGATACAAGCAACACTGCAGATCAGCTTTCAATACAGTTTGGAACTGAGATAACCTTTATCTAAATATCTTCAACTAAATAAGTGTAATACGTCACTGATGAAGGTAATTTGTGATCGAAATGTTTGTTCACTATAAACGTACTACAATAAATTTTCTTCACATCATTAAGTTGAGTGCAAGGTTTCTATTTGGTTTGGGAACCTACCTTGGCACCATTCAAATAGTTGTGCTCACTGTGTTTTTTCTATCCAATTGGCAATAAGACGGCTGCAGAATAGATTTATTTTTTAGACACACAACTCACAAAAAAAGGCTGCTGAGTAGAATAATTTTTTGGGACCAAAAATGGCAGATGTATAACACAACCGTGTGCTATTTGACGTTTCATCTGATAGCACTCTGCCCAATGTTATACTTTTGGGCAGTGCAAATCTGCAATTTATTTTACATGCTTATTTGGTGCCCCTGATGATGAATAATATGCACACATATGAGTCTGTGACTGCATGTGAAACATTGGAAACATTGGACTGCACTTGGATGTCATCCGAGTGCAGCCTGATGTAAGCTCGCAGAGACAATGGAGAAGATGGAGAAATTAAATTCTCCATCTTCTCTGCACCTGTGCTGCAATTCTCTTATGTGAGAGAATCAGATCACACTCAGATGACACACAGCTTAAACTCTGACAGAGTGTCATTAGTAGACACGGCCTCATTCTCCCGCATGAGAGAATATACATCAATGTGAGTGAGCCCTTAGACTATGGTCAGACGGACGTAGATTCTTTCATGTGATAGTTTTGAGATAATTTTTCTAATGACTCAGCCTAGTGTAATCTGATTTTCTCAGATGAGAGAATCGTATCACAGGTGTGGAGAGATAAAGAACTTAATTTCTCTTTTACCATGTAAATCAGACTGCAGTCCGATGCTTCACATGCACTCATAGAGTTGTAAGAGTGCCGTACTATTCCAGAGCCACTCACAGGATGCTGCAATTTTTTGTTCATTCTGAATCAACAAAAACATTGAATAACACTCAAGTCTTAATTGTCCAGTCTACAGTAAATACTACTCTAATGCATCTGCTAATTATAACTGTATGTATCCCCCTTGATCTCAAAATATGCATTTACTAAGCTGCAACTAAAGCAACTGGAAGCCATTATTTCCAACAAACC
Organism: Oophaga sylvatica; assembly: GCA_033576555.1. Taxonomy (NCBI): domain Eukaryota; kingdom Metazoa; phylum Chordata; class Amphibia; order Anura; family Dendrobatidae; genus Oophaga; species Oophaga sylvatica. Next base: position 348,282,663 of record JARQOD010000006.1, read on the forward strand.
ACAGTAGTCTGCTTCGGCGGTGCTTCACAGCCGCAAAGTATGTTTATTACAACTTTTCAGTCTTCTCCTTTGCCAGCACTCAGTAATCGCTGTTGCCAGTGCTTCTCTAGGACCTGGTAATCATATGATCGTTGGATCGCTCCTTGCCTGGCAGAGTTGCTGGATCCTGGCAGAGCCAGATTAGCTTTTCCAGTGACTTCTGGGCTGATTTACCCTATAACTGGGGCTCCCATGGTGGATGCCCCAGTTCTAGATGACAAAATGAACACTGAAAGAAAAAACTATGTTTCCCAAAGATCAATTATGATCTGTTGGAGATCAAACTACTGTTTGTGAAAATATATATAATATATAATATATATATATATATATATATATATATTATATATATGTATAGAACATCTGCAAAAAGGAAAAAAAAGTTAAAACATTCCTGTATCCCCTAATGACAAATGTGGCAATAGGATGTTGACCCAGGAATTAATTCTGATAAATCAAGTTCAGAGCTGGGGAAGATTTTCTTCTTCTAATCTGAGACATTTAGTATCTGGTTCATTGGGATTGTCCTCCCCCTAGATCAGCACATAACAATAAGGGCATGTTTCCACGGTCCGTACCGGCAGCGCTTTGGACGCAGGACATTTCCAAAGTGCTGCCGGCTTCAGTACGCGCTGTGATTCCGCATGTGTTCATTGAATCATGTGGAATCACTGCATCCTATACATAGAACTGTGATATTTGTCTTGCAGAGACTGAGCATCTCCGCAAGATAAATATACGAAAAAAGGCTGCACTCTAACATACCAAAGCATGACAATATGGAATACATGAAATTTTGAATAGCAATACAGCTTTAGAGTATAAGGAAAAATTAAGCGTCTCAAATTTTTCCTTATACTCTAAAGCTGTATTGCTATTCAAAATTTAATGTATTCCATATTGTCATGCTTTGGTATGTTAGAATGCAGCATTTTTTCGTATGTTTTACATGGGGGTAGCTCCCCTTGGTTTGCACCTAATACACATTAGTCTGGATGTGCCAGTCAGTCTTTTTGTCTTTTCAATGTTAGCTTACTTGACCGAGCACTCCGCCCCCATCAGGTGGTTTTAATTACAGCAGGTTCCTACTAAACCCATGAATGCAGGCATTACTGACAGAGGTGTCCACATTTCACCCAGAAATTCAGATATCAGCCTAATAGAGGTATGTTCACATAAGTCAGGGACTCACCAGACTTGAGACCACCTTGACGATGATTGGTGGGCAAATAATATTTGGCCAAATGTTATACTAAGCGTCTCAAATTTTTCCTTATACTCTAAAGTTGTATTGATATTCAAAATTTCATGTATTCCATATTGTCATGCTTTGGTATGTTAGAGTGCAGCCTTTTTTGTATGTTTTACATGGGGGTAGCTCCCCTTGGTTTGCACCTAATTCACATTAGTCTGGATGTGCCAGTCAGTCTTTTTGTCTCCGCAAGATAAATAGACATGCTGTGGTCTAGAAAGACGCGTGCGTATACACAGACGCCAGAATCCCCTCCACTATGCTGTAACATCTGGCCGCTGCGGATTGGACACTGCGGCAGTACGAAGCGTCCAATCCGCAGCATTTCCTGAACTTGGAAACATACCCTGATAGGTTTGGACTTGATGGACTTCAACCTTAACAACAATGAAATAGTACTGGGCAGTGGACATACAAGCAGATACATTCTGCTGTTTTGTGTATTGTTTAATATGCAAAATCTTAATTTTTAATTAAAGGAGACATAAAAATAAAAAAATGTTTTCTAAAATCGAAAAATTGTAATATACGGTATACTAAATGCCAGGAGTTTTAATTTTTAGTTCTTATAAATATTATTCCACTATTAATAATTAAAATGATTAAAAAGAAATATTTAATGCCGATTCATCTCTTGTGACCTTTCAAACACGTACCACAGTGAACAACATGCAAATAAAGGCAACAGCCTGTTCAAAATGAATGTTATGTGGCCTGAATAGAAGTGAGCTTGTTAGGGAAAATGAAACACAAGTGCAATATTCATTAACTTTGAGATTTGGAGAATAAATAACAAACTGATTTTAGATTCACTTTAGCTCTTTAAATAGAAGTTTTAGTACAAATGCAGATATATCCACAATAAATATTGGTTTTTAGATTCACCTATTCATGTATTTCTCAAAATAGTAACTCATGGGACAAGTAAATATTGAATAAAACCTATTAACTTCTTTTATCCAACTAAGACTTTAAACAAAGTTGTGCGTTATATACGGTAGACAACAAATAAATCTTAGTTTCCAAAGGGTAGTATATAGTTCTTCCTAGAGCAACCATTATTGACAGATTAGGTAAACAAAAAAACAAAGTTATGCACAGAGCTGTGGTGACGAGGAGGGAGACAGAACCTACTACCTGCCTCTCTGTAGTAGGAACACTGTAGGTCACCATGACACAGTAGGATAACCATTGAATCTCACTAAGTAAATTACTAAAAAAATCCTTAGAAAATTCAAAGCCCATTCTGATGGGCAGTATCATCTTATCTACAGCTTACCATACTTAATTTTATTTCTAAATCTTGAAGGACAGTATTGGCATATCCAGATCTGCTCTTCTATGCGGGGCTACTCACAAACGTCACCATCTGGAGACCTGTTCTTCATAGCCGTTTGCTAAACTTGGTGCTAATGAACCAAGCTGGCAGACAGCTGCGGACCACACATCATGGGCCTGCCACAGGTTGGGGACCACCTGCTCTAGGGCAATCTAGGGCAATAAAAATTCTTGCTTGAATATTTGAATTCTGCTTAGAATGTTGATGCAAAGTAAGTATAAAATATTTTTTTTAATCAGATAGCTTTTTATTCAATAAACTGACAGCTGTACAACAAAAGCTACATATACCATGTTGTTATACAATATTACAATTCTATACAAAGACTACAGGGTGTCTTGCAGCTGAATGTATCTGTGAGGGGCTGAAGGGAACATATTGGTAAAAGGCTCAGGACACTTCCCTATTTGCCTAATAAATACAGTGGTGTAGCATGGAAGTAGATCACAAACATTGACCCCTTTCCCATCAGCCTGTTTTAACTTCCTAACCAGGCCAAATTTTTTCAATTCTGACCAGTGTCACTTTATAAGGTAATAATTCTTGGGCACTTCAACAAATCCCTGTAATTCTGGGATTTTTTTGTGACACATTGTACTTTATGTTGGTTGTAAATTTAGGTTGATAATTTTTGCGTTTATTTGTGAAAATATTGGAATTTGGTGAAAATTTAGAAAATTTCTAATTTTTTTTTACATTTACTACTTGTCTACTTTACATCGCCATCATTTTTTAAACCTATTGTTAGGATTCAAGTTCCCGCTGCTGCACAAGGAGAGTCTTGAACCAGTCCCACTGCGGTCCCCCATTCATATCCGGCCATAGTGGAGCCTGCTCAACAGAGGCATCAGTCCCAGCGTCTTGCCCATTCCAATACTGTGCAGAGACTTGCTGCTGCATCTCCTGGATCTGCTATTATAGCCAGTGCTGGAGCAGACGTCTTTGGGACGAAGTCCTGCTTTTCACCTTCTGAGCATGCCCAGGGTAAGATCTCTCATTGGAGATCAGGGGTCACATGTGCAGCAGCTCCTATTGGTCCGCCAGGAAGGTCCTGAAACTATATGTGTTTTGGAACAGTTTCTCATTGGTCCTTGTTTCTGGCAGGTCCTGTAGCTGTTACTATAAAAGGGTGGCATGGCTGGGCTGCCATGCGCTAATATCAACCGTTATATGCTTTTCGCCAGTGTGGTCATGCATGTGTGTGGTTAGGGCGGCTGAAATACGCCATTACAATACCGACTTAATCGATGAGGAGCTTGGTATGCTAGCTGGTCAGGGTCGGTGTCATAGATGCCCTAGATTACCGGCATAACCGGTGAGGAGTTTGATTGCCGTATTCAGGGCCTGGCGTTCAGACGCCATAGATTGCGGGTGACTCCCGCGAGGACATTAGCGCATGATCACGTTCTATGTTCGCTTAGCAGTCTGCTGTGTACCTGGGTGCCTGACAGGACACAGAAGTTTGTCTCTGTGACGTAACAGGGTTCGCTTTCAACGCTAGACAGCGCCCTAGCGTGTTTATTTTGCATCTCAGTTGTGTTAAGTGAGTTCGCACACATCGCCATATAGCGCTGGGACATTCCTTCTAGCGGCTCTGTGGAATAACAGAGTTCACACATATTGCCACAGCGTGTTACAGCGTTTATTTTGGCGAATCTGCGGGATAACAGAGTTCACTTCTTGCGCCATTTTACTAGCAGCAGGCTCCGCCTGCACGGTGGACCTCGGGCTGCGAACGCACCTCTCTACATCATATATTTGGTGCGTTCCGCAGACCCTAACATAATATTAGCGCCAGGGTCTGGCTAGTAAAATGGCGGAAGACCAGCGTCTACCGCAGTACATCCAGCAGCTGGAGGGTAGGTTGGCGGCTCTTGAGCGCACAACCTCAGCTATGGATGTTACCGCAGTCGATGTTCAGGCTGCTAGCGTGGCAGCAGCCAGTTTGTCCTCTGCCACCTCTGCCCCTACATTATCCCACCTCCCGCTTCCTGACAAGTTTGCCAGTGACAGCAAGCAATGTCGGGGATTCGTGAGTCAGTGCTCTATACAGCTCGAGCTTCTGGCTGTACGTTTCCCCACGGATCGGGCACAAGTGGGTTTTGTACTGTCTCTACTCTCGGGCAGAGCGTTGGAGTGGGCAACACCGCTGTGGGAGCGGAACGATCGTGTGATGTGGATTGCTCCTCGTTTCCTGGAGGCTCTTAAAAAGGTATTTTTAGGACCTAAGGTCACCCACGATACGGCGCTACAACTGCTGGCATTGGCACAGGGTTCGTCTTTGGTCAGTCAGTTTTTCCGTCCAGTATCGGAATCTGGCCTCAGAGCTAGACTGGTTGGATAAAGTTCTCATTCCAGTCTACTGGCGAGGACTGGCTGACCATGTTAAAGACGCTTTGACTACCACGGAGATTCCCGCCACACTGGAGAAGCTTATCTCCATATCTACCCGCATCGACCTCCGTTTTCACGAGCGGAGGTTGGAGCGGGCCCAGTGTAGGCAGAGGATTCGGTTGGCTCCCACCTTTGCCAAACCTCTCGAATCCCCCGATCTGGCGTCCGAACCCCAAGAGGCCAAAGAGGTTCCTTGTGCAGGACCTAAGTCTCGAGCCGTCCGAGTATCTGTGGTCTGTAACCTCTGTCAGCAGACAGGACACTATGCCAACAAATGTCCACAGCGATCCGGGAAGCGATCGCGTCTAGTGGCCCTTGGAGGAGGTTCACTAGAGACAGCGGCATTTTCCTCCAAGATGACATTTAAAGGGACAGTCACTGTAGATTCTTCCACACTTACAGTCGAGCTTTGTGTGGACTCAGGAGCAGAGGGGAATTTCATGTCATCCACCTTTGCTCGTCGCCACGCAATACATCTGATAGCGCTTGACAAACCAGTAACTGTCCGGGTAGTGAATGGGTTGACATTGCCCTCGCCAATAACACATCAGACTGTCCCTCTTTGTGTGTACGCCCTTCCCATCAGGAAATTATTTCCCTTCTCGTCCTTCCCGAGGGAATAGACGAAATCCTACTGGGAGTACACTGGCTCCGTTCCCACTCCCCTCATATTGAGTGGACCTACAGTAGGATACTGGGTTGGAGTGAGTCATGTAAGGACAGATGTGTCAGGGAGTGCATCCAGGTTACCACTACAGAGATATCCGCAGATCTTTCTCCTCTTCCCAAGTGCTATCAGTCATATGCAGACGTGTTCTCTAAAAAGGCTGCGGAGACTCTGCTGCCCCATCGTCCCTACGACTGTCCTATTGACCTCTTGCCTGGAGCAGAACCTCCTCAGGGAAGGGTCTATCCCCTCTCTCTTCCTGAGACGGAGGCTATGTCTCAATATATCCAGGAGAATCTGGCAAGAGGGTTCATTAGGAAGTCGGTGTCACCAGCAGGAGCGGGGTTCTTCTTCGTGCAGAAGAAGAGTGGAGAATTACGTCCGTGTATAGATTACTGAGGTCTTAACGCCATCACAGTTAAGAAGGAGTTGCCCCTGATCTCTGAGCTCTTTGATAGGCTCCGGGGAGCAAGGGTATTTACTAAATTAGATCTGCATGGTGCTTATAACCTGATTCGCATCCATGAGGGGGACGAATGGAAGACGGCTTTTAATACTAGGGATGGGCATTATGAATACCTGGTGATGCCCTTCGGGCTCTGTAATGCCCCAGCCGTTTTCCAAGACTTTGTCAATGACATCTTCCGGGATATGCTTTCCACCTCTGTAGTAGTCTATCTGGATGATATTCTCATCTTTTCTCCAGATATTGACTCTCACTGGAGGGATGTCTGCAAAGTCTTTGACCTGTTACGGGCGAACTCCCTCTATGCAAAGTTGGAGAAATGCATGTTTGAGCAGGAGTCTTTACTTTTCCTGGGCTATATCATCTCCACCCAGGGATTGGCTATGGATCCTGCCAAACTACAGGCTGTGATGGATTGGCAAGAACCCCATTCTCTTAAGGCAGTGCAGCGCTTTATGGGGTTCATTAATTACTATCGCCAATTCATTCCCCACTTCTCCACTTTGGTAGCTCCCTTGGTAGCCCTCACCAAGAAGGGAGCCAATCCCAAATTGTGGTCAAAGGAGGTCTCCAAAGCCTTTACTTCAATTAAGTCCCATTTTGCTAGCGCTCCCATCTTACATCGCCCTGAGGTTGATAAGCCATTTTTATTGGAGGTCGATGCCTCGTTCGTTGGTGCTGGAGCAGTCCTTTTTCAAAAGGATGCTCAAGGTCGGAAACATCCTTGTTTCTTCTTTTCCAAGACCTTCACACCAGCGGAGAGGAATTATTCCATTGGGGATAGGGAGTTGCTAGCCATGAAGTTGGCCTTTTCTGAGTGGAGACTTCTCCGGGAGGGGGCTCGCTTTCCCTTTCAAGTTTTCACTGACCACAAAAATTTGGTCTATTTACAAACCGCCCAGCGGCTAAATTCTCGTCAGGCCAGATGGTCCCTGTTCTTCTCCCGGTTCATTTCACCCTCCATTTCCTCTCCGGTGAGAAGAACATTTGGGCCGATGCTCTTTCTCGCTCCGTGGTGTCCTCTGAGGAGGTGGAGGAGGAGCCTCGGTTGATTGTCCCCACAGAGAGCCTAAGAACTGTGGCCCCGGTTTCGCTTGAGTCTGTGCCTCTGGGCAAGACTTTTGTGCCCACCAATTTGTGACCGGAGGTACTCTCTTGGGCACATTCATCCAGGGTGGGTGGACATTTTGGGGCAAAAAGGACATCCGAGTTGCGAGGACATACTGGTGGCCACATATGGTCCGTGACGTCAGGGAATACGTTCAGGCTTGCGTCTTCTGCGCCAAGAATAAGTGCCCTCGACAACGGCCAGCTGGGCTACTTTTCCCTTTACCGGTGGCAGACAGGCCTTGGGAGATGGTCGGGATGGATTTTGTGGTGGGCTTACCCAAGTCTCGGGGCTGCACCATCATCTGGATGATAACCGACCACTTCTCCAAAATGGTACACTTAGTGCCGTTACCTCCGTTATCGTCTGCACGGGCCTTGGCAGCATTATTATTAGGCATATTTTCCGCCTACATGGTATGCCAGACAAAATTGTCAGTGATCGAGGTCCCCAGTTTGCGTCTCGGTTCTGGAGAGAGCTGTGTCGTTTACTCAGCATTGAGTTGAATCTCTCCTCGGCATACCATCCCGAGACGAATGGGTTGGTAGAGAGGGCCAACCAGACCTTGGTCACATACTTGCGACATTTTGTCTCTGCCAGGCAGATGACTGGGCATCCTTGCTACCGTGGGCTGAGTTCACTCTAAATAATGCTGTGGCTAACTCCACCGGACAGACCTCATTCCTCCTGAACTACGGTCAGCATCCGCGGGTACCAGTGCCCATGCCCGTGTCTTCCGCCGCTTCCAGGATGGCAGACTGGGCTGTAGAGGCACAGGACTTTTGGGACCGCACCCAGGATGCCATTCAGGCCTCCAAAGAGAGGATGAGGTCTTCGGCCGATGCCCATCGGCGCCCCGCTCCTACATTTGCTCCGGGTGACCTAGTGTGGCTTTCTGCCCGAAACATCAGGCTACATGTAGAGTCCACTAAGTTGGCACCTCGCTTTTTGGGCCCCTTTAAAGTTCTTGAGCAGGTGAACCCGGTGGTTTACCGCCTAGCCCTTACGCCTCGACTTTGTATCACCGACACCTTTCACGTGTCCCTCCTGAAACCCGTGGCCATTTTCCGGTTTTCCGAGTCATCTGCCGGGACGTCGGGTTCATCTACCGACGATCATGAGGTGAATGCCATTGTTGGGTGCAAGGTGGTACGAGGCAAAAGATTTATTTGGTGGATTGAAAAGGGTTATGGGCCTGAGGATAGGTCCTGGGAGCCTGCTGAGCATGTTCACGCTCCGCAGCTCATCGCTGCCTTTGAGCACAGTGAGGCCCAAAGAAGGGAGGCCCTAGGAAGGGGGGTAATGTTAGGGTTCAAGTTCCTACTGCTGCACAAGGGGAGTCTTGAACCAGTCCCACTGCGGTCCCCCATTCATCTCCAGCCGCAGTGGAGCCTGCTCAGCAGAGACATCAGTCCTAGCGTCTGGCCCATTCCAATACTGTGCAGAGACTTGCTGCTGCCTCTCCTGGATCTGCTATTATAGCCAGTGCTGGAGCAGACATCTTTGGGACGAAGTCCTGCGTTTCCCTTTCTGAGCATGCCCAGGGTAAGATCTCTCATTGGAGATCAGGGGTCACATGTTCAGGTGCTGCAGCAGCTCCTATTGGTCCGCCAGGAAGGTCCTGAAACTACATGTGTTTTGGAACAGTTTCTCATTGGTCCTTGTTTCTGGCAGGTCCTGTAGCTGTTACTATAAAAGGGTGGCATGGCTGGGCTGCCATGCGCTAATATCAATCGTTATATGCTTTGCGCCAGTGTGGTCATGCGTGTGTGTGGTTAGGGCGGCTGAAATACGCCATTACAATACCGACTTAATCGGTGAGGAGCTTGGTATGCTAGCTGGTCAGGGTCGGTGTCCTAGATGCCCTAGATTACCGGCATAACCGGTGAGGAGTTTGATTGCCGTATTCAGGGCCTGGCGTTCAGACGCCATAGATTGTGGGTGACTCCCGCGAGGACATTAGCGCATGATCACGTTCTATGTTCGCTTAGCAGTCTACTGTGTACCTGGGTGCCTGACAGGACACAGAAGTTTGTCTCTGCGGCTCTGTGACGTAACAGGGTTCGCTTTCAAAGCTAGACAGCACCCTAGCGTGTTTATTTTGCGACTCAGTGGTGTTAAGTGAGTTCGCACACATTGCCATATAGCGCTGCGGCATTCCTTCTAGCGGCTCTGTGGAATAACAGAGTTCGCACATATTGCCACAGCGCGTTACGGCGTTTGTTTTGGCGACTCTGCGGGATAACAGAGTTCGCTTCTTGCGCCATTTTACTAGCAGCAGGCTCCGCCTGCACGGTGGACCCCGAGCTGCGAACGCACCTCTCTACATCATATATTTGGTGCGTTCCGCAGACCCTAACACCTATTTTAGGAAGTAAGAAGGGTTAAATGTTTATCATCAGTTTTTCCAATAAAATTTATATAACCTTTTTTAGAGACCACATCACATTTGAAGTGACTTTGCGGTGCCTATGTGACAGAAAATGCCCCAAAGTGTCTCCATTTTAACCCCTTTCTACCATATGACGTACTATCCGGTCCATGTGACCTGGGCTTTAAGTCCCAAGGACGGATAGTACGTCATCAAGGCCGGCTCCAGGTTTTTATGGGCCCCGAGTGAAAGAGTCTCAGTGGGCCCCCTTAACACAGACCACGATTCATGATGCACAGATACTTCAGAGAAATATGGGTATAGTACAATGACAAACACTTCTTTTCTTCCATTACATGAGTGATATCTATTGTAAAATGTGCACTAGATCAAAAACCGTCAAACCCTCACAGCGCACAGTACAGACTGGACAGTACAGTCCTCCATACAATATTATGGGCACCACATAGTCTCCCCCTCATCACCCATATAATACCCCATGCAGGATGTCACCCCCATGCCCCATATAATGCTCCATATAGAATACTGGACCCAATATAATGCTCCATACAGAATACTGGATCACTTATAATGCTCCATACAAAATCTGGAGCTCTCCTCTACACTGTGCTGTGTTCTGCACTGTTACGGCTCTGGAAAGGGTGCTGTATAAAGACTCCCCATTATCATCATCATTGCCTGCCCATTATCATCATAATTTCCTCCCCATCATCATCATTGCCTGCCTATCATCATCATCATTGCCTACCCATCATCATAGCCTCCTCCTCATCATCATCATTGCCTCCCCATCATCATCATCATTGTCTCCCCAACATCATCATCATTGCCTCCCCATCATCATAGCCTCCTCCTCATCATCATCATTGCCTCCTCATTAATATCATCATCATCATTGCCTCCCCATCATCATCATCATCATCATCATCATTGCCTCCCCATTAATATCGTCATCATCTCCCCATCATATCACCACCATCACTGCCTCCCCCCACCACCATCACACATACAGCACCGCAGCACTCTCTCACATACACACACGCAGGCACACACACACACCTCTCACCTGTCCGGCGTCCGCGCCCTCTCTGTCACAGCGGGCCGCTGAATGATGACGTCATTCAGCGGTGCTGCTGTGAGAGATGAAGCGCCGGCTCCCTGCAGGCGCCCCCTGGAGCCCGGAGATGCGGCAGCAGAGGCACGGGAGAGGTGAGTATTGCACCGGCTGCTGCCGGGACCCTGAGCAAGCAGGGGGGCCCAGTGGCGGCGCTGGCACCGCTAACGGGCTCCGGGGTGCCCGACGGCGAGTGGGCAACCCGCCTGCTTAGGGCCCCGGCACTTGCCCGGGTATGCCGGGTGCTGACGCCGGCCCTGTACGTCATAGTCGATCGGCTGCGCTCACGGGGGGGCGCAGCCGAGCGTCAGCTGATTTTCACAGCTGACACCCGGCACTAAGTGCCAGGAGTGGTCATGGATCGCTCCCGGCACTTTAACCCCCGGCACATGGTGATCAAACATGGCGATCAAACAGTGTTCTGGTGGCTGCAGAGGGACTGACAGCCCCTGTGCTTTTGGATCGGAAACCCCTGCAGCATGCCGCAGGGTCCCGATCGCTGCCATAAAGACCCGATGTCGTCACAATGACATCCGGGTCTCCAGGCCTGAGGGACTTCCTGTCATGTGCAGTGATGACCAGGAAGTCTCTCAGGTCAGTGCACAGAAGCTGCAGAGCTGACAGCTTCTATAGCATGCAGAACTGCAAGCTATAGAAGTGATCAGTCTGCAGAAAATGAGTGTCCCACAGTAGGACAAAGTGTAAAACTAAGAATTAAATAAAAATTCAAATAATTGTAAAAATATTTTAAAAAATAATAATACAAAAATCAATATTTATTCCAGCAATAAATAAATATTTAAATAAAAAAAATCTAATCAATGAAAGTACACATATTTGGTATTACTACGTCCATAATGACCCGCCCTATAAAACTGTCCAATTAGTTAACCCCTATAGTGAACACCATAAAAAAGGGCAAAAAACAATGCTTTATCATCATACCGCAGAGCAAAAAATGAAATAATACGCGATCAAAAAAACGGATATGAATAAACGTGGTACCACTGAAAACATCATCTTGTCCCGCAAAAAATAAGCCACCATACAGTGCCATCAGCGAAAAAATAAAAAAGCAATAGCTGTCAGATTGAAGTGATGCAAAAATAATTTATTTTTTTCTGTAAAATAGTTTTTATTGTAGAAAAGCGCCAAAACATTAAAAAATTATATAAATGAGGTATCGCTGTATTTGTTCTGACCCAAAGAATAAAATTGCCTTATCAATTTTACCACAAGCGGAACGGTGTAAACGCCCACCAAAAGAAATTCATGAATTGCTGGTTTTTGTTCATTCTGCCTCACAAAAATCAGAATAAAAAGCGATCAAAAAATGTCATGTGCCAGAAAATGGTACCAATAAAAATGTCAACTCATTCTGCAAAAAACAAGACCTCACATGACTCTGTGGGGGAAAATATGGAAAAATTATAGCATTCAAAATATGATGCAAAAACTATTTTTTGTAATAAAAAGCGTCTTTTAGTATGTGACAGCTGCCAAATATAATAACCTGCTATAAAAACCCGTTATAAATAGTAAATCAAAACCCTTTAGCACCCCCTTAGTTAGGGAAAAATAATAAAATAAAAAAAATGCATTTATTTCCATTTTCCCGTTAGGGTTGGGGATAAACTTAGGGTTGGAGCTAAAGTTAGGGTTAGGGTTGGGGCTAAGGTTAGGGTTAGGGTTGGGGCTAGAGTTGGGGTTAGGGTTTGGATTACAGTTAGGTTTGGGATTAGTGTTATGGTTGGGATTAGTGTTAGGGTTGGGATTAAGGTTAGGGTTGGGATTAAGGTTAGGGTTGGGATTAAGGTTAGGGTTGGGATTAAGGTTATGGTTAGGGTAAGGTTTGTGGTTACGGTTATAATTAAGGTTGAGATTAAGGGTGTGTTAGGGTTAGGGTTATGGTTAGGGTTGAGATTAGGGTTAGGGGTGTGTTGGGGTTAGGGTTGAAGTTAGAATTGGGGATTTCCGCTGTTTAGGCACATCAGTGGCTCTCCAAATGCGACACTGCATCCAATCTCAATTCCAGACAGTTTTGGTTTGAAAATGTCAAATGGCGCTTCTTCCTTTCCGAGCTCTGCCGTGCGCCCAAACAGTGCTTCACCCCTCATATGGGGTATCAGCGTACTCAGGACAAATTGGACAACTTTTGGGGTCCAATTTCTCCTTTTACCTTTGGGAAAATAAACAACTGGGGACTGAAGATCTTGTTTGCGGAAAAAATATGATTTTTTTTTCACGGCTCTACATTACATGCTTGTGTGAAGCACTTTGGGGTTCAAAGTGCTCACCACATATCTAGATACGTTCCTTAGGGGGTTTAATTTCCAAAATGGTGTCACTTTGGGGGTTTTCCACTGTTTAGGAACATCAGGGGCTCTCCAAACGCGTTATGGCGTCCAATATCAATTCCAGCCAATTTTGGTTTGAAAAAGTCAAACAACGCTCCTTCCCTTCTGAGCCCTGCCGTGCTCCCAAACAGTGGTTTTCCCCCACATATGGGGTATCATCGTTCTCAGGAGAAATTGCACAACTTTTTCTGTAAATTTTCCCCTTTTACCCTTGTGAAAATAAAGAAATTGTTTGTAAAAATCATTTTTGTGACCAAAAAGTTAAATGTTCATTTTTTTCTTCCACATTTTAAAAATTCCTGTGAAGCACCTGAAGGGTTAATAAACTTCTTGAATGTGGTTTTGAGTACCATGAGGGGTGAAGTTTTTTTTAGAATGGTGTCACTTTTGTTATTTTCTGTCATATATACCCCTCAAAGTGAATTCAATTGTGAGGTGGTCCCTAAAAAAATGGTTTTGTAAAATGTTTGTAAATTTTGAGGTAAAAATGAGAAATTGCTGGTCAATTTTAACCCTTATAACTTCCTAACAAAAAAATTTTGTTTCCAAAATTGTGCTGATGTTATGTAGACATGTGGGAAATATTACTTAGAAACTCTTTTATGTGCCATATTTCTCTGTTTTAAGGTCACAACACTAGCCATAAAAATTCAAAGTTTCAAAATGGCAAAATTTTCAAAATTGTCACCATATTTCCATTTTTTTCATAAATAAACACAAGTTATATCAAAGAAATGTTACCACTAGTGTGAAGTACAACATGTCATGAGAAAACAATCTCAGAATCGCCAAGATCCGTTGAACTGTTCCAGAGTTATAACCTCATAAAGGAACAGTGGTCAGAATTGTAAAAATTGGGGTTAAAACCTGCACTCCTCAAAGTGCTCAAAATCACATCCAAAAAGTTTATTAACCCTTCAGGTGCTTAACAGGAATTAAAGCAACGTGGAAGGAAAAAAGGAAAATTTTACTTTTTCACACAAAAATCTTGTTTTAGCCCCAAATTTTGCATTTTTGCAAGGGTAACAGGAGAAAATGAACCATACAATTTGTTTTGCAATTTCTGCTGAGTACACTGATACTCCATATTTGGTGGAAAACTACTGTTTGGGTGCACCGCAGGGTTCAAAAGGTAAGAAATTGGCTAGAATAGATAGCGAACGCTGTGTCACATTTGCTGAGCCTCTGATGTAACTAAACAGTGGAAACCCCACAAGTGACCCCATTTTGGAAACTACACCCCTCAATAAAGCTGAGACTCTGATGTAACTAAACAGTGGAAACCCCACAAGTGACTCCATTTTGGAAACTACACCCCTCAATAAATTCATCTGGAGGTGTGGTGAGCTGTTATGTTTAGGTAGCTGAGGAGAAAAAGCAAAAACGGCAATACACCAGAGAGGCTGGAACCTATTGGATTGCAGTAACCTGAACTAACCACACAACTAGAGGTAGCCGTGCAGCGTTCCTACGTTGATCCTAGATGCCTCGTCACAGCCTGAGAGATAACTACACCTAAAGGCAGAAAGATGAAAGCTATCTGCCCCGGAGCAGATCCCCAAAGAAAATAGGAAGCCCCCAAACATGTAATGGACAGAAAATAGAATGAGCAAACGCTGGGCGCCCAATCTGTCTAGACAGAAAAGTACAGGAAAGAATTCTGACCGCAATCCAACAAAAAACCCTAAAAAATACCAACTCTTCTGATTGCAAAAACACCTGAGATCACACGATCTCCACCACCTAAATCAGATCTCTGGTGTAACAAAACTTCGCTGCAGCCACTGAAAAAACAGGAAATAACAGTGGCTACAGATAAACTGAGAGGAGCACAGGCCCCAGGAGGGAACCCGGCTGACCTCCACAAAAGTGCAGAAAATTATGCAAAAAGCAAGCACAAAAAGAAAAGCAGAAAATATCTTATCTGAAAGCAGCAGATGCATGCAAGACTCCAGCAGACTTCCAAATGAACCATGAACCACAATTGAGACAAGAACAATTGATCACCGGCGACCATCATGGTAGGGAACCTCCCTTATATCAGTCCAGTCCGTGATCCCAGATTGCCATTCCTCGCTGTAAGGTTCAGTACTGTCTGCAACCACCAGAGGGAGCCTCTGCTCAGAAACCATTTTTAGCACATTCATAACAGTACCCTTCCCTTGAGGAGGGGTCACCGAACCCTCATTTGTGCAACCAGGCCGATCAGGATGAGCTCGGTGATAGACACGGATCAGTTTCCTAGCATGGATGTCCAAAGCAAACACCCAAGAATTGTCCTCCTGACCATAACCTCTCCACTTAACCAAATACTGGAGTTTCTGTCTAGAAAAACGAGAATCCAATATTTTCTCAACCACATACTCCAGATTGCCCTCAACCAAAACAGGGTCAGGAGGCGCAGCCATAGGAACCACTTGCTCGACAAACCCCTTCAATAAGGACTTGTGGAACACATTATGGATCTTAAATGTCCCTGGAAGAAGCAAACGGAAGGAAACAGGATTAAGAATCTCCATGATCTTATAAGGCCCAATGAACCTTGGCTTAAACTTTGGAGATGCGACCCTCATAGGGATATTTCTTGAGGACAACCATACCAAGTCCCCACTTTAAACCGAGGACCATCAGTCCTATGCCGGTTGGCAAACCGTTGGGCCTTCTCCTGAGAGAGAGGCAACCTCTCCACTACCTGGTCACAAATCTGCTGCATTCGCTCCACAACAGAGTCAACACCCGGACAGACAAAAGCCTCCGCCTGTCCCAAAGAAAATTGAGGGTGAAACCCAGAATTGCAGAAAATGGAGACATCAAGGTGGCAGAGCTAGCCCTATTATTAAGAGCAAACTCAGCCAAAGGCAAAAAAGAGACCCAGTCATCTTGATCAGCAGACACAAAACATCTCAAATAAGTCTCCAAGGTCTGGTTCGTTCTCTCGGTTTGTCCATTGGTCTGAGGATGAAAAGCAGAGGAGAAAGATAATTGAACACCAAGTTTAGAACAAAATGTCCTCCAAAATCTGGAAACAAACTGGACTCCTCTGTCAGACACAATGTTCTCCGGAATGCCATGTAACCGAACCACGTGCTGAAGGAACAAAGGCACCAATTCGGAGGAGGAAGGCAACTTAGGTAATGGCACAAGATGTATCATCTTGGAAAACCTATCACAGATTACCCAGATAACGGTCATTCTCTGAGAAACAGGGAGGTCGGAATAAAATCCATAGAGATATGGGTCCATGGCCTCTTGGGCACAGGTAATGGCATTAACAAACCACTAGAGCGAGAGCAAGGCTTGGAGCGAGAGCTAGTCCCACAGGACTGCACAAATTCCCTGACGTCACGAGACAAAGTAGGCCACCAAAAGGACCGACTCACCAAGTCTCTGGTACCAAAAATCCCGGGATGACCAGCCAACGCGGAACAATGAATCTCAGACATCACACTCTTCTTCCACTGGTCTGGGACAAACAATTTCCCAATAGGGCAGCTCTCAGGTTTATCCTCCTGACACCCTTCCAAGGCCAGTCTCAAATTGGGTGAGATGGCAGAAAGAACTACACCCTCTTTCAAAATAACAGTAGGATCAGATAACTCAGGAGAGTCCGCAAAGAAACTACTCGAGAGGGCATCCGCCTTAACATTCTTAGTGCCAGGAAGAAAAGAAACCACAAAATTTAGACGTGTGAAAAACAAGGCCCACCTGGCCTGTCTAGGATTAAGTCGCTTGGCTGATTCGAGATAAACCAGATTCTTATGGTCCGTGAGGACCACCACCTGATGTTTGGCTCCTTCCAGCCAATGTCTCCACTCTTCAAAGGCCCACTTCATGGCCAATAACTCCTGATTACCCACGTCATAATTACATTCAGTTGGAGAAAATTTTTGAGAGAAAAAGGCACAAGGGTTACTCTTAGAGGTCTCTGGATCTCTTTGGGACAAAACGGCACCTGCCCCAATTTCAGAGGCATCAACCTCCACCTGAAACGGTAGAGAAACATCAGGCTGCCATAGAACAGGAGCAGAAGTGAATCTCTGCTTAAGTTCCTGAAACGCAGAGACTGCCTCAGGAGGCCAATTCACCACATCAGAACCCTCTTTATTCAAATCAGTCAATGGTTTAACAATACCGGAGAAATTACCAATAAATTTACGATAAAAATTGGCAAAACCCAAAAATCCCTGAAGAGCCTTTAATGAAGTAGGTTGGACCCAATCACAGATGGCTTGAACCTTGACCTGGTCCATTTCAATAACAGACGGAGACAACATGAATCCAGAAATGAGACCTTCTGTACGCCAAAAAGACACTTTGATCCCTTCACATACAGTGCATTCTCTCTCAAAATCTGGAACACAGTACGAACATGTTTCACATGAGAGTCCCAGTCATTGGAAAAAAATCAAGATATCATCCAAATAAACAATCAGAAATCTATCCACAAAATCCCTGAAAATATCATTCATGAAGGATTGGAAGATGGAAGGAGCATTAGTGAGCCCAAAGGGCATCACTAGGTACTCAAAATGCCCCTCTGGGGTATTAAACGCTGTCTTCCATTCATCCCCGTGCTTAATGCGAATAAGGTTATACCCCCCCCTGAGGTCAAGCTTGGTAAACCAACTCGCACTTTTCACCCTGGAAAACAGGTCAGAAATCAAGGGTAATGGATATTGATACTTCACAGTGATCCTATTCAAGAGACGATAATCAGTACGCGGCCTCAATGAACCATCCTTTTTGGCCACAAAGAAAAAACCGGCACCCAAGGGTGAAGAGGATGGTCTGATATGACCCTTCTCCAATGACTCCTTGATATAAGATCGCATAGCATCGTGTTCAGGTACAGACAAGTTAAAAAGACGACCTTTAGGAAATTTACCACCAGGCGCTAATTCAATAGCGCAATCGTAGCTCCTGTGAGGGGGCATAGATGCAGATTTACTTTAACTAAATACATCCGAAAAATCAGCCAAAAAGTCAGGAACATCCTGAGACGTGGAGCCTGCTCAGCAGAGACATCAGTCCTAGCGTCTGGCCCATTCCAATACTGTGCAGAGACTTGCTGCTGCCTCTCCTGGATCTGCTATTATAGCCAGTGCTGGAGCAGACATCTTTGGGACGAAGTCCTGCGTTTCCCTTTCTGAGCATGCTCAGGGTAAGATCTCTCATTGGAGATCAGGGGTCACATGTTCAGGTGCTGCAGCAGCTCCTATTGGTCCGCCAGGAAGGTCCTGAAACTACATGTGTTTTGGAACAGTTTCTCATTGGTCCTTGTTTCTGGCAGGTCCTGTAGCTGTTACTATAAAAGGGTGGCATGGCTGGGCTGCCATGCGCTAATATCAATCGTTATATGCTTTGCGCCAGTGTGGTCATGCGTGTGTGTGGTTAGGGCGGCTGAAATACGCCATTACAATACCGACTTAATCGGTGAGGAGCTTGGTATGCTAGCTGGTCAGGGTCGGTGTCCTAGATGCCCTAGATTACCGGCATAACCGGTGAGGAGTTTGATTGCCGTATTCAGGGCCTGGCGTTCAGACGCCATAGATTGTGGGTGACTCCCGCGAGGACATTAGCGCATGATCACGTTCTATGTTCGCTTAGCAGTCTACTGTGTACCTGGGTGCCTGACAGGACACAGAAGTTTGTCTCTGCGGCTCTGTGACGTAACAGGGTTCGCTTTCAAAGCTAGACAGCACCCTAGCGTGTTTATTTTGCGACTCAGTGGTGTTAAGTGAGTTCGCACACATCGCCATATAGCGCTGCGGCATTCCTTCTAGCGGCTCTGTGGAATAACAGAGTTCGCACATATTGCCACAGCGCGTTACGGCGTTTGTTTTGGCGACTCTGCGGGATAACAGAGTTCGCTTCTTGTGCCATTTTACTAGCAGCAGGCTCCGCCTGCACGGTGGACCCCGAGCTGCGAACGCACCTCTCTACATCATATATTTGGTGCGTTCCGCAGACCCTAACACCTATTTTAGGAAGTAAGAAGGGTTAAATGTTTATCATCAGTTTTTCCAATAAAATGTATATAACCTTTTTTTAGAGACCACATCACATTTGAAGTGACTTTGCGGTGCCTATGTGACAGAAAATGCCCCAAAGTGTCTCCATTTTAACCCCTTTCTACCATATGACGTACTATCCGGTCCATGTGACCTGGGCTTTAAGTCCCAAGGACCGGATAGTACGTCATCAAGGCCGGCTCCAGGTTTTTATGGGCCCCGAGTGAAAGAGTCTCAGTGGGCCCCCTTAACACAGACCACGATTCATGATGCACAGATACTTCAGAGAAATATGGGTATAGTACAATGACAAACACTTCTTTTCTTCCATTACATGAGTGATATCTATTGTAAAATGTGCACTAGATCAAAAACCGTCAAACCCTCACAGCGCACAGTACAGACTGGACAGTACAGTCCTCCATACAATATTATGGGCACCACATAGTCTCCCCCTCATCACCCATATAATACCCCATGCAGGATGTCACCCCCATGCCCATATAATGCTCCATATAGAATACTGGACCCAATATAATGCTCCATACAGAATACTGGATCACATATAATGCTCCATACAAAATCTGGAGCTCTCCTCTACACTGTGCTGTGTTCTGCACTGTTACGGCTCTGGAAAGGGTGCTGTATAAAGACTCCCCATTATCATCATCATTGCCTGCCCATTATCATCATCATTTCCTCCCCATCATCATCATTGCCTGCCTATCATCATCATCATTGCCTACCCATCATCATAGCCTCCTCCTCATCATCATCATTGCCTCCCCATAATCATCATCATTGTCTCCCCAACATCATCATCATTGCCTCCCCATCATCATAGCCTCCTCCTCATCATCATCATTGCCTCCTCATTAATATCATCATCATCATTGCCTCCCCATCATCATCATCATCATCATCATCTTGCCTCCCCATTAATATCATCATCATCTCCCCATCATCATTGCCTCCCCATCATCATCACCACCATCACTGCCTCCCCCCACCACCATCACACATACAGCACCGCAGCACTCTCTCACATACACACACGCAGGCACACACACACACCTCTCACCTGTCCGGCGTCCGCGCCCTCTCTGTCACAGCGGGCCGCTGAATGATGACGTCATTCAGCGGTGCTGCTGTGAGAGATGAAGCGCCGGCTCCCTGCAGGCGCCCCCTGGAGCCCGGAGATGCGGCAGCAGAGGCACGGGGAGAGGTGAGTATTGCACCGGCTGCTGCCGGGACCCTGAGCAAGCAGGGGGGCCCAGTGGCAGCGCTGGCACCGCTAACGGGCTCCGGGGTGCCCGACGGCGAGTGTGCAACCCGCCTGCTTAGGGCCCCGGCACTTGCCCGGGTATGCCGGGTGCTGACGCCGGCCCTGTACGTCATAGTCGATCGGCTGCGCTCACGGGGGGGCGCAGCCGAGCGTCAGCTGATTTTCACAGCTGACACCCGGCACTAAGTGCCAGGAGTGGTCATGGATCGCTCCCGGCACTTTAACCCCCGGCACATGGTGATCAAACATGGCGATCAAACAGTGTTCTGGTGGCTGCAGAGGGACTGACAGCCCCTGTGCTTTTGGATCGGAAACCCCTGCAGCATGCCGCAGGGTCCCGATCGCTGCCATAAAGACCCGATGTCGTCACAATGACATCCGGGTCTCCAGGCCTGAGGGACTTCCTGTCATGCGCAGTGATGACCAGGAAGTCTCTCAGGTCAGTGCACAGAAGCTGCAGAGCTGACAGCTTCTATAGCATGCAGAACTGCAAGCTATAGAAGTGATCAGTCTGCAGAAAATGAGTGTCCCACAGTAGGACAAAGTGTAAAACTAAGAATTAAATAAAAATTCAAATAATTGTAAAAATATTTTAAAAAATAATAATACAAAAATCAATATTTATTCCAGCAATAAATAAATATTTAAATAAAAAAAATCTAATCAATGAAAGTACACATATTTGGTATGACTGCGTCCATAATGACCCGCCCTATAAAACTGTCCAATTAGTTAACCCCTATAGTGAACACCATAAAAAAAGGCAAAAAACAATGCTTTATCATCATACCGCAGAGCAAAAAATGAAATAATACGCGATCAAAAAAACGGATATGAATAAACGTGGTACCACTGAAAACATCATCTTGTCCGCAAAAAATAAGCCACCATACAGTGCCATCAGCGAAAAAATAAAAAAGCAATAGCTGTCAGATTGAAGTGATGCAAAAATAATTTATTTTTTTCTGTAAAATAGTTTTTATTGTAGAAAAGCGCCAAAACATTAAAAAATTATATAAATGAGGTATCGCTGTATTTGTACTGACCCAAAGAATAAAATTGCCTTATCAATTTTACCACAAGCGGAACGGTGTAAACGCCCACCAAAAGAAATTCATGAATTGCTGGTTTTTGTTCATTCTGCCTCACAAAAATCAGAATAAAAAGCGATCAAAAAATGTCATGTGCCAGAAAATGGTACCAATAAAAATGTCAACTCATTCTGCAAAAAACAAGACCTCACATGACTCTGTGGGGGAAAATATGGAAAAATTATAGCATTCAAAATATGATGCAAAAACTATTTTTGTAATAAAAAGCGTCTTTTAGTATGTGACAGCTGCCAAATATAATAACCTGCTATAAAAACCCGTTATAAATAGTAAATCAAAACCCTTTAGCACCCCCTTAGTTAGGGAAAAATAATAAAATAAAAAAATGCATTTATTTCCATTTTCCCGTTAGGGTTGGGGATAAACTTAGGGTTGGAGCTAAAGTTAGGGTTAGGGTTGGGGCTAAGGTTAGGGTTAGGGTTGGGGCTAGAGTTGGGGTTAGGGTTTGGATTACAGTTAGGTTTGGGATTAGTGTTATGGTTGGGATTAGTGTTAGGGTTGGGATTAAGGTTAGGGTTGGGATTAAGGTTAGGGTTGGGATTAAGGTTATGGTTAGGGTAAGGTTTATGGTTACGGTTATAATTAAGGTTGAGATTAAGGGTGTGTTAGGGTTATGGTTAGGGTTGAGATTAGGGTTAGGGGTGTGTTGGGGTTAGGGTTGAAGTTAGAATTGGGGGATTTCCGCTGTTTAGGCACATCAGTGGCTCTCCAAATGCGACACTGCATCCAATCTCAATTCCAGACAGTTTTGGTTTGAAAATGTCAAATGGCGCTTCTTCCTTTCCGAGCTCTGCCGTGCGCCCAAACAGTGCTTCACCCCTCATATGGGGTATCAGCGTACTCAGGACAAATTGGACAACTTTTGGGGTCCAATTTCTCCTTTTACCTTTGGGAAAATAAACAACTGGGGACTGAAGATCTTGTTTGCGGAAAAAATATGATTTTTTTTTCACGGCTCTACATTACATGCTTGTGTGAAGCACTTTGGGGTTCAAAGTGCTCACCACATATCTAGATACGTTCCTTAGGGGGTTTAATTTCCAAAATGGTGTCACTTTGGGGGTTTTCCACTGTTTAGGAACATCAGGGGCTCTCCAAACGCGTTATGGCGTCCAATATCAATTCCAGCCAATTTTGGTTTGAAAAAGTCAAACAACGCTCCTTCCCTTCTGAGCCCTGCCGTGCTCCCAAACAGTGGTTTTCCCCCACATATGGGGTATCATCGTTCTCAGGAGAAATTGCACAACTTTTTCTGTAAATTTTCCCCTTTTACCCTTGTGAAAATAAAGAAATTGTTTGTAAAAATCATTTTTGTGACCAAAAAGTTAAATGTTCATTTTTTTCTTCCACATTTTAAAAATTCCTGTGAAGCACCTGAAGGGTTAATAAACTTCTTGAATGTGGTTTTGAGTACCATGAGGGGTGAAGTTTTTTTTTAGAATGGTGTCACTTTTGTTATTTTCTGTCATATATACCCCTCAAAGTGAATTCAATTGTGAGGTGGTCCCTAAAAAATGGTTTTGTAAAATGTTCGTAAATTTTGAGGTAAAAATGAGAAATTGCTGGTCAATTTTAACCCTTATAACTTCCTAACAAAAAAATTTTGTTTCCAAAATTGTGCTGATGTTATGTAGACATGTGGGAAATATTACTTAGAAACTCTTTTATGTGCCATATTTCTCTGTTTTAAGGTCACAACACTAGCCATAAAAATTCAAAGTTTCAAAATGGCAAAATTTTCAAAATTGTCACCATATTTCCATTTTTTTCATAAATAAACACAAGTTATATCAAAGAAATGTTACCACTAGTGTGAAGTACAACATGTCATGAGAAAACAATCTCAGAATCGCCAAGATCCGTTGAACTGTTCCAGAGTTATAACCTCATAAAGGAACAGTGGTCAGAATTGTAAAAATTGGGGTTAAAACCTGCACTCCTCAAAGTGCTCAAAATCACATCCAAAAAGTTTATTAACCCTTCAGGTGCTTAACAGGAATTAAAGCAACGTGGAAGGAAAAAAGGAAAATTTTACTTTTTCACCAAAAATCTTGTTTTAGCCCCAAATTTTGCATTTTTGCAAGGGTAACAGGAGAAAATGAACCATACAATTTGTTTTGCAATTTCTGCTGAGTACACTGATACTCCATATTTGGTGGAAAACTACTGTTTGGGTGCACCGCAGGGTTCAAAAGGTAAGAAATTGGCTAGAATAGATAGCGAACGCTGTGTCACATTTGCTGAGCCTCTGATGTAACTAAACAGTGGAAACCCCACAAGTGACCCCATTTTGGAAACTACACCCCTCAAT
The DNA here is from genome assembly GCA_033576555.1 of Oophaga sylvatica. Lineage (NCBI taxonomy): Eukaryota > Metazoa > Chordata > Amphibia > Anura > Dendrobatidae > Oophaga > Oophaga sylvatica. Next base: position 348,306,510 of record JARQOD010000006.1, read on the forward strand.
AAAGCTGAGACTCTGATGTAACTAAACAGTGGAAACCCCACAAGTGACTCCATTTTGGAAACTACACCCCTCAATAAATTCATCTGCAGGTGTGGTGAGCTGTTATGTTTAGGTAGCTGAGGAGAAAAAGCAAAAACGGCAATACACCAGAGAGGCTGGAACCTATTGGATTGCAGTAACCTGAACTAACCACACAACTAGAGGTAGCCGTGCAGCGTTCCTACGTTGATCCTAGATGCCTCGTCACAGCCTGAGAGATAACTACACCTAAAGGCAGAAAGATGAAAGCTATCTGCCCCGGAGCAGATCCCCAAAGAAAATAGGAAGCCCCCAAACATGTAATGGACAGAAAATAGAATGAGCAAACGCTGGGGCCCAATCTGTCTAGACAGAAAAGTACAGGAAAGAATTCTGACCGCAATCCAACAAAAAACCCTAAAAAATACCAACTCTTCTGATTGCAAAAACACCTGAGATCACACGATCTCCACCACCTAAATCAGATCTCTGGTGTAACAAAACTACGCTGCAGCCACTGAAAAAACAGGAAATAACAGTGGCTACAGATAAACTGAGAGGAGCACAGGCCCCAGGAGGGAACCCGGCTGACCTCCACAAAAGTGCAGAAAATTATGCAAAAAGCAAGCACAAAAAGAAAAGCAGAAAATATCTTATCTGAAAGCAGCAGATGCATGCAAGACTCCAGCAGACTTCCAAATGAACCATGAACCACAATTGAGACAAGAACAATTGATCACCGGCGACCATCATGGTAGGGAACCTCCCTTATATCAGTCCAGTCCGTGATCCCAGATTGCCATTCCTCGCTGTAAGGTTCAGTACTGTCTGCAACCACCAGAGGGAGCCTCTGCTCAGAAACCATTTTTAGCACATTCATAACAGTACCCTTCCCTTGAGGAGGGGTCACCGAACCCTCATTTGTGCAACCAGGCCGATCAGGATGAGCTCGGTGATAGACACGGATCAGTTTCCTAGCATGGATGTCCGAAGCAAACACCCAAGAATTGTCCTCCTGACCATAACCTCTCCACTTAACCAAATACTGGAGTTTCTGTCTAGAAAAACGAGAATCCAATATTTTCTCAACCACATACTCCAGATTGCCCTCAACCAAAACAGGGTCAGGAGGCGCAGCCATAGGAACCACTTGCTCGACAAACCCCTTCAATAAGGACTTGTGGAACACATTATGGATCTTAAATGTCCCTGGAAGAAGCAAACGGAAGGAAACAGGATTAAGAATCTCCATGATCTTATAAGGCCCAATGAACCTTGGCTTAAACTTTGGAGATGCGACCCTCATAGGGATATTTCTTGAGGACAACCATACCAAGTCCCCACTTTAAACCGAGGACCATCAGTCCTATGCCGGTTGGCAAACCGTTGGGCCTTCTCCTGAGAGAGAGGCAACCTCTCCACTACCTGGTCACAAATCTGCTGCATTCGCTCCACAACAGAGTCAACACCCGGACAGACAAAAGCCTCCGCCTGTCCCAAAGAAAATTGAGGGTGAAACCCAGAATTGCAGAAAAATGGAGACATCAAGGTGGCAGAGCTAGCCCTATTATTAAGAGCAAACTCAGCCAAAGGCAAAAAAGAGACCCAGTCATCTTGATCAGCAGACACAAAACATCTCAAATAAGTCTCCAAGGTCTGGTTCGTTCTCTCGGTTTGTCCATTGGTCTGAGGATGAAAAGCAGAGGAGAAAGATAATTGAACACCAAGTTTAGAACAAAATGTCCTCCAAAATCTGGAAACAAACTGGACTCCTCTGTCAGACACAATGTTCTCCGGAATGCCATGTAACCGAACCACGTGCTGAAGGAACAAAGGCACCAATTCGGAGGAGGAAGGCAACTTAGGTAATGGCACAAGATGTATCATCTTGGAAAACCTATCACAGATTACCCAGATAACGGTCATTCTCTGAGAAACAGGGAGGTCGGAAATAAAATCCATAGAGATATGGGTCCATGGCCTCTTGGGCACAGGTAATGGCATTAACAAACCACTAGAGCGAGAGCAAGGCTTGGAGCGAGAGCTAGTCCCACAGGACTGCACAAATTCCCTGACGTCACGAGACAAAGTAGGCCACCAAAAGGACCGACTCACCAAGTCTCTGGTACCAAAAATCCCGGGATGACCAGCCAACGCGGAACAATGAATCTCAGACATCACACTCTTCTTCCACTGGTCTGGGACAAACAATTTCCCAATAGGGCAGCTCTCAGGTTTATCCTCCTGACACCCTTCCAAGGCCAGTCTCAAATTGGGTGAGATGGCAGAAAGAACTACACCCTCTTTCAAAATAACAGTAGGATCAGATAACTCAGGAGAGTCCGCAAAGAAACTACTCGAGAGGGCATCCGCCTTAACATTCTTAGTGCCAGGAAGAAAAGAAACCACAAAATTTAGACGTGTGAAAAACAAGGCCCACCTGGCCTGTCTAGGATTAAGTCGCTTGGCTGATTCGAGATAAACCAGATTCTTATGGTCCGTGAGGACCACCACCTGATGTTTGGCTCCTTCCAGCCAATGTCTCCACTCTTCAAAGGCCCACTTCATGGCCAATAACTCCTGATTACCCACGTCATAATTACATTCAGTTGGAGAAAATTTTTGAGAGAAAAAGGCACAAGGGTTACTCTTAGAGGTCTCTGGATCTCTTTGGGACAAAACGGCACCTGCCCCAATTTCAGAGGCATCAACCTCCACCTGAAACGGTTAGAGAAACATCAGGCTGCCATAGAACAGGAGCAGAAGTGAATCTCTGCTTAAGTTCCTGAAACGCAGAGACTGCCTCAGGAGGCCAATTCACCACATCAGAACCCTCTTTATTCAAATCAGTCAATGGTTTAACAATACCGGAGAAATTACCAATAAATTTACGATAAAAATTGGCAAAACCCAAAAATCCCTGAAGAGCCTTTAATGAAGTAGGTTGGACCCAATCACAGATGGCTTGAACCTTGACCTGGTCCATTTCAATAACAGACGGAGACAACATGAATCCCAGAAATGAGACCTTCTGTACGCCAAAAAGACACTTTGATCCCTTCACATACAGTGCATTCTCTCTCAAAATCTGGAACACAGTACGAACATGTTTCACATGAGAGTCCCAGTCATTGGAAAAAAATCAAGATATCATCCAAATAAACAATCAGAAATCTATCCACAAAATCCCTGAAAATATCATTCATGAAGGATTGGAAGATGGAAGGAGCATTAGTGAGCCCAAAGGGCATCACTAGGTACTCAAAATGCCCCTCTGGGGTATTAAACGCTGTCTTCCATTCATCCCCGTGCTTAATGCGAATAAGGTTATACCCCCCTGAGGTCAAGCTTGGTAAACCAACTCGCACTTTTCACCCTGGAAAACAGGTCAGAAATCAAGGGTAATGGATATTGATACTTCACAGTGATCCTATTCAAGAGACGATAATCAGTACGCGGCCTCAATGAACCATCCTTTTTGGCCACAAAGAAAAAACCGGCACCCAAGGGTGAAGAGGATGGTCTGATATGACCCTTCTCCAATGACTCCTTGATATAAGATCGCATAGCATCGTGTTCAGGTACAAAAATTAAAAAAGACGACCTTTAGGAAATTTACCACCAGGCGCTAATTCAATAGCGCAATCGTAGCTCCTGTGAGGGGGCATAGATGCAGATTTACTTTAACTAAATACATCCGAAAAATCAGCCAAAAAGTCAGGAACATCCTGAGACATCCAAAACAGGATTATGAGACTGTAACCAAGGGAAACCTAGTACAATAATGTCATGCAGATTATACAGCACCAGAAATTTGCAACTTTCCTGATGATCTGGTTCAACCCTCATTATCACCTGAGTAGAAAACTGTGGTTTATTCTCCGCCAAAGGGGTGGAATCAATGCCCAGTAGGGGAATAGACTTCCGCAGGGGTATCATGAGAAACCCACAATGTTTGGCAAAGTCAAAATCCATCAGGTTAATAGCTGCTCCTGAATCAACAAAAGCCTGAGCAGAAAATGTGGACAGGGAGCAAATCAGGGTAACAGTCAACAGAAATTTAGTCTGAACACTACCCTAGACAACTGAGCGTGCAAAACATCTTCCCCGCTTAGGGCAGACTGAAATAGCATGAGAGGCATCACCACAGTAGAAACATAACCCATTGCGCTTTCGAAACTCATGACGCTGAGCCCCAGAAGTCACTCTATCACACTGCATGGGCTGAAAAGCTGGCTCACAAGGCAACACTATCTCACGCATACCTCTGCGCTCACGCAAACATTTGTCAATTTGAATAGCCAATAACATAGAATCATTGAGACCAGAGGGAGCAGGGAATCCCACCATAACATCCTTTACATTCTCTGACAGCCCCTTCCGAAAAAGGGCTGCCAAAGCATCATCATTCCATTTGGTCAGGACTGCCCACTTTCGGAATTTCTGACAGTACAACTCAGCATCTTCAAGACCCTGATTTAATGCCAAACAAGGTTTTTTCAGCCTGATCAGTGACATTAGGTTCATCGTACAATAACCCCAGAGCCAGAAAAAATGCATCAATATCATTCAAAACAGGATCCCCAGGTGTCAGGGAGAAAGCCCAATCCTGAGGATCGCCGCCAGGAGGGAGATGACAATTTGAACCTGCTGTGCTGCTTTACCTGAGGACTTAGGCTTTAAGGCAAAAAACAACTTACAGTTATTTTTGAAATTCAGAAATTTAGCCCGATCCCCCAAAAACAAATCTGGCATGGGAATCCTAGGTTCCACAACCAGCAACCCAGCAAGATAGGTAGCAATACTCCCAACCTCAGTGGTAAGCTGATCCACACGGCCAGACAACTGTGCAAACTCCATTGAGAGAAAAAAAAATACTCCTCAGCACCAGAGAAAAAGAGGGAAAAAATGCAACAGACAGAAAAAAATAAAATAAAAATCTCTGACAACTCTGACAACTTTTTTCTTTCCACACTATTTTTCCCTTCTGTGAGGACCATATAATTGCTAAGAAACATTTTTCCTTCATAATTACATATAATGTAAAATAAGAATAATTTTTTTAAAAAAATTATACCTACCTTTAGTATATGTTCACATGGAGCGTTTTGGTTTTAATTTTCCCTTTAACATTTGTGAGGACCCTCCTTCATGCCAAATAGTTAGCAAAATAGTGGAATACATATTCCCCATCCCTTTACAATGCCACTTCAAACATGCCCATTTTAATTTTGGGCTTTCCCTGCCACCACCACCATGTCATTATGCGGCCATCACTTAAAATTTGCAGAGCGCCAGCAGGTGATGTGAAACCTGAGTTTGGTAAGTTCCCTCAGGTGGTCCTGTATCATTCATTTGGGAGAGCTCTCACTCATACATTTCAGAGATTCCTCCCTCATGACAAATAGTTAGCAAGATAGTGGAATACATATTCTCCATCCCTTTACAATGCCATTTCAAACATCTCATTTGAATTTTGGGTTTTGCCCACCACCACCATGTCTATTGCCATGTCATTATGCGGCCCTCGCTTTACATTTTCAGAGGGCCAGAAGATGCTGTGAAATCTGTGTTTTGTAAGCTCAACAGTTCATAGCGGGTGAAGCCGCTGTAAGGTGAATATAATACAGGAGTTGGGGGAGCAGTATGATCAAAATCAGGAAATTGGATTATACCATACGCTGAAAGCATTAGAATTAAATTCTGAATACAGTGTATGCAAGCGAGGCCCTCTATTGTCAGTCGGTCGGGCCAGAAACCCATGTCAGGAACATGTACAAGCCTCATTTTACTTGGAGGCATCCTCAAGGGAAAGAAACAGGAGTGCCATTGACCAATCTGCACAAGCCTACGCACTTCTTCTGTAAACTACATAACCAGGCAGAATGTATCTTTTGCTTGGTTTTGAGCAACAATGGAGTAATTACAGGTTATGTTCCAGAGAGTGACAAGGTCTGTGTTCCTCAGGTGACAGGCAGTGCTACAGAGATCAGGTAAAGGCCTTAGGGTGGCAATGACCATGTTCCAACATGTGTAAGGCTGCGGCCTGAATAGGTCTGTGGAGCGTATTAACCCAGTCTCTTAGATGTACTTAAAATACAGTCATGGCCAAAAGTTTTGAGAATGACAGAAATATTATATTTTCACATGATCTGCTGCCCTCTGGTTTTTATGTGTGTTTGACAGATGTTTTTATCACAGACAGAAATATAATAATTGCAAACATAT